>OX637465.1:44688292-45929127 GCA_951799995.1 Trifolium subterraneum | reverse complement strand
GAAGAAGGCCCAATAGCCAAAGGCCCAACGCGCATAAACAAAATCCAGTCAAACCATGTGAAAAACGTGACCCAAAGGCAAGATGCTTACCCTGGGTTGGGCGAGTCACCCATAATATCCATGATCCCACGATACTTCAGTGTAACAGTTTTGTTTCAACTACTTGTTCCGTTTCTCCCCCACTATCTCCATGACCAAGGGCATGATTTATGAACAACACACACGTTCCCCCCACGTCCTCCATGATCAGCTTGTCAATAGGCACGTGATCAAGGCATACAGAGGAGAACATGGAGAGGAAGAATGGCGGGAAAGTCATCCCTTATGTACCCTATAAATACCTGTGATTATAATGAAGAAATAATCGATTTTTTTTTGCTATCAGTCCACATTTTAATTACTTTGTATACCACCCTAAGTTTTTACCAGAACATTTTGGCGCCCACCGTGGGGCTGCGGTAAAACGATTCCCAGCCTACCACATAGAAGGAAGAAAATTGCAAGAAAAACGATTATCCCATGGCAGGAGATACCCCGCCAAACCATGGCCAAGGATCAGCAACTATGCAACTTGCTATGGAGGATATCAGACGTTTGCAAGCAAAAATAGCAATAATCAAAAAAGAGAATGCTGAACAAAATAGAGATTCTGATGATGAAAACCTCATCGAGTCTTAGCCTTTAATCCAGCACCTCTGGGATGTCAAAGTCTCGGACAACTTCAAATCCCCTCATTTACCAACATTTGATGGGAAAACAGACTCATTGGAGCACCTGATGGCAGTTGGAACCCAAACCGCCATCGTAGGTACGGCAGAGCACCTCAATTGCAAGCTCATTTCAGGCACATTGAAGGACGCCAATCTGTGTTGGTACATATATCAACCTAAAAACTCCATTGAAAGTTATGCTGACTTTCACAAAAAATTCATCCACCAGTTCTCTAGTACGAAGCACATAAATCTAACGGCAACTTGCTTATTCGCTATTCGCCAAAATCACGCTGAAACACTTCACGAATACCTAGCCAGATTCAGTGAAGCCACAACCAAGGTGTCAAATCCCAACCAGGAGATGTTTGTGGCCGCTTTCCACAATGGTTTGAAAGCAGGACATTTCAACGAATCACTGACACATAAACCTGCAACCTCAATGCAAGAAGTGATTAAATATATTTTTCTACTAATATATATAAGTAAATATTAACATATGAGATGTTGTTTGATTTGTCTCGATGAATATTTTCTAAATATATAATTTCTATAATTTGTAATAAAATATAGGGTTAAATGGTGTTTACCCCCCTGCAAAGTAGGCGAGTTCTGGATTACCCCCTGGAAAATTTTTCGTTTAGATTCCCCCCTACAAAATATAATTTTCTGGATTCCCCCCTCAAATGACACAGTGGCAACGGAATCTCCACGTGGCAGACAGAATCTCCACGTGGCGCTGCCACGTAGGAAATTTTTAATTAAAAAAAAAAAATGCCACGTCATTTTTTATTATTTTTTTTTTTTTAATTCAATTTTTTTTTTTTTTAACTCAAATTTTTTTTTATTTTTTTTTAACTCAATTTTTTTTTTTATCCCCTTTTAAAAAAAATTAGCGCATTTTAAAATATTAAAATTTGAGTTAAAGTTTTGTAAGATTATACTATAGATAAAAAATAAATGTTGAATACTATATATAATATATAAGTGACTCATAAAATAATGACTTCAAATTGCACCAACACTAATTGCATATGAGTATTTGTTAACATTGTA
Source organism: Trifolium subterraneum (assembly GCA_951799995.1). NCBI lineage: Eukaryota > Viridiplantae > Streptophyta > Magnoliopsida > Fabales > Fabaceae > Trifolium > Trifolium subterraneum. The sequence goes on along the minus strand of OX637465.1, from coordinate 45,927,361 downwards.
AATTCACTTTTAGATGATATTTTATGCACCCACATTCTTTAAAACAAATAAATTTTCACGCACCATTGTCAACCAACACTTTCTTCTTTTTTATAGAGTAAACAACACGGCCATGTTAAAGAAGAGAATCAGCGTGAGACATCCAATAAAAAAGAAGAAAATGTTGGTTGACAATGGTGCGTGAAAATTTATTTGTTTTAAAGAATGTGGGTGCATAAAATATCATCTAAAAGTGAATTTACAATGTTAACAAATATTTTAAAATGCGTTAATTTTACAAAATTTTAATATTTGAGTAAAATCTTACAAAATTTTACTATATGTTAACAAATATAGTATAATCTTACAAAATTTTAACTCAAATTTTAATATTTTAAAATGCGTTAATTTTTTTTAAAGGGGATGAAAAAAAAAATTTGAGTTAAAAAAAAAAAAAAATTGAGTTAAAAAAAAAAAAAAATTTGAGTTAAAAAAAAAAGTTTGAGTAAAAAAAAAAAAAAAAAAAAAAAAATTTGAGTAAAAAATAAATAAATAAATAAAAAATGACGTGGCATTTTTTTTTTTAATTAAAAATTTCCTACGTGGTAGTGCCACGTGGAGATTCTGTCTGCCACGTGGAGATTCCGTCTGCCACTGTGTCATTTGAGGGGGGAATCTAAACGAAAAATTTTCCAGGGGGTAATCCAGAACTCGCCTACTTTGCAGGGGGTAAACACCATTTAACCCTAAAATATAATTTAATACATTAACAATTAAAGTTGTACATTGACAAACGTGACAGTGGTCAACTAGGTCAGTTATTTTGGGACGGAGGGAATAATACTAACGATTAATCTTGCTTATAAAAAAAACTCCCAATTATATAAAATTTTACCATTTTTTAATAAAGTTAAATCACTTTTTTTATTATAAATTAATTTGTATGTACTACATATAATTTTTTATTCAATATAAAAACGTAGGACGATGCACGGTCAAAGTGATATAAAAAATAAATTAAAATATAAAAAGTGATCAAGCATTATATTAAAATTCACAACTATTATAAAAGAATAATATTCCCAGCTATTATAAAAAAATAAAATCACAGCGAAAATGAATATAATGAAAAAATAAATAAAAATAGTAAAATACTACTATGTGCATGAAACAAAAGAATTAGAGCCAGTGTCCTGTAAAATAAAATAAAAATTAGAGCTAGACGATTCTGATCGGTGATCAAGCGGTCCTTAATTAAGATCCGTTACAGTAAAAAACGTATATTAAAAAAAATCAAACACAACACATTCACTCTGTGTCGACTTATTTTCATCGTTCAAAAACAAAAAAAAATCAAACACAACACATTCACTTTGTCTCGTCTGAGAAGAAGATGGTTCCACCGCTGAAGAAAAGGCATTTTGTAGCAACAACGGCGGCTTTGAGACCAACTTCTAATTGCCGCAGGTGTCTCCTGCCATCGGAAGGTCTCCGTCGGCGTTGGGATCGGTTGCATGAGACTGATACCTCCTTCCACAAAACCCCACCTTCCTTCCACACTGTGATCTCCAATGAAACCCCACCTCCCTTCCACCCCCGATCATATCGTTGAAATTCCCAACATATCCAAAAGTCTTGATGAATTTGTGGAAAACTTCATGAATGCGAGTTGTTGAGAGACGAGTATCTACTTCTCAGGACTCTACTTCTCAAACTTGTCCTTCAACTTTGGACAATCCTTCTTGAAGTGACATCTCTTCTGACAATGGTAACAACTCCACCTGTCACCGCCTTTAGCACTAGCTCTCCTACCTCTACCTCTACCTCTTCCTCTTGAAACGTTTAAGGCATCCCCACCGTTCTCCACCTTCAAGTCTTTAGACTTAGTTAGCTCTTTCGCCCGCAAGGCCGATTGAACTTCCTCCAAGGTAACAACATTTTCCTAACCATAGAGCATGATATCCTTGAAACTTTCATAGGACTTAGGTAACGTACACAGTAGGTGTAAGGCTTTGTCTTCATCTTCTAGTTTCACATCAAGATTGGAGAAATCATCAATGATTTTATTGAATTCCGCCAGTTGCTCCGTTATGAATTCCGTCTCCACCATTCAGTAAAAGTAGAGCTTCTGTTTCGGAAACTGCTTATGTGCCATCGACTTGATCATGTGGAATGAATCAAGGTTGGCCCACATAGCTGCCGCGTTGGTCTCATTCGCTACTTCGTTCAACACCTTATCTCCATGGCACAAGATGATAGCACTCACCACTTTATCATTCAAAGCAGTCTTCTCCTCGGCGGAAAGTTTCGCCGGCATCTGTGCTTCTCCCTTTAAGGCCTCAACACACTCGTTATGGAACAAAACAACCCTCATCTTTACCTTTCACAACTCGAAGTCGTTACTACCGGTAAACTTCTCAATATCAAACTTCGAAACCATGGTACTTGATTATTGATTTATCCTTTCCCCACAGTGGACGCCAATTGTTGTGAATTTGACAATAAAATCACACCAATACGAAGCTTGATGTGTGGAGAAAATTAATCAAGAAATCAATATAAGTTGATAGAGATGATGAAAGTAAATAAACCAACAACACAAAAAGAGAGAACAAAAGAGCAAAAAGAACACAATGGTTTGTTTAACCAGTTCGGCCAAAACAACCTGCTCTGGGGGGAGAGAGCAGCCCTCTGTTGCACTAGAATCAATAAGTAACTTTACACAAAGAAATCCCAATTGGGTTACAAGAAATAGCAAACCCTAATTCTACCCAAATCCTTAATCTCTTCCCGTGACCAAGAGACTCAATTGACCTAAACCAAGGAGAAACAATAACCTTTGCCTTTCTTGTTGGCAAACCCTTATTCCTTAATCTCACAATTTTTCTATGAATAAAGTAATCACAACTTATAGAAAAATATATGCCTAAAAACTAGTAAAAAATCTATTTAAAATAAAACAAATCTAAGTCAGAGTGTCCTTCAAGAAAAGATATATTTTTTTCCAAAAAAAAAAAAGCCTGGCACTGCCCTCATGCGCGCGCCGCGTCATACCTAGAGGCACGAGCCTCACATCACATGCATTAGCCCACACGACGCGCACCTGCGCAGCTGCCAGCCCCCAATTTCCAAAACAGCGGCTTCTTGTTATCGAGATTTCAAGGCGTATCCGACGATCTTCAAGATAGACAAAAGTTTGACAAGATCCACTAAATACACACTAGTGATATACAAAATATAGACAAAACACAGACCAATCCACTAACACAAAAGCCAAATACACTACTAGTAAATCATGCAAGCAGACCCAAATACATAATACTCTGCTTCAAAAACTCAAATTTTGTAGGGTTGTTATCGACTCTGTCGATGTGGTTGAGGAAGCCATTCTAACATGTGATTTGAAACTTGGTGAAAGTCAACACTTAATGGATGAAGATAAGAATCATGTAAAGCTTTAGCCATTGGGGGGGCCTGTGCTAAGAGTATATATGCATGAAAGAATAGGAAAAGAGAGAATTCATTACTCAACAATTATTATTATTATTATTATTATTATTATTATTACATGAAATGAGTAAAAATGGTAGAATACAACTATATATAGTGTTGTATCTACAGTGTATTGTTAATTACAGTCACAGTCACCTTACTAGTCACATTGTGCGCCAATAGCAACGACAACACAAAAATCAAGATAATTTTATGTGTAAATGTAGACATTGTACCTTAGTTAATATTTTCTTTGGAAGTTTATAGTCTTTGTTTGAAGATAAGCGTATATTTATAAGAGAATATTAGAAAAGAATACAAATAATTAAAAGGATAGCAATTTTTTTTGACAATAAAAAGGAATGTAATTTATTAATGATGAATATATGTAATGATTTTTTTGTCAAGATATACATAAGTTATTTAAGGCATAAATGATAGGAATTTATGTTGCTACTATATTTATCATTTATGCTTTAAATCATTTATACATAAGTTATTTAAGGGATAAATGATAATATAGTACCAACATAAATTCCTATTAAATCGAGCAAACATGGAGGTAAAATGATAAATATATATTTATGTATGTAAACAAAAAATAGTTTAAAGGATGAAAGGAACGCATCGAAAATCGAAATGATTGTGACTAGTGTTGGAAACGGGACTAAAGGAAAGCATTAAAAATAGTCTAAAGGAAAGGAAAGCACTAAAATCATTTCCCAACAATTTTACAATATGGACTAGTGTTGGAAACGAGAAATATTTAGGGACTAAAAATATAATTGGACTGGACTAAAATATAGGAGGTTTGTTTAGCAAGGTCCACATATTGTTCTAAGATCCAGAAGAAGGCCCAATAGCCAAAGGCCCAACGCGCATAAACAATATCCAGTCAAACCATGTGAAAAACGTGACCCAAAGGCAAGATGATTACCTTGGGTTGGGCGAGTCGCCCATAATATCCATGATCCCACGATACTTCAGTGTAACCGTTTTGTTTCCACTACTTGTTCCGTTTCTCCCCCACTATCTCCATGACCAAGGGAATGATTATGAACAACACACACATTCACCCCACATCCTCCATGATTAGCTTGTCATTAGGCACGTGATCAAGGCATACAGAGAAGAACGTGGAGAGGAAGAAGGGCGGGAAAGTCGTCCCTTATGTAACCTATAAATACCTGTGATTATAATGAAGAAAAAATCGTTTTTTTTTTTGCTATCAGTCCACATTTTAATTACTCTGCATACCACCCTAAGTTTTTACTAGAACATTTTGGTGCCCGCCGTGGAACTGCGGTAAAACGATTCCCAACCTACCACCTAGAAGGAAGAAAACTGCAAGAAAAACGATTAACCCATGGCAGGAGATAACCCGCGAAACCATGGCAAAGGATCAACAACTTTGCAAGCTGCTATGGAGGATATCAGACGTTTGCAAGAAAAATAGAAATAATTGAAAAAGAGAAGGCCGAACAAAATAGGGATTTTGATGATGAAAACCTCATCGAGTCCCAGCCTTTAATCCAACGCCTCTGGGATGCCAAAGTCCCGGAAAACTTCAAATCCCCTCATTTACCAACATTTGATGGTAGAACAAACCCATTCACCTGATGGCAGTTGGAACCCAAACCGTCATCGTAGGCGCGGCAGAGAACCTTAATTGCAAGCTCATTTCATGCATATTGAACGACACCGCTCTGTGTTGGTACATGAATATACCTAAAAACTCCATTGAAAGTTATGCTGACTTTCACAAAAAATTTATCCGACCAAAGTTTCCACACTCCGCTTGCGCTCCACTGCTCGAAGCGTCGGTATTAACATCAAACTCGGTATTAATATTCACCGGCACTCGTTCACCATGATTGATCAGTGCATTTTAATGCACGTTTTAATTCCTCTGTGCTATGGAAATTTTATGACTTCTCCTGCTATTTTAGGGTATTTATCATGTTTTGTGTTTAGAGTCTTGTTTTGCTATTTATTTTCGTAATAAACAATAATTTGACATTTTCTCATTGTGAAGACCATAACTTGAGCTACAAATATCAGATTGAGGTGCGGAAAGATGCGTTTGAAAGCTAAGAAAAAGAGATACAACTTTCATGTTCAAGACGGAAGCCAATTTGGAGCTGAAATAAGTCATATTTACTCGTCAATGTTTCAGACTTACAAAGATTTAATTATTTTCAGCATAACTTATATTTTTCGGCCCAATTGTTTTGTGGCCCGTTTTGCGAAATTGAAAAGTAGCCTCTTTGAATGGAGAACTAAGATCCCTAGATCAATCCGTTGGTTTAAGACACTTCGATTCATTATCTTGAGGTTTGAATTCTAATGCAATTTCAATTCATGTTTCTATTTTTTTCTCTGTAAATTTCGCTGCCTCTTTTACCTTATAACTTGCAATTCGTTTATCAATTGATGCTTGATTGTAAGTATTTTGATTTGCAAGTTTACAAGGTTATTCGAATTAAGTTACCGCTTGTTTAATTTAATTCGGTTAGGAATTTACAGAGTATATACGCTTGTTATAGGGTTGATTGAATTCACGTTTTTTTTAACATTGATCGTGATTCTGTAACGCTTGTTTGCTTTGTCATGGTCAATCGATCATACTGTTATGCTCTTGTTAAACAGTCCGAATTAATATAAAACTAATTGACGCTTGATTAGTTAGTTTTATGATCAATCAAGGATAGAAACTGAAAATAATTTATTTTTTCCATGAACCTATGATAGATAATGAACGAAGTTAGATGAAACCAATAGATTGATTGTTTTGCTATTTATTAATTTTCACACTTTTACATTATGTCTCATATATCGAAAACCCCCAATTTACAGTTAATCGTTCTAATATTTGTTCAATACTGATTGCGAGTCTTTGGGAGATGACCAAGGTTAACTATCTTGTACTACTCTTTAATTAAAACATATTTTGATCACGAAACGACAGTGATCATTGATCACTGTCGTTTTGTGATCAATGATGTATCCACACATAATAATCATTCATAAATCCAAACTTCACTAAATGATAGATGACATCTTATGGGCTTTCAATTGACTCACACATACATTTAACACACGGAATTTTATCCCTCCCTCGCGTTTAACAGTATCTTCAACTCCATCCTTGAAACGCGCTTTAACTATTCTACCATGATCCGGATATTTTCTATCATACATCCAACTTCGATGAGATATATATTGATCCATATGCTGCATATATCGTTGACATTAATTCAAATGAGTTAGTTTCTATTTTTTATTTGTTACTGTGTAAAAATAAGTTTTTTACTAACTAATTTTTTTTATCAAAAACTATATATAATATAATAACATTTATTTTTTTTTAAAAAAAAATTATCTACACTTCTTTTTCAACTAACATTTTTATGAATAATGATAATATTTTTTTTATACTAACAATTCCAAATAAATTAGACAAACTCACCTCAAACAATGTAATATGATGATAAAAAACAACAGCAGCAACACAACAACAATCACACTACAAAATAAGAACAAATTAAATCAAGATTAGCTAAAAATAATATACAACATTATATATATTATATATATCAAGAAATTAATAAAATAAGTTCACAAAACTAACCATGTAAATAATCTGATTGCAAAATTAGAGAATGGTGGATCGATAAAATTTAGAGAAGAAAAATCTGAGATTGAAAGGAAGTGGAAAAGAAAAAAAAAATGAAGATTGAATGAATTTGGAGAGTAACTCGTGTATGAAAGGTCAAGTTAAGCTAGCATTGATTTGTTTTGGTAAGGTAGTTGCAACGTTGATGATATTTGTCCGTTGCAATTTTTTTTTTAAAAATAAAACAGTTCCTACAAATATGTTTGTAGGAACTATTCCTAGAAATATGCAATTCCACAAATCCAATATTGGTAGGAAATGTAAACCATTCTTGTAGTGTTTAGAAACCCACCGAAAAGTAGTTAAGCGTATCTTCATATATCTCAAGGGTAGTCTGCACAATGGTTTATGCATCAGTCCCTCTGTATCTGGACCACCATTTTCTCTTCGAGCCTATATAGTGATGGAAGCTCATGCATATATTTTGGTCCAAATCTCGTTTCATGGAGCTTGCTCAAGCACATAAGTTGATATCATAGCATGACCAACACTATAGCTGACTTGCTTTGGAAACAATCTCTGTTGCAGGAATTACAAGTTCCCTTTCACACTGTTATGTGACAACCTAAGTGTTTTTGCTTTGTCGCACCATCTTATTCTCTAATTTCCTATTAAATTCTATCTCGGCTTGAATTCTTCATAGTCGACCTATTTCATTATAAGTCCGCCACATCTACCGTATCAACTCAACCTTTCTTTCATATTTTAAAAATCAATTTTCTCACCACAAAACAAAACACACTAAAATCAACATTTTCCAAAGTAAATCAAATATGCACTAAATAAATAAATAAATAAATGTGTTTTCCCATATTTCCATACATGTGCTTTAAATGTGTTTTCTTTCCTGTAATAAAAATAATAATTTTAAGATAAAAAAATAAAATAATAATAATAATATTTTTTGGTGGACCAACTCGCCAATCCATCAACTCATTAGTAAATGGAGGAAACTTGACTTTTGAGCTCAAAATGTAAGGAGAAAAAAAGTTGGACGACATTTACCCTTAAAAATTTCACTTTTTACTCAATTTTTCTTCATCTAAAGCCTAGGGAAAAAACAATTTTTTTCTTCTTAACATGCATGTGGGCCAGCTCGGTTTGGTCCACCCTGTTTTTTAGACGGGGCAGACCAACTTAAGGCACTGAGCCGAAAATTTCGACTCAGTCTGTAAAAAATAGCCGGTCAAACGGGTCGGACCGACGACTTAGGTCTGTTTTGCCACCCCTAACTACTATATCCTTTTTTATATGAAACAATTGATTTTTTTGAATTCATCGAATAACTTATGTATCTGATCTATCTTATAGACAAAATATATTTATTTAATAAATCTAAATATGTACTCCATCCAGCCTTAAGTACGTAGTGCCCCCGGGACACTCTTTAAGCCCTTAAATAGTAAGGTTTATATACAATTTTTATGGAAATGTGTAAAGTCAATGCATTGAAAATTGAAATAGTTCACTTTTTGAATAAATTATTTCTTAAAATGAAATGCTTAAAGAGTGTCCCGGGACACTGTTTAGCAAGACCCTAATTATAAATAAAAGTTCACTTTTTAAATTCATTTAGACCATCAATATCACCAACCTTTTTGCGTTTCTACATTGTTACCAATTAGACTATTTTAGAACAAAATCGATAATTTGCTTTCATTGTCGTTCCTAAACTAAGAAGCGTGTGTCTGCCCAACAACGCTTCTTTCACATTTTATTAGACAAAAATATAATATAATAGAAAATTAAAAAGAAATTTGAAACTATATTTATAAAGCTATTTTGGAATATACTGTGGGATTAAATGAGATCCAATATAGAGTTTTTTATTATATAGAGTTTTCCTAACAGCTTAAGCTTTTGGGATAATCGGTTATTTGAAATAATATAAAATCATTGATGTAGTCTTTTCTAACAGCTTAAGCTGTTAGGAAATGCTACATCAATGGTTTTATATTATTTCTAACCCTCCGAATTAGTAAGACATGTTTCTCCTAAAAATGAGAGTGCTAAACCAGTAAAACACTAGCTAACAGTATGTTAGTGCCTAATCCTATAATAAATTTTAGTGTACGCATTAAATTTTGGCCAGACTTTACTTACCTCGTGGCCGAACTCTGGATTACTAGGGTTCCCTTCTTCTAGGAACCAGAGGGTTATAAAAAAAAAAACAATTAACACACATATACTATTCACTTCAATTTACTGCTACAGCTAGCGTCTAATCATTCCTTATGTGAAAACTATAGTAGTACTTCCTCCGGCCTTATTTATAAGCAAAAGTCAACAAAAAAGTTTGGCCTTAAATATAAGCAAAAGTTACCAAAAGCAACTATATTTAATGTTATTCTTCCAAAAGTACCCCTAATTAACTGTTCTACTTTTAACATGATTTTATACTTCCAATGCAAATTTAATATATTGTAAGGGGTAGTTTAGTAATAATAACAACTTTTTTAATATGCGTGAAACAAGAGAAATTTGCCTATAAATAAGGCCGGAGGGAGTATTTTAAAGCATTGATTGTCAAAGTTTTTGTTAGCTCAAAGATCATTTATTAGAGTACACTGGCATAATTTCCCATGAAATGAAAATTCTTTGATGAAGTAAATTTTGAATAACCACTTCTGTCAACAACTTTTTTTATAGGCTTAATTAGTCCAATGATCCCTTAAAGACATTTTAGGTTTCATAATGATCCCTTAAAGGAAAAAAAGGTCCGGATTGGTCCCTTAAAGACATCTCCGTTTGTCACATTGGTCCCTTTTGTTAATTTATCAACCACAAATGTATTAGGTGGACCAACATTAAAGGTGGTCCACCATATACCACAATATATTTTTTAATCTTAACCATTAGATCTTTTTGAAATAAAAACAACCGTTAGATTTTGCATGTACACCAGATCTAAGAGTGCACCATCACCAACAAATTTTTGTTTCATCTTCTTCCTCCATTTCTTCATCTTCTTCCTCCATCCTTCGTTCCTTCGTCATTTTTTTCATTATTTCATCATTGAAACTCAAAAGTTCAAAAATAAATACATTCCAAAATTGCAATACTCTTAACTTTTATCAAAATTTCAAATCTCCAAACAAAAACTCCAAATCCCCAACAAACCCAACCTTGAATTTCATCTTTACTTTCCAAATTCAATCTCATGAAACCCAACAAAAACTCTTAACTATTATTGATGATGGTGATGGGGTATGAGTGGTTGTGGTGGTTAGGTAAAAGAGACAAAAAATGGAATTGAAGAGACAAATTGAGGAAGAAGATGAATTTTTTGGGTTTATTTGAAGGTTGATTGAAGATTTGAGTTTATTTTTTATAATATGAATTAAAAAGATGAAGTTTTTGTATTTTTTTTACAATTTATGGGACCCAAGAGAGATGAAGAATGATGAACAGTGGTATTTGTTCATCATTTAACGTTTTTTGCCAAAAACTAATGGAAGGGACCAAAATGGATAATTGAGATGTCTTTAAGGGACCAATCCAGACCTTTTTTTCTTTAAAGGACCATTGTTAAACCTAAAATGTCTTTAAGGGACTATTGAACTAATTAAGCCTTTTTTATACAAGCACTTGTTACGTAAATCTAATGTTAGAAAAGCAATATACTGTACAAAAGAAAAGCAAAGGACGTAAATGTTATGAAATACAGACACTCCTCGTATTAAATGTGTTCCAGTGTACAACACTGAATCGACACCAACACATATAATTTTGTTGAATTATATCCTTTTCTCAAAAATTATTATCCATGTTAATGTATCAGTGTCTATGTCGTGTCTGATATTAATGTCCTTACTCCGTAGTATAAATGTGAACCTGTCTTTCGGTTACTCTGTTCTCATCCTAAAATTACTTGCTCCTTCACTGCCATCTGTGCCTAATAATGCTTGGTCTCAGAAAGTACAGAAAATTCTCACGTAAAAAATTAATGGTCATTATGGCATTTCACTTTGAGCACACTTTCCATAATGACCCTTTACATCCATCTTTGGTGTAGTAGTTCTTTTGGCAACTATAGTTTGAGTTGCAAAGAGTGAAAAGGTAGAGGAATATTGATGTCAAAATAATTCCATATAGTTTCCCCCAAAATACTGTAAATACCAAGCTTATGAAAACCAAACATATTGCATACAACTCAAACTTCTTCTGCTTCTCTAGTAGTATGCTTCCATGGCTAGATTTTTCTCTTTCCACTTTGGAGGAAAAGTTCTTTGATGGTGATACTTTTGAGCTGGAAAAAGATGAACTATACGTAGATAATGTTGATAAAGAGGCTTTTGTTTCTTTTTTATGTGTCGAAAAATTATTTTTGGACCCTCCAAAACAATCAAGGCCGAAGCGGTTTTTATGATGTGCTCTTTTATTCTGCAAGTCGAACATATTAAAATTAGTTACCGATAAATTTGTGAGACTATTTGAAAAAACTTATAGAAATAGCTTATGTAAACAATTTATAGCGCAATCTTTAAGATATTAGCAACATGAGCAGAATATTAACTCATTTTAGCGCAATCTTAAAGGTTTGCTATGTAATTTAGAACCATTTAACTAAAGAACCTACCAATATGGTTTCCAATAACACAACTTTGATCCACCTCTTTGAAAACTTCGAAACAGGTTTAGTCGCTGAGTGATGAGCAGCAACTTTAGATTCAAGCATGGTATCTATATCAACGGCAGGGCGAAAACATAGAGATAATTTGTTCTTTGAGAAGCTCCCCATGATGTTGCTAGCTTAGTAACTCAAGAGAAAGAACTTGTTCAAAAGAAGAAAACAGAGTAACTCTGTTTTTGATATGTTTTGGTGTTTAGAAGTAATGATCTTTGGTTTTGATAGTTAGTAGTAGTTGGCTAGTTGCTATATATATTGTTGATATGACTCACTATTTATGTGATGTGATAGCTCAATGGTTTTTCTTATTTTGTTTGTTTTTTACTTCTTTTTTGGTAGTGAAAGAGTTCAAAGTTGGGGGAAGTAAAGATAGAAGGCCACTTAAGTGCTTTGTGTTAGAGAGAGGTTCAAGGATGTTACTTTTATAGTTTTTTTTTTTTTTTTTAGAAAATGAGATTTAGAGAAAAAGGAGAGTTTTTTTTCTTTGATTTGTATTTTCCATTACTATAAAGGAGATGGAGAGATTGAGATTAAGATTCTGTCAATTTTTATAAGGAATAGATAAGTCTATCTTTTTTAAGTTTAGTAATTGACGGCTGAGTCACACACTATAAGTACGAAGAAGTGGAAAATCCGAGCTGCACTAGATGAGTCTATTTAATTGAGAGAAAAATATATAAAATTAAGTAGTTTGATAGATGGTAAAAGATGGCAAAATTCTAAAACATGTAAGTTCCGAAAATATCATAAAAAAGAATACTTTAAAGCTTTCTAGGAGCTATACCAAAAAGAAAAAGCTTTCTAGAAGCGAGAAGCCCCTAGAACATGCAAATCATAAGTGTTCAAAGTTAAACTGAAATTTGCTAACCAATCAGGTATTGGTCGACATGGTAACCGGTGTTGTTTAAGTTAGATTGATTATAGAATTTTGTTTCCTTCCTATTGTGAATAGCATAAAAAACATTCTATTTAACCTTTTTGCTTTCTTCCTAACTCTTATTTTCCGCATGATTCATGATTTACGGCCCATCATATTTTATTGCAAAGAAAGAAAGTATAGCTATCCATAAATCCTAGTTCAAATGGTAGAAATATCGAAATTGCCACTGTCAGATGTCATGACCATAGTTCGATCCATGTTCAATTGTCGACTCGAAGATTAATCACGTATCACATACAAAAGACTTAGATAATGCGATATTCTAATTATTTACGGGTCATAGATCCTAATTACGGTGTGTTACACAAACAAAATAAAAATGCTTTTGGAACATTTCGTTAAAATATTTGAGAGTGGAATTCTTCAAACCCGCGTGATTTTGTGTTTCAACTCTCCTTCTTTGTACTTCAGAACCATACGCGTTATATTTGCAGCATGTGTTCAATGAGAAAAATCTAGGCACTAAGCTTTAACTGTAATTTAAAATATAAAAAATCCCATAAAATGTTTTTGTCTATCGGTATCATCACAAGCACAATTTTTTTAGGAATCCTCTTTGGCCTTTACTTTTTTGCATTGCATTGAAGAGATTCTTAGCAGAGAGGCTTTATTCATTTAGTTGAGATTGGTAATCTTAGCTTAATTAATGGGAAAGCCTTCCCTTCCGACCCCAGGTTTCTTTTTTCAATTAATGGTCCTAAAGTAAAGACACGGACACACCTTAGATTAGGCGTGTCCGGTGTCGGACACCGATACGACACCGACACTTATGATTACATTGATTATATTATTTTCTTAAATTATTATCGGTGTCGACGTGTCAGTGTCCGTGTATATGTCCGTGCTTTTCATTGGTTGTTCCTTCCTATGTCCATGCAGGTAATTTGAAGATATTTTGCAAAGGCACTATGGTTAATACTAATTTTAATGCATCTTTTTTGGATTTCTCAATTGGCTGCATTCCTTTTATTTATTTGGGCATTCATATATTTTTCGAGTAAAAGTAATGGAGCCATATTTTATATATAGTTTAGAAGAAATACAATAATACATGCATAAAGAAGATTTAGTCTACCTAGTGGGAATATGTTTTACTTTTTTGGCATAACCATTTCTTAAATCTATAGTACTTCTAGTGGAGGCTCCAATACATTATAATTTGTCCTAATATCATCAGTGATAGAAAAAACTTGTCTTTTTTTACTCTAACATGCTAATAACATTTCATTCGTAATAATAATTTAGATACAATTAGAAATATAATCTTAATGTAAAAACTAATTAGAGATGTGTCTATTCTTACAATAGTATGAAGTGCCTTAGAGTGGATTTGAATGGGGATTCTAGAAATTTAAGGGATTTTAAATACTAGGCAATCCCTTCATTTTCAAATTACATTGTTTGGAAAAAGTGGTGAAATTCCATCAATTGTAAAATTCTTTGTTTGGGTAATGTAATTGAATTTCCTTCATTTAATTTTATTTATCTTAATATAATAATTATAATTATTTAATTGTGATTAATATTATTTGAATAATTATAATAAGAAACTTGGCCTGAACCCAAATATCGGTAAGAAAATCTAAAATCGTCGCTAAACTCTAAAATTGACACAAAATCCTAATATTGACCGTAAGTCAAACATGAACCCTAAAATCGGATGAAAAACCTAAAATCGATCCTAAACCCGACTTGAACCTTAAAATTGACCCCAATCCCGACCTGAACCCTAAAATCGGCCGAAACACCTAAAATTAACTGCAAACCCAATTTGAAACCTAAAATCGACAAAATAACCTAAAATCGACCCAAAACCTAGCCTAAACACTAAAATCGACCATATACTATTTTCTCTTTATCGTTTAGGTTTGTTGTAGGATTTTCAACCTATTTTAGGGTTCGAGTCGGGTTTGGTGTTGATTTTAGGGTTTTGGGTTGATTTTAAGTTTTTCGGCTGATTTTAGCTTTTTCGATCAAATTTGTAATTTTTAAAAGTTTACAGATCGAGAGGAAGAAATTTCAAATTTCTAGCTTTTATGTGTCATTTGAAATTCCTTAAATTTAGCTTAAATAAAATACTCCATAAAATCCCTTCATTAAAATTCTCCAAATTAAGTATCAAAACAATGAATTTAGTCAAAAGCAATTGAGTTCCCCTAAAAAATTACATTACCTCAAAACATTCCCTCATTCAAACACACTCTTAAGGTTTTAGGTAAAAATATGGCGTCACCCTTTCTTGTGGTCTTAGAGCATTTGATATCTAATATGTTTCTCCCACGCTCCTCTGAACTTTGACAAGTGGTATCAGAGTCGTGGTTTGGTTTAATTTGGTGGAAGAGCGGTAGTGGATTCTGGTTTGGATCAACTATAAAATGTGCGAACTCACACTTGACGGAGATTGTTGCATTTTAAGTGTGAGTGGTTAAGTCTCACATCGACTTTGAATAAGAATAATGTTGAATAGAGAGGTGACTCATTAACCTAAAACATTAAAATTTAGCTACAACTATGACCTCTCACTCTATGCTAATATACATTTCTCTAGTTTTTCTCAACTAAGAAGATTTTATATTATGAAGAAATATGAATTTCCCAAACTCTTCCCCACCTAAATCTTTTCATTTCCCCCTTTCTCTATCCTATTTTTCAAAATTCTCTCCTCTCCTTCTAAACTCTCAAACAGAAGTTTAGTATCTTAATAATTTACTCGTTAATTATAGCTTTTAACGTTTAAAACTTTTCGATAAAAATATGAAACTATCTACTGGTGAGTGAGATTAAGGGTTTTCGTTTGTTGTTATCTAAATCGAATTATTATTATTATAAATACCGCTTTTAATATTAAAACACTAATTCATTCATCTAATAGAAACAAATTCTAGAAGTCAGAAACGTATCCATCATTTAAAGAATTCTGATATCAAACTTCTTATGTGTTGATTGTTTTCTTTATCCATTATTCATTTTGTTATACTAGTTGTTCCAACATATATGAATTTGAAATCTTGATAATATGTTTCAAAAGTTAGAAATTATTCTTTCTAGTTAAGATACTGGCATCCTCTATTTGAGATAGTTTAAGATATTGGTATCCTAACTCCTAAGTTACATGTGCCTTTTAGAAAAATAGTTTAATATATTTTATCAATAATGTTAATATCATTGTTTTCATGTGTCTATTTTATATGGTTTATAATATACTTTTCTTTTATAATTTGCTTTCATAAAGTCTCAATAATTTTTAAGAAAAAGGCTGCTTTCAATAAGCTTAAGTAGAAATGAAGACACTTGTCCTGCTTCACAAGTTTGTGTGAACAAAAAGACAAACTGCATTTGAAGTGGAAAATAAAAATGTGCAACTACAAAAGTACCATTGAGATATCTGAAGGGAAATTGGAAGCAATTATAGCAGCAACAATGCTAACAACCACCCAATTTTATTAGATTTATGTATCACTTTTTTGTAAAGTTGAATTGGATTTTGGTTTATTTTAGGAAATGGAATCAAAACAAACAAAACGGATTGGATCATTGGATTAAACTATCCCACACAATAATGGATGCATTAACCATGCTTAAACTACTAATTTGATAATTGTTATTGAATTCTTTTACTATGTTTCTACCGAAATATTGCAAACATTTTTAGCCTTAATTTTTGAGCGACAAAACATTTAAAACAAAGATGAGATGAAATGAATGTTTACCGTATCTACAAACATAAGGAGTGTGTACCCCAAACATATCGACTGAGGATGGAGTGTCTGTGTGTCGTAAATCTCTCTTCTTCTCAAGAGATTTAAAATCCAAAGTGAATAATTTAAATGAACAAAGAATGCTTTCAAAGAATGAAGCGCCCTTTTTTCTTGGCGAAGCAAAATTATTTTATGTTTATGACCATAATTTGGACTAGAGATAAAAATTACATAATTGCGTCGGTTAAGTATCAACGCTAAAATTGATACTTGGCTAGCTACTAGAAAATAACGCACAAACCATTGTGAAACTATTGTTTAACCACAGTCAACTTTGGTTAAAAAAAATAACCACGGTCAACTTGAACCGAAGCTAAATCACAAATTTGTTAGTGTTTCTAAACAATGTAATTTGTCATTCAAAAATTAGGTATGCTTTCTTAATTTAATAAAAAAACAACTTTCTATAAAAGTTTACTATTTTTTTATACTTATCAAACAATGTCTTTTGAGATATTAAAATTTGCTTATTGCATGGTTTTAAATTCATATTCACAAAGATAACTTAACCCACCATCAAACATCAACCATAGAGTCCCAAGTTTTGTCTAACTCCTTTATGGTAATGGAAAATAAGAATTTCTCCATCTCCTTTATTATAATGGAAAATAAAAATCAAAGAAAAAGCCTCTCCTTTTTCACTAAATCTCTATTTCTAAAAAGAAAAAATATATAAAATTCACAAGAAGCACCTAAGTGGCCTTCTCTCTTTACTTCCCCCCAACTTTGAACTCTTTCACTAACTAAATAAATAAACAAACAACAAAAGTAAAAGCATTGAGCTACCACTTCACATAAATAGTGAGTCATATCAACAATATATATAGTAACTAATACTAACTATCAAAAGCAAAGATCATTACTTCTAAACACCAAAACATATAAAAAACAGAGTTACTCTGTTTTCTTTTTGTGAACATCTTCTTTCTCTTGTGTTACTCAGCCAGCAACATCATGAAGAGCTTTACAAAGAACAAATTCTTTCACTGTTTTCGCCCGGTTGTTGATATAGATGACATGCTAGAATCCAAAGTTGCTGCTCATTGCTCAGAGAGCTGGTTCATGCAGCACCCTAAAAAACGTACGGTTTCAAAGTTGATCAAAGCTGTCATATTGGAAACCTTATTGGTAAGTTTTTTACTTAAATTATTTTGAGTTAAACCCGTTAATACGCGGCTTTTATTGTAGTTATGATCCATTGTAGAGACCTCTCAGAGTCTGAGTCTATTATATTATAACTGCAATTATAGTTGCAGACCGCAATTTGAAATTTTTAAATGTGATCTATCAAAAAATAAGAGGCTAATTTTATTTTTAATATTTGGTTTGCAGAATAGAACATCTCGACATCAACATCGTTACGGTCTTGATTGTTTTGGTGTATCAAAGAATAATTGTTCCACACATAAAAAAGAAACAAAACCCTCTCGATCATCTTTGTCAACAGTATCTACACAAAGTTCATCTATTTCAAGCCCAAAAGTATCACAACCAAAGAACATGTCCATCAAACAAAAACATGAGAAAGAAAGCAGCAATGGAAGCACAGTACTAGAGAAGCAAAAGAAGTTTGAGTTCTATGCAACATGTTTGGTTCTCATAAGCTTAGTATTTACAATGTTTTGGGGGAAAATATTAGGAATTATTTTGACATCAATATGCCTTTACTTTTTTTGTCTTTGGAACTCAAACTATAGCTGCCGGAAGATGTTGCTAAATTGTCCAAAGATTGATGTAAAGGGTCATTATGGAATGTGTGCTCAAAGTGAGAATTCTCTGTACTTCCTGAGACAAGGCGCACATTTGGCAGTGAAGGAGACAAAACAGATTCATATTTAGTTCCTTTGTTTTTCTTTTGTAGTATTTCGTTCTGACATTAGATTAATCTAACTAGGATTGTACAAAAAGTTTTTGACAAAAAGTTAATGAAAATTTACTTCTATCACAAAATTTTCATTTTATGCTACGTTGCTTAGGTGCGGGTACGGTACTAGTATCCGATTCAGATATCGGTACCGGGTACGACATTTTAAAAAAATGTAATATACGAGTATAGACATAAATTAAGGTACGGATATGTACCCAGCAGTACCAATACGCGTATGTACCCTATATTTAATAGAAACTAATGTGCCAATGCCTAATAAATGGTCTTTGAGCTAGCAAAATATTTGGTAATCAATGATTTTTTTTACAACAAATTTAACTCATTTTGTTTCCGTCAAACATAAATTTTCAACCAATCGTTGGTTGGTTCAGTGGTGATTGGTGTTGAACTTGATAGAGAGGATCACGGTTTGATTCTTCGCAACTGCGATCGAGAGGGGGTTGAAATCACTTGATGTCAGAACTCAACCCCGAACCAGATTAAACTGGTGTGAAAAAAAACATAAACTCTCAATACAATAAGGTAATAACTTAAATAAGTAGCCCCTAGACCAAAAAATGACCGCCCTAGAGCATAAATTCTCAATATAATAATGTAATGGCTTGAATTCATCATGACACTCCTTGCCTCAGAGTTTGCTATCAAGGATCTAGATCCATTGAGTTACTTCCTAGGCATTGCAGTGACCAGACATGTTGTTGGGATTTTTCTTAGCAAGAGTACTTATGCTAGTGACATTATTGCTCGAGCAGGCATGACTTCGTGCAAACCTTCTGCTCCTTTAGTACAACATCAACATATTAAGCACAATGAGATTGACATTCACTTTGTACGAAAGAAGGTATAGTCTGTGACCAAGAACGCGTCCTTCATGTTCCTTCTCGTCACTAGATAGCTGATATCTTCACCAAAGGCCTACCACGAGTTCTATTTGATAATTTTTTGACCAGTCTAAACGTCCGTGAACCTCTCGCCTCAACTGTCGGAGGGGTGGAGGGGGCAGTGATAGAATAGAATGTTCTTGTAATTATTTTAATTTATGTTTGTCATTATTTCCATTGGTTGACTTATATATTGGTCCAAGTGGTAAGGGTCTTGGTCCCCTTAAGCATGTGGTTAGGGTTCGATTCATGACTCATACGTATAGAGAAAATTCGGTTCGGAGGGGAGGACCCACCTCATGTGCCCCTAGGTTCCCCGACGGAGATTAGTCATCGTTAACGACGGTGGAAACTTCGTACCAATATCATGGTAACCCAAGAAAGATGAAACATTACATTCAATCACTTCCATTATTATTATAAATACCGGTTGTAACGTTGAAGCCCTAATTCATTCATCTAATAGAAACAAACTGTAAAAGTCATAGACATACCCATCATTGGAGAATGCCGATATCAAACGCCATATGAATTTATTGTTTTCTTTATTCATTATTCTCTCCGTCCCGAATCTTTGGTCATTTTACCTTTTTAGTTTTGTCCCAAATCTTTAGTCCTTTTAAGAAATCAATGCACACTTGGTAATACTTACCATTTGTACTCTTACTAAAGTTAAAACATTAATTAAATATATTTTCTTTTTCTTAACAAAGTAAGGGTAAAAATGACTTATCATTTTTTAATCTCCGTGCAAAAGTCTAAAAGGATTAAAGTTTTCGGACAGAGGGAGTATTTCTTTTGTTACATGTTGTTCCAAGAACATACGAATTTAAAATTTGTCATTTACGTTAGAAATAATATAAAACCATTGATGTAACTCTATACTAACAGCTTAAACTTTTGAGATAATCAGTTATTTGACATGATATCAGAGTTCGATTAAGTGGTCTAGAGTTCGATTTCCGCTTCCCTCACTTTCTGATTAAAAAGTGGAATTTAAGCATATGGTAGGTGGACCTATGCATTATCTATGCTTCAAGCCCAAATGAGCTCTTGTGTGAGGCGGCGTGTTAGAAATAATATAAAATCATTGATGTAGTTTTATCCTAATAGCTTAAACTTTTGCGATAATCGGTTATTTGACAATTTCAATTAAATTTTGAAAATATGATTCAAAGTAGAAATTATTTTTTCTAGCTAAGATACCGGCATCCTCTTTATGGGATAGTTTAAGATATTGGTATCCTAACTCCTAAGTTACATGTGCCTTTTAGACAAATATTTTAATACATTTATCAATAATGTATAATATCATTGTTTTCGTGTGTTAATTTTATATCGTTTATAATATAATTTTCTTTTATAATTTGCTTTCATAAAGTCTCAATAATTTTTTAAGAAAAGGTTGCTTTCAAGAAGCTTAAGTAGAAATGAAGACACTGTCCTGCTTCACAAATTTGTGAACAAAAAGACAAACTGCATTTGCAGTGGAAAATTAAAATGTGCAACTACAAAAGTTGTGGGCGGAATCTTTTATAAAGTTCCATTGAGATATCTGAAGAGAAATTGGTCGCAATTATAGCAGCAACAATGCCAACAACCATCCAATTTTACTATCCCACACATTTGGAATGTCCAAAGATTGATGTAAAGGGTCATTATGGAATGTGTGCTCGAAGTGAGAATTCTCAGTATTTCCTGAGACAAGGCGCACATTTGGCAGTGAAGGAGACAAAACAGATTCATATTTAGGTCCTTAGGCTTTTCTTTTGTATTTCTTTCTGACATTAGATTAATCTAACTAGGATTGTACTCAGCCGGCAACATGATGAAGAGCTTTTCAAAGAACAAATTCTTTCACTGTTTTCGCCCAGTTGTTGATATAGATGCCATGCTCGAATCGAAAGTTGCTGCTCATTGCTCAGAGAGCTGGTTCATGCAGCACCCTAAAAAACGCACCATTTCAAAGTTGATCAAAGCTGTCATATTGGAAACCTTATTGGTAAGTCTTTTACTTAATGTAGATTGCAATTATAGTTGTAGACCGCAATTTAAATTTTTTAAATGTGATCTATAAAAAAATTTAGAGACTAATTTGATTTTTAATATTTGGCTTGCAGAATAGAAAAGCTCGACATCAAAATCGTTACGGCCTTGATTGTTTTGGTGTATCAAAGAATAATTGTTCGACACATAAAAAAGAAACGAAACCCTCTCGATCATCTTTGTCAACATTATCTACACAAAGTGCATCATTTTCAAGCCCAAAAGTATCACAATCAAAGAACATGTCCATCAAACAAAAACATGAGAAAGAAAGCAGCAATGGAACCACACCACTAGAGAAGCAAAAGAAGTTTGAGTTGTATGCAACATGTTTTGTTCTCATAAGCTTAGTATTTACTATGTTTTGGGGGAAACTATTTGGAATTATTTTGACATCAATGTGCCTCTACTTTTTTTCTCTTTGGAACTCAAACTATAGTTGCCAGAAGAAGGTTTTAAATTGTCCAAAGATTGATGTAAAAGGTCATTATGGAATGTGTGCTCAAAGTGATAATTCTCTGTACTTCCTGAGACAAGGCGCACATTTGGCAGTGAAGGAGACAAAACAGATTCATGTTTAGGTCCTTAGGCTTTTCTTTTGTATTTCTTTCTGACATTAGATTAATCTAACTAGGATTGTACAAAAAGTTGTTGACAGAAGGTTAATGAAAATTTACCTCCGGATATCGGTACAACATTTTTTAAAAAAAACTAATATACAGGTATAGACTTAAATTAAGGTACGAATGTGTACCTGATACTAGTACTTTCCCTCAAATGGAATACCCGTACATCATAGATTTTATGGAAACTAATGTCAATGCCTAATAAATGGTCGTTGAATTAATAAAATCTTTGGTAATCAATGTTTTTTTTTACTACAACAAGGTAATGACTTAAATAAGTAGCCCCTATCATGGCACTCCTTGCTTCTGAGGTTTGCTATGGAGGATCATGATCCATTGAGTTACTTCCTGGGCTTTGCAGTGACCAGATGTTGCTGCTACAACACAGATGAAGAATTGAAGTTTCTCTCTGCTTACTTGTTGCACAAGCTAACGGCTAAAAGTTTGTTAGTTAGTTAGTTAGTTAGTTGTAACATGATTGAATCAGTTAGTTAGTTTGTTATTTGGTTTAGACAATTGTATATAAACCAATACCATTGTGTAATTGATTCATTGAGTTGTATGAAAATTTTCTCTCACTTTAGAGCTTTCTTCTCCAACGCCTCTATCTCTGCAACTCTCTCATTTGTTTTCATGGCAGACACGAAGCTTAGATCATATCTTTCACATGGTATCAGAGCCTCTCATGGAGGTGTGCCACCATTGATCTTTCGTGTTCTCGTTCTCACCACATTCCGCGAATTTCTTGCTTTGATTTTCGTTTTCTGATCCTCAATTTTTCTTCTGATCTTTGATCCAAGATCCATTCTTCTTTCTTCATCTCTGTTTCTTTCTCTTTGTTCTCTGAAATTTGCTTCATCATGTCTATGGAAAGAAATGCTAGTGTCCATGGTGGTAACCATGGAGGAGGACACATTGGGACAAGTCCTCAAGCTCATAACAAAGGGTATCAAAATGATACACTTAATCCTTACTTTCTTCATCCAAATGAAAATCCTGGCCTCATTTTGGTCACTCCTTCACTATCTGGCACCAATTATCACTCTTGGTCACGCGCAATGACCATGGCTCTCAAATCCAAGAACAAACTCCGTTTTGTGAATGGCACTCTACCTCGCCCTGATGATGAAGATCACGATTCTTTGGCCTGGGATCGATGCAACACCATGATTATGTCTTGGATTTCCAATGCAGTTGATGCTGATATTTCTCAAAGTGTGCTATGGATGGATACAGCATCAGAGATTTGGCAAGATCTCAAAGAACGATTTTACCAAGGTGATGTATTTCGTATCTCTGACATCCAAGAAGAAATTTATACATTGAAGCAAGGTGATAATTCCATTTCTGCTTATTACACTAAAATGAAGAAGTTATGGCAAGAATTAGATAATTTTAGACCAATTCCTCAATCAAATTGTGTTTACAATTGTGCTGCTATAGCCAAAATGAAGGAGTATAAAGATTCTGATCAAGTCATTCGTTTTTTGAAAGGACTTAATGGATCCTCTTCCAACCATTTCCAAAGTTTATTCATTGCTTGTTCAACAAGAAAGACAAGCAATTGTTCCTATTGATGAGTCTAAACTGTTAGCAGTAAATGGTTATGGTAATTCTACTGGAAGAGGTGATAGTTATAACTCTTATGCTGGAAGAGGTCAATCCAATAGGGGTAGAGGCTATAGAGGTGGAGGTAGACACAGTACAGGTCGTGGTAATCATGGCAAGGGCAATAGATATTGCACACATTGTGGTCAGACCAATCATATCATTGATGACTGTTGGAAAAAATATGGTTATCCACCTCATATGCAACACCTACAGAACAAGCATGGAGCAGTTAATAGTTGTACTCATGCTAATGCTAATAATGGTGATGATGAAGACACTCAAACTGTCACTTATGAAGAGGAAAATGTTGATTCAGAAGCTGGGAAAATGTTGCTTACACCAGCTCAGCAAAAGGCACTGTTAGCACTCCTTCAAGGTTCTCAGTCATTGCCATCTCATAGCTTAAACCATATAACCACAAACTCAGGTATATTATGTACCATTCCCCATTCAAATGATTCATATGATTTCATACTTGATACTGGGGCTACTGATCATATTTGTTTTTCACTTAAATTTTTTCAATGCATCAAAAGAATTTCTCCAATTAGTTTAAAACTGCCTAATGGAACCCTTGTAACCACTTGTTTCTCTGGAACCATTGTATTTGACAATGACCTATATCTCAATGATGCATTGTATTTTCCAAATCTTTCTTTTAATTTGATATTTGTCCCTAAGCTAACTTCTCATTTACACTGCAATTTGATTTTTGATGATATTCAATGTCTGATACAGGATCCTTACAAAAAGAAGATGATTGGTGTAGCTGAATTAAATCATGGCTTATACATTCTCAAAACACCTGTTGTTAGCTTAGGACCTTTACATAGTAGTCATTGTATCAATTCTCTCACTAGTTCTAGTTTACATCAACATAGAATAAATGCACATAAGCATAATGATTGTACTTTATGGCACAAAAGATTTGGCCATGCTTCTGATGTAAAACTAATTGAGATCAATAAAATGTTTCCTTCTATTAAATTTGCTCCTTCTTCTGTTCCATGTGATGCTTGTTTTTATGCTAAACAGAAAATATTGTCTTTCCCTCTTAGTTCTCATACTTCCAAGCATAATTTTGATTTAATCCACATTGATATCTGGGGTCCATTAGCTACTCCCTCAATGACTGGACACAGATACTTTCTTACCATTGTGGATGACAAATCAAGATTCACTTGGTTGTATTTTATGAAAACTAAGTCAGAAGCTCCTTCACATATTCAAAATTTTTACTCTATGGTTAAAACTCAGTTTGACTATCACATTAAATGCATTAGGTCAGATAATGGTCCTGAATTTTTTCTTAAAGATTTTTACTCTAAAAATGGGATTATCCATCAATGCTCATGTGTAGCAACTCCACAGCAAAATGGCATTGTGGAAAGAAAGCATCAGCATATTCTAGGAATAGCTAGAGCTCTCTTATTCCAAGCCACCTTACCTACAATTTTTTGGTCATATGCTGTGAGTCATGCTGTACATATCTCAATAGGTTACCATCTCCTTTTCTCAAACAAAAATTACCTTTTCAAATGCTTTACAACACTCTTCCAGACATTGACAATTTAAAAGTTTTTGGATCTCTGGTTTTTGCAGCTACACTTAAGGCTAATAGACATAAACTAGACTCTAGGTCAAGAAAATGTATTTTACTTGGTTTCAAAACTGGTGTCAAAGGATACATTTTGTTTGATCTTACAAATAAAGAAATTTTTATCTCCAGAGATGTTTCATTTTTTGAACACATTTTCCCTTATGCTAGTTCATCATCTCCTACAGATGCATCTCCATCTACTGGTGTTATTCACAATCAATATGTCTATGATGATTTAGACTATGACTTGTCACATTCCCATGTTTCTTCACATACTCATAGCACTCACAATCACCCTATCCATTCTACACCTTCTCATCCCAACACACACCCTTCCACTGATATAATTTCCACTAACACTCCACAGTCTACAAATAATGCTCCATCTCCTCCACCTACTCTTGTCCTTGTGAGAAAATCAAATAGAGTTTCTCACCCTCCTGGTTACTTACAAGATTATCATTTTAATCTCATTACCACTGCCAGTCATGATTTAAATCAGTCTCCATCCAACTCATCCACTCAATGTAAGTATCCTTTATCTTCATTTATATCATACAAAGACTTATCTGCTACACACACACACACTTTATTTGCAATATATCCACCCTTCCTGAACCTACCTCCTATGAGGAGGCAATGCATGATGAGCAATGGAAGAATGCTATTAGTACTGAATTGTCTGCTCTGATGAAGAACAACACTTGGTCTATTACAACATTACCTTCACATAAGAAAGCAATTGGGTGTAAGTGGGTGTTCAAACTCAAATTACATGCTGATGGATCCATTGAGAGACACAAGGCCAGACTAGTTGCCAAAGGCTTCACACAGACTGAGGGTATTGACTACATAGATACATTCAGTCCTGTAGTTAAAATGACAACAGTTAGAACTTTTCTGGCAATTGCAGCTGTTCAACAATGGCCTTTGTTCCAACTTGATGTCAACACAGCCTTTCTCCATGGTGACTTACATGAGGAAGTTTACATGAAGCCACCACCTGGGCTAGTCCTTGAGCATCCTGACTTGGTGTGCAAGTTACAAAGGTAACTATATGGATTAAAACAAGCCAGCAGACAATGGAATGCAAAATTGACTGAAACACTCATATCTTCAGGTTATAAACAATCCAAAGCTGACTATTCCCTCTTCACCAAACAATCAAACACTGGTTTCACTGCTATTCTGGTTTATGTTGATGATTTGGTTCTGGGAGGAACAGACATTAATGAGATCAACAACATCAAATCACTACTTGATGCCAAATTTAGTATCAAGGATTTAGGTCAATTGAAATATTTCCTTGGATTTGAAGTAGCTAGATCTCACAATGGTATTTCTCTGTGTCAAAGAAAATACATTTTGGATTTGTTACAGGACACTGGTTTACTTGCAGCCAAACCATGCTCCACTCCTATGCAACCACATCTACAATTGCATAAAAGCTCTGGCATTCTCCTATCTGATCCCACTGCTTATAGAAGACTCATTGGTAGATTGCTTTACTTAACTCATACTAGGCCAGAGATTTCTTATGCTGTAAGTAAGCTCAGTCAATTCCTTGATTCCCCTACTGATGCACACATGTTAGTTGGACTTCACATTCTAAGATTTCTCAAGAATCACCCTGGACAAGGTTTATTCTTTAGTTCTTCATCATCACTCACATTGAAAGGTTTTTCTGACTCTGATTGGGGAGCATGTCCAGATACTAGGAGATCTACTACTGGATTTTGCTTCTTTCTTGGATCCTCTTTGATTAGTTGGAAAAGCAAGAAGCAAACTGTTGTCTCCAGGTCTTCTTCAGAAGCTGAGTATCGTGCTTTAGCTCAAGCTACTTGTGAAGGGCAGTGGCTCTTATATCTGCTTCAAGACCTATGCATTCCACATGATTCACCCATCATTCTTTATTGTGACAACAAATCTGCTATGCACATTGCTTCTAATCCCGTGTTTCATGAGAGAACTAAACACATAGAGATTGATTGCCACGTGGTTCGAGACAAGGTCCAAGCCAATGTTATTCACTTGCTACCTGTCTCCTCCAAAGAGCAAATCGCAGATATCTTCACTAAGTCATTGCACCCAGGTCCATTTCAAACATTGCAATCCAAGCTTGGAACGATTGACATACATTCCAGCTTGAGGGGGGATGTTGCTGCTACAACACAAATGAAGAATTGAAGTTTCTCTCTGCTTACTTGTTGCACAAGCTAATGGCTAAAAGTTTGTTAGTTAGTTAGTTAGTTAGTTGTAACATGATTGAATCAGTTAGTTAGTTTGTTATTTGGTTTAGACAATTGTATATAAACCAATACCATTGTGTAATTGATTCATTGAGTTGTATGAAAATTTTCTCTAACTTTAGAGCTTTCTTCTCCAACGCCTCTATCTCTGCAACTCTCTCATTTGTTTTCATGGCAGACACGAAGCTTAGATCATATCTTTCATAGTACCTGATACTAGTACTTTCCCTCAAATGGAATACCCGTACATCATAGATTTTATGGAAACTAATGTCAATGCCTAATAAATGGTCGTTGAATTAATAAAATCTTTGGTAATCAATGTTTTTTTTTACTACAACAAGGTAATGACTTAAATAAGTAGCCCCTATCATGGCACTCCTTGCTTCTGAGGTTTGCTATGGAGGATCATGATCCATTGAGTTACTTCCTGGGCATTGCAGTGACCAGACATGTTGGGGGACATTTTCTTATTAAGCATACCACTACAAGAATACATCCATTTATTGACGGATTGAATATTAAGTTACTGGCCGTTTAGGCCGCCAGTAAGTTTGTGGCCGTTTAGGCCGCCAGTAAGTTTGTGGCCGTCTAGGCGGTCGAAAATTGAAGAAAAACAGTCACAAAATTAAAAAATATTATTTTTAAAACGAAGCGGCCACTTACCGGCAGCCGAAATGGCCACAAAATTCTCCTTGGACTTATTGACGGCCTAGGCGGCCGCTAAGTTAAAAAAAAAAAAAACTAAAACAATTCATATTCTCTCTTTTCTCTCTCTTACTCACGAACAACAAGTAAAGCTAATTTTAAAACACTTCATCACCTCTTATTCACACAACACAATATTCTCTCTCAACTCAAAACAATTTCTCACTCTTCTAAACTCTCAACTCAAAACAATTTCTCATTCTTCTAAAAAAAATTCAAATCTGAATACTAAGTTTGGTATGATGGTGGAAGCTGAATAAAAAAAATTCGGATCTGAAAACTAAAATAGGTTTGTAGTTTGAAGGTTGAAGATGATTTCTGGATCTATTTCTTTCTAGATCTATTTCTTTGAAGCTAGTGAGAGAGTCTAAGCTTTGATTTTTATTTCCCCCTGTTTGGCCGAATATGTATTTCTCCCTTGTGGTATTTGCTGTTGTATCTCCTCTTTCTCCCTTGTTTTTTGGCTTGTAGGCTGTGTTGTTCCCTTTGTATTCCTTGTATTTAGACTTCCTGTTCTCTGTAATGTGCTGGTATTACTTGTGCTAGTTCATTCCTTTTATTAATAAAATTAGTCATTTCAAAAACAAAACAAAAAACTGAATATGAGAGTTAATAAAGTGTTGCTGCAAAACAATGGTTAGAGTTATTGGGAAACCAAGGTTGAGATGTGTGGAGTTTTGACATTAAAACCACTATACACACAGCTAGTGAAAATACGTTTTTAAAAATATTAACAATTAAAATAAATATATTTTTTTAAAAAAATAAATACAACATTTTGCGGCCGCCTAGGCCGCCGCTAAATGGGACAAAAGCGTGTCAGTTCTGTTTCAGAACTTTGCGGCCGCCTTGGCCGCCGCTACCTCTTACCAGCGAGGCTTTTTGCTGCCGATTCAGGCCGCCGGTAAGTTGGCCAATTTTTTCACTTTGTGGCCGATTTTTCCTACTTTGTGACGAATTTTGGCGGTCAGTAAATCCTTGTTTTCTTGTAGTGTACTTATGCCAGTGACATTATCGCTCGAGCAAGCACGACTTCGTGCAAACCTTCTGGTACTTTAGTACAACATCAACATATTAAGCACATTGAGATTGACATTCACTTTGTACGAGAGAAGGTAGTCTCGTCATCGGATAGCTGATATCTTCACCCAAGGCCTACGTGGAGTTCTGTTTGATGATTTTTGGACCAGTCGAAGCGTCAGTGAACCTCTCGCTCTGACTTCCGGGGGGGTGGGGGCGGTGATAGAATAGAATATTTTTGTAATTATTTTCATTTATGCTTGTCATTATTTCCATAAGTTGACTTATATATTGGTTCAAGTGGTAAAGGTTTTGGTCCCGTTAAGCATGTCGTTAGGGTTTCATGAGTCGTGCATATAGAGAAAATTTGGTGTTTTGTACCAATATCATGGTAGCCCAAAAAAGATGAAAACATTACATTTTAATCACTTTCATTATTATTATAAATACCGATTGTAATGTTGAAACTTAATCCATTCATCTAATAGAACTGTAAAAGTTAGAGACATAACCATGGAGAACGCCCGTTATCAAACGTCTTTTGATACATGTTGTTCCATGAACATACAAATTTAAAATTTGTCATTTAATTAAATTTGAAAATATACAAAGTAGAAATTATTTTTTCTAGTTAAGATACCGCATCCTCTTTTTGGGATAGTTTAAGATATTGATATCCTAACTCCTAAGTTACATGTGCCTTTTAGACAAATATTTTAATATATTTTATCAATAATGTATAATATCATTGTTTTCATGTGTTTATTTTATATCGTATATAATATACTTTTCTTTTATAATTTGCTTTCATAAAGTCTCAATAATTTTTGAAGAGCCTGCTTTTAATAAGCTTAAGTAGAAATGAAGACACTTGTGCTGCTTCACAATTTTGTGAACAAAAAGACAAACTGCATTTGCAGTGGAAAATAAAAATGTGCACTACAAAAGTTGTGTGCGGAATCTTGTATAAAGTTCCATTGAGATATCTGAAGGGAAATTGGTCGCAATTATAGCAGCAAAATGCCAACAACCAACCAATTTTACTATCCCACACAATAATGGATGCATTAACTAAGAAAAAATAATTAAGGTTCTCTCTCGTCCTAAATATAAGAAACAATCTATTTTTTGGATACATTAAAATATGGATGTATCTAGCTTATATTATAGTCTAGATACATCAATCTATCGACGTATCTAAAAAGTGAATTTTTATATTTAGGACCAGAGAGATTACAAGTAAATGAAAAAGAGAATGGTAATTTTACCCTATTATAACCATTGGTGTATTTTCAACGGAGTAAATAGAGAAACTTGTGGGTTTAATTCAATTGGTAGGAATATTGTACTATATATGTATGAGCCGGATTTTGAAACCATATATTCCACTTATTCATTTTTAAGGTGAAATTTTATATTAGATTACTAGACAAAAAAAAGAAGGAAATAGACATGTTTATCCTTTGAATTTGTACTACCATCCATTAATTTTGTTCCTAATAATTTTTTCAAGAACAACTCTACAAGTGAGTTGGACACCATGCTCTAACCCAAAACCTTAAGGCGTTAGATTTATGGGTTATCTTACTTATAAAGTGTTCAACCTCTACTATTTTAAGCAATATGAAACTTAACACTCACACTTGCCACAACACGTAGGCCAATTTGATAGTGAAATTTAAAACCATAAAACCTAGAAATTAATGAACAATTCTTCTCTTCACTTTATGTCTCGTGTACTCAGCTCAATGACTAAGACATTGCATTTATACGCAGTAAGTCGGAGTTCGAACCTCAGCCATCTCAAGAGTGAGATCTCACTTGACAAAAAAAAAAACTTCTCTTTCTCTCTCATGAATCAACCTAACAACCTAACTCTAACAACATGTGGTGAAAAAGAAAAAAAACTCTAACAAAATCAAATCCTCAAACAAAAATTCCAATATTCATATTTTTTTTATCAATCCTTGTTATCATCCAAAATAATATAGATAATATCAACAAAATTACAATTTCAACTTTAAACGCAATCCAGAACCAACAAAGATTTGAAGTTAATCACTTTTCAGCACTAATAAAAGACGACATGATTTAAAATCTAATATCAAGTCTTCTTAAAAAAAATCTAATATCAAGTGAGCGTGTGTCCCAATATCAAGTGAGGATTGAGTGTATGTGTGTCGTGAATCTCTCTTCTTGTCAAGAGATTTAAAGTCCAAAGCGAACAATTTAACTGAACAAAGATTGTTTTCAATGAAGCTCCATTCTTTCTTAGCGAAGCAAAATTGTTGTGTTTAAGACCAAAATTTGGACTAGAGATAAAAATTATGTAATTGCGTTAGTTAAGCACCAATGGTATAATTCATACTTGGCTAGCTACTAGACAATAGCGCACAAACCATTGTCAAACTATTGTTTAACCGCGATCAACTTGAACCAATGCTAAATCACGAATTTGTTGCAGTGTTTCTAAACAATGTAATTACCATCTGTTACAATGTGAGATTGAAAGGATAGAAAAGATTGAAAAGAAAGGATTGATTCATTATGATTGAATGAATTACAAAATGATTACAAGATTGTTTATATACACAAGCTAAGGAGCATGCTAAGCTACTATATACTCTCCTATACTTGATTCTAAACACTTAGAGTTAGTTACATGATGAGGTGGAAGTTGTTACACTCTCTACTATTTGATTACTTCCTTCACAAGTAACTCCATTAGTTAACATCCTCCCACAAGCTGATGCTTGATATATGTCGAGCAATCCAAGCTTGATCATGAACTGATGAAATTTGCTAGCTGACAGTGCCTTAGTAAAACAGTTTGCTAGCTGATCTTGAGTAGCTATTGGCAGCAATCTCAACATGCCTTTTTGAACCTTCTCTCTAACCAGATGGCAATCAATTTCAATGTGCTTTGTTCTTTCATGGAAAATAGGATTTGAAGCTATATGCAAAGCACTCTGGTTATCACAAAACAAAACTGGCAGTTTGGAACACTCTATGTCAAAATCTTTTAAGAGATATAGAAGCCATGTCAATTCACATGTTCCAGATGACAATGCTCTATACTCAGCCTCAGATGAAGACTTTGAAATGGTTGATTGCTTCTTAGATTTCCATGAAATCAATGAAGATCCTAAGAAAAAGCAATAACCAGTGGTTGATTTCCTTGTATCCAAGCAACATGCCCAGTCAGCATCACTATACCCTAGAATTTGTATGTCTGTACTTCTTTGAAACAAGAGACCTCTACCAGGGTTATGCTTTAGGTATCTGATCACTCTACAAGCTGCCTTGTAATGAGTCATAGTTGGTTTATGTAGAAACTGACTTAATTGTTGAGTAGCATAGGTTATGTCAGACCTTGTATTGGTCAAATACAATAGCTTGCCAATGAGTCTTCTATATAAACCAATATCTTCAAAAGGTTTGCCATCATCATTGTGCAATTTTACAGAAGGATCCAAAGGAGTGGATGCAGGTTTTGATGCAAGTAGACCAGAATCTTTCAATAAGTCTAGGCAATATTTTCTTTGTGAGATACTGATGCCAGCTTTAGAATATGCCACTTCAAGACCAAGGAAATATTTGACAATGCCCAAATCCTTGATTTTAAAATTACAATCTAGAATGGTTTTGATTCTTTCAATCTCAGTCATGCTAGTGCCAGACAATATGATGTCATCCACATAAATGAGTAAAGCAGTTAATTGACTATCTTTATTAAGAGTGAAGAGAGAATAATTTGCAGTGGATTGTGTGTATCCCTCCCTGACTAGCAAGGTTGTAAGCTTCTCATACCATTTTCTACTTGCTTGCTTCAGCCCATATAAACTCTTGAGAAGTTTGCAAGCTTGGTTAGGCTTGACACAAGGAACACCTTCTGGTACAACCATATAAACATCCTCTTGTAAATCACCATGCAAAAAGGCATTATTAACATCTAATTGATGTAAAAACCATCCTTTGATTGAGGCTAGAGCTAAGAGAAGTCTGACTGTAGTAAGCTTGGCAACAGGAGAGAAAGTATCAAAAAAATCAATTCCCTCTATCTGTGTGTAACCCTTAGCTACTAGTCTAGCTTTGTACCTTTCCACACTACCATCAGAGTTGTGCTTGATTTTATAAACCCACCTGCATCCTATAGGCCTGACATTGGATGGTAGATCCACAATTTTCCAAGTACCAGTTCTAGATAGAGCCTCTAATTCAGTATTCATAGCTTGGATCCAATGATCTGACTTGCATGCTTCTAGATAGGTTTTAGGTTCAGTGTGTTGTGTGATAGAGACAGTGTATGCAGTGTGTGAAGGAGACAAATGAGCCAAAGAATGAAAGGAAGTGATAGGATAAGGAATACCTGATGAAGATGATGATTCCAATGAACTTGATGAATTGCATACAAAATCTGCTAAATAAGATGGTTTGTGTTTCTCTCTATGAGGTCTATCAGAAGGTTGGCTAGAGGGAATATTGGGAATGGCATCATTTGTGACATCTGAAGTATCATTATTTATGACATCTATAGGAGGGGTTTTTGTAGAATTGTCAATAGAAGAATCAGTAGAGAGTGGATTTGAGGCAATGTCAGAAGGGTGATCACATTCAAAATCAGAATGGTAGTGCCAATGGATTTTAGAATTTATGGTCTGATAGGGAAATAAATGGTCATAATGTGTAACATTTCTAGAAATAAAAATCTCTTTAGTATTGAGATCAAGGAGAATTGTGCCTTTGACACCTTGCTTGTAGCCTAAGAAAACACATTTTCTACCTCTTGGTGACAGTTTGGTTCTATGAACAGACAAACTTGATGCATAAGCAAGGGATCCAAACACTTTTAAATCATGCAAATCTGGTAATTGATCATACAACATTTCATGAGGAGATTTATCATTAAGAACAGGAGTACACATTCTATTTATTATATATGTGGCATGTAAGACAGCATATGACCAGTAAGCCTTAGGCAAATTTGATTGATACAGTAAAGCTCTAGCAATGTTAAGCAAGTGTTGATGTTTCCTCTCCACCCTACCATTTTGCTGGGGAGATTCAACACAACTAGTCTGATGAATTATACCCTTTGAAGAGTAAAAATCATGCATCATAAATTCTTGTCCACTATCTGTTCTGACAATTTTAACTTTATGATTATACTGAGTATCAATCATTTTTAAAAGATTAACTACATGTTGCCTAGTTTCAGCTTTACTTTTCATTAGAATCACCCATGTATATCTACTAAAATCATCAATAGCAGTTAAGAAATAAGAATGGCCATGAACAGAATTAATTGAAATTGGTCCCCATATATCAAAATGAATTACATCATAAGCTTGTTTAGCTTTATTAAAACTATTTTGATAAGGAAGTTTCTTATGCCTAGCAAGGTGACAAACATCACAAACACCTCCTTGATCAACAACTACATATGGAAACTTAGATTTCAGGCTAACTAATCTACTATGTGAGGGATGTCCAAGTCTGAAATGCCATAAGGCTTTTGTAGGAATGGAAGGGTAGCTAGATCCATCAATAGCAGAAACACTAGCATTCTTATTTGTCAGATTGAGATAGTACAATCCTCCATGTTCATTAGCAAAACCAATCATCTTCATAGTCCTTTGATCCTGAATGACACATTTAGAATTGTTGAAAGTAAGCAAATAATTTGGTGTATGACACAATTTTGAAACAGCTATCAAATTAATAGAAAAATTTGGCACATACAAAACATTTTCTAAGATGAATTCATTGGAAAATCTAACAGTACCAGAAGATTTTGCAATTGCAAAATTTCCATTTGGAAGTTTTATGTTTATAGGAGTGATTTCAGTGTATGACTGAAACCAACTAAGAGATATGCATATATGATGACTAGCTCCTGAATCAATGATCCAAGTGCTAAGGCTACATGTATTGATAGAAATATTGCTTATACATGTATGATTACCTGATGGAAGATCAGTCATCATGGATGAACCAACCTGATTAGAGCTTGCAGACTGATCATTGGAAGCAAGGTTTGAAGATTGAAGCAAAGACATCAATCTATCATACTGATCTTGAGAAATTGATGGTGAAGTAATGGCTGGAGAATCATCATTTCCTCCCTCAACAGCATTACTAGAAGCAAAAGATTTCTTCATCATGTGTGGAGGTGTACCATTCTTCTTGAAACAATTCTCCACAACATGATTGTCCTTTCCACAAAATGAACACACACGTTTAGCACCAGAAGCTTGCTTACCAGTTCTAGCAGCATGAACCAAGAACTTACTATCATCAAGAGAAGCAAGATTATTCTGGCGTTCATGTTGAAGCACCATTGAAAACACCTTATTCATTTGAGGAAGAGGATCAATTAGCAAAATCTGAGACTTAACGACAGAAAATTGATCATTCAAGCCAGTGAGAAAACGAATCGTATGCATGAGAGTGTGATTATTGCGAGCAGAACGCATAGCTTCACAAGTGCAACGATTACGACAAGTACACTGAGGAATTGGAAGATAAAGTTCAAGTTCTTCCCAAAGTTGTTTGAGTTTAGAGTAAAATTCACTTACAGAACGATGATCTTGGCGAAGAGAGTAGATTTCTTGCTGTAACTCAGAAATTCGAATCAAATCGCCTTGAGAAAAACGTTCACGAAGATCATTCCATATGTCAATCGCGTTTTCCAAGAACACCACAGATTGAGCAATGGAATCAGAAACAGAATTCAAAATCCAAGAAGAAACGAGCTGATTACAACAATTCCAAGCACGGAAGGATGGATCAAAAGCATCAACAGGAATGGGAAGAGTTCCATCAATGAAATCAAGCTTCATTTTGGCGCCAAGAGCACGCTTCATGGAGCTAGACCACGAGTGATAATTTGAACCAGTGAGAAGAGGAGTAACAGCGACGGAGGAAGGTCCATCACCAGGATGAACGTAAAACGGAGAGGAGTGATCAAGCTGAGGTTCCGGCGGAGCTACACGAGGAAGCATTGTCGTCGGAGAAGAAGAAGTGAAGAAACGGTTATGGCAGTTATGACGGTTATGGCAGCGGAAAAACGGTTGGATCTAAGGCGGTTGATACCATGTTACAATGTGAGATTGAAAGGATAGAAAAGATTGAAAAGAAAGGATTGATTCATTATGATTGAATGAATTACAAAATGATTACAAGATTGTTTATATACACAAGCTAAGGAGCATGCCAAGCTACTATATACTCTACTATACTTGATTCTAAACACTTAGAGTTAGTTACATGATGAGGTGGAAGTTGTTACACTCTCTACTATTTGATTACTTCCTTCACAAGTAACTCCATTAGTTAACAAATACAACTTTCCATAAAAGCTTACTATTTCCTTAGACTTATCAAACAATGTCTTTTCTGATAGGCTTAATTAGTCTAATGGTCCCTTAAAGACATTTTAGGTTTCACAATAGTCCCTTAAAGAAAAAAAGGTCCGGATTGGTCCCTTAAAGACATCTTCGTTAGTCATTTTGGTCCCTTCCGTTAGTTTTGACAAAAAATGTTAAATGATGAACAAATAGCACTGTTCATATTCTTCATCTTTAAAGAAAAAATACAAAAACTTCATCTTCCTCCCTTGTTCTTCAATTTTTTCAAAAACTTCATAAAAATAAACTCAAATCTTCAATCAACGTTCAAATAAACCCAAAAATTCATCTTCTTCCTCAAATTTTCATCATCATCTTCTTTCTCAGTTTGTCTCTTCAATTCCCTTTTTTGTCTCTTTGACCTAACCACCACAACCACTCATACCCCATCACCATCATCAATAATAATAACAAAAAATTTTGAATTTGGAAAGTAAAGATGAAATTCAAGGTTAGTGTTGTTGGGGATTTAATTTGACTTTTGGGTTTTAGAGTTTTTGTTTGGAGATTTGATATTTTGATAAAAGTTAAGAGTTTTGCAATTTTGAAATTTATTTATTTTTGGATTTATTTTGAATTTTTGGGTTTGAATGATGAAGTTATGAAAAAAATGATGAAGGAATAGAGGAAGAAGATGAAGGAATGAATGAAGAAGATGAAGAAATTGAAACAAAATTTGTTGGTGATGGTGCACTCTTTGATATGGTGGACATGCAAAATCTAATGATTGTTTTTCTTTCAAAAAGATCCAATGGTTAAGATTAAAAAATATATTGTGGTATATGGTGGATCACCTTCAATGTTGGTCCGCCTAATACATTTGTGGTTGATAAACTAACGGAAGGGGCCAAAATTACCAACGGATATGTCTTTAAAGGACCAATCTGAACCTTTTTTTCTTTAAGGGACCATTGTGAAACCTAAAATGTCTTTAAGGAACCATTGGACTAATTAAGCCTTTGTGATATTAAAATTTGCTTAATGGATGGTTTCAATTCATATTCACAAAGATAACACAACCCATCAAACATCAACATAGAGTCCCTAGTTTTGTGTAACTCCTTTATGGTAATAGGAAATAAAAATTTCTCTATCTCCTTTATGGTAATGGAAAATAAAAATCAAAGAAAAAGCCTCTCCTTTTTCACTAAATCTCTCTTTCTAAAAAGAAAAAATATATAAAATTCACAAGAAGCACCTAACTGGCCTTCTCTCTTTACTTCCTCCCAACATTGAACTCTTTCACTAACAAATAAAGAAGAAACAAGAAAAGTAAAAGCATTGAGCTGTCACTTCACATAAATAGTGAGACATGCCAACAGTATATAAATAACTATCAACTATCAAAGCAAAATTCATAACTTTTTAACACCAAAACATATCAAAAACAGAGTTACTCTGTTTTCTTCTTTTTGTCAACAACTTCTTTCTCTTGTGTTACTCAGCCAGCAACATCATGAAGAGCTTTTTAAAGAACAAATTCTTTCACTGCTTTCGACCTGTCGTTGATATAGATGCCATGCTTGAATCCAAAGTTGCTGCTCATTGCTCAGAGAGCTGGATCATGCAACACCCTAAAAAACGTACGGTTTCAAAGTTGATCAAAGCTGTCATATTGGAAACCTTATTGGTAAGTCTTTTACTTAAATTATTTTGAATTAAATCGGTTAATGCACGGATTTTATTGTAGTTGCAATCCCTCTGTAGAGACTAATTTGATTTTTAATATTTGGCTTGCAGAATAGAAGAGCTCGACATCAAAATCGTTACGGCCTTGATTGTTTTCGTGGATCAAAGAAAAATTGCTCGACACATAAAAAAGAATCTAAAGTCTCTCAATCATCTTTTTCAACATTATCTACACAAAGTTCATGTTTTTCAAGCCCAAAAGTGTCACAATCAAAGAACATGTCCACCAAAGGAAAACATGAAGAAGAAGAAAGTACTAGTGGAAGCACAGTACTAGAGAAGCAAAAGAAGTTTGAGTTCTATGCAACATGTTTGGTTCTCATAAGCTTAGTATTTACAGTATTTTGGGGGAAAATAGTTGGAATTACTTTGACATCAATGTGCCTCTACTTTTTTTCTATTTGGAACTCAAACTATAGTTGCCAGAAGAAGTTGCTAAATTGTCCAAGATACAGTAAAGGGTCATTATGGAAAGTGTGCTCAAAGTGAAGTACCATAATGAGCATTAACTTTTTACGTGAGAATTCACTGTACTTCCTGAGACAAGGCTTTATTAGGCACAGATGGCAGTGAAGGAGACAAAACAGATTCATATTTAGGTCCTTTAGCTTTTCTTTTGTACTGATTTCTGACATTAGATTAATCTAACTAGGATTGTACAAAAAGTTGTTGACAGAAGGTTAATGAAAATTTACTTCATCAAAGAATTTTCATTTCATGGAAACTAATTCCGGTGTCTAATAAATGGTTTTTGAGCTAAAAAAATCTTTGGAAATGAATGCTTTAAATGGAAGTGAATAGTAGTAAGTAAATTTTGGATGGGAGTTTAGTGCTCCTTTCTGGTCAGAAGTATACTGCAGTATTTTGGTATTTGATGCCTATCTTTAAAAGTAATCACATTTCTCCAAAGGCAACCACCTAGGCTTCACTTTATGCGGTACCCATCAGATAAAGCGGGTATCTTCTGCATGCAATTGCGGAGACTAATCTCTTGAACCTTGTGGGACTCAAATATGTGGCAAACTCTCCCTAAGAATTTTAACACTGCTGCATGCCAAGTCAGAAATCGAACCACAATACTTTCCCTTATTTTAAGTCACAACCACCTTCTATTTTTAATGCTTTGGAGATAATTCTTTAATTTCTCTTGTTTTTTTTTTCCTCCACATCTTCTTTGATCAGAACATCTCAAAGCCAAGTTTTCAGCCTTATAAATTTGGTTTTGTTTATTTGATTGACTTCAATTTGGTTGAGAGAATCTAATTACCTCTTAAATTGGTCGTTTCTTCTTTTGGTTATCAACTAATCACTTTCATATACTACATTTTTAATCAAATAACTTTTATTAGTATATGTTAACAATAGAGCAAATCATTGCATAATGATAGAATGACAGATTAACAACCACAGCAAATCAAGTCTCTAACAACTTGATAATCAATTTTACTTGAAAAGGCATTTCTATTCCTGTTTGAATTGACTTATTTGAGCTTATCTATTGACATAAGTTTTATGAGACTGTTTGCGAGAACTTATGAAAACAGTTCGTAGCATATTATATATAGAAAAAGTTTAGATTTATTTTACTTTTGCTATAAAAACAGCTTATCTAAGCTTATACATAAATCGCGTGTGCTATAAGCTGCAAATAAGTTGTTTATCCTAACTGATGTATTTTGTGTGAAGCACTGGTACAGAAATACAAGGCAAACTATGAGTTTTTATTTGACATTATTTAGGATGAATATATATACAAACAATCATTGAAATAGTTCATCAAAAGAAACAATACATTACAATTATACACCTCAAAATCAAAACTATATAGCACAAAGTATTGTAACACAAGCAATTGAGAGAAACAACTAAAAAGTATCCTGCTAATTTTGTCTTAAGGACTATGTGCTAGCAGAAGAGATGTTGCTTTTGGGTTGAGATGAGACTGTAGAAACATTGCTCTTTACCTGTGAGTCATGAGTCGAGCTTGAATCGGTGAAGAAAACAATGTCCTCATGGTCATCAATAAAAGCTTGAAGTGATCTTGGAATTGGAGGCAATGTCACATCCAAAACTCCTTCAAGTATTTGAACTACTTGACCCATGGATGGCCTATGAGCTTCATCATCTTGAACACACCACGAAGCTATTTTTATGACTCTATTGATCTCTTCAACATCGGCATCTCCATCCAATCTTGAGTCCAATAGGCTAATCACATTCCCTCCTTGGTGTACTAGGTTTGCAGCCAATGTAGGAAAGAATTTAACTTGACCATCTTTGGAAGGATCAGAGTTCCGTCTACCCGAAACGATCTCAAAAAGCATCATTCCGTAGCTGTAAACATCGGCTTTAGCGGTTATAGCCACTCCTGAAATCCATTCTGGAGCTAGATAACCTCTTGTTCCTCTCATGGTAGTGAGGACCCTGCTGAAGTCCCTTCCGACAAGCTTTGCAAGACCGAAGTCTGCTACTTTTGGACAAAAATCAGAATCTATGAGAATGTTTTCCGGCTTCACGTCACAGTGAATGATACAGTCTCTACATTTTTCATGAAGATAAGTCAATCCTCTTGCTATTCCGAGAGCAATTTGGTATCTTACTTTCCAATCCAACACATTTTCTTGAAACAGACTTGAATCCAAAGACCCATTTGGCATGTAATCATAAACCAGAAGCCTTTTGTCACCTTCGGAACAGAAACCACGAAGTCTAACGAGGTTGACGTGTTGGACAGTCCCGATTGTACTCACTTCTGTTCGAAACTGCTTCTCGCCTTGGCTAATGCTTTCAAGTTTCTTCACTGCTATGACGCTTGAATCAGGTAATGTTCCTTTGAAGACAGAACCAAAACCTCCTCCTCCAAGTTTGTCTGAGAAATTCTTTGTAGCAGTTTGCAAATCTCGGTATGCAAATGCTATCAATGAACCCTCCACAGTAGTTCTTGCTCCAGCAAGTCTTTTTCTTCGCCTAATCACGACGATTAGAACAAGAACAAGAATAACTGCTATACCACCAACCGCACCAGCAACAATACCAATGGTTGTCCCTTTATTGCTTTTTGAATCAGAAAACTCCGATGCTGCAAGTTTGAGAAACAAAGTCTGTCCATTACTATCATCTTGAGAAAGCTGTTGCAGATTCAAGAGTTGTCCTCGCCAAACGAAACATCCGCTAGTGTTATAAGCATATGCATTGCAAGAACAGTTACTCAAACAGGTTGACTCACATTGATCTATTGAACCAGCTTCCACAACTTGTTTTGCATCTTCAGGCAAAGCCACATTGGATTTGGTTAAGAACCTATCCTTAGCACCACTAGAAGGATTAGAAGATACCTCACATTGAAACTTGTTTCTTTTCACACAACCATGTGAGTAATCACCAAGATCCCAATCAGATTGCGACTTCGGTTCATAACCATTCAAGCAATTGCAATATGGCTTTGAATTCTCATTACAGCTACCAAATGCACCACAGAAAGCATAAACCTGACACTGTCCTCTTGGCTGTGACCAAAACAAATTCCATTGCTGTGTACTTTCAAGCCAAGTAAATTGCTTGATTTGCCCCGAAACATCCATCACGAAACGAGATATCAAAGTTCTGTCATAAACATAATATGTAAAGTAACTCTCAGTCGCGTTCGTCATATAGGTAAAATTGTAGATGTAGTTTGACCTCATTTCAGGAACCAAACTAAATATCTGTCCATTCCAAGAACCACTTGTCCAATACTGTTTAGTTTTATTCCAAAGAATCAAATACGAATTGCTTCCTTTCGGGTCTAATTCAAGCGAAAATAAACCTGTTGCCGGATCATCGCTGTTTTTCCATGAAGTAAGATATTGAGGCTTCTTTGTTATTTTATCAAGCTTAATCTTACCACCAGGAAGCCATGTATCCGTCGGAAAATCAAAACTCTGCCAAAGAGCTTCTGATTCCGACGCATTAGGCGTATTACTTAATATAAGATTACCAGAACCTAAAAGAACAGCAACAACAGAACTTGATCTATTACTAGAACTAGTACTCAAATTTGTTGACCAAACAAGATTTTGAGACTGATCTAAAAGAACTAAATTACCATTAGATATAGCTAACTTAGAAGATTTTTTATCAGAAAGTGGATGATCTCTATTTGCTACCCAAACATATGTCTTAATAGATATTTTTTTGTACCACATACCTATGTAGTAGTTAGAGGAATTACCTTTATTAAAGAAACCCAATTCAAATTTACCATCTTTTGAGACAAGTGTTTGATCACCAGAAAGAGATTGATTTGATGAAATGATGGTTAGATCAGAAAGTGAAAGGTATGTGTGGAAAGATAGTAATAAGAGGATGATGAGAGAAAGTGTGAAGAGTGGTTTTTTCTTCATGTTGTTAATGTTGATGGTGGTTTGGTTTGAAAGGTGAAAATGTTGTGAGAGAAAGTGGATATTAGTATGTGATTGATGGGTGAGGAATGTGAAAAGAAAATATGGAAGAATGAGTCTAACAAATGACTTGGTCGTGTTGGAATTATGAATTTATGATGGTATGGTATCTTCTATTTTGTTCTTGTTTACAAAGTCAACAAAGACTGTAGCTTGAAAATGACTGTTGTAATGCAGCTGGATTTGGCTGCAACGTATACATATTGATAATACCCGGTCTCGAACCGAGTTCCTCAAAGGTATCTCTTCAACCAAGTGACCTCTTCGGAAACATATAACACATGTGGCAGCATGTTAATATATCACGTGCAAAAATATGATTAGGGTCGTCTCTGAATATTTAGAGGTCCGGGGCAAATAATAGAAATGGGCAGTGATAAAAATATATTTTTTTTAAAAAAATAATATATTTAAATTTAGGCCTGGCAATAAAATTCATACACGCGGATGCCCGCCCAAATCCTACCCGCTTTGACGGGGAAAATCCGAGTTGACTGGGTTTGGGTTTTCTCCGATTTCAAAAGATGGGGTTGGGGCGGGTAATGGGGACATTGATACCCTCCCCGAACCCGCACCGCTTAAATTAAAATTAGATTTTAACTCTTTTAAATTAGAAACCCTTAAACAATATATTAAATTACATTCATATGTTTATTTTTTATTTTTAATTTGAGTAATAAACAAACCATTTTCTCTATTTCTCTTCTTTATTTAAAAAAATATTGTTGAAACAAAATAATTTTGGACTTTTAACTTCTTTTTTTAGTAAAAAATACTAAAATACAATCATAATTCATGTGGAAAGAGCGTAAACGGGGATACCCGAAACCCGTTGGGATGCCCGATCTCCGTTGGATATGGGTTTGAGGTTATACTTTTTATCCCCGCTTGGAATTGGAACGGGTTTGGAGAAACCCGAATTTTTTGGGTTTGGGGAAGGCAAAATCCACCCCCGCCCCGTTGTAATGCCTAT
This sequence comes from Trifolium subterraneum, assembly GCA_951799995.1. Lineage (NCBI taxonomy): Eukaryota > Viridiplantae > Streptophyta > Magnoliopsida > Fabales > Fabaceae > Trifolium > Trifolium subterraneum. The sequence continues at coordinate 45,883,747 of OX637465.1, read as the reverse complement.
TTAAATTGCAAGTAAACAATTTCAATAAAGTAATCATTCATTCTTGTGACTAACAAAAAAACTCATATTATAATCAATATCATCAAAATACTTTTTAGCTACTTAAAAATGTTTCCCTTATAGCCTTTTTTTTTTGTTACTATGTTTTTTTTTTGCTAGACTAATTATATTATTATTATTATTATTATTAGACATTCTTCTTACTACTTAAACCCCCTTAATATAACAATCTAAATAAAAAAAATTGAGGCCCGAGGCTGGAGCTCAGTCTGCCCATGTTCAAGGACGGACCTGAATATGATTAATTTAATGAGAATTACTTTTGTTACCTTACCAATTATGGGGCTCGCCATACGAAATTACCATATTGCCCATGTCTACTACTTAAGTCACGGAAACTTGTATGTTGCTTAGGTAACAGACCTATTAAAATTGTTTAATTTTTGAATCAGTTTAGAACCCACACCCTACCAAACACCCCATAACGTTTTGCAGTCCGCTATATATGTAGCGGGCGTCCATTTTTTACAGTTGAATTAACAAAACATCAGAACATATTATAACACAAATTATTATAACACATAAGAACATTATATAAGAAATAAAAGTTGACAAAATATAAACATGAGAAAGAGTTGACAAAACATAAAAATATTTATACATTATTACATTGAGCTCCCGACCTTTTACCTACCAAGTGTTTCGTATCGATTAATAACAGTCCTCTTGGGATGTAACAAAAAGGATTTTGCTCCCATGTTTTTACATCCCAAGAACACTAACCACTGTATCTAATCGACCACGGATTATGAAGTTTTTTTTTGTCAAATAGGGTCTTATAATTAGAGATGGGGAGTAGTGGAAAAACTATGTTGTTTTAGGCCCCGTGTGGCCCGAATTATTTTCTATTTTTCTACTTCTTTTTAAACAAATTAGAGAAGTAAAAAATTATTTTTGACCCTATTTCTACGTAAAAGAAATAGAGAAATAAAGTAAAGAAGTAAAAAACAAGGAGAAATAAGGTCAAACATAATTTTTTTACTTATCTATTTCGTTTAAAAAGAAATTGAAAAATAGAAAATAAACCGAGGCAAACACGACGATAGATGTGCAACGGAGGTAGTTATTCAACAACTCATGTCATGGGCAATTCCTTCCTACACTTCGGAGAAAAGTCCAAGTAGAGTTTTTGTTTTTTTCTTTGGTCAAGGTAGAGTTTTTGTTTTTAATTACTTTTTATTATTATTAATTTCTTCATAGGAACAATCGTCATTGCATCCATTATTTTATTTCATTTAATGCTCTCTCCTATGTCCTAGTAAATTTATTTTAGAATTTAGACAAAAGTCATAAACTCCTAGTAAATGCTTGATGTCAGATTTTTTATGGTTTTACGGGTGACTTCTTTGGCAAGTGTCAGGTATTCACACACCACTATATTATGCATAGAGGAAATTTTAGGTGATCGCCAATATTTAATCACTTGCATTGCACACGTATATTTGATTTTTATTTTTTTTTGAATAATGTACTCGTATATTTGATAAAAGGTAAAACAATTAAATATTTTATATTTTAAAATAATTAAATTAAATGATACTCCCCGTCTCATAATATAAGAAACAAAACTACAACAAGGACAACACAACAAAGTCAAGACATCACAACAAGGACATCACCAAAGTCAAAACCTAAGAACCGAAAAATAAGCCAAGAAAGCAAATAGATACTCCCTGCAGTCTCATATATAAGAAACAAAAAAAAGGCACACCCTTTAAGAAAGTGCAGTAAATGATTAGGAAAAACATGTTATTTCCACTTTTACCCTTACTTTTTGTTTAAATTAAATTATTATTTATTATGGGGAAAAGTAAAACAAAGGATAAAATTAGAATATTCAAAATAAATGTAATGATTGTAGTAACTTTTTCTTATATTTAATACTTTATAAATTTTTTTTTTTGTTTCTTATATATGAGACTGGAGGGAGTATTATAAAATTAAAATATTTACTCTTTAATTAGGTTCACATGTAGGTTTTACACCAGGAATTGGTTTAATCAAAATTTAAATACATATTTTTTTATATATATTTTATTCACAATATAATTAACACAAACCAATAATAAATTGATTCAATTAGCAAGAATTTTGGATCTCTTGAGTAAGTAGTAAGTAGTTCGATCTTTGATTCCTCATATGAACAAATTTCAATTAGAAGAAGAGAACTTGTCTTATTTGCCCTCAAGTTGATGAAATTATGAGCTCATTAAGCAAAATATAGAAAGAAACTTATAAAATGTATGCTAAAAATAAATATTTTGTTCATTTTAATTTTATGTTTTTGACAGGGCAACACACGTTTGAATTTGCTGTGGATGTGGCATTAAAAACTATAACTTATTATTGGTGGTTGGTTTGAGAGATGAAGGAACTCAATCACGTCTCAATTCTTGCCTCTAACATGTGATAATAACAATTATCACGCAACGAGATTACAAAGATGGTTTGAGAGAGATTAAGGATGATTGATGAGTTGTAGAGAGAAAACAAGAGGAAGACGATGAATATATGTTAATACGGAATGAGATTGCGAGAAAAAAGAGAAGTGTGGGCGTGCAACAATGAGAGAGTAATACAAAGGTTGTCCGACAGATAATTTGATATGAGAGAGACATCCATATGCAAAGAGAAAATTTATTTTAATGTTAAAATTAATTAATTAATAACTCCTGTTTAAAAAAAATAATCACATGTGAACATGAATCTAAATAAATTACTAGAGAGACTCTTGTTGCAGCATAAAATAAATGTTTTTTCAATTAGGTAGAAATTTGCAGATGTTAAAGAAATTTAAAATATTAAATTTGTATCGAAACTTGCATATTTTTATTAAATATATACAGTTTACCCGTGCAATAATTAACATACTCCCTCGAGTCCTTTTTATAAGGAATAATTTGGAAAAAATAATTTGTTCATTTTTATAAGAAACTTTGGCCAATTTTCAAATGTTTTAAATATTTAATTTCACTTATGTCCTTATTTATTATGAGAGATGATATTAAAAATAAGTAAGTTGGTTGGATAGAGAGTAATTAACTAAGAATAGACATGAAATAAATTTAAAATTAAAAGAGTGTTAGATGAAAATAACTATATAAAATCTTTTTTTTTTTTTTTTTAACATTACAGGAGTGAGTATTAGACAAACCCAAAAAGAAAAGGTAATAATGGTGGCTAATTAGTGGTTGTGTTTATAAGTACTAGTGTGCCCGTTTGTGTGATCAACGTTTTTGTTCTACTAAATTATATAAATTATAAAAAGTGGTTTATTATAAATTTAATTTTTATTTAAACTAATTTGTGTATTTTCAGTTTTTCTCAAAATAAAAATTGTAATTTATGTGCATTAAAATTGAAAAGAAAATGTATAAGAACAAAAGTTGATTTTTCATTGTATATGTTATATATTGTCATCAGACAAACTATCTTGTATTATTAACTAAGATATACACGATAGCAAAATAAAAAATGCGGACATAATATCCCGTGCCCGTCTGTCCGCAATTTCTGTTATGCCTTCGATTGTTCTCCATTTTCATACATCTTTTTTCTATGAATAATTGATTTTTGGAAAACAACAAACTGAGTCACATATATAGAGACTTTTTTTTTTGTTGAGACCAGGGTATCCACTGCCGAAAGCAATGACTATTTCCCTCGCTAGATTGGAGGCACCTCAAAGGGTGGGATAGATGGCCCAGAGATTTAAATCCAATGTAAAAAACTGTTAGTGAAAAAATAGGACCAAAATTAACTCTATAGAGAGATTCCAAAGCATTAGTTGTAATGTACGCATTTGTCTGGCTTTTTATTTGTATTTTTTTATTGCACTTACTATATGAGTCTTTTATATAATTTGGTTTTATTTGAATTATTTATGTATTTTACTTTTAATTTTAAATAATATAAATTTTGTATTAAACAAAAAAAGAAATTAAAAATCTTTTATTTTGTTTGATTTGAGTAAAAGGTTTTACAATAAAACAAAAATATTAAAAATAAAAAAATCACAAATCATTTACTTTGTTTGGTTTAGCAGGTTTCACAATAAAACAAAAATAAAAGTTAAATTAAACCAAAAAATAAATAAATTAAAAAAGAATAACAACATATTGATAGACAAAATGTATATAAGCATAAATGGGTGAACAAAACATATATATGAAATAACACCATCAATTTCCTTCATGTGTAGTCAGTTGGAGTCTAAAATATGGTGTATCTAGTTCTCTTTGTATCAAGGGTGATGCGGAGGGTATCAAGGGTGATGCGGAGGGCTACGCCACACCTCGCACCACCAGCATCGGAGGTCTTCATCGTGACCGAAAACATTTAGATTTGAGGAGAAAAAGAAAGAAAGCGGTGGCTATGTTAACTCATATAATAACATTCACAAATTAAAACCCAAATAAAACTATATGTATCCATGGTTTTTCAAGTGTAAAAGAGAATCAATATAATGAAAAAAAGAGCTTATTAAAATGTATAATAAGGCAATACTTGATTAATGTCCACGGTTTTTCTATCTTGCAGTTAACTCATACAATGATTAATGTTATATTCACTTGCATATCACTTTGGCAATGTGATGTAACATCATCTTTGGATATGTTGAATTTGTAGTGTAAATTGTATTAACACCTATTAATTGCAACAAAATTAAGAGTTAATTTCATATTCTATATTATGCTAAAAATGTTAAGTAGAAGTATAGACAAAAGAAATTAAACACCTGAAACAAATAATAGTTCACCAACATTTATAAACTTTTAATAGGGTGATCCTTTTGTTAGATGCAAACAAAATTAATGCAAATTGAAGTATTAAAATACAAACTAAAAATAAACAGGAAAATAATGAAAATAAACAAAACAAAATTTACAATTTCAAATATTCACTGACAAAACATATATGTTACCAAAATTTATAGCATCTAAAATCAAAGAATCAACAACGTAACCATAACCAAAAATGTACTTTTTTCTCAAATTATTCAACTTATCGAACAACAAAAACAAACAAACTACAAAGCTTATTGTAAACCTGTTATATTAGGTTTCACACAACAATGAAATTAAAACAATACGAAATAATAAGACAACAACAACGAAATTAAATGTGAAGATTCCTTTTTATATGAAGCACGAACAGAGGCATGGACATCCGACACAATACAGACATGACATGTTGACATCGATAATATTTTAAGAAAATAACATAATTAAGTGTAATTATAAATGTCAGTGTTGTGTCGGTGTCTGTCGGACACAAAGCACGGATAATCTGAAGAGCGACTATGCTTCATAGATTTCCTTTGAATAAAGCAATTATGTACCCATGTTAGAATAAGAGAAAGAAGGGTGTATTAGTGCACTAACCTTAATAACAATGAATCGATAAGTAACATCTTCATTCATTAGCCATCAATATTTTACTTACCTTTACAAATTTGTCATATGTCAAATACACACATATCCTGTAAAATAAATATTAACACTCACAAACAATAATTAAATTCATGAAAAAAAAAAAACTTTGTACCTATTGACTACCAAAGGCTAATTTTTATTGAAATGGTTGTTCAATCATTCTGGTATATATTATTATTACACTCAATTAAATCAATAAATTCAATTTGACAAAGATACTTTATTGACTAATTTAAAAGGATATTTGCACACACATATGTTTTGTATAGACTCATGATGATCTATTGACATTACAAATAAAAAGCACAAAAATTACCTTCACAAAGACCCAATTTTTTCCCTTGATTCATGTGATTTCATAGCCAAATATTATGAATTTTGTTGAAGAAATATGGAGAATATGTGTAAACTAAAAGAAGAGTAGTTGGTTTTGGTAGTTATTAAAGAAGAGAATAAAAAAAAAACTATTAAGGGTATTTTGGGATTTCTTAAAAAAGGCTACACCAAACCAATGTCTTCCCTTTATTAATGTTATAGATATAGATATATTTCATCCGTCATAAAATATAAGCAAAAGTTGGTCAACAAAAATGAATGTATTTAGTCCAAATTTTAAACCAAATACATCAAATTTCTTTAACCCATTTTTGCTTATATTTTGGGACGGAGGGATTACTGTAGTTAATTGTTTTGGTCAATATAGTCATATTAATTTATTGATTTTTCTTTTATTTTAAAAATAATAGTAAATTGACTCATTTCCCTCAAATGCGTGCCAAGTGGCAGCCCACTCACCGCATTCCATGTAGAATCCAATTTGTGGTTGATAGCTTCTGTTCTATCTTTTAATAAACAAAAAACAAAGATTCTTTTCTATCTTTGAGCAATATTTTATTCTATTTTATTTTATACTAAAAAATGCAAATTATTCAATTAATGCAAACATTTGAATAAGATTGTAGCTTGAGTAGATGAATCAAGCTGTTGGATTTGGCTAAATTTTATTTTTCTTCTTTTTTTTTGACAGAAACTTCTCTTCATAAATATGCCCAAGTTTCGACAATGTTAGATTTTAAGTATATGAGAAAAGTCTAACCCAAAAAACTAGACTAGTTCAATAAGTGGAAGAACCTCATGACTTAAATATGACATTGAACACTTTGAAATATTTGATGTGGGACTCCTAACATTGTCACGCTCTTTAAGAGTCGATGTCACTGAGGCTTTCACTCTATCGGCACTGACCCGATAGTAGCCATTTCCTTTTCAGCGGTTTCACTCACCTATCAGTATTCAGCAGAGCATCTTCATGCAGCCTATAGGTAGCCTTTTCCGTGATTGTTAGGACTTAAAGCACACAAGAAGAGTCCAACCCAAAAGACTAGTCCAATAGGTGGGAGAGCCTCATGGTTTAAATACCACATTGAACACTTTGAAATACTTGATGTGAGACTCCTAACGGACAATGTATTTTAACAAAGAAAAACCATTAAAATCAATGTATTTTAACAACAGTCACTTCAAAAAAATTATAAAAAAAAAATTATGAGGAAACAGATAAAATTATGATTGTGAAAAAACATCATGAAATTTATTGAATTGCACCAAACTTCATTCAAAACAAATGACAATGATATTTTAAACAATTTAATGAACACAAAAACATTAATGAAATAGAAAATACAGAAGCATAAAGCCACTTATTGGGCAACCAAGTACAATCCACAATCCAATGTATTAAAAACCTTGTGCAGGAAACAAAACTAATTAAACAAGAGTGACAAAAAACTGAAATAAAACATGACATGAATACGAATAATCAATGTAAATTGATGCATACTGAAACATGGCCATCGAACGAATCAATTTGCAATGCAATAGCCTCTTACAAAGCTCCAAGAAGAGTGCCCTCACTGTGACTTTTGCGCATGAAGATGTCCGAATTCAATTTGTTGGGTGAATCAAAATGAGAGCGAGGTGTTTTGGTTCTGATAGGTGGGAGGTGGGCTTGCTTTCCTTTGGACGATTTTGGCATGGACACTCTTGGAGAGGACGTAGATGATGGCCTCCGAGCAGATGATGACCCCTTCCTTGTAGACTTGCGATCCACTCTAAGACTGCGATCAAACTGTTGTGAATTCATTCCTAATCGAACTGCACGATCTGCACCATCCTTCAATCCGTTTGCTTTGAATGGCTGCCGATTGTAGTAGACAAGATGGGGAAGTAGGCCTTGCAGATATTTCTTAATTTGGTCATCTCCAACGTTTTTCTGGCAAGGGTTACCTTCCAAATTGATAGCTAGCAAAGAATTATAGTTCGCTGCAAGTTGTCCAAGACATTTGGCGGTTGAAATCTTGTTAAAACGAAGATCCAAGATACTTAGTTTCAACAGGCGGTGCAGACCCTCCACTTCCCCGATCTTGTTTCCAGCAAGGTACAGCTCCTTTAGAGAAGAACATGATGCCAAACCTTTGAAAAGAAGGAAAATATTAACCAAAAGAAAGAAAACACATTTAAGGATAAGGAATATCACAAATCAACAATTCAATCTCAACAGATAATGGCATAGGAAAATTATACTATGCAGATTATTTTTTAAGTAGTAAACTAGAGATGTAATCAAGATATTCTATTACCGTGTCCAATTCTCAGTATACGGTTGTAGCTGAGGTCTAGGACACGAAGCCGCGTAAGTTCACGTAATCCCTCTATAGTGGAAATATTGTTTTTTGACAAATTCAATGTGTGAAGTCCTCGAGGAAGAGTACCGGCAGTTATTCTTGCTGCAAAACAGAACTCAAAACCGATAAGATAAATGAACTAAATTACATGCCAAAGTTAAATATTGTCACAACTCAAAAGTAATGAATAAATAAAACATACTACTAACCAATTGCATTTCCAGACAAATTGAGCACCTTCAAACTCACAAATGCACTCAAAAAGGGGATCACAACCAAGCCATGATTTGCCAGCTGAGCTGTAGTGGCATTGGCAGTCAAAGAAGATATATATCTTTTCGCTGCTTCCATTCCTGGAGTGATCTTATGATCCACAACTGAAGCAGCCACAGCATTTGCCGTGTTAACATCAACTACTGGATCAACAACAGATTCAGGCAATTCAATTATATCCTCCGGAGGCGGTTCACAGTCCTGCAAACTGCTTACCCAATCCTCAATCCGCTTAAAGCTAAAATTCATGTTAGGAGCTTCACTCGAGTAATCTCCTTGAAGAGGTTCTGCATCACTTATATCATCTGTAACCGGTCTTGTCCAGTCTTTTGGTAAGCCAGAAAGTATAGGAGAATCAAAACCATCGTCAAAGTATCTGTCCATATGATTATCTTCAGTTTTTTCCATGCCAGTTTCTTGAGTTTCCCTAATTTGATTGTAAGACTCGTTGATGAACACCTCTTTCTTCCTCAAGCCTAAAGCACAAAGATCATCAGAAGATCTTGACATTGATGATGCATGTTTAAAAGCATGTTGTTTATTTCCAGAAGTAAGCAAACAATCATTGATATTGGGTAAGGAACATGACTTCCTAAAAGATGGTGTATTGGGACCAGAATTCTGGCCAGCAGTGTCATCGGCAAGATCGCCGGATAATGGAGTATCAGAATTTTCATGAGCATCTTTCTCCGAAGCTGTCGGATCTCCTATTGAAAAAATTGAGCTATCATTGCAACGGTCAGGAATGACTTGAAACTCAAAGTTCGAATCCGTTTTAGATTGATCATTATGGCTGCCTATTGAATTTGGTGAGTCGTGGTGGCTTTTGGAAAACTCCAGATCATGGTCACCCTCAGTTATGCCTTGGCAAAGCTCACTATCCGACTGACTTTTCCTGAGACGCCCAATTTGGTGGACTTTTCTGTCGATTTCATCGAGAAACTTGCTATTCATATCCTCTAACCTACCAATGCGCTCAATTGAATCCTGGTCGAGAATATCATTCTCGGAAACATTCATTAGCTTGTGTGAATGTTGTTTTGGAGGTGATGAATTTAAGCTCCTAGGGGTAGACAAATCTTTACTAACTAACTTTTTGGAACTATCTCGCAAAGCTTTCGCCATTTCTTCAGAAGAAGGTTGAGCTATTTTCTGATTAAAAGAAAAAGCTTAAAGTCAAAATAATTCATGTAATAACAACCAAGTTATACAGCGTCTATACTTCAATGCATTTGTTCTTACCTTTGCCTTGTTGCCTTGACCATTAACATGAAAACAAGAAAATTTAAACATCGCTGCAACAATGTTGAGTGCTACATCTAACCGCTACCAATGTGTTAATCTATATTGTTCGTCAATTTTTCCAGAAGCCTAACCAAAATCCGTAAATTTGCTGCTATTGTATTTGTGCTAGAGGGCTTCTGGGGACAAATCAAAAGCCACTCTTAGCCATAATCAACGAACAATCCAACTGAAACACGGCACAATCTCCATATGTCTGATGCCTTTGTTCTCCGTAAAACGCAAACCGAACTCACTCCTCCTTCATCACCCCACACCTTTTTAGAGGTGCGAGAATAATTTGAACTTTTTATAGCGGCCAGAGTGAAATAAATTCTTTTTCAACAAGCACAATCCAGAGAAAAATCCGCATAAAAGACGCAAACCTAATGAATAAAACAGAATCAATTATCATCGTCGATCTAATATATAACATCAAAAGTATAGTAAAATCACATGAACATGAACATGATCAACCACAAAGAAAACACTTCAATTCAAGAGAATAAATTGTGATTTCAATTAAAAAAAAAAAACCAAAGAAACAATTAATTTATACTATAGAAATCTATAGCCATTCTTCTCTAAATCAAAAACTAGCTTAAATTTAAGATTTCTCTAGCTTTGATATTCTTAAAATTATTTCTAGCAAATCAATTTCACAAATTTCAAAACAAATTAACACACAAAGAAAAAAAAAATTAAAATCAATGAAAATTAAATCAGACCTGAATTTTAACCACATCCAATAAATTAAACAGAAACAAACAGAATTGCATCTTTGAATCAAACAACATAAAAAAAAACATAGGTACGATGTTTTATTAAAAAAAACAACGAAATTTGAAAGATACATGCAAAACAAAAGGTCTCATAAAAAATTGAATAATATATTAAAAAAAATGCAAAGAAAAAAAAAAAAAGAGAATAGAACTTACAGAAAGAAATAGAAGGAAAAAGAGAAGAGAGAGAGTTAATGAAAAAGAAGGCACTGTTGTATCAAGAATCAGCCTCTTCTTCTTTTCTCTACCCAACCCTGCAATGTTACGCAATCTCAACAATTTTCAATTTTCTATATATACAATATATAAAAATAAATATTATTTTTTATTAATTATTAATATTAATAGGTTCCGAATCAAGTGCATTCAGTGCCACACAAATAATTCAATGAATGACTAGCAATAACCCTAATTTGAGAAACAAATAATTATTTCATCATAAATATCTGACTCTTTAACCTTTTTCTGTTTTTATTTTTTTGATACAAGTACTTTTTTGTGTGATTTTTTTTTACGGTAATAAAACAATATATCAACCTTAAACATATGCCTAAAACTGAGTAAAAAGAAATTATTCAGTGCCTAAAAGTTGGTATTTCGAGTAAAAAAATTTAAAATGTCACGTGATTTTTATGATTTGTATTTTACATAAAAATTTAGCAAAAATATTTAAATTTAAAATAACTATTCTCTCAATCTCACAATAAATGATTCAATTGACACTTTACTCACATCTCATTATTGGGCAAAGTTATGGTGCATAAACCCTTACTTATGCACCATGCATAAATACTCCAGATTGTTAAGTGCACCCCCCAGATTACTTAACGCACTCCCAAAGCGCACATCCCAAATTTCTAGTGTGCCCCCAGATTGTTTAGCGCATCTCCAAATTTCTCGTACACCCAAAAAAAATTGGGGGTTCACGAGAAATTTGGGTTGCAAAAAACTTGCACTACAAAAAAATTGCCATTTACCAACGGAGGTTTCTAGTGACAGCCGCATATGCCGTAGGTATAGCAGCCCTATACCTACGGAAAAATTATTAAATGTGGGTATAGATATGTTTCATTAAAAAAAAATTTAAAATTTAAAATTAGAAAAGGATAAGTTTATACTTTTATAGTTTATGCGATTCATATTTTTTTTAATGGTGGATATAGATTTGTTCCTACTTTTATGTATAGATTAAGTTTTTTTTTTCTTCTATTTTTATGTATAGATTCATTATATTCTTTCTATATTTTTTTTTTTGTTTTTTATCTTATATTTTTTTTCAATATTTTTTTATATTTTTTATTAATAAATTCGGTGGTAATTTTTTTTTTTTGTTTACAATGTTGTCAATGAGGATTTAACCTAGGACCTCATGCATATCCCTCACTACTATATCAAATCTAGTATCTTTTGTGGTAAATCAATCATATTACTTGTATTGTATTGTATAGTATTATATATTTCTTTTAAGAAGTAGAGTATTATATTAGGAAATATATATATATTTACCGCAGAATTTATTAATAAAAAAATGTTGAAAAAAATATAAGATACAAAACAAAAAAAAATATAGAAAGAATATAATGAATCTACACGTAAAAATAGAAGGAAAAAAGAAACTGAATCTATACATAAAAGTAGGAACAAATCTATACCCACAATTAAAAAAAATATGAATCCCATAAACTATAAAAGTATAAACTTATCCTTTTCTAATTTTTAATTTTCAATATATATATATATATATATAACCAAAAATTAAGGAACTTATGGAGAAAGAAAACAACGCTCACTTTATACAAAACAAAAAATACTTTATATAAAAAATAAAAAATAAATAAAAAGAGAGAGAAAGGAACACTCAAAGCAGGATAGGTAACAAAAAAAGCAGGATATAACATCGCGACTCATCAATCTCTCAATTTCTCTCTCCAACTCTCGCATGAATCCCTTTCTTTAATTCTCTTCTTTCGATTTCTATCCACGGCTAATGGTTTTTATTTTGATTAGGTTTTGATTTCTCAGTGAAAGGTGTTTTAGAGGATAAGATCAACACTCCCCTCTCTAAGCTCTACGTTTGATTTTGGGTAACGTTTCTATTCCACACTTTTCTTCTTCAATTTTGTTGGACTTTTCTGTACTTTTGTTGTTTGATGCCTTCGATGCTAGTATTTGTAAGCCTCGTTGACCGTAAAAAATATTATGAACTCTTTACTCATAATGTAAAAGTTTCTTGATGTCTTCGATGCAATATCGATATGAATTGAATTTTATTCATTCATAATATATGGGGATGGATTATTAGATGCCTCGATGACCCGAAAGGAATCAAATAATATTATTTGTTATATAAATTGTTGTTAGTATTTGGATGCTTCATTGACCGTAAAAAAAACATTATGAACACTTTACTCATAATGTAAAAGTTGTTTGATTCCTTCGATGTGATATTGATATGAATTGAATTTGATTCGTTCATAATATAAGCGCTGAATTATTCGACGCCTCAATGACCCAAAAGTAATCAATGAATATTATTTGTTATATAAATTGTTGATAGTAAAAAAACATTATGAACTCTACTCATAATGTAAAAGTTGCTTGATGACTTCGATGTGATATTGATATGAATTGAATTTGATTCTTTCATAATATAAGAGATGGATTATTAGATGCATTAATGACCCGGAAGAAATCAATTAATATTATTTATGGAGAAATGCTAAGGACACACTCTCTATCACACTCCTCTAACACACTCCAATGATATTGTGACACATCATCCACCTTTTTAAATTTGTGTACTTGTCACCGGTTCATCTTTATACCATTTATTTTATTTTTATTTTTGGGCTTTATCTCTTCATCTTCCTCTTCTTCTCTACTGCAACTCTAACCAACACTCTCCAACAACCAAGAACTTTTACTTTTAATACAGCAACCCAACTTGTAATTAGAACAATTCAAAACATAAATCCATCAAAAACATGTTGCAGACAATGGTTTTACTCTTCTTTTTTTTTACAGGGACAATGATTTTGCTTTTGATGGAAATGGGTTTGTTAGATTGTTATGAAATGGTGATTAAACAACACAAAAAAGAACGCTACTGCCAATAATTGATGCTCTAAAATCTCATTTAGAATAATGGAAACTCAAATGAAATGCCAAATAATTGAACCCATATAAAAAACTAAAAATGGAAATCATATCTCCAAAATGGGACAGAGACGATGACAGTTTACTGTGCTGAGAGACAAATCGAAATGAAAAAATGGGATAGACACATGGTAGTTACAATTTTTTTTAGAACGTAAGTTGTTTCTCAAACTGGGTAAAAAAAAAAAAAAAAAAAAAAAGAAACTGGTGCAGCCGGTTAGCAGGTAAAAGGAATGAAAAAGTGGATGATGTGGCATAATATTATTGGAGTGTGTTAGAGGAGTGTGATAGAGAGTGTGTGCTTAGCATTTCTCTTATTTATTATATAAATTATTGATAGTATTTGGATGCCTCATTGACCGTCAGAAAACATTATCATAGTTGTTAATCAAAAGTTGCACGATGTATTGACAAGATTCCCAAACCCAAAAAATTGAAAGTTTCTTTCTCTCTGAAAATAAAGAGTTGCGCGATAAACTTAAGCAAATGGAAAATCAAGATAGTAAAATGCGGTGTTGTCAAATATGTTGTCATTAATGATTTGTTGGAGAAGATGTGAATGACATTTTACGAGCTGTAAGACAGATATATTTTATTTTACTCTTCGTGTTCATATTTCAAATATTATGAAAATATCAATTAACTTGAGTTTGTAATTTGATCTCTTTTATTTTCTATAGGTTACAGATGCTTCTAGTGCCCCGACCAAACGGATTCTCAAAGTCCATACACTGACGAATATTGAAGAGAGAGATTAGAAGTAAACAATGTAAACTGTTGTTGTTTATTGCTTGGTAGGAATGTCATGTACTATGTTGTGGGCTGTAAGCCGTTGGAGTTTATTGTTTGGTAGGGATGTCATACATATGTATGTTTTTAGAGTTGTAATTTTGGGATGGATTTGATTAGAAGTAACTAGTAGTTCTCTTAAGTTATTTGGTGCAATTTTAATTTTGTAAGATTTAGCTAGGTGACATTGTTTTAGTGTTTTAACGCACTCCGTTAGTTTGTAAGACTTATTAGTTTTTTTAATCAATATAATGTAAATTCTCTTTTATAATTATAGTTGACTTGGTGTTAGAAAACATGCATATTGGCAAATTATTATTATTATTTAAAAAAATGTACACTCTGTCAAAAAAAAAGATGCAAAAAAAAAAAAATTCAAACCTATACCAACGGACAAATTCGTGGGTAAACCGATTTACAATAGTTTGTAATGTCCGTAGGTATAGCTCCTAGGCTGGTCCAACGCCAAAAAATGTTGTTGCTATAGGCTATAACAACGGCAAATTGCCATGGGTACAGCGAGATAAAGTAGACGGAACAAAATGACCGTGGGTATAGGTTTTATGGCCTGTACCCACGGATTTTGGACCTTTAGCAACAACATTTCGCCGTAGCTATATGTCAAGTTTTTTTGTAGTGTTGGGGGCGCACGAGAAACTTGGGGGTGTACGAAAAATTTGGGGGATAAACTAAGCAATTTTCATTGTTTATACACCATACATATAAAAAGGCTTATGCACCATAATCACTCCCAGATTGAATAGGTTAAGACTTTTTTATAAATTATTTAAGTTTTGTTTGAGAAGCAGAATAAGTTAGCTTAGTTCAGTTTAACTTATTCCCAACCCTACATACTGATGCATACATTTGACTATTAATATTTTTTTTGTAAGCTAGTCTAGTGATTAGAAATTTCATCGTTAAATGAATAAGTGGGGTTCTGTGTTGTTAAAAATAAATAAATGGGGTTATGTGGTTTTTAGTTTTCTAATTAATTAAAATTATAAAAAATTGATATTTTGAGCTCACAGGACGACTATTGATATTTTAGACCGGGTACAGAGGAAGAAAAACAAGATGATATTTTTATATTACTCCACTAGCAACTTGATTACCAAATCCAGCTCACCACTTTGAGAGTGTCTTTGCCTAGCTTATAACCATAGAAGGACTTCTTTAATTATAATTATGATCACAATAATTACTAGGGTACGACCAAATCTTAGATTTCTTACCTCAAACTAGAGAATTTCCACCTAATGACGTCACCAGGATTCCTGCATCACAACGGAGGACTTACCTTATGCAAGATAGGTAGTTGTGACTGAGTTTGTATCAATGTGATAAGATGTACTTATAGATGATTACTTTTTACCAAATAGATATATGGAGGTTTAGAGATTAAGTTCTTCAACAAATGTCCAGATGATATGAAGTGTTGACTTAACATTTCTTATCTATATATGCTGCCTAGAGGATGAAGTTTTCAAGAGATGCCCAAATGATAAATATGTAATGTTGACTTAACTTTCTTTGCTTTATATGTGATGTATGGAGGATGACGATCCTAGACTATCATTTTCTTTATTCAAAGTCTTTCGTTATTTGTCTAGATGATGGACAATCATTAACTTAGACTTCTTGTGATCTTCTGTGGTGTTCAAAGGAAGAAAACAAATTCCGTCACAACCTTTTTGTATAGAGGATCATGATAATATATATTCATTAGTACTTTTTCTTTTGTTGCGAACTCAGCCATTGTCAAATAAGACCAAAACCCTTCCATATTTAAGCTAGTTACACACTAATTTTTGCTCACATTGAATCCTTAGCAACCTCTTGAAAAGAAAACACTAAATCGTCATAAAAACCTCAATAAATCGTTTATAGTGAAGGCAACTAATAATAATATATTATGCCTAAAAAACCCCTAATAATATATAGTGTCCAACTATGTACTATTATGTCACAAAGCTACAACATGCATAATTCCAAACTATTTGATCAATATGCCCGTAAATTTCATAAGAAAGAAATTCATTTCCAGCAATTTTATTGTTATCGATTCGTTTCCGCTTCAACATTATATTGCCGATGCAATTAATCTCAAAAGTTACATGAATTTGAAATACTATTGTATATATTTTAAAAGTAAAACAATAAAATAAACTAAGAATCACTTCAACCAATTTTTGATCGTACAAGCATGCAATTGAATTCATGTTTAATCTTCTATCGACCTTCTTGAATGCTACTCTCAATCTGTAGACTTGAAGAAGCTGTACTAGATAGGTCTTTACGTGAAAAAAAGGTTGGTTGTTTAGGTGTTATAAGGGTCTTGGTTTCATTGTCTAGCATGGTCACCACATTTGACATGTGTGGACGATCATCAGGTTCATCTTGTACACATAAGAGTCCAATTTGTGCACACCTAATAAATTGGTTAGCATTGTATGAATCGCATAGAGATGAGTCCATTAAATCTTGCAATTTGTCCTCTCTCCATAGTCTCCAAGCCTGGTAAAAGGAAAAAAATTTGTTAGAATGTGAGATACCAAATTGAGAAGAACAAGGGAGGCTAGGGTTTCGTAGATTATTAATATCTTAACTTATGAAAATATAAGAGTTACTAAGAATATAGATAAAACCTTTTTTTTAGAAGCTAAATTAGTCCATCTAAATTAGTGATATGGTTTTTTTTTTGTGTTTTTGGTATTGCGGAATTTGGTGGGATGTATTTTATGGAGAAAACGGAGAATAAAATAGATTGTTACATGGACAATACTCTCATGCTTTTGTTTTTCTTTCTCATTTCATAACTATATGACTCTTTCATAACTATATGGCTCTATATATAGAGCTACATAAAAAACAAATCATATATTTTAAATAACAAACTAATCCTATAAATTCTAAAAGAATATTTAAAATTCTAAACAAAAATATAAATCATAAACCCTAATATTATTTTATTTCAAATATACTTTAAACTATATTTAAATCTAAAATCTTCAAAACAAAAAAAAAATATTTAGGCATAATTCTCAACAACGTAGTCCATTTAGCACCAGAGAGAATATTTAGATAAAACCTAATGGACTGTAAACTAACAGACCCAATAATGTAGTCCATTACTTTATTATCTATCATAACTATATCCGCATAAAAAACACTAATAGTAGGAAAAAAATGTGATCGAATGCAAAGGATGATGAATCATACATAACCCAAAAGGCTTGAAATTTCTTTAGATCGGAAGAATCCGGTGTTTCTTTTTCCACTGATGATTTCAAGCACGACAACGCCGAAACTGAACACATCTGACTTTGTTGAGAAATATCCATCCAACGCATATTCGGGAGACATGTATCCGCTATCAACACAAAAAAGAATCACTCACGTTGTAACATCCTTTATGGTTGTACAAAAGAAAAAATATGTTTAGAGTATAAGGAGAACTCCAATCCGAATACATGAGAAAGGAAAATACGAATAAAAGGATTAGGAATTAAACTTACTATGTACCGACAATCCTCTCTGTGCTTGCCTCTACTTCTTTACCTCCAAATATTCTTGCTAGTCCAAAATCTGAGATTTTTGGTTGCATCTCCTCGTCTAAAAGAATGTTGCTAGTTTTCAAATCTCGGTGAATAACTCTAAGTCTTGAATCTTGATGAAGATAGAGTAGCCCACGAGCAATTCCGAGAATGATATCAAAACGCATTTGCCAATCCAAAATTACGCTTTTTGTCGGATCTTTGCATATTTTAATTTCCGATGTAAAAGAAATAAATAATTAATCAATGTATTGCAAACATGTAAATACAATAAGTGATAGATAAAATTAGAGACCAACCGAATATCAATAGGTCCAAACTCTTGTTACGCAAGTATTCATAAATTAGAATTTTTTCCTCCCCTTTTATGCAGTAGCCCCGTAATTTAACAAGGTTTCGATGTTGAAGTTTAGCAATCAAAACAACCTCATTCTTGAATTCCTGTAAGCCTTGTGATGAAACACTTGAAAGTCTCTTTACGGCAATTTCTTGACCACCAAGCTTACCCTAAAAAAATTCTCCACACACAACTACTTAATTTAAAATCTAGTTCATGCGGAAACATAACGTAGAAGGAAAAACAATCACCTTATAAACAGGCCCAAAACCGCCTTTTCCAAGTTTATTTGCATCTGAAAAGTCATCTGTGGCGATTAGTATGCTCTCGAAATCGAAATAAGGAACCTCTATTCCATCATTGTCATTCTCTTCCATTCCCTCCATGTCTATCAAGTTCTTCACATGTCTTTCACTGTCATAAAATTGCCCTCTAACATTCCTTTGTATGTTTTCCTTATCTAAATCTCATTAAATAATTATATATAAGCTTAATCAAATATTAAACTCACAAAGATTCAAAAATATTAAAGCAATAGTTAAGAAAGGAAAAAGAAATAATTTTCACCTTGCTTAAACATATGAGCTATTCTTCGCCTGCATGCATAACCGAAAATAATGATGCATGCTAGAGCAACCGCACCAGTAAGAGTTAAACCAAGAATCAAATAGAACAAGCTTTTAGAGTTCCCTCTAGTTTCTGAAGAAGAAGCAAAGAACAACATAATACTTGTTTAACTTTAAGTTTTAACTTAAGTTACAATCCTAATTTTAACAAATTACATGATTATTACTTACTTTCGATACAACTTAATTGCTCGCCTTTCCATTCATAGTTTGCATTGCAGAGACACCTATTTGTTTTACTACAAGTAGAATGGTTCCAGCCATGGCAATCACCAAAGTTATCACAAATGGGTTCCGAAGGTGGTTCCCAACGAATTTCCACATGTTCAGAGCACAAAGTGTTGCTGATAATGCTATAGGGTGAAGAAACCTTCAGATTTCCTGTGTTGTCCGATCCTTCATCACAATATTGATTTAAAGAATTAACCTTATAATAAATGGTAAACGTTCTTGAATTTGGCACTACACGAATAACTCTGTAACTAACGTTGTCATTGGTGTTGAAGCTAAGTTGACCTGTTGAGCTGTTGCAACTAAATTTGAAGTATGTGAGGTCTCCACAGTTGGATCCAGTACTAAGCGGATAAGGGACTATGTTTGTACCACAAAGCTCACAAGTTCCTGGAGTTGGTTCTGCAAATGTGAATAAAAGGAATCTTCATATAATCACATTTATGAATATATATATACTTGCAAGTTGCAGATAACTTGAGCAAGAAGAATATGATGAAAAAACATGACGATGGTTGTACACAAATTTTAAAGTGTTTATAAGCTTTATTTTTGATTTGCTCCCAAGAGTTTATGCAAACCAGATGCAAATAGATTAACCGACAAATACTTTCAGGATACTTTGGAAACCATGATATGAATTGCATACTCATGTCAAAAATATCATAGTTTAGTGAAATGAAGAATGACTTAAGAATATTTTAGCAGAAATTTGAGTCATGTAAACATGATTTTCAGATCCGTCTTTTTGCCTTTAGAGTGACTATTTATGAAGAAACTCATACAACTTGAAGAAGGGAAGCAAATCTTGAAAGATTTTCTATAATGTTAATATGAAACAATGCTTATGACACACTCTTGTTCATAAAAGATTTCAAGACTAAACCAAAAGACACATTTCAAACTAACCATTACATCATTTTAAGTATATTTTAAAACTTCTCCAACAAATATATCTCTAATTTAATCAGCACATACTTACCTATGTCTGATTTATCAACTAGGACAAACAGTTTACGATTATCATCCCCATCAGTGTAGTTTTCTTTAAGAGTAGTTAAATTGTGTGTCCAGATCCAACAGTTTGAAGGAATATCACTACGTTGGCGATCAGTAGATGGTGGAGCATATGAGTAAGCTTGGCACGGTGGACACGTCTCAAGACATATAGATGTGCAATTTTCTTCATGGTGTACCGCAACCTTAAAATCCGGCCTACTTGTTTTAACCGTGGTTATGTTCAAGAATGCCCGCGTGTCATTTCGAGTACACGATACTGATGTTCTCCTTATACAACCTCCTTTTCCCCCGTCGAATCCAGGTAAACATTTGAATATCTTATCATCGTCGTTACAGCTAGCAAAGTCTCCATAAACATTATATATGGAACAATTGGTTTTTGGCTGCATCCACCTATCTGACAAATCACCTTCACCTGAATGATACTCCCAGTGTATCACACCTGTAGAATCAAGAAACAACCTTGTATTGTTGTAGCGATTCATTGTATTGTTGTAGCGATTGTAGCGATTCATTGTATTGTTGTAGCCATTCATTGTAATGTTGTAGCGATTCATAGGAGGAACTACTTTGCTCCCGCCAAGTAAACTGAAGTTGGTCAACAAATTGTTAACCTCTGAGCTGATATCATGAAATTGATCAAACTTTGCATCGACAATCAACCTTCCGCACTCTTCACTCTCCCAAAATATTTCACTTCGGTTGAAGATAATGAATCGGTTGTCCTCCACCATCTTAAAACTGAAATTCCCAATGCCAGGGTCATTAACACTTTTCCAACTGGTCAATTTCAAATTCGTATCCATCTTCATACCTGGTAAGAATGTGTCAGATGGATTTTCAAAGCTTTGCCAGAGTGTCAAATTCCTATCATCTAGTAACACAAGGTTACCAGAATCCATGAGTTTCAATGTCATATTTATAGGTGAAGAATTAGAAGAGTGTTTCACTGTGAAATTGGTGGACCAGTATGTTATATTATTACCAGATGTGTCTACAACTACAAGATTTCCATCTTCTGCTATTTGGAAAACTCCAGTTGAATTAACTATAGGGTTGTCTCTGTTTGCAACCCACACAACTATTTGTTTTTGAGATTGTTCAGACCTGTCTTGTATTTGATGGGAGTCATAGTACCATATTCCTAAGTATCTTAGTGAACCACCAGTTATGCTTGGAGTAAAGAAGCCTAGTTCAAATATTTTTCCAGATGAAACAAGCTGAATGGCCTCATTTTCATTGTCTGTTATATTTTGGCCTGCCTTCAAAGTATCTCCTGCTAAACACAGCTGAGAAGAACAAATTAGCAACCAAGAAGTATAGAGGTTGAAGAAGACATAAACAGTTCTCATGTTACTAGACATGAAACTCTATCAGATTAGATGATCACACTAGTTTTTGGCCATCCATTTATGATTAATGCCATCCTTGGCCATAGACTACATTATTACCTCTGCTCAGTGGTAAGAAATATGTATAATTGTACTTCATATGGCATACTTTTTTTCTTTTTTTTCATCACCTATATTTGACCCACTAGACAGCCTAATCTAGTTCGGAATTCAGTTCTGACATCAAGTGGTTTCAGTCTCGTCCTAATCGTAGTTGCGAGTGATCGAATCGTAGCCACCTTACCAAATCCATTCTTTTCTTCTACTTTTCTTTACTTTTATGGTTACATTAGGAGAGGGATACTGTTTATTTTGAATCTCAAAATAGGACCTCATTAACTTTAATTACCATTAGACCAAACAACCATCACATTAAACCATCTTTTATTTAAAGCCAATCTATTAATCACATGGAAGACACTTGATTATTAAAATAGTCTAACAGATAAGCTTGTTTCTTCTTTTTTTTTCTTTTTCTATGTTATTTTGTGTAACACCCAACCCATTATTTAAATATTTGTACCTTTATTAAAAATCTTTTCAAAATACGCAACGGAAAAATTACGATTTAATTATAAAATGTTTGGTTAAAGGTATTACAATCGACAACATGCCTAACTATTTGATTAATTAGCCTAAACATCGTCTACAAAATCCTTTTATAAAAAGATACATTTTTCAAAGTAAATACATTAACTTATAAAGGACTCTATATCCTAAATACAACCCTTTCCCGTATCACACTCAGAGCGGAGCTTCACCAAACACTTGGGCATCAAATAAGCACATAAACTGTAAACCTGGACCACCCAACGGTCCAGAAGTACACAAAACAGAGAGTTAGTAAATCATAAACAACAAAATACAAGTGTAAGAAATATCCTTAACACTTCATCATATAAACTAACTCCGGAATTGGAATCTACGCGAAAAATCGAGTGAAATAGGTTCCGGGTGCATAAACCGTCAAAAAGTCAACCAAAAGTCAACACAGGTCAACCCTGGTCAGCAACCTTTACGCCTGGTGCGGAAATTCTTACGCCTGGGGCGGAAATCCAGTGGCTAAAAGCAAAGTTTACGCGTGGCGCGGAAATCCTTACGCCTGGTGCGTAAAGTCAGATCTAAAACTGTCAAAACGTGTTTTTGTGCGAAAAATCACTTATTTGACCCAAAAATCACTTATTTTCAGTTCCAGAAATTATACCAAGCATGGGTTATGTTCATACATGTTTAAAACACATTAAAAGTAACTTATTAACATTAATAATCACTTATTTTTCATGGATCTTGACATATTTGTAAAAACTCACAAACATTTACAAATCTTAACAAACATCTACAAATACCCATTTTTACCCATTAAAATTGTTCATACATCATGTTAAGAGTATATTAAACATACTATGAACATGAGTTTTCACTTTCATTAAGAAAAATCATCCCAAAAAGCCCACGAAAATGAGTGGAGAAAGTTTGGGTTCGGAGAATTGACATTCTCCCCTTTCTCTAGCCACTCACAATTATGAAAACTATCTCTCTTAGCTTAGCTCGACGATTCTCGGATTTGGCTCTTGAATCTCCAAGAAATTCCTTGCCCTAGCTCTCCTCCTTCTCTCTTGCTCTTCCTTCTCTCTTCTTTCTCACCAAAGTCACAAAATGTGACAAAGTGAGCTTTCTCTCTCTAACTCTTGCTATTTATAGCTCTCCCCATTTTGTGATTCACTTAGGCCCAATGCCTTAAAGCCCAATAGCCCATCACTCATGTAATTCTCACAAACTCGCCCAATTAACTAATACTCTCGCTTATTAATTAATCGCCACAATAATAAAATAAGAATAATAAGTCACATCAATATATAAATATACACATATATACAAATAACGAATAAATGAAAATCGGGTCGTTACAACTCTACCCCCCTTAAAAGAATTTTCGCCCTCGAAAATTACACTACTAAAACAACTCCGGACAAAACTCCTTCATCCAATTCTCCAATAAAACATTTAAAACTCAACACATTAACGAGTTCGACAAAATTAGTCTATCCCAATCAACACAATATTATCCACTATCAACAAGAGATCAAGGATGGCCAGTTCCTCAATTTGTCGATAAATAAACAACAATCATGATGGCGGCATAAACTATTCTTACTAAACTACAATAATGGTTTCCTTAAACACCAAAACTTCCGTCAAGTATCATTCTATAGTTCTCACAATACTACCACTACTAGACATACCAATTCCTCTTATTCCGAAAAGATACCTCCGTTGAATACTTCACAACTCCTTAAATCCATAAGTTTTTAATTATCTCTTATCACTTAACTATGCCAAATTGCTCATTCATATCTAAATCTTATTTCAACCACTCATTCGATAACATGATCTCAACATCCATCTGATAACCAACTCTCCAAATTTTCTTGACACATACCAAAATTTACCATCTTTAACCATTAAATTCCTTTTTCTCGCATATCTCAAATCACTGCGTCCAACTCCAACACAACTACTCTTTTTCCAATTAGTTTCTAGTCAACCTCTGGATTTCTTAACACCAACATTTCCAATATCACTCCTTCCGTCGACATACTCTTATCCAAAATACATCTTAAGTTATTCATCGAATCACTATCGTTCCACCGTCTACGATGAAAATATCTGAAATCATTTAATTCCTTATCCACAGTATGACCATACTATACCAACAGACCGATGTATCTAATACCATTAATCTCCACCAACTTTTCTATTCCATAATCAACTTTTCCAATACATAATTTCTAATAAGTAATTGTTAATCTAACTCTTATCTTCCGAATGCTACAAAATTACTCTCTGATACTTACTCTACGCATCACCTTCAAATTCTTAATATATACACACAAACACAATACTCACCTACATGTGAAATAATCTCTTTCACGAATTCTCTCTTGACATAAGTCACTTTCTATTTGTCTTTCAAATACTCGTTCTCAATACGTTCTCCAACGGCTAACTTTCTTATTTCTAATCGTCCAAAAATGATACTTCTCACTTAGCTTCATCTCAACCTTCAAGATCTCATTCAAATTTGACACTAATTGTCCGGTCACTATCCAAATTCAATTATTCTTTCCTTGACAAACCTCTCAAAAAATTCATCGAAATATTATACTACTTCCATCCTTGAATAAACTCGACTATCTTATACAATCCTCTACTACCGACAACTTAACAAGTATACAAATCCTGTCATCATATCCCTTAGTTACATTCTCATCCACTTTAAAGTCCGCTTCTTTTCCTCGATTAATTAACACCAACGGTTCACTAATCTCCACATCTATTTTCTAAGCTTCTCAAATCTCTTCAAGAAATAACTAATCAGTTCCAATATGCTCAACCTTATACTCCTAGAAATCATCTCCCATACTAAATTCAGAACTCCTAATTGTTCGGTCAAATTCCACTTCTTACCATAAATACTGACATCTCCATAAACTTATTTAATCAAGCATACGCTCCCAATACTAGACTCACTCGAAAGATAACTTTAATTCGAAATCATCATCTACTCAAGAATCCTAATCACCTCCTCTACGTCATATTCAATTTTCTTTTACTCAACCAAGCACTTCAACTTCAATCCACACAACAATATTTCCATACTTTCAATACCACGTACAAACTCCAACCTCTTCTTCCTACTTAATCAATCTCACTGACGTCCCCATGACGAAACTCGTCTAACAACTTTTCCTCTAGCAATTCCCACAATTGTTGCTCGAATTCACTTGCTCCGGACAAACGTCACTAGATCTTGAACACTTCGCTTCAACAACATCTTCACCTATCCTCACTTCTCACGTTCGAAAAATCTCGGAGGAATATAACCTACTCCCCCACTTATCTCAAACCTACCATACTCATCTACCAGAACTCCTAGTGCTCACACCTAGTCATTCTATCGTTTCTAAACTCATTCTTCCCTAGAAGAAACTAGTACCGACAACGTTTACACGTATGTCGCATACAAAGGGTAAAACACCAAAACACGATACTCAAACATCTGCACAAAATCATGCAAGCATATTCATGTAAGAAAATTATTTAACTCGAGTCAAACTCGTATACCGCATCTACTCACTTCATTCTTAAAGAAAATAATATAGTTATCCACTACTACTTACAAATAACAAGTAGACAAATCAACTTTCTGATAACAATAATCTAGCATATAGCATATAAGACAAACATATGTCATACATATTCTAGAATCCACATTATACCATAAATTTTCTATTCTTAGAAAATAGCATAGTCATTTACTATAACTTACAAAGAACAAATCAAGTTTCTAGTAATAATCTAGTACATGTTATAAACCAAACATATATCAAACACAAACATGAATCCACTCATATTCTACTCCTCTTACTTTCATAAAATTAGTCTTCACTTACGCAAAAGAAAATAATTTACATTTTCAACAAATCCACATAATCAAGAATTAATTATCAATTCAAAAATTAATTCATGTCACAAAGAACTACCCATAAAGGCACACATGTAACATACAAAATACTTCTCATAAACTCTATCACAAATAGTTAAATTAAACTATTAACTCTATTCACATACTCAAAATAAATTACCTTTCTATTCTCAACAAAATCTTCATCATTAAGAAATAATATTAGTTTTAAAATTATTTCAAATAATCACCATGCAGTTTTATATCATGCCGGATCATCACATGCAGTTTTATATCATGCCGGATCATCAACAATTAGAAACAAACATCAACTAACCAAGTTTAAATTACACAAGGTTAAAACTTAAAGCATATACAACTATTATAAACATAGAAGTATAACATTCACATAATTACTCAACAAAAGAATGGATCACTTAATCAGATTCACCACACTTATAGTTCATGAATAAACACACCATGTAAATTCATAAAACAAACACTTCACAATTCATAGACAAACACGACTGACACACGACGATCACTCAGTATGAATGCACAAACCTGCTCTGATTGACACATAACCCACACAGTCCGAAGACAACGGGGCTCTGATACCACTTTGTAACACCCAACCCATTATTTAAATATTTGTACCTTTATTAAAAATCTTTTCAAAATACGCAACGGAAAAATTACGATTTAATTATAAAATGTTTGGTTAAAGGTATTACAATCGACAACATGCCTAACTATTTGATTAATTAGCCTAAACATCGTCTACAAAATCCTTTTATAAAAAGATACATTTTTCAAAGTAAATACATTAACTTATAAAGGACTCTATATCCTAAATACAACCCTTTCCCGTGTCACACTCAGAGCGGAGCTTCACCAAACACTTGGGCATCAAATAAGCACATAACCTATAAACCTGGACCACCCAACGGTCCAGAAGTACACAAAACAGAGAGTTAGTAAATCATAAACAACAAAATACAAGTGTAAGAAATATCTTTAACACTTCATCATATAAACTAACTCCGGAATTGGAATCTACGCGAAAAATCAAGTGAAATAGGTTCCGGGTGCATAAACCGTCAAAAAGTCAACCAAAAGTCAACACAGGTCAACCCTGGTCAGCAACCTTTACGCCTGGTGCGGAAATTCTTACGCCTGGGGCGGAAATCCAGTGGCTAAAAGCAAAGTTTACGCGTGGCGCGGAAATCCTTACGCCTGGTGCGTAAAGTCAGATCTAAAACTGTTAAAACGTGTTTTTGTGCGAAAAATCACTTATTTGACCCAAAAATCACTTATTTTCAGTTCCAGAAATTATACCAAGCATGGGTTATGTTCATACATGTTTAAAACACATTAAAAGTAACTTATTAACATTAATAATCACTTATTTTTCATGGATCTTCACATATTTGTAAAAACTCACAAATATTTACAAATCTTAACAAACATCTACAAATACCCATTTTTACCCATTAAAATTGTTCATACATCATGTTAAGAGTATATTAAACTTAAACATACTATTAACATGAGTTTTCACTTTCATTAAGAAAAATCATCCCAAAAAGCCTACGAAAATGAGTGGAGAAAGTTTGGGTTCGGAGAATTGACATTCTCCCCTTTCTCTAGCCACTCACAATTATGAAAACTATCTCTCTTACCTTAGCTCGACGATTCTCGGATTTGGCTCTTGAATCTCCAAGAAATTCCTTGCCCTAGCTCTCCTCCTTCTCACCAAAGTCACAAAATGTGACAAAGTGAGCTTTCTCTCTCTAACTCTTGCTATTTATAGCTCTCCCCATTTTGTGATTCACTTAGGCCCAATGCCTTAAAGCCCAATAGCCCATCACTCATGTAATTCTCACAAACTCGCCCAATTAACTAATACTCTCGCTTATTAATTAATCGCCACAATAATAAAATAAGAATAATAAGTCACATCAATATATAAATATACACATATATACAAATAACGAATAAATGAAAATCGGGTCGTTACATTTTGTAACACCACCAAGTAGTGAAAAAAAAGTAATAATTGGTTAAGAAAATAATTATTAAGTGGGGTAACCATCCTCCATTTGAGACAATGTAGATCCATAATGTCTTTATTCTTTTCTCAGATAGTACAAAATGCTTTTATTTTTGTTTGTAATTATTGTAGAATAAAAAGTAATAATTGTGTTTTTGTAGTGAACCTTCCATATTTAAGCAAGTTACACACTAATTTTTGCTCACATTGAATCCTTAGCAACCTCTTGAAAAGAAAACACTAAATCGTCATAAAAACCTCAATAAATCGTTTATAGTGAAGGCAACTAATAATAATATATTATGCCTAAAAAACCCCTAATAATATATAGTGTCCAACTATGTACTATTATGCACAAAGCTACAACATGCATAATTCCAAACTATTTGATCAATATGCCCGTAAATTTCATAAGAAAGAAATTCATTTCCAGCAATTTTATTGTTATCGATTCGTTTCCGCTTCAACATTATATTGCCGATGCAATTAATCTCAAAAGTTACATGAATTTGAAATACTATTGTATATATTTTAAAAGTAAAACAATAAAATAAACTAAGAATCACTTCAACCAATTTTTGATCGTACAAGCATGCAATTGAATTCATGTTTAATCTTCTATCGACCTTCTTGAATGCTACTCTCAATCTGTAGACTTGAAGAAGCTGTACTAGATAGGTCTTTACGTGAAAAAAAGGTTGGTTGTTTAGGTGTTATAAGGGTCTTGGTTTCATTGTCTAGCATGGTCACCACATTTGACATGTGTGGACGATCATCAGGTTCATCTTGTACACATAAGAGTCCAATTTGTGCACACCTAATAAATTGGTTGGCATTGTAAGTATCACATAAAGATGGATCCATTAAATCCAGCAATTTGTCCTCTTTCCATAAACTCCAAGCCTGGTATTAAGACATAAATATTTTAATAAAAAATCACAAATATTAGAAAATAAAAGTTTAATACAAAGGATGGAACATACATAACCCAAAAGGCTTGAAACTTCTTTAGACCGAAAGAATCCTATGTTCTTTTTTCCACTGATGATTTCAAGCAAGACAACGCCAAAACTAAAAACATCTGATTTTATTGAGAAACTTCCATCCAATGCATACTCAGGTGACATGTATCCGCTGTCAACACAAAAAAGAATCACTCATCACATGCAAGTAGAAACATCTAGATATCTCAATATACGCTTGAGAAATTCATAATAATGATGTTTATAATAGCATCCTTTATGATCATATAAAAGATGAAATATTTTTAAATAGGAATAAAAAAGACTAAGAATTGAACTTACTATGTACCAACGATCTTCTCGGTGCTTGCCTCTATTTCTTTACCTCCTAATAATATTCTTGCTAGTCCAAAATCTGAGATTTTTGGTTGCATCTCCTCGTCTAGAAGAATGTTGCTAGTTTTCAAATCTCGGTGAATAACTCTAAGTCTTGAATCTTGATGAAGATAGAGCAGTCCGCGAGCAATACCAAGAATGATATCAAACCGCATTTGCCAATTCAAAATTACGCCTCTTGTCGGATCTATGAATATTTTAATTTCCCATTCAAAAGAAGAAATGAAAAAAATTAATCAATGTATTCTAAACACGTAAAACACAACAAGTTATAGATAAAATTAGAGACCAACCGAATATCAACAAGTCCAAACTCTTGTTAGGCAAATATTCATAGATTAGAATTTTTTCTTCTCCTTTTACACAATAGCCCCGTAATTTAACAAGGTTTCGATGTTGAAGTTTAGCAATCAAAACAACCTCATTCTTGAATTCCTGTAAGCCTTGTGATGAAACACGTGAAAGTCTCTTTACTGCAATTTCTTGCCCACCAAGCTTACCCTAAAAAAAACTCCACACGACATTACTTAATAGAAAAAGCTAGTTTGGCAGGAAAAATAACATAGAAAGAAACTCAATCAGTTAAGGATACATTACCCCTTAAAGAATGAAATGTATTTATTCAACAACCAATTATGAGAATAAGTCACATAAATAGATTTATGTGTAGTGGTATCCACAAACTAACTTTTACTTCACTTACAAATTTATTTATGTGACTAATTTTTATTGGTTTTGCAGTAAAATACTCACATAAGAGTGTTTGATGAAGTAATTAAATTTTTTAGATGTTTTAGAATTATAAGCATTTCAAATTGATCAATTGAAATATCTTCATTTCTAAAATGTGTTTGGGTAGAATAATATAAAATTTCATAGTGAACATCTTTTACCCACTTTTATAAATTTGAAAATTTTGGGTCAAATTTAAAAATCATAAAATAGGTGTCAATTTACAATTTTAAAAACTTAAAGGGCCAATTTGCAATTTTGAAATTTTTGGGGTCAATGTATAATTTTTAAAAAGTTTATAGGGTCAATTTAATTTTTTTAAACATGTGCAAGGACCCAGGAGGGAATATGAAACTCCTAATTTTTAGATGTCCTTTGAAATTGTTTAAATTTAGTTTTAACAAAATACAGTAATTCATAAAGAATTTGCTTTTCCTCAACAAAAAAAAAATTATTTTATTTCAAAATATTATTCCATCCAAATCAATGAAAAAACCAGGGGTAATTTAAAAAAAAAACCAAATCAACCACCTTATAAACAGGACCAAAACCACCTTTTCCAAGTTTATTTGCATCTGAAAAGTCATCTGTGGCGATAAGTATGCTCTCAAAATCGAAATAGGGAACTTCTATTCCTTCATTGTTAGTCTCCTCCAATCCCTCCATGTCTATCAAGTCCTTCACATGTCTTTCACTGTCGTAAAATTTCCCTCTACTGCTTCTTTGTATGCTATCCTTATCTTAACATTATTAATAAACTTAATTAATATACTGACAAAGATTAAAAAATATAGCTAAGAAAGGAAAAATAAAGAATTTCCACCTTGCTTAACCATATGAACTATTCTTCTTCTGCATGCATAAGCTACAATAATGATGCATGCCAAAGTAACACCAGCAAGAACTAAGCCAATAATCAAATAGAACGACCTTTTAGATTTTCCTTTTGTTGATGCTTTTTTAGCACTAGGAGAAGATCCGGGTTCTGAAAAAGCTGCACAGAACAACATATATAACACTTGTTTAAGTTTTAACTTCAGCTATAATCCAAAATTTAGCAAATTAGTTGATGTGAATTCGATAAAATCACACCAATACCTTGATGTGTGTGGAGCAAATGGATTAAAGCAATCAACAAGCGAGAATGACAATAATAACAATAACAAAAATAAACCACGAAAACGTAAAGAACACAATATAATTGTTGACCCAGTTTAGTGTTAATGAACCTACTCTGGGGAGGGCAACCGTCTCCATTCCACTATCAATGAAGTTCTTGATTATAATGAAATTCTCACCACAAGAGTTACAAGAATTAGAAATTCCCTAATGCTACCCAAGTCCCGAATTTCTTTCCGTGACTAAGAAATTCAATTACAAGTGTTTCCCAAGGTGATTGAATGTTTCTCCAACCCTAGAGTCTTCCCAAAATGTTACTCTATTAACTCTAGTCTTTTGTTGGCCTTAGAAACCCTAAAACACACCTTAACACATCAGAAAACACAAACAACCCATATCTAACTACTGCGGTTACGCCCCCAACAGATGAAATCGCACCGTCGTCTTCCCAGTCCTATTTGAGATGGATGGTGTGAGTTTGTCGAATGGAGGCCCGGCTCGCGTCGTTCCAACGTCGCGTTTTCACGCCTGGGGCGGTAAAACCCACGCTTGGGGCGTGAAGGTAGTGGCAAACCACCAACAGCATACGAAATCACGCTTGAGGCTGCAAAATTCATGCATGGGGCATGAAGTCAGAACCTCGTTTTCTGCTTCAATTTTAAGTCAAATTCCAACAATCTTCATCTTGCCTTTAAATTGATGGTGATGTCAACTTCCCACCAACCACCGTGCCGCTTCACAAGCTTACACCACACCCTCTTCGAACCCCAGATTACCTTCCGTACTCTCGAAGAATTGCTTGCCTCCAATTGCCCTTGGAATTTTAGAACAACCCACAAGCTACAACATCAAACTCTCCTTGCACCTAACTACCTCCAACAGT
Source organism: Trifolium subterraneum (assembly GCA_951799995.1). Taxonomy (NCBI): domain Eukaryota; kingdom Viridiplantae; phylum Streptophyta; class Magnoliopsida; order Fabales; family Fabaceae; genus Trifolium; species Trifolium subterraneum. Next base: position 45,851,515 of record OX637465.1, on the reverse strand, counting down.
CATACAAGTTACCAAGTCTGATCACCTTGATTTCAATTGCCTCCCCGAAGATCCTTTTAAGATTTTGCACTTCTTCGGCCACAATCGAAACATTACCCACAAGGTCTCAATAGCTATACCACTTTGGTGTACCTCCACCTCAAACCGAGTTTCCTCCACCAAAGCTTCAAACCGATATATCCACTATGTCTTCCACCTTGTTTACACAAAACCTGGAAAAACCCGTTTGAAACACACTTCAAGCATTGTTAGTCTCCGAAAATCCAGTTTAATTCCATCACCTAGAAAACCTCGTTTTACTAGTCCGACCAAACCTATGTCACTAACAATTCTCTTCCCGAAGTCTAACAACTCCACCACATCATGAGAATCACAAACTAGTAACCAATGCATAACCAATAGTAAAACCAACTATTCATCAACTCTCAAGTCTCTCAACTTTGTCAACTCCTTAGTTCTCAAAGCCGATTGAACTTCATCCAGAGTGATGGTGCCTTCCTTGCCAAAAAACAATGCATCCTTAAGGTTTTCAACGGATTTGGGTAGAGCACACAACAAATGAAAGGCTTGGTCATCATCTTCTATTTTCACATCAATGTTCGTTAGATCATCAATTATCTTATTAAACTCCGTAAGTTGTTCCATCACAGACTTGTTCTCAACCATACGAAAGAAGTACAGTTGTTGCTTCAATAACTGTTTCTGTGCCAGGGACTTGGTCATGTATAACTTGTCAAGTTTGGCCCACATACTAGCTGCACTTTTCTATTTGGCCACTTCCCTCAGCACCTTGTCCGCAAGACACAAGATAATGACACTCATTGCTTTGCCATCCATCTCGGCCTTCTCCGCGGCTGAGAGATTAGCCGACATACCTGCCTCTCCTTTCAACGCCTCATCGCACTTTTGTTGAGTTAAAATTGCCCTAACATTCACCTTCCACAACCCGAAGTCGTTACTCCCGGTGAACTTCTCAATTTTCCACTTAGAATCCATGATACCTTAATCGTTTGATCCTTGTCCGACGGTGGGCGTCAATTGTTGTGAATTCGATTAAATCACACCAATACCTTGATGTGTGTTGAGCAAATGGATTAAAACAATCAATAAGCGAGAATGACAATAATAACAATAACAAAAGTAAACCGCGAAAATGTAAAGAATACAATATAATTGTTGACCCAGTTCGGTGTTAATGAACTTACTCTGGGGGGAGGGCAGCCCTCTCCGTTCCACTATCAATGAATTTCTTGATTACAATGAAATTTTCACCACAAGAGTTACAAGAATTAGGAATTCCCTAATTCTACCCAAGTCCCGAATTTCTTCCCGTGACCAAGAAATTCAATTACAAGTGTTTCCCAAGATGTTACTCTATTAACCATAGTACTTTGATGGCCTTAGAAACCCTAAAACACACTTTAACACATCAGAAAACGCAAACAGCCCATATATAGTCGCGTTTTCACGCCTGGGGCGGCAAAACCCACGCTTGGGGCGTGAAGGCAGTGGCAAACCACCAGCAGCACACGAAATCACGCTTGGGGCTGCAAAATTCACGCCTGGGAGTGAAGTCAGAACCTCGTTTTTTGCTTCAATTTTAAGGCAAATTCCAACAATTAGTGATATTCCTATGAAATACAGACACTCTTCAAATTAAGCGAATCCGGGTGTTAGACACGTGTCAGTGTCTGACACGATATTGACACTTATGATTATACAGAATTTTGTCATTTTTACATATTATTATTGGTGTCGACGTGTTAGTGTATGTGTCGTATCGGTGTTTGTGTCCGTGCTTCATAAGCTACATGATTATTACTTACCTTCCGTACAACTTAACGAATTGCCATTCCATGTATAGTTTGCATTGCAAAGACACCTGTTTCCAGTACAAGTAGAATGATTCCAACCTTGGCAATCAACAGAGTTATCACAAACGGGCTCAGAAGGTGGATCCCAATTAACCTCTACTTGTTCAGAGCAAGAATTATCCCTGTGAAACGGTGAAGAAACCTTAAGATATCCTGTTCTATTTGATCCTTCACCACAAAATCTATCAACAGAATTATCCTGATCATTGCGATTGAAAATGGTAAATGAACTTGTATTGGGCTCTACACGAATAACCGTGTAACTAATATTGTTGTTGGCCTTGAAGCTAAGCTGACTCGTTGCGTTGTTGCAAGCAAAGTTGAAGTATTTGTGGTCTCCACAGTTGGATCCTGTACTGAGAGGATAAGGGACTATGTTCGTACCACAAGGCTCACATGTTCGCGGAGTTCGTTCTGCAAAAGTTAATAGAAGAAATATGAATTATGTATGTTGAGATACCAAAACATATACTAGATGACATAAATTAAAAGGACATAAAGTGAAATAGGTAATTTAATATCACATGCATATATACCTATATCAGATTTATCAACTAGGACAATGAGTCTACGATCATCATCCCGCGGATAAGTATACTCTTCTTTGAGAGTAGTTAAACTGTTATTCCAGATCCAACAGTTTGATGAAATAAGACCACGACCGACGGGTGGAGCATATGAGTAAGCTTGGCACTCTGGACATCTCCCAAGGCATATAGATTGGCAATCTTCTTCAGATTCTGCGGTTATCTTTGAATCCGGCCTTCTAGTTTTAATCATGGTCATGTTCAAGAATGCCGCGTCATTTCTAGGACACGATGTTGGTTTTCTCCTCTTACAACCATCGGTGTCTTGTAGAGAAGAGTCTCCATCTCCCAGCACGTTATCATTGTAGAATCCAGGTAAACATTTGCACGGCACATCATCATCATCGTTACAGCTAGCAAAGTTTCCACAAACATTATATCTTAAACATTTGCTTCTTGGCTGTTTCCATAGAACCGGCGAATCACCTTCCAACAAATTCTTCACCCACTGTATCACACCTGTGGAATCAAGGAACAATCTTGTATTGCTCAGTACATAACTAGATGTTGTGAAGTTGACCAACAAATTGTAAACAGCTGAGCTGATGTCATCTAAATCATCAAACTTCGCATTGAGATTCATCATTCCGTACTCTTCGCTCTCCCAATAAGTTTCTTCTAGGTTTAAGATGACGAAACGGTTGTCCTCCATCTTAAAAGTGAAATTCCCAGTTCCAGGGTCATCACCACTTTTCCAACTGGTTAATTCCAAATTCATATCCATCTTCATTCCAGGTAGGAATGTGTCAGTTGGATTTTCGAAACTCTGCCAGAGTTCCGAATTCCTATCATCTAGTAACACAAGGTTACCAGAATCCATCAGTTTCACTGTCCTATTTTTAGAAGACTCTTTCACTTTCAAATTTGTTGACCAGTACTTGTTTTGAATAACAGATGTATCTACAACCACAAGATTTCCATCCTTCGCGATTTGGAAAACTCCAGATGAATCAAAAGCTATAGGCTTGTCTCTGTTTGCAACCCATACAACTGTTAGATTTTGAGGTTGTTCTGATTCTTCTGACCCCTCTGGTATGTGATACCATATACCCAAGTATCTTTTTGAACTATCAGTGATGCTTGGAGCAAAGAAGCCAAGTTCAAACATTTTTCCAGTTGAAACAAGGTTGGTATCACTGCCTATTACCTTCTCTCCAATGCTCAAAGTGTCTCCTGCTAAACACAGCTGAGAAGAGCATATTAGCAGCCATGAAGTATAGAGGTTGAAGAAGAGATAAATAGTTCCCATGTTACTGGACATGTATCAGATTAGGTCACACTATGTTATGGCCATGCATTCATAGTTAATGCATGCCGTCGTTGGCAATGGCCCTACCGTTTCTTCCATAGAAGAATTGATTGGTCTTTATAAAGGTAAATAATATACACGTACATATTTCAATCCAAAGGTCCTTAATTTTCCATTTTTATTAATATATTTACATTAGACAAAATATTTATATATAACGTGTTCTACCTTTAGGCCGGTTCCGACTATTTGAATATAAGTAAAATAAGATATAAGTTCAAAATCTCACCTTACCATAAAAATCCAATTAAACTTCTAAAAAATATATTTTTAAAAGTAAATCCTTATATTGTCAAAAAAAAGTAGTAAATCCTTATTTTTTGTTGTGAATTTAAAAGTCAATTTAACGAAGTCTTTATTTGTCAATATGCAGTCTTTTCTTTTCGTTATCTACCACTACTTTTTGGAGCAGGATTTCTTGCTGTTATTGCATCACGCAGTAACGGATCTCGACCGCCCGATTTAAAATTAGTGCCTGAGATTGTTTTAATACATAAAACTGTATCTAAGATCAGAACCGTCCGATCTGAAATGGAAGGTCGTGATCTAATACCGCGTGAAAGTTCTACAGCATAGAATCTGGATCCCTACTTTTCTTCTATCTAATGACTATTCAGTGTACCTTTGGTGGGATCAGGATTTACTACACTAGGATAGCCACACAGTTGTAATCTGGGTCATTGATTATTGATCAAAACAATCACAGCCGTACGAAACAGATCGGACGGCCCAAAATCAAAACGGCGTGAAACTGTGTGAGATATTACCGCAGGAAATATGCTTCCCCTTTGGTGGACGTACTTATCATAGTAGTGTCTTGTATATAGGTGGCCATTAGCACGGGGAATATTTCTTACTATTTAAGTACAAAAAAATTGGATTTGGATTTCATGCTGTTGAAAAATGACACAGTTTGGTGCTGTATTGTATCTCAGTTGTCCGATTAAGATCGGACGTCAGAGATTAAATACAATTAAAGTAACCATGATTTAATCTCAGAGGTCCGATCTTAATCGGACGGCTGAGATACAATATAGCACCAAACTGTGTCATTTTTCAATAGCATGAAATCCAAATCCCAAAAAATTGGCAGCATTTTTTGGATATTCACAAAAAATGAAAAATTAATAGTTAAATAATATATTTTTTTATTTGTCAAAAAATAAAATAGTTTGTTTTTTGGTACATAATAATTTTTTTAAATTACTATATAATATGCATTTATTGAATGTGGTCCAAATTTTTATGTCACAAAAATTGCTATAGCACATGTACACGTACGACCTAGACTTTTTTGTATGTAGGGACAAAGTTTTAATTACGGAGTTTTAAGGGAATATGTAAAGAGAAATGCTTAAATGTAGCGAAAAAATGAATCACGAAGACATCACGAACTAATGTGTCAACATCCTGCACGTTTGATTCTCTTTCACTCTTTTGTGTTTTCGACATTATATAACATAAATGTATATTATTGAAGTTCAAAATATAGTCAAAATTACAATTTTTTCAAAAAGTTGTATTTTAAAACTGATGTTTGTGAAAATCTATTTGAAATAACTTCAAAATTAAATGATTTTTTGAAATTTTGATATCCAATTTTTTTTCAATAAAATGATGAAATACCTAAAATAACATTTTAAAAATAACTATTCAAACAAAATTTTCATTTGAAACTTTTATAAAAAATTTATTTGTCAATTTATTTGATACAACATTTTCTGATATTACAAAATCTATTTTAAAAAAAATCAAAAACAAATTGGGCCATGGTTACGAGACTATGAAAGTGTTACTCCTACTTTCATATAAAAAAGACCTATTGCAATATTTTGATGTGAATTACTCCCTCCGTCCCAAAAGAATTAGTTTGACTACTGCACGTATTCCAACACACAATGTTGATCATTAATATCTTTATATCTCTATTAATAAAAATTATAATTATAAAAACTTGATATTTTAAAAATACTAATCAAAACGTAGCAAACAAGATCTTATATGCTAATATTTATATTTATATGTTATTAAAAAAATATGATCAAAATAAGATAAATAAATAATATAATTTAGTCAAACTAGCTCTAACTCTTATAAAATAGGACGGTCGGAGTAAAAGTCAATTAGGCCCAAGTCTTTGTTTGAAAGTATCCAATCCACTACTTTTCTTATCGTTAAAATGTTCCAAAAAATAAGCTCAATATCCACCACTAATTTTCTTCTGTCTATTCAGTGTGCCTAGCTATTTTGGATGGATATATCGTACTAGTACATATAGGCGGCTCTTAGGTTCACTAATGTACAAAAAGGGGACTTTAGCATCGGTTTTTAGCGGTGTTATAGCAACCGGTTTTAAAATTGGAATACAAATTAATTTGACAATACTTTTAAACAAGTGTTAAATATGTATGGGCAAGTGTAATATGTATTAGTAAAAAATGTTAAATATTGACATTCAACTGCAATTAGAATGATGTCTTAAAAGTGGTTAATAAAGAGAAAAAGAGAAGGATCTACTATTTTTAATTTTTTTATATGAATGGATTATTGGTTCCTTTGATTGTATTGTATGTATAGCTTAGGTAGGTTTTCGTTTTTTTTTTTTACCACCGATCTCTGATTCACTTAACTGCTTAATCTAATTGGAAGTCAATTATGACATTAAATGGTTTCAGCCATCTTCTGATCGCAGTTATAAGTGATCAAACCGTAGTTCTTTCTACCAAGTCCAATGTCAATCACCACTGGACCAACAACGATTGATTTTCGTCTCTTTGTTGGGAGATAATTTAGCTATACAATTGTTTTGAAAATTGGAGTAGTAAGTTGTTGGTTAAATTACTCTTTTGGTCCCTTAACTAAATTGTTGGTTTCACATTGATCCTCTAATTAATAAATGTTCCGTTTAGATCCCTTAACTATGTTTCGTTAGTCAAATTGGTTTTTTCAATTTACTTTTAACTCCAAATTTATAAGGTGGTCGAACATTATAGGCAGTCCATTGAATTTTAACCATTTGATCTTGTTGTAAAAAAAGAAAGAGTTGTGTTATTTTAACCAATGAAATTTATTTTTCCACATCTTCATCTTCTACCTCCTCTCTTCTTCATCTTATTCATAGATTCATTAATTAAATCCAAATTTTCAACCAACTTCAAACAAAACCCAGATTTTTTTTTCAAAATTACAAAATTTTAACCATTTTTAAAATCTCAAATCTTCAAAGAAAATCTGTAAATCCTCAAATTTGTGAGTAGTTCCGCCTGCTAAATTGGCTCTGGTGATGCACTTCAAGCTGAGATGTGAGGATGTACATTGGCTCTGGTGATGTACAGTGGAAATTGATTCAAAAGTGCTAGTTGACATGATCACGGGAAATTGTCAGGTTAATGGAAGAATCCCATCTTTGATTAGGCGCATTCGCGAACTCAAAAAATTGGATTGGCAAGTCCAGATTAACCATACACGGCGAGAAGGAAACATATTTGCTGATTGGTTAGCGAATTTCAGTATATTCTTGAACTCTTTTGATTTGCATATTATTGAGAAAGCTACGAAGTCCCATTTTTATGATATTTCCGGCGCTTACATAACTCACATAACTTGAAATGTCCGATTAGTTTCTTAGTTTCTTTTGTTTTTGGGGCTTTGCCCCTCTTTTGTACAAAACAAAAAGACGATATATTTTTTTTGTTACCATGATATAAGTACGAAGTTTTCACCTCCGTTAGCGATAACTAATCTCCGTCGGAGGTGGATTCTTTCTTCTCAATCCAATTCTTTCCATAAGTAATGGTAAAAATTCGAATCCCTAACCACCTATTTAAGAGCTCAAAATTCTTACCACTTGAACCGATAAATTGTTGGTCCATAATACATATATTACTAATCACCAAATGAACTCCTTAATTGTCCATTTTTTGAGTTGGTTTGGATGGACATTAAAGTGTCTCTATTTTTTAGATACTACGGAATAAATTGGAACTAGCTGTTTTTCACAATGCTTAAATGGAAACTTTACTCAGAAAGATACTGATAGAAAATACTTTGTACCAAAACAAAACAAAACAAAAAGAAAGAAAAAACAAGTAGCCGACAATTGTGAAACTAAAAAAGTAGGTAGCTAGTATGCGAATAGTGTTATTTGACCAGAGAGAAAATTTCAGTTTCAGACTTTCATGTCCAGTAACATGAGAACTGTTTTTCTCTTCTTGGTTGCTACTAACATGTTCTTCATTGATGTGTTTAGCAGGAGATACTTTGAAAGCAGGTGAGGAGATAATTGCCATTGAAACCATCGATCCTTGTTTCGGCTGGAAATATATTTGAACTAGGCTTCTTTACTCCAAGCATCATCACAGGTGATTCTCGAAGATACTTAGGTATACGGTATCATATACAAGAAGGGTCAGAACAACCTAAAAAACAAACAGTTGTATGGGTTGATTCAACTGGAGTTTTCCAAATAGCAGAAGATGGTAATCTTAAAGCTGTAGACACATCTGGTAATAGGTATAACATAATGGTCGTCAACCAATTTTTTCAGTCAGTATGATTGATCATCGGTGTCCAGCAACAAAACCTTCAAAATTTCAAATCAGTATGATTGATTATCAGTGTCTTCTGTACATGATGATCATTTGAATTTCCAAAGTCTTATCTTGTTGAATGTGAAGAAAATGGCATATAGTCATCCTCAGATAAAAGTTCCTAAGCAAATTTGTAAGAAATGTTGGATAGCCAAGTAAGCAAAGAAGTCATTCAAACATGACTTGTCTATGAAGTCATCTCAGAATTTGCAGTTAGTCCAGTCAGATGTATGTGGACCTTTTGAAGTTCAGTCAGATTGCTTGGAAGTTGTTGAACTGTTCAATGTTTGACGAGATAATACCTTACACGTCTATGCTACAAACATCCTTCACATTATAGATGTTATGCATGAGACTAATATGATAGCATTACAATGGTACATGTCCTTAGGGAACAAAATATATGCGCAGATTTTATGGCAAAAAATGGATCACATTCGAAGCGCTACCCACTGAATTTACCGCTCTTCTGCCATAGAGTCCCTCATTTGAGAGATATGTTAGTAAAATTCAATTTAAGGATCTTGATATTATGATTCTCACTAAGCCATAATATTTTAATTCTTTTATGCAGCTTTTTCGCCTCTCAGCCTTTTCTTTTCCTGTATCCATGATGGTGAAAATACTTTTTAGTTTGTATCATGAACATGTAATCACCTTTCTCTTATGTGTATGTTCTCTCTTTCATATGAAAAGTAAACCACATTCTTTTCTTCTACTTTTCCTTACTTTTATGGTTACATTAGGAGAGGGATACTATTTATTTTGAATCTCAAAATAGGACCTCATTAACTTTAATTACCATTAGACCAAACAACCATCACGTCACATTAAACCATCTTTTATTTAAAGCCAATCTATTAATCACATGGAAGACACTTGATTATTAAAATGGTTTAACAGATAAGCTTGTTTCTTCTTTTTTTCTTTTTCTATGTTATTTTGTAACACCACCAAGTAGTGAAAAAAAAGTAATAATTGGTTAAGAAAATAATTATTAAGTGGGGTAACCATCCTCCAGTTGAGACAATGTAAGTCCATAATGTCTTTATTGTTTTCTCATATAGTACAAAATGCTTTTATTTTTGTTTGTAATTATTGTAGAATAAATTGTAGCTAGGTGTTTTTCTCAATCCCCTTAAGCATGTGGTCAGGGGTTCGATTCTTGACTGTGTATGGAGAAAATTCAGTTGGGAGGGGAGAACCCACCTTGTGTGCCCCACAGGTTCTCCGACAGAGATTAGTCATCGCTGACGATGGTGGAAACTTCCTACTGATATCATGGTAAACCAAAAAAAAAAGTAGGTAGCAATAGTACTAATAATATGTGAAACCAGAAAAACAGTGTCATTTTACCTGAGGATACAGTTTCATCAGTTTCAGCTCTAGTAGTAATTAACATGAGAACTGTATATCTCTTCTTCAACCTGTATATTTCTTGGTTGTTAATATACTATTTTTCGTCGTGTTTAGCGGGAGATACTTTGAAGGCAGGCCAGAAGATAATAGACAATGAAAATGATGCCATTCTTGTTTCAGCTGGAAAAATATTTGAACTAGGCTTCTTCACTGGTGGTTCACAAAGATACTTGGGTATATGGTATTATATACAAGAAGGATCAGAACAACCTCAAAAACAAACATTTGTATGGGTTGCAAACAGAGACAACCCTGTAGATTTTGATTCAACTGGAGTTTTTCAAATAGCAGAAGATGGTAATCTTAAAGTTATAGACACATCTGGTAATAGTATAACATACTGGTCAACCAATTTGTCTTCTAATTCTTCACCTAGAAATAGGACATTGAAACTCATGGATTCTGGTAACCTTGTGTTACTAGATGATGATAGGAATTTGAAACTCTGGCAAAGCTTTGAAAATCCATCTGATACATTCCAGCCAGGTATGAAGATGGATTCCAATTTGAAATTGACCAGTTGGAAAAGTGTTGATGACCCTGGAAGTGGGGATTACAGTTTTAAGATGGAGCATAACCGTTTCATCATCTTAAAGCAAAGCGGAATTTATTGGGAGAGCGAAGAGTACTTGAATCTCAAAGCAAAGCTTGATGAATTAGATGATATCAACTTTCAGGTTTACAATTTGTTGGTCAACATCAGTACACCTGCATTGTTTGTGTTTGACAGTCTGCCTTGCTGTACAAGTAATTGCCTTTGTAAACTCCCTATATAATGGGATGCCTCATATGTTAATAGATGATGAGAAACACTTTACACTCTAACAATTGGTATCACACACCTTCACTGGGCCTATGAGAGTTAGTTACAATTCTGTTACAAACGGTGCAACCGTTTCTTGTGTGTTATTCGAAAGCTTCAACCTTGTGCTTCGCAAAGCTTCATCAATGGAGGATTCAATCACGTATCATCCCACATCCATTCCCAAATTTGATGGTTTTTATGATCACTGGGCCGAATTAATGGAAACTTTGCTTCGTTCGAAAGATTATTGGAGTTTGATCGATACTGACATTGTTCTTGCTCCAGAAAATCCTACACCAGAACAAACTCAAGCTGTAGCTACGAGTCGATTGAACGATCTGAAGGTAAAGAATTACCTCTTTCAAGCAATTGATCGTTCCATTCTTGAAATCATTCTTGAAAGAGGTACTTCCAAGCAAATGTGGGAATCTATGCGTCAGAAATTTCAAGGATCAAACAAGGTGAAACGGGCTCAATTGCAGAGTCATAGGAGAGAATTTGAAGTTCTTTGGATGAAGGATGATGAATCAGTGAATGATTTCTTCTCAAGAACTCTTGTTATTGCAAACAAGATGACAGCACATGGTGAAAGCTTAACACAGAGTCAAATTGTTGAAAAGATTTTGCGATCTATGACTGCAAAATTTGAGTATGTTGTATGTTCTATTGAACAATCCAGTGACACCACCACCATGTCTATTGATGTATTACATAGCAGTTTGTTGGTTCATGAGGGGAGAATGAATCATCACAAGGCCAAGCAAGATGAACAAGCTCTAAAGATAACAAATCTTGGGAGAGGTAATGGCAATCCTAGAGGCAGAGGTAGAGGTACAACCTCAAGAGGTCGTGGTAGAGGGAGAGGCAATTCTAAAGAGTATGTGGAATGCTACAAGTGTCACAAACTAGGTCACTATCATAGTGAGTGTCCTAATTGGGAAGAGAATGCCAATTTTGCTGCTGAATTCAATGAACATGAAGAAATACTTCTAATGACTCAGCAACAATCATGCACAAACACTTCTGACCAGGTTTGGTTTCTTGACTCTGGATGCAGTAATCATATGATTGGCACAAAAGAATGGTTATTTGACTTTGATGACAAGTTTAGAGAGACTGTTAAACTTGGAGATAATTCAACTATGTAAGTGATGGGGACAGGTAATGTGAAACTGTATCTTGCTTGTAAAGTTAGTGTTATTACTGATGTTTATTACCTCCCAGAATTGAAAAACAATTTGCTAAGCATAGGTCAATTAAACTAGAAAAATCTTACAATAGTGTTCAGTAAAGATATGTGTAAGATTTTTCATGAGGAAAAAGGATTGATTGTATCAACACAGATGACAGTTAATAGAATGTATATCATTCTAGCTCCAGTTATGCTTCCAAGCTGTTTTCAGGTCACAAACCAAGATGAGAGCCATCTCTGGCATTGTAGGTATGGTCATCTTAGCTTCAAAGGCTTGAATGCTTTAGCCAAAAGAGAAATGGTAAAAGGATTACCTATGGTCAAAGATAATCAAACTGTTTGCTCATATTGTGTTGTAAGTAAGCAGCACAGAGATTTATTTCCCAAAGGTACCTCATGGAGAGCAGCTACTAAGCTTGAATTGATACATTCAGACATTTGTGACCCTATTAACCCTACATCAAATGGAGGAAATAGATATTTCATCACCTTCACTGATGACTTGACCAGGAAGACATGGACATATCTCTTGAAAGACAAGGCAAGTGCTTTTGAATGTTTCAAAAAAAATTTAAAGCACTGGTAGAGAAAGAGTCAAACTGTGCAATCAAGTGTTTGAGAACCGATAGAGGTGGAGAGTTCATGATGACTTCACGTCATTACTATGTTTCTTACCACATTACAGTTTCTTTTAGTTAGTATTTGCTATGTTTTCCGTAAGAAATAAGGAGAAAAAGAATCATGACAAGTTGGCTCTAAGCACGAAGATTTGAAGAGAAAACAAGATGAAAAGCTGAAGCTGGCGCACCGGCGCAGGCAGCATGGCGCGCGGCGCCTAGAAGGGTCTGGAAAGAGCTGTCGATTCTGACTAGTCGCGCGCGGCGCGGACGGGGTGGCGCGCGGCGCCACTGCGTAACCTAGGTCTATAAATTGATTCTTTCTTCACAATTAGGATTACAGAATTTAACGGCGAAAAAAGGCAACTTTTGAGTTCAAGTCCCAGAGCTAGTTTTTCTTCTTGTAATGAATTCTTTCACTCTTATTATTGTTTATGCTTTGATTATGAGTAACTAAACTCTTTGATTGGATCCTAGGGGATTCTAATTATTAATGTCTTGAACTATGTATTTCATATGATTTGTTAATCAAATTACGAAGTTAGTATTCATTCAATTGTCTCTTAATCTTAATGCTTTATACAAAGTCGCGAATTGTATGATGATTATAATTGTTTGTTTACTAAGACATTAGAAACAAATTGATTGACCTAGGGATGATTGTTCAATTAACTTGTACTTTAGACATATTGGTTTGTTAATTGAGAATTCAAGGATTAAAGGGCAAAAACCTAAATTGATTATAGGTCATCCTAAGACATTAGGGATTGATAATCAAGTTAGAGGATTATGTACCAAGACATTGGACATAGTTATTTAATTTAATCGAATCATGAAACTAAGTTCGTAGTTTGTTAACAAGCGAGGAATACCAAGACAATAGTAATTAGGTGAACCGAAAAGGTCCAATCGCTTTCGCATCTTGAAAGGAAACCATATTTTATTGCTGTTTATTTTCTTCAGTCTGAAACCTAAAAATTCCCCCCAATTTATTTTATTGCAAGTTTACTTTCGTATGATACCAATTACTCGCATTTGATTCGGAACAATCCCTGCGGATACGATAATTTACATACTTACTTTGATATTTCATCAAATGGCGCCGTTGCCGGGGATTGTTGATTCAATCAACAAGGCAATTGGACCATACGATAGTTAATTTTTCTTATATTTTTCAGTCAAATATTATAAAATATATATATACTATTGTTAGAGTTATATTTTGTTTATTTAGTAGATTCTGTTTGATTTTTTTTTAGATTATATTTTTATTAGTAGCAGCTTTTGTTATTATTTCAAAAAAATAAATAAAAAAAAATTCTCATAATCTTTATCGTTTTCATTGTGCTTTACTACTAATCAGTTTATTTTAGTTTCATAAGCAATGGCAGTGCAATGGGACCTAGATGAACGGTCTAAGATTCTTAAAACTATCATCGAACTTAGCCAAGACAATAATAGACCCATAGAAGAAGCCTTTGAACTTTTCAGTGAATTCATCAATAGACCAAGAAGACACCCATCGTTCAAGGAAAACTGGATTGAATTCGTTGAAGAAATCTCTGAAGAGGATTTTGAAGCCCAAAACGGTGAGTCAGTTGAATCAGTTACAACCCAGATTGAACTGGATTCAAGAAGCAACAAAAGTGAACACTCTGATGCTGATAAAGTGGTAGAAGCAATAGCTGAAACCCCAACAAGTGAGGAAGAAGTACACCATGAAAAAGAAGATGAAGAGGAAGATCTAGAGAAACTATTGGTTGAGGTAGGAATTAACCAGCATGATGTTATAGAGAAAGTAGAAGCTATAAGAGAAATGTCAAACATGCAGAATGAAGATATCTATGGGAAGAGTGAGTCTTAACCAATAAAGATTGAAGATCAAGACAAGTTCATGCCTAATTATGATTCTCAACTCCAAAATATTTTGGACGAATTCTTGAATACCAATCAAGCTTCTTTTGATAAATTTGAAGCTCGATGTGATAATTTAGTTGAGAAGGCATATGAGGTGGAAAGACAATTGGTTGAGATAAAGATGAAACAACATTTCATTATGGAACAAGAAGAATTTAAAGATAAGGAAGATGGCATGAGAGAACCATTAAAAGTGAAGAACATGGATCTCTATGTGACATACCAGTTTCAACCAATGAAGATTCTAGAGCAAGATCTCCAATACAAAGAACATCCGAGCAACAAAGCCAAAGAAAAATCAGAGATCGATAAAGTCATAGATATGATATGTGCGTTGTTCGCTATGGCCACACTGAAGAGGATATGGAAGAAACATCCTCTCTTCCTCAAGTTCATGGGAGTCCTAACAATCAAGAGGAAGAAGACGGTTGATATATTCCACCTCTCATATAAGACTCCCTAACAGTGGTTGTCGGACGTCAAGCCTCGGGACGTTAAACAAGCGCGTGACCTATAGGTCACGGACCGTCAAGCTATTGACGTTAAACGAGCGTTGATTGGGAGGCAACCCAAGGTTAGTCTCACTACCTTTTTACTTGAATTTAATTTTGTCTTTGATGAATGTTTTGGCTATTTGAAAACTTGCGCACTATCGGAATGATTTTATTTGAATGTTATTATAAGTCAGCTAGGTTAGCATCATGATACATGAATTTGTGACTCCCTTAATTGATTACGTGCATATTTGATTGTAATTAGAAAAGTTGAGGAAATTTCTCAAACATTGACCACTCGATAATCCGGCCAAGCCGTGAGAATTTGAGCTCAAACACACAAAAAAAAAAAAAAAAATTCTTGTTATGAGAGATTCCACAACTTAGCTAATTCTCTAGAACTTGCTTTTGTTCTTTTAATTGATTGATTGCAATGAGTTACACACCGAGGCATGTTGTTTGTACCTTGAGCCTTTTTGAAGCCACCTTTACTTATATTATATCCTTCGTTAAACCCCATTTGAGCCGAAAGAAAATTGTTCTTTATTTGATAACCCAAGTTTGAAATTATGAAAAGAAAACAAAAAAAAAGATGATTTTCTTGGAATTAGATCACGGTACTTATGATTCGAGCACAATGCTCATCATTAAGTTTGGGGTTGCTTCTGGAATAAGCAACAAATTAAGTTTGGGGTGGGGTACTAGAGAACTACAAAAAGAAAAATGGAAATAGAAAATAAAAATGGTGTACACAAAAAGAAAACACCAAATGATATGTGAAAAAGAAAAAAAATTGATTGATAAATAAGTTCTCTAGTATGACAATGCTTGAAATAAAGGGGGAAAATGTTTGAATAATCCGATTTTGTGAATAGGTTATCTTTTAAACTCCAAGTTTTTCTGCTTACCTTCCAAAAACATCTACCCTAAAACCTAAGCCCCGTTATAACCCTCAAGTCCTCTAAAGGTGTGAATTCTTATGCATGTTGATTGATTTCTAGAATGTTTGCAAGCCTATGGTAGAATGGCTATGTTTGTGTTGATTGAGTGAAATTTAAACCATCTTTAAACAGGAGAGAATGTGAGGGAGTGAAGCGATTAAAGTTTGGTTAATATTTGTGAAAAGTTCTTGATTTTTCGTTATAAATCGATATGCGAGTAAATTCTTGATAGGGATGATCATTGAAATGATAATTGTGGGTTGATGAATAATTTAGCAAGTGTACTAAACTGCCGTCAAGTAATAATAAAAGTAAGTAAGATCGTCTCCACAGGGATTGTGATAAATCAACAATTGTCTTTTGAGAACATATTTAGGTATATAAAAAAAGGGGGGATTTTCTAGGGTTTGTTGGAGAAAATAACTTTGAAATTAGGGTTTCACTTTAGAAGGAGAAGCGATTGGATCTTTTCGGTTCATCTAATTACTATTGTCTCGGTAGTTCATGTATGTTAACAAATTAACAAACTAGTTTCACGATTTAATTAAAATAAATAACTATGCTCAATCTCTTGATAACATAATCTTCTCCCTTGATCATAAACCCCGCTAATCTCTTAGGATGATTTATGATCCGGGAGGAATTTGCGCTTTAATCTTTAATCTCAATTAGTAAACCAAAATCTCTTAAGTGTAAACCAATTTTACAATAATTCCTAGGTCAATAATCTATTCCTATTCTCATAGTAAAACAAATTATTAAATTCATCACACAAGTGATCAAATCATGTAAAGCATTAAGCACAAGGAAGAATTGATGAAACTAACTTCGTAATTAATTAAACATAGCAGATGAAACTACATGGTTCAAGAACAATAACAATTAGAATCCCCTAAGATCCAATCATGGAAGTTTAGCTAGACATAATTAAAGAGTAAATTACATCAACAAAGGTGAAAGAAAGCATTACAATAAGTTCTCTGATCGCCTTCAAAAGTCTGCCGTTTCACCGTAAAATTCTGTACCCTAATTCTGCTTCAGAAATTCCAACATATAGGCCAAAGTTACGCGCCCGCGACGCGCGCAGGATTCCCGCGCCGCGCGCCAAACAACAGAACAGAAGGGTTATTTTTTCACTAGTCGTTGGCGCCGCGCGCAGGATTCCCGCGCCGCGCGCCAACTGACAGACTTGTACTCAAATTTTTCTGTTTTTCTTGTGCATTCCGCAGCCTTGTACTCGGTGTAACTTTCACTTATTATTGTGTAAAAATATAATAAAAACATACTAAAACCTCGTAAATAGGTAGAAATAAAGTAATGACGTGGAGTCATCATGGGTATCTAACTTGATTGACTTTGATGCTTTGAATAAGATTGTTGATGATAGTGTCAGGTTTTCCGATGGATGAAGATATTCCTTGAGGACAAGGAAAAGTTCAAGTTTGGGGTTGTGATGACTTCACGGCATTACTATGTTTCTTACCACATTACAGTTTCTTTTAGTTAGTATTTGCTATGTTTTCCGTAAGAAATAAGGAGAAAAAGAATCATGACAAGTTGGCTCTAAGCACGAAGATTTGAAGAGAAAACAAGATGAAAAGCTGAAGCTGGCGCACCGGCGCAGGCAGCATGGCGCGCGGCGCCTAGAAGGGTCTGGAAAGAGCTGTCAATTCTGACTAGTCGCGCGCGGCGCGGACGGGGTGGCGCGCGGCGCCACTGCGTAACCTAGGTCTATAAATTGATTCTTTCTTCACAATTAGGATTACAGAATTTAACGGCGAAAAAAGGCAACTTTTGAGATCAAGTCCCTTCTTGTAATGAATTCTTTCACTCTTATTATTGTTTATGCTTTGATTATGAGTAACTAAACTCTTTGATTGGATCCTAGGGGATTCTAATTATTAATGTCTTGAACTATGTATTTCATATGATTTGTTAATCAAATTACGAAGTTAGTATTCATTCAATTGTCTCTTAATCTTAATGCTTTATACAAAGTCGCGAATTGTATGATGATTATAATTGTTTGTTTACTAAGACATTAGAAACAAATTGATTGACCTAGGGATAATTGTTCAATTAACTTGTACTTTAGACATATTGGTTTGTTAATTGAGAATTCAAGGATTAAAGGGCAAAAACCTAAATTGATTATAGGTCATCCTAAGACATTAGGAATTGATAATCAAGTTAGAGGATTATGTACCAAGACATTGGACATAGTTATTTAATTTAATCGAATCATGAAACTAAGTTCGTAGTTTGTTAACAAGCAAGGAATACCAAGACAATAGTAATTAGATGAACCGAAAAGGTCCAATCGCTTTCGCATCTTGAAAGGAAACCATATTTAATTGCTGTTTATTTTCTTCAGTCTAAAACCTAAAAACTCCCCCCAATTTATTTTATTGCAAGTTTACTTTCGTATGATACCAATTACTCGCATTTGATTCGGAACAATCCCTGCGGATACGATAATTTACATACTTACTTTGATATTTCATCAGTTCACATCAAGCAACTTTGATGAGTTTTGTAGTGAACCTTCCATATTTAAGCAAGTTACACACTAATTTTTGCTCACATTGAATCCTTAGCAACTCTTGAAAAGAAAACACTAAATCGTGCAAGTTACACACTAATTTTTGCTCACATTGAATCCTTAGCAACCTCTTGAAAAGAAAACACTAAATCGTGCAAGTTACACACTAATTTTTGCTCACATTGAATCCTTAGCAACCTCTTGAAAAGAAAACACTAAATCGTCATAAAAACCTCAATAAATCGATTATAGGGAAGGCAACTAATAATAATATTTTATGCCTAAAAACCCCCTAATAATATACTAGTGTCCAACTTTGTACTATTATGTCACAAAGCTACAATATGCACAATTCCAAACTATTTGATCAATATGCCCGTAAATGTCATAAGAAAGAAATTTATTTCCAGCAATTTTATTGTTATGGTTTCAACATTATATTGCCGATGCAATTAATCTCAAAAGTTACATGAATTTGAAATACTGTTATATATATTTTAAAAGTAAAACAATAAAATAACTAAGAATCACTTCAAACAATTTTTTATCATACAAGCATGCAATTGAATTCATGTTTAATCTTCTATCGACCTTCTTGAATGCTACTCTCAATCTGTATACCTGAAGAAGCTGTACTAGATATCTCTTTACGTGAAAAAAAGGTTGGTTGTTTAGGTGTTACAAGGGTCTTAGTTTCATTGTCTAACATAGTCACCACATTTGACATGTGTGGACGATCATCAGGTTCATCTTGCACACATAGGAGTCCAATTTGTGCACACCTAATAAATTGGTTAGCATTGTATGAATCACATAGAGATGAGTCCATTAAATCTTGCAATTTGTCCTCTCTCCATAGTCTCCAAGCCTGGTAAAAGGAAAAAAATTTGTTAGAATGTGAGATACCAAATTGAGAAGAACAAGGGAGGCTAGGGTTTCATAGAGTTACTAAGAATATAGATAAAACCTTTTTTTTTAGAAGCTAAATTAGTGATATGGTTTTTTTTTTTGTGTTTTTGGTATTGCGGAATTTGGTGGGATGTATTTTATGGAGAAAACGGAGAAGAAAATAGATGGTTAGATGGAGAATACTCTCATGCTTTTGTTTTTCTTTCTCATTTCATAACTATATGGCTCTATATATAGAGCTACATAAAAAACAAATCATATATTTTAAATAACAAACTAATCCTATAAATTCTAAAAGAATATTTAAAATTCTAAACAAAAATATAAATCATAAACCCTAATATTATTTTATTTCAAATATACTTTAAACTATATTTAAATCTAAAATCTTCAAAAAAAAAGATATTTAGGCATAATTCTCAACAACGTAGTCCATTTATCACCAGAGAGAATATTTAGATAAAAGCTAATGGACTCTAAACTAACAGACCCAATAATGTAGTCCATTACTTTATTATCTATCATAACTATATCTGCATAAAAAACACTAATAGTAGGAAAAAAAATGTGATCGAATGCAAAGGATGATGAATCATACATAACCCAAAAGGCTTGAAATTTCTTTAGATCGGAAGAATCCGGTGTTTCTTTTTCCACTGATGATTTCAAGCACGACAACGCCGAAACTGAACACATCTGACTTTGTTGAGAAATATCCATCCAACGCATATTCGGGAGACATGTATCCGCTATCAACACAAAAAAGAATCACTCACGTTGTAACATCCTTTATGGTTGTACAAAAGAAAAAATATGTTTAGAGTATAAGGAGAACTCCAATCCGAATACATGAGAAAGGAAAATACGAATAAAAGGATTAGGAATTAAACTTACTATGTACCGACAATCCTCTCTGTGCTTGCCTCTACTTCTTTACCTCCAAATATTCTTGCTAGTCCAAAATCTGAGATTTTTGGTTGCATCTCCTCGTCTAAAAGAATGTTGCTAGTTTTCAAATCTCGGTGAATAACTCTAAGTCTTGAATCTTGATGAAGATAGAGTAGCCCACGAGCAATTCCGAGAATGATATCAAACCGCATTTGCCAATCCAAAATTACGCTTTTTATCGGATCTTTGAATATTTTAATTTCCGATGTAAAAGAAATAAATAATTAATCAATGTATTCCAAACATGTAAATACAATAAGTGATAGATAAAATTAGAGACCAACCGAATATCAATAAGTCCAAACTCTTGTTAGGCAAATATTCATAAATTAGAATTTTTTCCTCCCCTTTTATGCAGTAGCCCCGTAATTTAACAAGGTTTCGATGTTGAAGTTTAGCAATCAAAACAACCTCATTCTTGAATTCCTGTAAGCCTTGTGATGAAACACTTGAAAGTCTCTTTACGGCAATTTCTTGACCACCAATTGCCCTAAAAAAAAATCTCCACACACAACTACTTAATTTAAAATCTAGTTCACGCGGAAACATAACGTAGAATAAAAACAATCACCTTATAAACAGGCCCAAAACCGCCTTTTCCAAGTTTATTTGCATCTGAAAAGTCATCTGTGGCGATTAGTATGCTCTCGAAATCGAAATAAGGAACCTCTATTCCATCATTGTCATTCTCTTCCATTCCCTCCATGTCTATCAAGTTCTTCACATGTCTTTCACTGTCGTAAAATTGCCCTCTAACATTCCTTTGTATGTTTTCCTTATCTAAAACTCATTAAATCATTATACAAGCTTAATCAAATCTTAAGCTCACAAAGATTCAAAAATATTAAAGCAATAGTTAAGAAAGAAAGAAAAAAGAAAGAATTTTCACCTTGCTTAAACATATGAGCTATTCTTCGCCTGCATGCATAACCGAAAATAATGATGCATGCTAGAACAACCACACCAGTAAGAGTTAAACCAAGAATCAAATAGAACGAGCTTTTAGATTTCCCTCTGGGAGAAGATCCAGTTTCTGAAAAAGAAGCGAAGAACAACATAACACTTGTTTAAGTTTTAAGTTTTAAACTGTTAAGTTATAATGCTAAATTTAGCAAACGAAGGAAATTGAAGTTACATGATTATTACTTACTTTCGATACAACTTAATTGCTCGCTATTCCATTCATAGTTTGCATTACAGAGATACCTATTTGTTTTACTACAAGTAGAATGGTTCCAGCCATGGCAATCACCAAAGTTATCACAAATGGGTTCCGAAGGTGGTTCCCAACGAATTTCCACATGTTCAGAGCACAAAGTGTTACTGATAATGCTATAGGGTGAAGAAACCTTCAGATTTCCTGTGTTGTCCGATCCTTCATCACAATATTGATTTAAAGAATTAACCTTAATGGTAAACGTTCTTGAATTGGGCACTACACGAATAACTCTGTAACTAACGTTGTCGGTGGTGTTGAAGCTAAGTTGACCTGTTGAGCTGTTGCAACTAAATTTGAAGTATGTGAGGTCTCCACAGTTGGATCCAGTACTAAGCGGATAAGGGACTATGTTTGTACCACAAGGCTCACAAGTTCTTGGAGTTGGTTCTGCGAATGTGAATAAAAGGAATCTTCATATATAATCACATTTATGAATATACATATATGCTTGCAAATAACTTGAACAATTTTAAAGTGTTTATCACACTAAGCTTTAGTTTTGATTCACTCTCAACAATTTAGGTAAATTTATGTGTGCAATAGGTTAATGGTAAGTGTATCAATAGGTTAATGGTAATCCAAATGATGGATGCAAATGGATTAATAGACAAATACAACTTGATGTGAAGGGAACCGACCCTCGAAAGATTTCCTACAATGTTAATAAGAAACAATGCTTATGATTCACTTTTGTTCATAAAAGATTGCAAAACTAAACCAAAAGACAAATAGTTTCAAACTGACCATTACATCATTTTAAGCAGGTTGGCTCCGACTATTTGAAGGGTCTGGTTAAATATTAAAAATAGTCTCCTAATAAAAAATATTATTTTTTTTATAATATAAAAAGATATAATCTATTCAAAGATTACATGCAAAGATTAAAATATCTAGTGGTTTAGTTTATGAATGAGTTCAAACATGTAATAGTTTCAATCTTTAGGTTTTTCAAAATAATTATCGATTTTAATTTAATTTAAAATAGAAATTTGTTAAAACAATGGTTTACACATACAAACATCATTTGGTCTACCATTAACCTATTGATACACTTATAATATTTTACGAACATTGATAATATATGACTATTATTATAGTACCTCAAAATTAATCTATTGATACATATATGATATTTTATGAATACTAAAAATATATACCTTATAATAAAACCTCAAAATTTTAAGCTAAGACCCTCAAAATTTTGAGGGCGAATGCCGTCGCACACTTAGCACATTATTGGAAGCCAGGCGTGATTTTTAAGTTAAGAATTCTCGGATAAATATATCTCTAATTTAATCAGCACATACTTACTTATGTCTGAATTATCAACTAGGACAGAGAGTCTACGATCATCATCCCCATCAGTGTAGTCTTCTTTAAGAGTAGTTAAATTGTGTGTCCAGATCCAACATGTTGAAGGATTAAGAGTACGCTGAGTAAGGGGAGCATATGAGTAAGCCTGGCACAGTGGATACTTCTCAAGGCACGTAGATTTGCAATTTTCTTCACCGTCTGCCATAACCTTTACATCAGGCCTTCCTGTTTTTATCATTGTCAAGTTCAAGAATGCCGGCGGGGTGTCACTTCGAGCACGTGACAATGATGTTCTCCTTATACAACCTACCTTGTTGTCTTGTAGAGAAGAATCTCCTTTTCCCTTGTCGAATCCAGGTAAACATTTGCATAACTCATAATCATCGTCGTTACAGCTAGCAAAGTCTCCGCAAACATTATATATTGAACAATTGGTTTTTGGCTGCTTCCACCTAACAAACAAATCACCTTCACCTGATTGATACTCCCACTGTATCACACCTGTAGAATCAAGAAACAACCTTGTGTTGTTGTAGCGATTCGTAGGAACTACTTTGCTCCTGTTGAGTAAACTGAAGTTGGTCAACAAATTGATAACATCTGAGCTGATATCATGAAATTGATCAAAATTTGGATCGAGAATCAACCTTCCGTACTCTTCGCTCTCCCAAAATATTTGGCTTCGGTTTAAGATGATGAAACGGTTGTCCTCCGCCATCTTAAAACTGAAATTCCCACTTCCTGGGTCATCAACACTTTTCCAACTGGTCAATTTCAAATTGGTATCCATCTTCATACCTGGTAGGAATGTGTCAGATGGATTTTCAAAGCTCTCCCAGAGTGTCAAATTCCTATCATCACCTAATAACACAAGGTTACCAGAATCCATGAGTTTCAATGTCATGTTTATAGGTGAAGAATTAGAAGAGTGTTTCACTGTGGAATTGGATGACCAGTATGTTATACTATTAGGAGATGTGTCTACAACCACAAGATTTCCATCTTCTGCTATTTGGAAAACACCAGTTGAATTAACAGCAATAGGTTTGTCTCTGTTTGCAACCCACACAACTGTTTGTTTTTGAGGTTGTTCTGACCTGTCTTGTATGTAATACCATATGCCTAAGTATCTTAATGAATCGCCAGTAACGTTTGGAGTAAAGAAGCCTAGTTCAAATATTTTTCCAGCTGAAACAAGAAAGGTATCATATTCATTGCTTGATATCTTCTGGCTTGCCTTCAAAGTATCTCTTGCTAATCTATCATAAAAAGTATCTCCTGCTAAACACGGTGAAGAAGAGTATATTAGCAACCAAGAAATATAGAGGTTGAAGAAGAGATAAACAGTTCTCATGTTACTGGACATGAAACTCTATCAGATTAGAGGATCACACTAGTTTTTGGCCATCCATTTGTGGTTAATGCCATCCTTGGCCATAGACTTCATTACTTATTATGCTATGCTCAGTGGTAAGAAATAGTATGTATAATTGTATTTAATATGGCATTTTTTTTCTTTGTTTTTCACCACATCCAGTGATTCGAATATCAAGTGGTTTCAGGCTCCTTCCGATTACAGTTGCAGAGAATTGAACCATATCCCCCCTACCATATTCAGCGTCAATCACCACTAAATCAACTGACGATTGATTTATAGTATACTTTTATTTAATTATAATTATATATCTCGCGTGCATATACTGTGTTCAGAACAAAATTAAAACATGTGTATGAATGTTGTTTTTATAATATGAACGAGAGATATCAATTATTATTCAATAAATATAAAAGTCAATTAGGCCAGAGTCTTTGTTTGACAGTATCCACTACTTTTCTTATCGTTAAACTCAATATTCACAAATGTTCCAAAAAATAAACTCAATATCCACCACTAATTTTATTCAGTCTATTGGGTGTGCCTAGCTATTTTGGATGGATATATCATACTAGTATATATAGGCGGCTCTTAGGTTCACTAATGTACAAAAAGGGGACTTTAACGTCGGTTTTTAGTTTTTTTTTTCATTTCCAGCGGCCGGCCCTAAGTTTTCACCCCTTTTCCTTTTGAGCCTCTTCTTCCTTACTTCACCGGTAAGAGGTGATTTTAGGTCATTCTTGGCCTAAAATCACCCCCACTTTATCTTTTTTTGTTGTTTTTTTAATTTAAATAAGTGGTTTTCACATAGTTTGTGTTTTTAGTTTCTTTTTGTTGTTGTGTTGTCGTCGTCTATGTGCGGCGTTGTGTTGATCGTCGTCTTGGTACGGCGTTGTGTGATTCTCCGTCTTGTTGCGGTGTTCTTCAGTTCATATTGAAAGATCTACTTCAAACAATTGCAGATTCAATCAATGATTTGTGCGTCAATGTTCAGATCCGGAAGCATAGACATTCCGGTGACTTTAGTTATATCAGATTATTTGTAGGCATTTTGCCGTTGTATGCTATTAACTTGGATGTTGTGAGTTTGTTCGCAGATTCATCCTTTTCGTATTTAGCTATGTTGAATTTGTATTTGCATATGATGTACTTTATCAATTATTGAAATGAATGAATATCATTATTTTTGAGTCAAAAAAAAAAATCGGTTTTTAGTGGTGTTATAGCAACCGGTTTTAAAATTGGAATATAATCAATTTGAAAATACTTTTAAACCAGTATTTGTTTTAATTATTGGTTAAATTGCAGTTTTGGCCTCCTAAGTTTCAAAAAATTGCAATTTTGGCCCCTTATGTTTCAAAATAACATTTTTGGCCCCATAAGTTTCAAAAAGTTGCAATTTGGATCCCCTATGTTTCAAAATAACACTTTTGACCCCCTATCTTTACCCCTTTTGAAAAAGTCAATTTTGACCTAGT
Source organism: Trifolium subterraneum (assembly GCA_951799995.1). Taxonomy (NCBI): domain Eukaryota; kingdom Viridiplantae; phylum Streptophyta; class Magnoliopsida; order Fabales; family Fabaceae; genus Trifolium; species Trifolium subterraneum. The sequence goes on along the minus strand of OX637465.1, from coordinate 45,825,986 downwards.
CAAAGTTGATGTGGCATAATAATATATAAACATGTTAAGCATAAATTACAAAGGCAAAATAACATAATTAAAATGACATAACAAGTCAAACTTATTACATATAAGAAATTACATTCAAAATAGAAGTTCAAGACATTTTTCTAAATCAAAATGACATAACAAATCAAGTCATTACATATAAGAAGTCATTACATAATTAAAATAACATAATCAAAATGACATAACAAAAAGCATGAAGGGTTTCCAATTTCCATTGTTTCCTATTTTTGGACTTGGGATTAGGTTATTTTTTTACATAGAGTGAGAAATCCTTTTGAATAAACGTCACGAAGGATTAGGTTAATTCTTTAGGATTTGAGATTATATATGTGTGTTAGTGAAAGAATAAATTTAAAGCACGTGACTTTTGCAAAAGGGATAAAGATAGGGGGCTAAAAGTGCTATTTTGAAACATAGGTGGCCAAAATCGCAACTACTGAAACTTAGGGGGCCAAAATTGCTATTTTGAAACATAGGGGACCAAAAATGCAATTTAGCTTTATTTATTTAAGTGATGTGACTTATAGCCGCCCTAATTTTTTAGGGAGATAAGTTATTCCCTCTCTCTAAGTTTTTTCATCTTTTGTCATCGAAAATGGGTGATTTTGGGTTTTTTTTTACCCGAAATTACCTTTGTGCATATCTTTTTATTTGCTTTTATCTAAATAATTGATTTTAGAACTTTCTATTGTGTTTTTTGTGTGATTTCATTGTCTCAGTGCATCGTTGTTTAAATATCCGCCTTGGTGGTGTTTGTTTGTTGTCCCGTCTTATTGCGGTGTTCGTTTGATTGAATCGGCAGATCAATTTCGGTCAACCACTGATTCACATAGTGATTAAGTTCGTCAACGATACAAATCCGGAAGCATATGTATTCCAGTTACTTTAATTTTATCACATTATTTATAGACATGAGTATGTCGTTTTATGCTATATTAACTTATGTTGTGAGCATGTCCGCATTCATACTTTTCGTTTTTAGCGGCATTGAATTTGTACTTGAATCTAATGTACTCTACTGATTTGAATGAATGCATATATTTTATTTTAGTAAAAAAACTTTTAAATCGGTGTTAAATTTGTATGGGAAGGTGTAATATGTATTAGTAAAAATTGTTAAATATTGACATTCAACCGAAATTTGTGTTTTGTCAAAAAAAACAGAAATTTGTGTGAAACATCAACATTCAAAGAAGAAATCTAACATAAGGTTTTTGATGCAATTAGAATGATGTCTTGAACGTGGTTAATAAAGAGAAAAGGAGAAGGATTATGAATGGATTGTTCATTCCTTAGATCGTATATATAGTTTAGGTAGGCTTTCGTATTTTATTTTTTTTACCATCAGTATCTGATTCACGTAACCGCCTAATTTGATTAGAGAGTCAATTCTGGTATCAAGTAGTTTCAGTCATCTTCCAATTGCAATTACGGAAAATCGAACTGTGGTTATTCCTACTAATTAAGTCCAGCGTAAAATTACGACTGAATCAACTAACGATCGGTTCTTTCGTCTGTTTTTGGGAGATAATTTAGTTATTCAATTCTTTTGAACACCGGAGTAGTAAGTTGTCGGTTAAATTACTTTTTTGGTCCCTTAACTAAATTGTTGATTTCACATTGATCCTCTAATTAATAAGTGTTCCGTTTAGATCCCTTAATAAAATTAGTCTTTCAAAATTACAAAATTTATCCATTTTCAAAATCTCAAATCTGCAAACAAAATTTGTAATCCTCAAATCTGTGAGTAGCTTCGCCTACTAAATTGGCTCTTGTGATGCACTTCACGCTGATATGTGGAGATGTACATTGGAAATGGATTTAGCTCGAAGACATGAAATTATTAATTTTCAAGTGTAAAGTGATTCAAAAGTGCTACTTGACATGATCACGGGAAATTGCCAGGTTAATGGAAAGGATTCCATCTTTGATTAGGTGCATTCGCGAACTCAAGAACTTGGATTGGCAAGTCCAGATTAACCATACATGGCGAGAAGGAAACATATCTGCTGATTGGTTAGCAAATTTCAGTCTAGTCTAGAACTCTTTTGATTCGCATATTATTGAGAAAGCTTCGAGTCTCATTTTTTATAATATTTCCGGCGCTTACATAACTCACATAACTGGGAATGTTCGATTAGTTTCTTTTGCTTTTGGGGGTTTGCGGAGGGGTGCTCAAATCCAATCCAATCCAAATAAAAACCGCAAACCGATCCAAAAAAACCGAAAACCACAAAAAACCGAATATTTTTGGATGTGTTTGGATGTTCTTTTTAAGAAAACCGCTGGATCGGATCGGATTTCGGATTGATTTCTCAAAACCGATCTAAAACCGAACCAACCGCATACATATATTTTAATACTTATTTATATTTTTATTACTATGAATATATGTTGAATTAAACTATTTTTTTTTTCATTTTAACTTTTGATAATACTATTTGTTAGTTTAATTTAATCTATTTCTTACTTTTTGATATGTTTTAAAAATAATTTATAATTGTCATTCCAAAATATTAATTTTTAATGTATTATATGTTATATTTTACATCAAACTTAATATTTATTTCGAAAAAAAATTCAAACTATTGTTTTATGGTGTTTTTTATAATATTAATATCCAATAAAAAAATTACAATTTATAATTTGGATATCCAAAAATCGATACAAACCGCAAATAAATTTAATTTTGGATCGGATGAGTTTTTGCCTCAAAACCGATCTAAATCGAACTGCGAGCACCCCTAGGTTTGACCCTCTTTTGTACAAAAAAAAGACGATATATTTTTTTGATTACTATAATATAAGTACGAAGTTTCCACCTCTGTTGGTGATAATTAATTTCCGTCGGAGGTGGATTATTTCCTCCCATTCGATTCTTTCCATAAATAAGAGTTATAAATCGAACCCCTTACCGCTTGTTTAAAATCTCAAAATTATTACCACTTGAACTAATTGATGTGCATAATAACATATATTACTAATGAGTTGGAATCCTCTCCATTTCTCAAAAGAAATGGCAAATACAAGTACTATAGTTTAAATGCATAAATATTTAAATAATATTATTTATTATCAAAAGACGTGCATTTATATTCTTAATTTACATGAAAACTATAGTACTTACATTTGCCATTTCTTTTGACAAATGGAGAGGATTCCAACTCATTACTAATGAGTTGGAATCCTCTCCATTTCTCAAAAGAAATGGCAAATACAAGTACTATAGTTTAAATGCATAAATATTTAAATAATATTATTTATTATCAAAAGACGTGCATTTATATTCTTAATTTACATGAAAACTATAGTACTTACATTTGCCATTTCTTTTGACAAATGGAGAGGATTCCAACTCATTAATGAACTACTTAATTGTCCATTTTTTGAGTTGGTTTGGATGGACATTAAAGTGTCTCTATTTTTTAGGAGTAGTGCTATTGTCACACTCACTAACACTCTCTTTTTAACACACCACCTCCTATTGGTCCACACCATTATTCTTTTACCTGTTACCTGATGGGAAATGTGAGAGATTATTATTATTATTATCATCATCATCTTTCCACACTCATTCTTTCACCTTCTCTCACCCAAACTGTTCATCTTCTTCTACACTCTCCGGTCTCCACTTAATTATTTTTCCTTCCCTTCTTCTTCCTTCACTTCATTCGAGGGTTTCTAGAGAATTTTCTTGCAAAGTATATGGAAACAAATCCCTTAAATGAGCTAGTAACAAATCTGTAACTGTGAAGGAAATCTGCATAATAACAACAAATAAAAAACATGTCCAATTGACTGCAAATTCTGCATAACAGAATATACAATTACAATGAATAAGCAATTTACTCAATCAATTTAAAAGCTACAGAGCTGCGATGGTACTCCAAAAGATTAAAAAACTACTTTTAAATCCTATAGAAACTCTTGATGCTTTGATTTGAATCTTTGGTACATGGTTTCACAAGCTTGATGCTTTGATACCGAAATTAGCATTGAAATTAAGCACTTCCTTTATGAAACAGAATCCTCGGCAACACTTTGACAAAAGTAAACACAGAAGGAAACAAACTCTACTGCAACAACAAAATCCAATCACACAGCTCAAAACTGCAACAACAAAATCCTACAACAAAACAGATTGATAACAATAATTTTTCAATCTATTTAGCATATGGATAGTACCCATTTTAATACCCATCTCAATTTGTCTAAAGAGAAAGGAACCTAAAAATCAATGAACTTCCCCCGGGATTTCGACAACGGAGAACAGAGGTTGCAACTGATGCGATTGGATAAAAACATATTTTGACAAACACAAGAGCCCGTGCAGATGGAGCAGACACGACAGAGGAGTGGCAGAGGAGCGATGTGTTTTTGGTTACGGCAGAGGAACGAATTGCAGAGAAGATTAGAAGGAACAAAATTGATTCTCTCTCTTGGTTTTTTTTGTTTTTTCTTTACTGGATTGTTGTTTTTTCTCTCTCTAACCTGCTGAACAGGTTACTAGGTAAGTGAATTAAAAAAAGTGATCATGTGAACCCATAGAAGGTGGTGTGTTAAAAAGAGTGTGTTAGTGGGTGTGACCATAGCATTACTCATTTTTTAGATACTATGGAATAAATTGGAATTAGCTGTTTTTCACAATGCTTAAATGGAAACTTTACTCAGAAAGATACCGATAGAAAAAACTTTGTACCAAAACAAAACAAAAAGAAAGAAAAAACAAGTAGCCGACAATTGTGAAATTAAAAAAGTAGGTAGGTAGTATGCGAATAGTGTCCAGTAACATGAGAACTGTTTTTCTCTTCTTGGTTGCTACTAACATGTTCTTCATTGATGTGTTTAGCAGGAGATACTTTGAAAGCAGGTGAGAAGATAATTGCCATTGAAACCATATATCCTTGTTTCAGCTGGAAATATATTTGAACTAGGCTTCTTTACTCCAAGCATCATCACAGGTGATTCACAAAGATACTTACGTATAGTATCATATACAAGAAGGGACGTCAGAACAACCTCAAAAACAAACAGTTGTATGGGTTGGAAACAGAGACCACACTGTAGATTTTGATTCAACTGGAGTTTTCCAAATAGCAGAAGATGGTAATCTTAAAGCTGTAGACACATCTGGTAATAGGTATAACATACTGGTCGTCAACCAATTTTTTCAGTCAGTATGATTGATCATCGGTGTCCAGCAACAAAACCTTCAAAATTTCAAATCAGTATTGTTATAAAACAGTTTACTGACTTTGTAAAAAACAGAAAACAAATTTGTCAAAAAATGGCAACGAAATCAAAATAGGACCCCATTAACTTTAATTACCATTACACCAAACAACCATCGCATTAAAGCCAATCTATTAAACACATGGAAGACACTTGATTATTAAAATAGTTTAACAGATAAGCTTGTTTCTTCTTTTTTTTTTCTTTTTCTATGTTATTTTGTAACACCACCAAGTAGTGAAAAAAAAGTAATAATTGGTTAAGAAAATAATTATTAAGTGGGGTAACCATCCTCCAGTTGAGACAATGTAAATCCATAATGTCTTTATTTTTTTCTCAGATAGTACAAAATGCTTTTATTTTTGTTTGTAATTATTGTAGAATAAATTGTAGCTAGCTGTTTTTCTCAATCCTTGAATGTTGAGTCAGATCGTCACTAAATTGGAATATATTGAAAAAAAAACAAGTAGCCGACAATTGTTAAACTAAAAAGGTAGATAGTAATAGTACTAGTAATATGTGAGACCAGAAAAACTGTCATTTGACCTGAGGATACAGTTTCAGCTCTAGTAATCAACATGAAAACTGTATATCTCTTCTTCAACCTGTATATTTCTTGGTTGTTAATATACTCTTCTTCGTCGTGTTTAGCAGGAGATACTTTGAAGACAGGCGAGAAGATAATAGACAATGAAAATGAAACCATTCTTGTTTCAGCTGGAAATATATTTGAACTAGGCTTCTTCACTCCAAGCATGACAGGTAGTTCACAAAGATACTTAGGTATATGGTATCACATACAAGAAGGGTCGGAACAACCTCAAAAACAAACTGTTGTATGGGTTGCAAACAGAGACCACCCTATAGCTGTTAAGTCAACTGGTGTTTTCCAAATAGCAGAAGATGGAAATCTTGTAGTTTTAGACACATCTGGTAATAATATAACATACTGGTCATCCAATTCCACAGTGGAACACTCTTCTAATTCTTCACTGAAAAATAGGACGGTGAAGCTTATGGATTCTGGTAACCTTATGTTACTAGATGATGATGAACAGAAGGAAGTAAGACTCTGGGAGAGCTTTGAAAATCCATCTGATACATTTCTACCAGGTATGAAGATGGATAGTAATTTGAAACTGACCAGTTGGAAAAGTGCTGATGATCCAGGAAGTGGAAATTTCACTTTTAAGATGGAACAAATTAGTGGGCTCGAACGTTTTATGATCTTAAACTTCGATCAAATCTATTGGGAGAGCGAAGAGTATGGATCTTTGACTTATGATTCAAAGATTGATCAATCTGATGATATCAGCTTGGAGGTTTACAATCTGTTGATCAACTTCAGTTTACTCAGAGGGAGTAAAGGAATTCCTATGAAAAACTATGACAATACAAGGTTGTTTCTTGATTCTACAGGTATGATTCAGTGGGTGGACAATTTGTTGGTAGGTGGTGAATTATTGGTTAGGTGGAATCAGCCAAAAACCAAATGTTTCAGATATGATTTTTGTGGAAACTTTGCTAGCTGTAACGATGATGATTATGACTCATGCAAATGTTTACCTGGATTCTACAATGATTACTCAGACGATGGAGATACTTCCCTACAAGACAAGCTAAGTTGTGCGCGGAGAAAATCAGCATCGTGTACCAGAAATGACACGGTGTTTTTAAACTTGACAAAGATTAAAACTGGAATACCTGATAGAAAATTCAATGTGGAATATGAAGAAAATTGCACATATCTCTGCCTTGGGATGTGTCCACAGTGCCAAGCTTACTCATATGCTCCACCCCCTACCGATTACCAACGAGGTGGTCCTATTCCTTCAAACTGTTGGATCTGGACACACAATTTAACTACTCTTAAAGAAGACTACACTGATGGGGATGATGATCATAGACTCTTTGTATTAGTTGACAAATCAGATATAGGTATGCAAGAGACTATAATTATTAAAATTAGGGACACATTTCAATTTCTTAGTTTGTATAGATATATAAAAGTTTAGGTGCGTTAGATCATGGTGACTCACTTGAGCCAACGTATGCTCAAGGCTCAGAGAGCGCTCACATTTCTTTTCTTCTTCTGTTGAATAAAAGTTTAGGTGTGTGTGTGTTAGATCACGGAGACTCACTTGAGCCAACTCGGGTTCAAGGCTCAGAGAGCGCTCATATTTCAACTTTTATTTTGGTATATTTACTTAATTGTGAGATTCCTTTTATTCACATTTGCAGAACCAACTCCAAGAACTTGTGAGCCTTGTGGTACAAACATGGTCCCTTATCCGCTTAGTACCGGATCAAATTGTGGAGACCTCAAATACTTTAACTTTATATGCAACACTTCGACAGGTCAACTTAACTTCACCACAAGCGACGAAGTTAGTTACAGAGTTATCCGTGTAAATCCTATTTCAAGAACATTTACCATTTATAATGAGGATAGTTCTTTAAATCGAAATTGTGGTGATGGATCTAACCGCACGGGAAATCTGAAGGTTTCTTCACTGTTTCACAGTGACAATTGGTGCTCTCAACAAGTGGAAGTTAGTTGGGATCCACCTTCCGAAGAACCTGTTTGTGATAACTCTGTTGATTGTCAAGGTTGGAAAAGTTCTACTTGTAGTAAAGGAAACAGGTGTGTTTGCAATGCAAACTATCGTTGGAATGGCGAGTCTTTAAGTTGTACCGAAAGTAAGTATTCACAAGCATGTAATTTAAGCGTATTTCGAATTTTCCTAATTTACATAAATGTGAAATAACTGTTAATTTGTTCTCTACAGGTTTTTTAGAACCTACATCCTCTCCTAATGCTACAATAGACTCAACAAAAGGAAACTCTAAAAGCTCGCTCCCTTTGATTCTTAGCTTAACTCTTACCGGAGTTGTTATTCTAGCTTGCATAATTATTTTTGCTTATGTATGCAGACGGAGAATAGCTCATATCGTTAAAAAAGGTGGAAATTCTATTCCGTTTTTTGTAATTTCGTTATGGTTTTCAAATTTTTGAATCACTGTGAGTACATTCTAATATTTCCCTTGTATGATTACTTTAGAGAAAGAAAACATACAGAGAAATATTAGAGGGGGCTTTTATGACAGTGAAAGACATGTGAAGGACTTGATAGACATGGAGGGATTAGAAGAGAATGACAATGAAGGAATCGAGGTTCCTTATTTCGATTTCGAGAGCATAGTAAAGGCTACAGATGATTTTTCAGATGCAAATAAGCTTGGAAGAGGTGGTTATGGGCCAGTATATAAGGTGATTGATTTTCCTACTTTAAAATTTATATCTCATGTCAATATATCTTAGTTTTTAGGTTAAGAAATGGTATGTGGAGATTTTTGTTTTAGGGTAAGCTTCAAGGCGGTCAAGAAATTGCGGTGAAGAGGCTTTCAAGTGTTTCTTCACAAGGATTACAGGAATTCAAGAATGAGGTTGTTTTGATTGCAAAACTCCAACATCGAAACCTTGTTAAATTACGGGGATATTGCATAAAAGGAGAAGAAAAAATTCTACTCTACGAATATATGCCTAACAAGAGCTTGGACTTATTGATCTTCGGTTAGTTTCTGAATATCTTTTATTGATGTAGTCTTTTACATGTTTGGTTTATATCAGTTAATGATTTTGTTATTATAAATGGGAAACTAATTCAAAGATCCTACAAAGAGCATAATTTTGGATTGGCAAATGCGGTTTGACATAATTCTTGGAATTGCTCGTGGAATGCTCTATCTTCATCAAGATTCAAGATTGAGAGTTATTCATCGAGATCTCAAAACCAGCAACATTCTTCTAGATGAAGAGATGCAGCCAAAAATATCAGATTTTGGTTTGGCAAGAATATTTGGAGGAAAAGAAACCGAGGCAAACACAGAGAGGGTTGTTGGGACATAGTAAGTTCAATTCTTAGTCTTTTTTCTCCTATTTTTGCTTTCTCATTTATATAGATTAAAGTTCTTATATTCTTTTCTTACAATGTTGCTTCTATTCCTTACAAACATATGACTAGTTTGTGTTTGTTGACAGTGGATACATGTCTCCCGAGTATGCATTGGACGGACAATTCTCTACAAAATCAGATGTATTCAGCTTTGGTGTTGTCTTGCTCGAGATCATAAGTGGGAAAAAGAATACGGGATTCTTTCAAACAAAAGAAATTTCAAGCCTTTTGGGTTATGTATGTTGCATCATTTGCTTTCAATTCTTATCTTCTACTATTAAACTTTTTATTAAGATGTTTATGTCTTAATACCAGGCGTGGATGCTATGGCGAGAGGAAAAGTTGCAAGATTTATTGGACCAATCTTTGTGCGATACTTACAACGCTAACCAATTTATTCGGTGTTCACAAATTGGACTCTTATGCGTACAAGATGAACCAGGAGATCGACCAAACATGTCAAATATTGTAACAATGCTAGACAATGAAACTACAACGCTCCCAACCCCTAATCAACCAACCTTTTTTATGCGAAAAAACCTATCGAACACAGGTTCTTCAAGTCTACAGCTTGAAAGTAGCATTCAAGAAGGCCGATAAGAGTTAAAAACATGGCTCCAATTGGACACTTCAGGATCAGAAACCTGTTCAATAGTTTATTGAATTGTTTTACCTATAAATTATACCAACATTTCAAATTCATGTTATTTTTTAGCAAAATTGTGTTGCTAATGTAACGAACATAATAATAACATTGTCACTAATGTGCTGCATAATTCATCAAAGAAGGAGGGGTTTGAGCTCCAACACAAACCTTAGGTGATTTTCAATCTGAAGTATGATCCTTTACCTTTGATATGTTTTCTTGATTTTGTTCTGATTTGATCAAGAGTCTTTGTTTCTTTGGATAAATTTATTGATTCTATATAGTCCCACAAGCTGCAAAGTTTGACTCACATTGCATCCAAACTATCACTTTTAGTCCTACAAGTTTCCAAGTTGGATTATCTTTTCTCCCAATAACTTCCGTGAAGATCATTGGTTCCGAGTTTGCACGTCTCAATGATATCCCTCTTCTTTATAGTCGCACCACTTTGGTTCAACAATATATCTTTTTCCTATCTTTCACAATATAGCTAGGAACCTGTAATTAAAAATCTATGATTGTGATGTGGGTTCTAGATTCTAATAATAAAAATAGTGCTGTTTGTGTGGTGAGCTATAAACTCAGTTGACAGTGACATTGCATTGTATATACAGGCAGGGACGGAGCCAAGAATTAAGTTTAAGGGGGACCGAAATTAAAAGTATAATTTAGTAAAAAAAACTAAATTTTAAAAGCATAACATAGATAAGAAATTATAAGATAAATCTAATGTTAATATTGTGAATCTGTATTTTATGAGTCACTTTTTTTAGTTGAACTTTTTGCCTCCTCTATTTTCATATTTATTGAAAATTTGAGTTTAACTCATTTCTTTTTCCATAAAAATTGTGACTTTTGCGTAAAAAAAAAGGTTAATTTTAATCTCAAAGAAGATATTTTGTTATTAAATTCAATATTATTGCAATAAATCACCTTTTTGGTACAAAAAAATATGATTTTTAGGGGCGAAACCATTTTCTGAGGCAAATTTACAACAAATGTATAAATAGGGTCCAAAAGGTTGAATTAAAAAGGTAGACAATTTTTTTGAGTTTAATAAAATAGAGAAACCAAAAATGAAATTAAACTAATAATATAATAATATACTAGTATAAAAAAATATAAAAATTTAGGGGAACCTTAGCCTCTGTTGATCCTTCTACTAGCTCCGTCCCTGTACACAGGAGGTCGAGATTTGAACTTCAGTAAACAATGAAATCTAACCAATAAATTATTTGACAAAAAAGAAATAGTGTTATTTGAACAACTAAAATTTATCAATTATTCCACAATATATCAAAATACATCCTCTATATATATATATATATATATTTGTTGCCAACATAACATTTCTAATAATAATATGCCATGTATGTATCACTTATCAAAAGTAACCCACGAAATAATTAAAAAAACAATAAAAAAGTAACCCAATATAAAGTCTTTGCTCGAGACATGAGCTAAACTGTGTTTATTAGTGTTACGTACTATTAATCTCGTGAACATTGCACTATAACTTAGTAGAAAGAAAAATCCTCAGCATGTGGCCAATTTATATGATATGGAATCTACTTTGGTGCTTTGGATAGGAACAGATGATCGCGCATTACCAAGAAAAAAGATTGACAAAAGTATATATAGAATCATACCATGCATCCAAATCCAAGATTTTATCCATTAAATTATGTAGCAAATATATTTGGATTGGAGCACTCTCACAGGCATCCTAATAAGAAATATAAGTTGAACTAATTAAGGAACATATTATAATAGTTAATTTTTTTTTTACAGTAATCACTTCTAAAGGTATTTGAAATAAAGATTGATATTTTATGATAGAAAAGGGACAAAATTTGTTTTAATTATTTTTTTATCATGATATTAATACAAATTTTCATCCTCCTGTATTTGAAATAACAATGGATAGTTTATAATAGAAAAAGAAAAAATTGTTTTTAATTTTTTTTAATCGTACTATTAGTACAAAATTTTCATCGTTGTCAACGAGATAAACTTTTTTTCTTAATTACATAATAATTGAAAATTGAAAATTGAATTCTGTGTGTGGTTATGGTGCATAAACCATTTTATATGCATGTGTATAAACAATGAAAACTGCTTAATATACCCTCAAATTTTTCACACACCCCAAATTTCTCGCGCGCCTCCAAATTTTTCGCACAACAAATTTCTCGTGCACTCCCAATTTTTTTGGGATGTGCGAGAAATTTGGGGTGCGCTAAGCAATCTTGGAGGCGCACTAGAAATTTAGGGCGTGCACTTTGGGGTGCGTTAAGCAATCTGAAGAGTGCACTTAGCAATCTAGAATATTTATGTATGGTGCATAAGTGCATAGTAAGGACTTATGCACCATAACTTTACCCCTACTTGAGGGACCTAAGATGACTCTTTTTTTTTTTTTTTGACGAAAAAGTGCTTATAGCATTTCATTAATTAAAATGTGTTCAATACAATTTGGTATGTCAACCAAAATCTGAAAACTAGCTGATAATGTGGCCGCCTTAGCAAGTTTATGGGCAACCTCATTTGCTTGTCTCCGCACAAACTCTACACTTGAGTTTCTATAATAAGTAGAAAAGATAGATTTACAATGTTCAACAATAACCCCAAACTCTGTGAAGTCACGTTTTGAGGAATGAAAACTATCAACCACTCTTTTCGAGTCCAACTCGAATTCCACTGGGCCTAAATTAAGCTCATGAACCCAATTAAGCGCCGCAAGAAGTCCAAGTGCTTCACCGGTATGCACTTCACTCTTAGGAGAAAACCACTCAGTCTTAGCTAGAATAAAAGCACCTTGATCATCTCTAATACATATACCAATGCCAACTTTATTATTATGAGGCAGAAAAGAAGCATCGACATTACATTTGACATGTCCAGCTGACGGTTTTCGCCAAATACAAGCTGCACCAGGTTGTTGGTTTGAAACTGGTGTAGCAGCAACATTTCGGACTGTATTCCACTCCTGCAACATATTATTAGCACGAGAGAAAACAAAACTTTGAGCATCGGTAACATTATTACAAATTTGATTATTTCGTTGCTTCCAAATACTCCAAAGAATACAAGCAAACAGAGCTGCATCTTCCTTCGACAGTTGACGTAGTATTTGAAAAACTATTGCTGAAGCTTCATTTTCATTATTAATAACAGAAGAAACAACCTGAAAAAAAGAAGTCATACTCCAAACATTTTGACTACTAGGACACTTGAAGAACACATGTAAGCTGTCCTCTCCCTCAATATTACAAAGAGCACACAAATTTGGACAATTTACACCTTTATCTTGAAGTCTTGCTCTAGTCGAAACACATCGCCGACAAATCCGCCAAATAAGATTTTTAACTTTCGGAGGAGCTTTAATTTTCCAAAGTAAATTCCAATCACCATTGACACGTAAGTGAGAGGTATCAATAAGCTCCTGAACACACAACCTATAAGCACTTCTAACGGAAAAATCACCATTTCTTTCACCACTCCATAGTCTTCTATCCTCCGTGACAGATGGGTAAAGAGGAGTGTTAAGAATTCGCGCAGCCTTGATCGGGTCAAAAATCAACGAAATAAGGTGAGTATCCCATTCCTTAATGTCATTCTTCATAATATCAGAAACACAAAAATTAGCATGAGACAAATCATTAATGTTAACAGGTTCAAGAGTTGTGGCATCAGAGAGCCAATTCTCATTCCATAACGAAATATTGTTGCCGTTTCCAATTCTCCATCTACACCCCGCTCTGAGGATAAATTTAGAGTTGCAAATACTCCTCCACACAAAACTGGGGTTATGTCCAAGATTAGAGTTAAGAAAATCACATTTTGGAAAATATTTGGCTTTATATAATTTAGCAATAAGAATAGTGGGATTAGTCAAAATGCGCCAACCTTGTTTGCCCAACATAGCCAAATTAAAAGCAGAGAGATTTTTAAAACTCATACCTCCGTCCTTCTTATGCATAGATAATTTATCCCAAGAAAGCCAATGAATACCTTTGTTGTGAGTTCCAGACTGTCCCCACCAAAAAGCATTCAACATCTTTTCAATTTCATCACAAAGAGAAGATGGAAGGGTAAAAATACTAATAAAGTAAGTTGGGATAGATTGGAGAACCGACTTGATAAGTACTTCACGCCCCGCCTTTGATAAACACTTACTACTCCAAGAATTAATCTTCTTCCAAATTCTATCCTTAATAAAATTGAAAGTTGATTTTTTACTTCTACCAATTAAAGAAGGCAAACCCAAATATTTTCCTGTACCCAACACAGCTTGAACACCAAGCGTGGTTGAAATGTTGTGCTGGTCCACTTGAAGTACATTACGACTACAGAAAATCTCGGATTTTTGGAAATTAATAGCTTGTCCGGATGCCGCTTCGTAGGTAGCCAAAATGTTTTTCATAGCCACTGCTTCATTGATATTAGCTCTAAAAAATAAGAAGCAATCATCAGCAAATAAGAGATGAGAAATAATAGGTGCGTTTCTGCAAATCTTGACACCATGAATATCTCCACTCGACTCTGCATGTCTAATGAGAGCTGTTAGTCCTTCTGCACATATAATAAACAAATAAGGTGATAATGGATCTTATCACTCAAACAAATCAATTATTAATATTTTATGTTTTTCTGTTATTTCTTCTTTTTTTACAATATTTTTTTGTTATTTCAACTTTTAAAGTAGCGAATTCTAGCAGAATAGTAATGAACTTTACACACAATTTCCATCTTCCTTTCGTTGTAGATTTCAAAGTTGAACTATTCAGTCACATATATTGTCATTATTTAATTTATTAAATTAATCAAATATATGACATGATATAACTTAATTAATGATTGCACAGTGTAGCTTTAAAAATGTGTCTTTCATTGAAGATTTCAACATTCATAAAAACAAAGAGCTAAAGAAGAATGCAATGCAAGTCAATTTTTGTGGGTCGTCTCATCAAAGACAAACAACGGTGTTGGGCACTGACTGGACAACCAACGAACATTGTCTTGGCCGGACAGTAAACTTTTTAAAAGATTACTTGAAGACTTTGAATCGGGAAAGACATGTGCCTTTAGCTTTAATTTCGTCTGTTTGATTAATACACGCGCCTTTTTTCAGTCGTCTTGGGGCCAAGCTTGTCTGTTTGATCAATCAAGTGCCGTTAGGTTAATTTCGTTTGTTTGATCGAACATTGTCTTGTATGCAATCACATCAGATATAACGCTTCTGTTTAAAGTAGTTTAAATAAATAAAAAATTCGATTTTAAATCATAACCATTTGATCTTAATTAAATGGTCAAATATGATCTGATTGCATGACTACATATAGTTTTGACTGCATGCAATCCAGATCTCATGTCTTGTGCCTTACCAAAAAAGAAAAAAGAAAATGCATGAATTCATTTGAAGCGCTCATGTCAATCGTCTTACCTTTGATTCGCCCTCTGACATCAACATTTGCTCTGTCGAAACTAATAAATCATTTAACCAAATTTGCAATTCCTCCGCCAACAACTGCTCCGTCACAGGTCGACAATAGGTGTAGGGTTGACAACGACAACAAAAGAGATACATTATAGAAGATGCTCAACAGTTGTTAAAGTACAAAAGCAACTATTTTGCATATATCGTCCCACAGGGACTATTGTGATATTAAACGCCATTCCACAATTTGCATGATTTTAAGTGCGGGTTTTGTGATTGATTTATAGTAAACTTTTCAAACATAAAAGTGCAATAAAAGATGATGTAAGTTCAGAGAGATTAAAATTGCCGGGATTAGAATTCAAATATCCATTTAATGCTCTTCGTACGTTTCCGTTCCCAGATACCGTCAAGAAACTATTACATCGATCAATCCCCGATCCCTCGGGTTATTAACTGATACAATATCTTTAAAAACCAATATTTTGAGTGATTATCAAACCTAAATCTATCCTAGAGTTTAGATTCAATAGATATTATCCTATTTCATTGATTCAAAACATATATTCCTATACTATTTCAAATCCAAAGAATAAAACACTAAAAGCAAGGATAATATCAAGATTGATTGAATCACTAAAACATATATAACAAAAGATCAAGATAAACACATATTTATAGAGTATTTTTCATCTAATCCCAACAATAAGAGAAATTAGTTACCCACAGTCATGGTAACTTTACAAAGATGATAAGAAATGAGATGAACAACCACCATGAATTGATTCCTCAACCAAGATGAAATATCCACCTTCGCAAATTCTTTCACTTAGCTCCTAGGTTTTTTTTCTCTGTTTTAGATCTCAGAAAAGTATGATATGCCCCAAAATTTGTTTCTGAATTCTATTTATATTAGTTATGAAATTACAAGGTCGTTGGGCGAGAAACTACTCGCTTAGCGACCAAGCCTTGCTTCACGGGTGGGTTTGCTGACACGTGGCCACTGACAAGCAGAAAATTCCATTCCTCGCTATTGGTCGTTGGGTGAGCCAAGTGGCGAGCTGGTCGCTGGCAGTCGCCAGGAACCCCAATATCTTTTGTCTCTGCTCGCTGCTTCTTCGCTACTTCTCGCTGAGCGAGCATCTAAATATTCAAAACTTAATTCTTTGTTCCAAATTCACTTTTTAGCACAACACCTGTCACAAAATGGTTGGGATTGTGTAATATACATCAAATTTGATCAATTTACTAATTTAACAACTATTTACACCAAAAGGGGAAATTTGACATAGATCACTTCCAAAATAAATTAATAAGTGTCTTGATTTAATATATATTTTAATTACTTTTTGACACTTATCAAGGGTTCCTACCGAAAAAAATTTGTGTTTTTTACAACAAAATATATAAATAGGACATGTGGCATAATTTAGTTCACTTGATTGATCAAACAGACAAGCTTGGCCCAAAGGCAACCTGCCTTTTCCGCGTCGAAGTAATCTAATCTCAATCCTACCAAGTAGTAGTTGATCATGCTTATGCAGAAAAAAATCGTCAGTGAGATTTTTTATTTCTATATTGGTTTTAAAGAGAATGAGACACAACTAGACTAGACTAATATGCAACAGAACAGTTTGTCTACAAACAGCTCAATCATAATTTTGTTCTACCTGGCCTACTAAACACAAAACGTTATACAACATGGATGATAGCTACCAAACTTTATTTCCTAAAGTGGCTAGTGGTCAAACTCTTGCTAAATGTTGATAAATAGAAAGTTGTATGAGTACAGGCTTTACTATGTATTTAAGTGATAGGTTTTAAGTGTGAGCTGGTAAGTACTATATGCATTATGAACGGATAAAATTTGAATATATAAAAGAAGTGATTTATGTTCTTAATATTAATGTTTTTTTTTGAAGATGTGACTTCTTTTTCTCTTGTGGTCTTAGAACATTGACCAATTGTAGTTTTCGACGATTCCTTAGACTCCTCAACAAATGGTACCAGAGTTTGATTCGGCTATGTGGGGAAGCAAAAGTGGATCTTGATATTGATTCAACTATATCAGAGGAGATTGTTTTCAATTGTGAGTGGTACGTTAAGCCAATATTGAATATGAATGGATAAAATGTGGGATATATCTTATATCTAACACGTTAAGATTTTGGGTAGAGATAACGTCTTCCTCTATTGTCAACCTGAAACATTACAAAGTTGTTGCTCCCGGCGTTCCTTCAAACTCTCCAACAAGTGGTAATCTGATTCGGCTTAGTAGGAGAGCATGAGTGGATCCAATTACTGGATCATTTATAGGATGTGGAAACTTATACTTGAGAGAGATTGTTGGGTTTCAAGAACGAGTGTTTAAATATCATGTTGACTAAAAAAAACTATCATATTCCACCATAAAGAATATACTTCATTTGATGTTAAACCAAACCACTCTACTAATTTTGAAAGTCGAAAAAACACTTTTGCTGCAAATTTCATGTCAGCAAAAAACTCTTAAACAACTTACTTAATCTCACAACACATTTTGCATCAATGTTAATCAATGCGCATATACTAACCCGCTAACAATAACTCATCCCTTACCATGACAACGTGGAAATTCCATGAGGAACGTTCATCAATTTTTAGAAAATATCATCGTCTTCCATAGTGAGTGAGACATTTCTAACATTTGACTCGGAGTTTTTTTTAGTAACGTTGCTCAATCAGAACACTTATACCTTACACAAGTGTCCTAATTAATTGACACACAACATGCAATTCCCAACGAAATGAGTCAAATTTTTCAACATTAGCTCTGAATATCTGGATTTTAGATCCATAGGTAAAAAAAACTAAGAGACATATATTGCTCCTTGATTTAATTGAAAGGATACACTTTAAATGTCAATTTTTAGAGGACGTGGAAAAAAAATTAAAATATGCAAAAGGGAGGGACCCAGATGAAGAAATATGAAATTGGATAAATCCAATGAATTTGACCTCATTGTCTCCTCTGCTTTTCTTCAATCAACTATTCAATTTTGGCTATTAGTATCAATCATATAGCAAATCATATTATTGTAGTACAGCAGGCAGATTATTTTTCTAGATGCATGATTTACCAGTGTTTGGGTGTGCTCCTAATATTTGATGATTTTGGCCTAAAACTGATGATTTTTTCAAATCCTAGACAGCATAATACCAAAAATAATCCTATATGTATGTTGTTGCTATTATGGTGGTTAAAAGCAATTACATAAGATTTCTAGCAAAAAAAAAAAAAAGCAATTACATAAGACATACTTTTTAACCTTTATTATAGTATATGGCATATTTAATTTATTACTGTCCAACATTTAAGTTGTTTAAGGTTTTTAAATTTTTTATGTCTTAATTTTAGGTGGAAAGACATTTAGAAATTCAGAGTTCGGTCGAACTCAATTCTAAGATGGGCGTAAGGTAGTATGTTAAGAAGTCACACATTGAATGTAAATTGTTGGCCTGGACAAGGGTTTATAAGAAAGTGAGGACAATCCCCACCTTACAAACTGATTTTGTGAGGATTAGTTAGGTCCAACTTAATTCTAAGATGGTATCAGCGCATATTTATGATCCGCTGGGCCGCCTGCTATCACGGGTCATCCACTATTTATATCCACGCCCCAAGCCCACAACGCTGGGCGCGGGGTGGTGTGTTAAAGAAATCTTAAATCGCTTCCGAGATGGCCTGAATATGTGTTTATAAGTGCGAGTCAATTTTCACCTTACAATTAAGTCGATTTTGTAAGGATGAGTTAGACTCAAAATCCAAGTCTAAGACAGTTAAAAGATTCAATTAAGTTCTACCTACACATATGTCATGCTGATTGAATCAATTATGTATTAATTCTACCTAAATATGCATCAATTATTCAACCAATAAATAACAAAAGCAGACTATTAGTGTTAAAGTGAAAAGTAACTTTACTTAAGATGACCTTTGAATTCAACTAGTGGAAGAAAAGAAACACAAAACCCTCCCAAAATTAGGTACTAACACATAGCATCAGAAAAACACTAACCATTTTCTTTGTCACATTAACATAGAGAGACCAGAAGGACAATTATCCTTAACTTTCTTCTAATCACATGTTGTCTATTTTCTATTTCTGCCTATTATTTGTCACTTCTTTTAAGCATTGTTTAGCTAGAGATACCATAACCATAAACAACTTACTAAGAGATGGAGAAAAACATACTCTCATTTCAGCAGGAGAAAATTTTGAACTTGGATTTTTCACTCTAAATGAAACCTCTTTTGGTGTTAGAAAAAGATATGTTGGAATTTGGTACTACAATTTGACACCAAAAACAGTTGTTTGGGTTGCAAATAGAGACAACCCAGTTCAAGATTCTAGTGGCACTTTTGTCATTTCACAAAATGGAAATCTCATAGTTTTGGACAGTACTGGTAAATCTTACTGGAGTACAAATCTTGAAACATCTTCATCTTCATTACATAGGAAAGTGAAACTATTAGACAACGGAAATCTTATCGTAATCGACGAAGAACAAGAACAAGGACAAGGTAAAGTGAAGATTCTTTGGCAGAGTTTTGAGAATCCAACAGATACATTTCTACCAGGAATGAAAATGGATGAAAGTTTATCATTAACTTCATGGAGAAGTAATGAAGAACCTGCATCAGGAAACTTTACGTTCGAACAAGACGAAAAAGAGAATCAATATATTATATGGAAAAGATCTATTAGGTATTGGAAAAGTAGTGTATCAGGTAAATTTGTTGGAACTGGTGAAATGTCTTCAGCTATATCTTACCTTTTGTCAAATTTCACTTTGAAAATTTCACCAAACAACACTGTTCCTTTTCTTACTTCATCACTTTATATCAACACAAGATTTGTTATGACTTATTGGGGTCAACTTCAGTATTTGAAAATGGATTCAGAGAAAAAATGGTTGATGGTTTGGGTTGAACCAAGAGATAGATGCAGTGTGTTCAATGCTTGTGGAAATTTTGGTAGCTGTAATAGTAAATATGAATCTATGTGTAAGTGTTTACCTGGATTTAAGGCGAATTCGATCGAAAGTTGGAAAGGTGGAGATTTTTCAGGTGGGTGTAGTAGGAAAACAAATGTGTGTGGTGAGAATGCTAAGAGCGATACATTTTTGAAGTTACCAATGATGAAAGTTGCGAATCCTGATGCCGAGTTTAATGCTAAAAGTGAAGAGGAATGTAAGTTGGAGTGTGTTAATAATTGTCAGTGTTATGCATATTCATATGAAGATGTTGAAAAGGTTGCAAGGATTGGTGATAGTGGTGATCCTGTTTGTTGGATTTGGTATCAGGATTTGGATAATCTTGAAGAAGAATATGAGGGTGGATGTGATCTGAATGTTAGAGTTGCATTTTCTGATATAGGTATTTGTTCTTTATATTCACCTTTTTAAATGCTTATAATGTTTTGGAATGTGAGATATGATATATCTAGTTAGACTAAGAGTTTATCAAATAAACAAATGATTGAGAATGGAACAGATTCATTATATTTTGTTTTTCTTTCTATCAAACATTTGATTCCAAATCAATTCTTGTGTCCACATATCTGTACAAATAAATTAATATATGGTCACATAAATTCTCTTAGTTTTCTAATTAATGTATGATTTATAATATTGCATTTAGAAAAACTTGAAATAATATCATTTAAAACTGATGTGTTTGTCCACAAATCGTAGCTCAACTGGTAGAAATGTCTAAATTGCTAGGTTGGACGTCATGATCGGGGTTTGAATCCCGTCCCTCTATTTTGTGTGTGTGAATTTTTAATGGTTTGTCATTTCGTCTAGCTACCAAAAAAAACTGATGTGTTTGATAGGTAGTATGAAAATGAGATTCTTAAATAGTTTGAGATTAGACTACTAAAATATGAAGCACATAAACAAATACGGACAATGGACACGGCACTGACATATCAATATCAGGACACATGTTAGACACCAGACACTACTAAATATGTTTGAGTCTACTTATTTTCTATATAGCACTGACACTTTCAATCAAAGATGTGTCTACTGTCTAGTGCCTCATACTAGACACAACACCGACATACGTGGTTACATTCAATCACTCGGATTCTTTTAATTATTAAGTCTGTTGTTTGTGTATGTGTTGTTTGTGCTTCATAGCTATTTATATAAGCCATTGGCAGCCTTCATCAGGAGAAGATGGGGATCTTGTATCATTTTCATTTATGGTTACTGATGCCAAACTAAATAAAGATTGCATTATAAAATTCTTACTAAAGTGCTAATGATTCTACTTCTGCAGAATCCACTAGCAGAAGTTGTGGAACTTGTGGCACAAACTTCATTCCATATCCCCTTAGCACAGCACAACATTGTGGTGACCCTAAGTACTTCAATTTTCATTGCAATACTACAAATGGTGAGCTTAAATTTGATACTCCAGCAGGAACTTATCAAGTCATAAATATAAATCAAGAAACTCAAAAATTCTTGATCCATCAAAAGAATGTACTTAATTGTAAGAGTCAAAGTTCTCTACTTCTCAATAAGTCATCTCCATTTCATATTACTGGAAATTGCTATGTTGATCCAATCACATTTAGTTCTAATGCTCCATTACAACATGGAGTTGAAATAGAATTGAGTTGGGATTCTCCACTAGAGCCAATTTGTTCTTCATTGTTGGACTGCAAGGACTGGCCGAACTCGACTTGCAATACTACCAATGATGGAAAGAAGAGATGTCTTTGCAATAACAACTTTCTTTGGGATGGCTTCAAACTAAATTGTACTCGAGGTAATAAACATCATTCTATTATAATTGGTTTAGGATTTTTATAATATCTCTGCAACCGCCATTGTGTTGCGGCTATATCAGTTGCATTTGATTGTAATTTTCTGTATTATCAACGATTGTTATCTCGATTTAAAAATTTGCACATAAGTGACATTTTTTATATCTTGCAGAAGGCGAAAGCTACAAAACAAAACGGCATCTGTCTTCAGCCGTGATCATTGTACTGATATTAACACCTGTGGTTCTCTTAATTATTCTGTCAAGTATAGTCGCATGTACTTATGTGCGAAAAAGAAGACAGTCCAAGACACAAGGTAATTTACTTTTCTCTAAATCTCGTGAATGGATTATTTCATCAGTAGCTTGTCACTAAGATATATAGTTATTATTTTGATCTCAGAAACCAAAGGACATGCTCAAAAATACTCAGGTATGAACTTGTATGACGGTGAGAGATATGTTAGGGACTTAATTGAATCTGGTAGAATGAAAGAAGACGATGCACAAGCCGTAGATATTCCGCATTTTCATCTTGAGAGTATACTTGATGCTACTAATAACTTTGCAAGTGCAAACAAGCTTGGACAAGGTGGTTTTGGTCCTGTCTACAAGGTAATTAACAATTTTTTTAGGCTCATAATTTTCATTTTCAACTTGATGGTGATATACTATACTGATCGAAAAATGGACATTATTTTGGAACATTTTTAGGGGAAATTTCAAGGAGGACAAGAAATAGCAGTAAAAAGACTTTCAAGTTGTTCTGGACAAGGTTTCGAGGAGTTTAAGAATGAAGTTGTGTTGATAGCCAAGCTTCAACATCGAAACCTAGTTCGACTTCTAGGTTACTGTGTTGAAGGAGATGAAAAGATGTTAGTATATGAATATATGCCAAATAGAAGTTTGGATGGTTTCATTTTTGGTAAGACACCTTGTTAATATTCTGTTTCCAAATCTTTATTTCATGTACTTGCAAAATTAGACTAATTTACAATGTTATACCTTTCATGGATAAAAATATCCAAGACAAAAAGTTGAGTGTTTTATTAGACTGGGATACGCGATTCAAGATTATTTTGGGTATTGCTCGAGGACTTCTTTATTTGCACGAAGATTCTAGGCTGAGGATTATTCATAGAGATTTGAAAGCAAGCAACATTCTTTTAGATGAAGAGAAGAATCCTAAAATCTCCGACTTTGGTTTAGCGAGGATATTTGGAGGTAAAGAAACGGTCGCGAACACAGAAAGAGTAGTTGGAACATAGTAAGTTCAAGTTGTCATCGAACCAACATTTTTACAATTTCCTAACGCTTTACAAAATAGTCAAACTCATATCTTATGTCTTATTTATTCTACATTTTGTAATTTTTGTGATGCAGTGGTTACATGTCTCCAGAGTATGCACTTGATGGACATTTTTCAGTGAAGTCTGATGTTTTTAGTTTTGGTGTTGTGGTACTTGAGATTATTAGTGGAAAAAGGAACACCGGATTTTATCAAGTAGAACATGAATTGAGCCTTCTAGGATATGTAAGTATTTCAAGTTTTTTCTTTTGTCAAGTAGTCTAGTGGCTAGAATTTCACTCATAAGGGGAATAAGTGGAGTGTCTGGAATTGGAATCCTAACCCCTACATCTACAATGTCAACTGATCTAAACTCATGGGAACTAAGTATCTCAAGTTCTATTAGGATATTTGGCAACTTCCTATAACTAGTGCTAGCATCGCAAATTCTAACATTATCTTTTTAACACTCTCTGATCTCTTTCAGGCATGGCATTTATGGAAAGTAGGGAGGGCATTGGATTTCATGGACCAAACACTATGTGAAACATGCAAAGCAGAAGAATGTTTGAAATGTATGAATATAGGATTACTATGCTTACAAGAAGACCCAAATGAACGTCCAAACATGTCAAATGTTGTTTTTATGTTGGGAAGTGAATCAAATACTCTTCCAACTCCTAAGGAACCAGCCTTTGTTATTAGAAGATGTCCTTCAAGCAGAGCATCTACATCTAGTAAAATGGAAACTTTTTCACGTAATGAATTGACTGTCACTTTGGAAAATGGAAGGTAGCTTACACTGTTTGCAACATCAAGGTTCTCATATAGAATGCTCAATTGAGAGAAGAGTTCTTGGTACTAAATTTTGGTCAATATGTACATGTAACTTGTAATCCTACCGTATCGGTGAACATATCTCAATTGATAGGAATATTACATTTTATATGTAGGGTCAGAGTTCGAGTTTGAGATCGCTTCCTTATTCATTTTAAGAGGTTAATTTCTAATCATTTAGGTTACATGACCTAAAAAAGATTGTAAGATGTTTCTTTATACTTCAAAAAATTCTATTATTCATCTCTTAGGAATCATTTTACACCTACATCCAATTATATTTAATTATCGTGCAATTTTGTTGTATTTTCTTTAAAATATATCTTTTCCAATATCTATGTGTAAATTATGAATGTGATTGAAGACATGTTTTATATCTATAGTGGAAACCAATTAAACTCTTCTAAATGAGGTAGCTTGAAATTGTAAATTAGGATATTTCATTTGAATTTCATATATAGAAAGATTTGATTGATTGCTATTGATTGTAGTGTTATAGTGGCAAATGCACAAATGACTTTCTCTAGCCAAAGAATGTGAAACTGGCCTATTGGTCAACAGAGACTATTCTCTATTGAGATGGAGAATGAAAATTTGGAAAATACATATAAAAAAAATAGTTAAAAAAAATATGAAGGTAAAAAATAGTTTTTTAACTAGATTTGTAAGGGAATGAGACCAAAGTTCTGTTTAGGTAAATAGGTTAATTAAGTTTTTAAAGCATAAACATTTATATACTGTGTTGTATAAGTTGTTTTTATAAGCTATTTTCACAAGAAGTTTCCCTCTAAAATGATCGTATAATTCAATCCAAACCAGTCTCATGTGAGAGTATAGAAAAGATTAAAGTTAATGACAACCGAAGAGTCCAAGACTGAGACTGAGCTCTACTGGTCAATTGAGACACATTCAAATTTTTTAGGTCTAACTATTGCAATTAGGTATAAATCAAATTATATAGTCAATTGCGTGTCATTAATTAGATATCTTCAATAAAACTTAGGATATGATTAGCAGATAAACCTTAATACTGGAAAGATATTTTTATTTTATATAATATACAACACCTCGAAACATGGTGTAGTGTATTTGAGGGTGAAACGAAAAATTAAGACTGGAAAGAATATACTGACTGACACATCATATTTTTTGTTGACAAATGTTTAAAAGTAGATAACATGTTCATTAAATGATGTGACAACGTATCATTAAATCTCTACATAAAATAATTTTATGTGCTTAATGAATTTAAAATACTAGAGTTAAATCTTGTTCAAAAAAAATAAATAATATGTCGACCTTTAAAATTAGATGGGGCAGAGTGTGGACACTTCTGGTGTCAAATTGTTCATGAGTCATACATATTCCATTAAAATAAGAATAATATATAAGTAAAAAAAGTGGTAAGAAATGCGTCTGAACAGAAATAGTATAACATTTTCCTAGTTGAAAAAGCTGGTGAGGGGAAATTTAAGTGGAGTTTCCCAATTCCATCGTTATTGAATTCACCGACTTTGCTTTCTTTGAAACAAACAAATCATGACATGGTCCAGTTCCTTCCTCCATAATGATTTATTATAGGATGTGCATTTTGACCCTAAATTGTTAATACAGCCTTCCTCAGCTGTGACTTTTTTATTTTTATCAGTCCTCAGTTGTGACTTGCGACTATGTTGTTTGTTGTTAACATAAACTGATAAACCTTGTTTATTATTTTGTCAAAAATAAAAGTATGTTAACTAACCAATTAACAAGTGGTAAGAGTCTTGATCTCCTTAACCATATCGTCATATAGAAAAAATTTGATTAGGAGGGATAACTCATTTTATGTGCCCCACAGATTCTCCAACAAAAATTAGTCATCGGTAACGACAGTGAAAACTTCGTACCATTGCATGTTAACTATTATTATTTTTTAAAATATATCTCTTGTTAATATTATTAATTTATCTTAAAATATAGAAAATTAAAATTGTACACATTAATATATAAAATGTACTTTTAAAAAAATCTCTATGTGTTTCGTTAAAAAAAAAAAATCTATATGTAAAATGAACACCTAAAACTTACTAATAAGATTAATAAGAAGAAAAAAATTCCTAATATTTTTGGAAAAAAAGTAAGAGTTGATTAAAAATAAGAAAAATGCTAACATGTATCTTAAAAATTCATGTTAACGAGACAAATGTAAAAATATTCTTATAAATCGTAGGTGAACACTCTATTATTCAACTTAAATTGTTGGGTACAAATACTCTATTGATCAAATTCAATGTCATATTTTCATATTTATTGGCTTGGCATATATATATATATATGTGCAATATTGCACATGTTAAAATAATTAAAATTAGATACTTTTTATTGAAATCTACAATTTTCTATTAAAAAATTATATATTTAATATAAAATGCACAAATTTCAATATAAATTTATTATTTTAACTTTTTAACTTTTAAAAATTTATATTTTAAATAAATTTTGCCTTTGGTAGTAGTACCTAAAACTTAAGCATTTGAATTTTTAAATATTAAATTTTATATTATTAATTAAATGTAAAACTAGACACCTTAAAGATACAATAAAAAAAGTAAATTAAATTATCAAAAAAATAAAAAATAAAAGAAGTAAATTAAAATATTATTTACATTAGTCCAAAAAAAATTACTACATATATTAGTTAGTTTCACAAAGGGAAGGGGTCATTACTTATACCATAAGGCAATTGAATTAACGAATATACCCCTTACAAACTTCGAGGAAACAGGGTAGTAGATGTGGTTTCTTGTCCACAATCAAAGCTGATAAACGAATATTTCTCTGTTTCTTTGCTGTCATCCTAATAGGTATCATTTACTTCTTGCCTTACCTCACTTTCCTTCCTTCCATTTTCCTTTTTTCTTATATTCTTTTTTCACATATAAATACATCTCTTCATTATTCATCATTCATTCACCAACCCATTCACCAAATTCAACAATGGCTAGTACCAATAACAAATCAAATGTTTTTGAAGACTTGTTACCAATGATGGCTAACAAATTAGGTGGTGAAGGTTTAATAAAAGAGCTATGTAATGGTTTTGAATTGTTGATGGACAAAGACAAAGGTGTGATTACTTTGGATAGTTTAAGGAAAAATGCTGCTCTTTTGGGTCTTCAAGATATGAAAGAAGATGAACTTGTTAGTATGATGAATGAAGGTGATTTAGATAGAGATGGAGCATTGACTCAAATGGAGTTTTGTGTTTTGATGTTTAGATTAAGTCCTGAATTGATGGAAGAATCTTGGTTTTGGCTTGAGGAAGCACTTCAACATGAACTTGACAACAACAACAATTTGTAGTTTTGTTTTCCTAGGAACAACAATTGATGATGATGATGTTTTCTTTTCTCTCTTTATGTTGTTGTTACAATTCTTCCTATTGAATGAATATATTTGAAATGAATGAATTTTTTTGGATATACTTTGTCCTAGGAACATGTATGTTGTTGTTATTTCAAAACCCAGCACACAATGTCATTAAGTTTTGTAGTTTCTTTAATTTTTATTTTATCACCATTGTCTTGTTTTAAATAGAATTCCTAAAAAGGTATTATGGATTTACTGCAGTAATAATTAGACACAGTTTTACACTGTTTTTATTTTCAACCATCAATTTAAAATTAAACGGTTAAAATTAAAAACTATGTCTTTTCATCCATATCGATCTCGGATGTCGATAATATAAACAAACGATTGCAGTTGACTACCGTAAAGACATGTAATCTGACACTTGTACACTTAACCACTAGAAATAACACTTCAAATAAATTATTATTAAAATTAGCGATAAAGAAAAATATCTAGGGGTACTATACCCAAACTCAAGGAAGCAAACAAATACAATTAACTTCTTTAAAAATCTTATTAGGAAAATCTAGTGAAACAAAATATTATCAATGAAAAAAGTGTATGGTGCAAGAATTACATACGTGGTGTCCAAAACAAAATGAAAAATTCAATTACATATGTAATCTTGGTTCCTTTGTATATATACTTTAGATTTGGGCCTTGTTTTTGGGCCTTGATCCCTTCTGATCTTTGCTTTTTAGGCCCCCTTATAGTACTTTTAAGCCCCCCAAAAATTTAAAAATACTCCTAATTTTTTGGATCTTGGATGGTTTCGAAGATACAATCCGAAAACGCCTAATTTTGGCACGTAGCTTCGGAACTTAGTCAATTTTGGCACCTACGTGCCGAACCTAGTTAAGTTGGCATGTAAGTGCCGAAATTAACTAATTTCGGATTTTACGTTTCGAAATATAAAAAAATTGGAAAAAAAGTCATTTCGAAACGTAAGTTCCAAAACTGACTAGGGGTAATTTGGTCAGAACGGCGGGCTTTAGAGCAACATATGGGGTCTAAAAAGCAAATTTCATCCTTTCTTTATGTAATTAGTTTGACAGTTTCTCTCCCCCCTTCAAATTTCACTTTTCACTTAGAAAACTTCGAAAAATGTTTTTCGAATTTTTTTCCGGTGTATCCGGAAAAGATTTTCCAAAGTTTTCTGCGTGTTTTGCATGACAAGAGAAATTTGAGGAGGGGAGAGAAACTTATTCAAAAGGAAATCCATAACTTATTCAATTGTACATTTATAAGATAAGTTTTGATGTCATAAACTTTAATATTATGATATTAGTTGTTAGATAATTAATTTGTTCTCCTAGCCCAAATTTGAACGCAAGTTGTTAAGAAGTTCCACATCAAATGTGAGATGACTTGAATATGAGTTTATAAAAAAGAAGCAGTTATCACCTTACAAGTCAGTTTTGAAGGGATGCATTAGATCAAACTCTCAATTGTAAGATGGTATCAGAGACTGGTTCAATATCCGTTAGGCCACAAACTATTAAGCCCAATAGTATTGTGTGTGAGAGAGTGTGTTAAGAAATTCCACATCAGATGTAAGATGAGCTGAATATAAGTTTATATAGAAGAGACAATCCCCACATTACAAACCGATTTTGTAGATATAAGCTAGACTTAACTCCCGATGCTAAGACAAGTTATTCAATTTCTTTAACTTTTATCTTAAACTAGTTGAACCATTTAATCTCCTCAGGAAATTATGTTAATATTTAATTTTTTTTACAGTAAATCTAATTTTAATATAAACACTTAAATGAAACACCCCTATTAATTATTGACTAGTTGCAATTAACCGTTGTAAGTTGGAACATGTCAATTTGCATAAACCTCTATTTCTTTTAATCGAAGCACAAAACCCACCCTCATCCATTTCTTAGCAACTTGTTTTTTTTATGCTATGGATTCATATTTCAAAGAAAGATTGTGTGGCAACTAGATCTACTCCAAATATTAAACTTTTAAAACGGTCGGTTGTAATGAAACAATATTTGCTCAAACATCGAAAGTGTTGCCCATATTGTACTTATTAAAAAACCACCAATTTGTTAAGAAGCAGACATGATCACATTATAAGTTAATTAGAGATTAAGAGTCCAAGTTTGTTCCCTACTGCAATAACATCCTTTCTTGCATACTACTACCTCAGTTTCTTTTTAAAAGTGTCTTTTAACGTCGGATTTAGTGTTCTTATTTAATTGTCTTTTTTTGTATTTTAAAGTTACGATTTGTCAATTATATTCATTGTCAATTATTCTTATTTTTTTCAATAAAACTAATTAATGTTATATATTTAGAAAATGAAAGTTTTTTTAAAATTTGTATTTTACATAACATATTAAAAAAAAATTACGTAATAATATTATTAAATTTATTTGAAAGAGAAAGTGTGTACAAAAAATAGGAATTTATTGATGAATTAAAACTAGAGTATAATAGGAAGATAAGATGGGAAAAATACATTTCGTTAATTTTATGTTACTATTGTAAAAGACACTTAAAAAGGAATATAGGGATTAGGGAGTAGCTTTTTACCTTTTTGAGATTTTTTCCTATATTTGTTTTATAAGATTTCTTTTAAATTTAAACATCTATTAATTATTTCTTTTTAAATATATGATCTTATTATCTAGATTTGTTGCTCTTTGTATCATTGTTGATTTCAGACTGTTTTTATTATCCTCGCTTTGACAATGGACTGATTAGCTCAAAAGAGTTACTGATTGTTTGTTGCTGTTGTAGAGAGTTGTTGGTTCTTGGACTCATTTTGTGTTGACGGTCGGTCCATTCATCAGTTGTTATACCTCTTGTTAGTGTTAGGCTAAAATAGAGGTTGGACATTTGTCTTGTCTTAAACAGTTTAGGATGACCTATACATTGTGTGTAGAGCTATCAAAACGGGCAGTTCCGTCCGGTCGGACTTCGTGCTTCGTCGGACCGGGCTAAAAAGCTCGGATAAAATTCAGGCTACAAAAATTAGTGCCCGAGTCAGGCCCAGTACGGGTTATCGTGCTTCGGTCTGGCCCGGTTTTTTTCCTTTAAAAAAAATAATTTTTTTTGTATTTTGTTGTCTAGCAAAAATTTTGGCAAAAAGACATACATTTATATATATATATATATATATGATCAATATTTCTCGCGCGCCCTAATTTTTCTCATCCCCTACCTACTAGTTTCTCGCGCGGCCTATGTCTAATCATCCGCTACCTATGAGTTTCTCGCGCGCCCTAGTAAAAGTGAAAAATTTGAGGAAAAAATATCGTCATCTACTTAAGTAGTTGATTATATTTGAGAAACTCGTACCGAGACAAAAGAAACTCTTATAATATAAAGTTCAAATCATCCAAAACAAGTTACTTATATTTATTTTTAATTTTTTTATTATAATTTATTCGGGCTTGTGGGAGGCCAGTGGCCCATTCGTGCTAGCCCATATTTTAAACGGACTTTCTCGGGCAGGGCTAAAAAGTCTGAAAACAATTCGGGCCAAAATTTTCAAGGTCAAAGCCCGGGAAAAAATTAGGCTTGGTAGGTCGGCTCATTCGGGCTAACCCATTTTGACAGCTCTATTTATGTGGTATCATTGAGTTAGGTTTTATATGTCCCCCAGATTATTTTTATGTGAATATGGTAGACAATGAGGATCTTTGAGCGTACTAACTAAATTGGTGTCTCTAAAGATTCTTTAATGCCCGCTATTTACTTGACTTATAAAAAAAATTAATTGAAAAGAAAATAAATATTAATTTTATTAGATTTAACATAAAATTTAAAATGCATACATAATAAAGATATATGACCTTTTCAGTCAAAAAAAAATGTAAAATGAGTAATTTTGACCAAAAAAAAAAAGTAAATAAAAATATCAATGCACATTATAAATATACCTTATTTATTAAATAATATATCGATGACCATAAAATATACCTTAGTTATTATATTTAAATATAAATGGTAGATTAATAATTTTTTTGACCAAAATAAGTTATTATATTTAAACATAAGTGGTAAATTATTAATTTTTTTGACCAAAATAAGTCATATATCCCTTATTAAATTTTTTATTGACCATTATAATAGTAAATTATTTCAGTCAAAAAAAGTTGTAAAATTAGTAATTTTGACCAAAACAATTTTTTTTTTTGACCCAACCAAAACAATTAATTATCTACCATTTATATTTAAAAATATTAAACAAGGGTTACATTATATAATGAACCTTTCATCAATAAGCTTGCATGTCAATTTTTCTTCCAAATTTCTGCTACTGCAGCATCAAAGAATCAAGTCAGGGAGTTTAATTCCTCTCTTCTTTCTTCAATGGCTGAAA
The DNA here is from genome assembly GCA_951799995.1 of Trifolium subterraneum. Taxonomy (NCBI): domain Eukaryota; kingdom Viridiplantae; phylum Streptophyta; class Magnoliopsida; order Fabales; family Fabaceae; genus Trifolium; species Trifolium subterraneum. Next base: position 45,793,990 of record OX637465.1, on the reverse strand, counting down.
CCCTTAACACCAAAACCAAAATCCAATTAACCTTTTTTTTTCCTCTTGTATTGTTAAAGTCTTGCTTATGTGCAGGTGTTCTAACCCAACTTCATCTGGAGTGGAACTGAATATGTATTTTCATCAAACTTGTACAAAGTAAGTATTTTGTTTATGTTTCAACAATTATTTGTCAGACTTCAACTTAACTTGAACGTTGTCATTTAAATTTATCAAGTACTATTTATTAACACTCCAAACAATATTCTAGGCAATTATGTGAGGTGTTAGAAGGGACGTTCAATCACAAAAGATATGCTTGATTCTGTGAAGTCTAAATACAAAAGCAGCCTGAATATAAGAATTAGCAAGGAAGTATCGGCGCCGGTGGTTAAAACAACCCTATCGAGGCTACAAATTTGAGGTACAGTGTTTTCTGCTTTAGCAACGTAACTCATCAACTCGTAAAAGAAACTAAGAGCGATTATCATAATTAAATTGTTTCATTTTCTGCTTTAGCAACGCAGCTCATCAACTCGTAAAAGAAACTAAGAGCGATTATCATAATTAAATTGTTTCATTTTCTGCTTTAGCAACGCAGCTCATCAACTCGTAAAAGAAACTAAGAGCGATTATCATAATTAAATTGTTTTCCATTAAAGTCAGCATCTTAGTTAAAGAGTATATTTCACTAAGACTATCAAGTTTATGATTGAAAATTATACTTGATAGGCCTAGTGAAATCCACTCTTTCATTAAGACGCTGACTTCAATGGAAACAAGTTATATAATTATGATAATCTCTAAAAGTTTTTTTTCCAGTAGATGATCTGTGTTTCACAAGGTGAAAACACTGTAGTTCATATCCTTAGCTCCAATGAGGTTGTTTTAACAACCCTATCGAGGCTCCAGATTTGAGATATAGTGTTTTCTGCACATAAAAGAAATTACAAGCGATTATTATAATTAAATTGCTTCTGTCGAAGTCAGCATCTTAGGGAAAAAGTATATTTCACTAAGACTATCAAGTTTATGATTGAAAATTATACTTGATAGGCCTAGTGAAATCCACTCTTTCATTAAGACGCCGACTTCAATGGAAACAAGTTAATTATGATAATCTCTAAAAAAAAAAAATTCCAGTAGATTATCTGCGTTTCACAAGGTGAAAACACTGTAGTTCATATCCTTAGCTCCAATGAGGTTGTTTTAACAACCCTATCGAGGCTCCAGATTTGAGATACAATGTTTTCTGCTTTAGCAACACAGGTCATCAACACATAAAAGAAATTACAAGCGATTATTATAATTAAATTGCTTCTGTCGAAGTCAGCATCTTAGGGAAAGAGTATATTTCACTAGGACTATCAAGTTTATGATTCAAAATTATACTTGATAGGCCTAGTGAAATCCACTCTTTCATTAAGAAGCTGACTTCAATGGAAACAAGTTAATTATGATAATCTCTAAAAGTTTTTTTTCCAGTAGATGATCTGCGTTTCACAAGGTGAAAACACTGTATTCATATCCTTAGCTCCAATGAGGTTGTTTTAACAACCCTATCGAGGCTCCCGATTTGAGATACAGTGTTTTCTGCTTTAGCAACACAGGTCATCAACACATAAAAGAAATTACAAGCGATTATTATAATTAAATTGCTTTTGTCGAAGTCAGCATCTTAGGAAAAGAGTACATTTCACTAGGACTATCAAGTTTATGATTCAAAATTATACTTGATAGGCCTAGTGAAATCCACTCTTTCATTAAGAAGCTGACTTCAATGGAAACAAGTTAATTATGATAATCTCTAAAAGTTTTTTTTTTAGTAGATGAGCTGCGTTTCATACGGTGAAAACACTGTAGCTCATATCCTTAGCCCCAATGAGGTTGTTTTAACAACCCTATCGAGGCTCCAGATTTGAGATCCAGTGTTTTCTGCTTTAGCAACGCAGGTCATCAACTCGTAAAAGAAATTACAAGCGATTATTATAATTAAATTGCTTCTGTCGAAGTCAGCATCTTAGTGAAAGAGTATATTTCACTAAGACTATCAAGTTTATGATTCAAAATTATACTTGATAGGCCTAATGAAATCCACTCTTTCATTAAGAAGCTGACTTCAATGGAAACAAGTTAATTATGATAATCTCTAAAAGTTTTTTTCCCAGTAGATGAGCTGCGTTTCATAAGGTGAAAACACTGTAGCTCATATCCTTCGCCTCAATGAGGTTGTTTTTACAACCCTATCGAGGCTCCAAATTTGAGATACAATGTTTTCTGCTTTAGCAACACAGGTCATCAACTCGTAAAAGAAATTACAAGCTATTATTATAATTAAATTGCTTCTGTTGAATTCAGTTTCTTAGTGAAATAGTATATTTCACCAAGACTATCAAGTTTATGATTCAAAATTATACTTGATAGGCCTAGTGAAATCCACTCTTTCATTAAGAAGCTGACTTCAATGGAAACAAGTTAATTATGATAATCTCTAAAAGTTTTTTTTCGAGTAGATGAGCTGTGTTTCACAAGGGGAAAACACTGTAGCTCAAATCCCTAGCCCCAATGAGGTTGTTTTAACCACTAGTGGCCGCGCTTCCTTGTTGATTCCTAGATTCAGGCTCCTTTTGAAACGTAGCTCATCTACTCGAAAAGAAACAAAGAACGATTATCATAATTAATTTGTTTCCATTGAAGTCAACTTCTTTGTAAATGTGTATATTTCACCAGGACTATCAAGTGGATGATTCAAAATTATACTTGGTAGGCCTAGTGAAATCTACTCATTTACTAAGAAGTTGACTTCAATATAAACAAGTTAATTATGATAATCGCTCTTAGATTCTTTTCAAGTAGATGAGCTGCGTTTTAAAAGGAGGAAAATAATGTAACTCAAATCCCTAGTTCGAATGAGGTTTTGTTTTAACCACCGATGACAGTGCTTCCTTATTGATACTTATATTCAGGCTTCTATTGCTTTCTAGCTTCAGTAATTGAGCTGGTCTTTTGTGATTTAACGTTCTTATTTAATCGATTGTTGCTTCGCTTTAGCTCCGTTCTGATTCCATTCCTCTGCTGCCATCAACCAAAGCTTCGCTTTTGCTTGAACTAAATTTGTTTGTGTTTTTTTCCATGGAGTGGTGTGTCTGTGGAGCATTTTGGGAACTGATCAAACCCCTCAATCTGCAATCATACTCAACTTTAATTGTTTCAGCTTTACACAAGCCTTGAAAACCACCAACTTGATTCAAACTCCTACTGAATGTTTGCCACAACCTTGCCTTAATAGGGAGTCAATTTCAATCAAAATTGCAAAAAAGGAAGGGGAAAACGCTGCCACCACCAAAGAAAGGAAGGGGAAATTGCAATTCAGAGAGCACATTCATGTGTTTGAAAGCCTGACACGACCATGTGGGAATCAGACACGGTCATGCCACTCCCAGCTCAGTTGATCGACCATGTTTGTCTTTTCCATTTTCCGTTTTAATGTCTTTCATTTGTAATAATACCTCAATGAATGAGGATAGCTACAAAAATCAGAGACTTAGAAGTTATAAATTGGACCTTATATTGTAAAAGTCAAGATCTCCACATAGTAAACACCCTCAAATTCAATAAAGTTCTTTTAGTTTAGTCTTGTGTTATAGCATAGTTTTCTATTTTCTTGAGTTGTGCTGGCTCTTGTTATGTGAGCCTCTATCTTAGGGTCGTGGAGAGTATTCTCTAACATGCTCCCTTGATCATAGCTCTTGTTGATTGGGATTTCTAAGAAGGTGTATCATAAGCTACAAGATTGAAGCTTTAGGATAAGGCATGAACATGATGGTTCGAGAGGAGAAGTTGATGTCGAGATTGTAGATTTGTGACCAGGTGTAATGTATCAACCGTGCATCAAGGGGGTTCGAGAAATTCAAATGTTCTTAGGTGGAGCGTTATGTTAATTATATCGCCTCTAACCGGGGGCCTTTGTATCATGGTTTTTTCATCCATTACACTTTGTTTATAAATTGATTTATATATCATGATGAAATCTATGATTCTAAGATGTTTTTGTATTATAATCATATATGTTATTTTAATTTGCATGCATACTCTTAAAATCCAAAAATTCTCTTCTAATATATTCTCATATTTTACCACATTTGCCTCTAAATATTCCTTTTTTTCTCATTAGTCCCCGTGGATTTATACTCTTTTCCTTATTATGATGCCGTTGTTGGGGACTAATGGCATAAATATGGTAAAAAAATTAGAATATTTGTTTTGATATTTTTCACTTTAATTTTATATTTAAGTAAAAATTATATAACCACAAAAAGGCTATATTATTGGTGATTGTTGTATATTCTTTGTGATAGATATGCTTTTTGGATCCATTTCATGTTTTTTTTTATATATATAAATTAAATGCTTATGCTTATTTTTATAAATAAACTTTACTTTGACGGAATAGTTAATTAAAAAGAAAATAAATTATAATTTTATTATATTTAACATAAAATTTTAAATGCATATATAATTAATAAATATCAATTCTGTTCCAACGCTGCTGGGGTTTGAAAACCCAGATTCGCGATGAGAGAGAAAGGTGAGAGAGGCGTGAGAGATCGCATCCGCGACGGCTATCATCACCGGTGGTCGCCGCACCGGTCTTCCACGCTGCAAGAGATCAAACACGGGGGGGTTGGGTCATTTGCCAGGGCGGCAGAATCAGGGGAGGAAGAGGGTGAGTGGACTTGGGTGAGCCACCGGCGACGGAAAGCGACGGGACCGGTAAGGATTGGACAGGCAGATTCGCGACACATCAACGGTTACAACGACAGGTTTTCTTCACGGAATCACGATTGGGAATGGCGAGATAAGGATTGTTTTGCTGATTTCAAACACCGCTATGACAGCAGATGTACGCACACCAATCATGGAGGTTGGGCTCGTTCGATTGCACGAGGCCGATCACGTGTTCGCCGGCTTGATTGCTCTGGTAATGGTGTGATTGGTCCGGTGGTCGACGACGATAAATTTGGTTCTCAGGGAGCAGGTAAGGCTAATGGTACTGTGGGCTATTCCAAAACCACTTCAGCAGTGTTTTATATTACAAATTTTCCAGAGAAGCTACTTTTTGTGGATTTAAAGAGAGGTTTGGAGGTCTGTGGTATCATGGAGGATGTTTATGTGTCTAGATATCGGAATTCCTATGGCCAAAGGTTTGGTTTTGTGAAATATCAAAAAGTGAGAGATGTTATGAAGCTGCAGAAGGCCTTAAATAGTGTGTATTTTTGGGATTTGAGATTATTCGCGAATGTAGCGAGGTTTGATCGGTTTGAGGGACAAGGGAGGGAAATTGGTAACGGTGGGCTTAGTGGTGTTGGAGATGTTGGTGAGGGAGGATATAATAATGTACAAGAGAAAGTTTTGAAGAGGGTGGCAGTGGATGTGGTGAGGTTGCGTACGATAGATTTGGAGAAGGGGACGGATGAAGCTATTATAAGTGAAGAGGATAGGGAGAGGGAGAGGGCAGTGATCATGGGGGAGGTGGTGTGTTCTGCGAGGAAGGAGCCGAGGGTGAAGGTGGGTGACTGTGCGGGGGTAGAGGAGGTAGTGGAGGAGGTTGTGGTGGTGTCTGATGAGGTGAAACCCACTGTTCCGGCTTGGAAATACTTATCTCTGAGAGAGGATGTTAACTGGGCATCTAAGTGTAGGTTGGCAAGACTTAAGCAGGGTTGGTGCTTTTCGGTAGTACAACAATCAATATTGGATGCGGGTTTGGAAGGACTTCGGTTAATTGCGATGGGAGGAGACAGGGTGTTGATTCATCAGGAAAGTGACGGTTCGGTTGAAAACTTGTTTCAAGAGGCGGCTGCAATTTTGAATAATTTTTTGGAAGATTGTAAGCCGTGGGTGATGGGAGACGGTTGTGTTTATGAAAGGGGTGCTTGGTTGCGTTGTTATGGGGTACCTATACAAGCCTGGAATTCTATTTTCTTTGGTGAGTTGGCCGAATCCCAGGGGCGGTTATTAAAAATAGACGCCTGTACTATAAATAAGGATCGAATGGACTATGCTCGTATTTTGGTTGCTACTACTTCCCTTCAGGAAATCAACACTTCTATTTCGGTGCTTATTGACAACATTATTACTTATATTCGTGTGGTAGAGGATTTGGAGTTTGGCTTAGCGGTGGATGCTTGTATGGTGGAGTGTGATGAGGATAACAGGTCTCAATTTTCAGCACATACAGGTATCCCGGAGGAGAATGAGTTAGTGGATACTTTTGTTCAACAAGTGCATGATGATTGGATTTCGAAACCTGAGGCTGCAAATTCAGGCACGAGTGGCACGGGTGGTGAAGCGGCCAATAACACGCTTCAAGTGCCCAATAACTCTATGTTAGGTCCTTTTTTACATTCAGAGATCGGGGTCTCAAAGTCGGTATCGGCAGGTAGGAATTCACAGGGCTCAAAAAATTCCCGGCACCTTAAAAGAAATCGGGTGGGGTCGTCGATAAAAAATTTGAAAAGAATAGCTCGTTTATCATCGGAGGAAAGAAGTGTCTTGATCCGTTCTCTCAAAAAATCCCGTCGGAGGAACGTTGCTTCTAAATCTTCTTCTCGACAGACGCAAGGTACTTCTTTGTCAGCTAATTCTGGTAATCCTGGTAAGTCCGCTACTTCGAATGATTGGAAAAATTGGGTAGCTTTACATGGAGATGACAAGCAGGTTCAGGATGATATTCATGACTTGGGTGACAGTATCGGGGTGGTTTGCCATAATAGTTTTAAAGTTCTGGCTAAAGGGAGCAGGTGTATGGGGCAGACGGGGAAGGGGTGTTGAGGGTGTGGCTCGGGTGAGGGTGGTGTGAGGGGAGTGAGAGTTTAGATGAAGATAGTTTCTTTTAATATTAGGGGGTTGGGAGCGGTAGAGAAGAGGAGGGAACTCAGGAGGTTGGTGTCGGATAAGAAGGTTGATATTCTATGTATTCAGGAATCGAAATTGGAGGTGGTGGAGGATAGGTTGGCGCGATCTATATGGGGGTCGGATGACGTGGAGTATTCTTTTAAGCCTTCGGTGGGAGCGTCTGGTGGTATTGTTACAATGTGGAATCCTAAGGTTGTGGAAGTTTGGTCGACTACATGCTTGTCTAGTTGCTTAATTATCCAAGGCAAGTTCTATAAAGATGATCTTGCTTTCTGTTTAGCCAATGTGTATGCTCCTTGTGACGCTCGTGGTAGATCATTGTTATGGAGAGATTTGGATGTGAAATTACTACAGATTCCTCTTTCGGTTTGGTGTGTTCTGGGTGATTTCAATGCCATTCGGTCAAGAGATGAGAGGGTTAGCCGTGGCAGCAGTGGTGTAGAGGATTATATGGCTTTGAATAATTTTATTGACCGCAATGCTCTCATTGATTTACCGTTAGGTGGACGCAGCTTTACTTGGTACAGTGGTGATGGCTTATCTATGAGTCGCTTGGATAGGTTTCTTATTTCTGATAGTTGGGTGTTCTCTTTTCCGCATTGTGTTCAAATGGCGCTGCCGAGGTCTCTTTCGGATCATTGTCCTATTATGCTTAGTGTTGATGTTCAAGATTGGGGTCCAAAACCTTTTCGTATGATGAAGTGTTGGGCTGATATCTCGGGGTATGCAGAGTTTGTCAAACAGAAATGGCAGTCTTTTCAGATCCATGGGTGGAGTGGGCATATTTTAAAAACTAAACTTAAGTTGTTGAAGGCTGAACTGAGAAGCTGGCACCAGATCCATACAGCTAATCTTGATGGCAAAATTCAGAGGGCTAAATCTCGGTTAGAGGAGCTCGATATTTGCAAGGAAGGTCGCGGGCTTGATGTAGTGGAGGAGGCTGAACTTCTGTCTCTTCCGGTATATATTTTGGCTCTTTCAAAATTACAGGCCAGTATGTACTGGCAGAAGTCTCGGGTTACTTGGCTAAGGGAAGGTGACGCTAATTCTAAATTTTTCCATGGTGTTATGTCATCTCGTAGGCGAGCAAATTCTATTGGAGCTTTAATACATGCAGGGAGGACGGTAGAATCAGTTCCCGAGGTACGTCATATTGTTTACCAACATTACAGTAATCATTTTCGGAAGCAGATGCATTATAGGCCAGATATCAGTAGACTTGAGTTTCGGTCTCTTTCTTCGTTGCACGGGGCTGAATTAACTAAGCCATTCTTAATGGAAGAAATAAAAGCTGCAGTCTGGGATTGTGATAGTTTTAAATGTCCTGGACCTGACGGTATTAACATAGGTTTTTTCAAAGATTTTTGGGATTTGTTGAAAGTCGATTTATTGAATTTTTTCTCTGATTTTCATCATAATGGCGTGTTAACTAAAGGGCTGAATTCGACGTTTATAGCCTTGATTCCTAAGGTTGAGAATCCTTTGAAGGTGACTGATTTTCGGCCAATAGCTTTGGCTAGTAGCATCTATAAAATTCTATCTAAAGTATTGGCTAATAGGTTACGTAATGTTGTTGGAGTTGTTGTTTCCGATGCCCAATCAGCTTTTATTAAAGGTAGACAAATCTTGGATGGTATCTTGATAGCTAATGAGTTGGTGGATGATGCCAAGAGAAATCGCAAAGATTTACTTCTGTTTAAAGTTGACTTTGAAAAAGCATACGATTCCGTGGATTGGGACTATTTAGATGAGGTAATGGTCAAAATGAATTTTCCGAGTCAGTGGCGGGTGTGGATGAAGGCGTGCGTCATGACAGCCTCGGCCTCGGTGTTGGTAAATGGTAGTCCGACGGCTGAATTTTGTTTCGAACGAGGACTCCGTCAAGGTGATCCTCTTTCACCGTTTTTGTTTCTTTTGGCCGCGGAGGGGCTGAATGTCTTGATGACGGCTCTGGTTCGGAATGGTAGCTTTACTCCTTATGAGGTTGGATCGCATAACAGTGTACGGGTGTCTCATCTTCAATTTGCGGATGATACTCTGTTAGTTGGTGTTAAAAGCTGGGCTAATGTACGAGCTTTAAAAGCGGTGTTACTTTTGTTCGAAAACATCTCGGGATTAAAGGTGAATTTTCATAAAAGTATGTTGTTTGGTGTGAATGTCAATAATTCTTGGTTACATGAGGCGGCATCGGTTATGCGATGTAAGCATGGTTGTCTCCCGTTTCTTTATCTCGGTTTGCCTATTGGTGGTGATTCGCGGAGAATTCAGTTTTGGAAACCTTTACTAGATAAAATCCACAAGAGATTGTCAGTGTGGAAGTGCAAAAATTTGTCCTTTGGTGGCCGATTGGTGTTGTTGAAATCTGTCCTGTCATCCATTCCGGTCTACTTTCTTTCTTTCTTCAAGGCTCCCTCAGGTATCATTTCTTCTCTTGAATCTATTTTTTGTCATTTTTTTTGGGGCGGGTGTGAGGCTAATAATAAGATCTCATGGGTTAAATGGGAGAGTATTTGCTTACCTAGGGAGAACGGAGGGTTGGGGGGTGCGGAGGGTGAAGGACTTTAATTATGCTTTGTTAGGGAAATGGGTGTGGCGGTGTTTTGCGGAAGGAGATAGTTTATGGTGTCAATTGCTAAAGGCCAAGTATGGTCAAGATAGTGCAGGGCGAGTAAGGTTTATTGAGGGAGTTGGGTCATCATGGTGGCGTGCTTTGAATTTTGTTTGGTCGGGTCGTGGCCTTATTGACCCTCGGTGGTTGTCGGACAATATAGTTAGGAAGATAGGTGATGGGCGGTCGACGGCTTTTTGGGCAGATTCTTGGTTGGAGGTTGGTCCGTTGGCGAGGGCGTTTGGTAGACTTTATTACCTTGCGGACAACAAACATATTTCGGTGGCGGACATGTTTGAGGCTGGGTGGGAGTTAAACGGGAATGGGTGGAAGTGGAGACGGAGGTTGTTTGTCTGGGAGGAGGAACTTGTGGCTCAGTGTGTGGGTGTTTTAGCTAACTTTGTTTTGCAGGGTGATGCGACTGATAGATGGGTTTGGAATTTGCATCCTTCACAGTCCTACTCAGTTCGTTCAGCCTATTCATATTTGACAGCGTCTGATGGTAGCTCTATGGAGGATTTTGCTAGTTTTCTTTGGGTGAAATCAGTCCCGTTGAAGGTGAATATTTTTATTTGGCACCTCTTCTTGAATCGACTTCCCACGAAGGACAATCTTTTAAGACGTGGAATTATCGAGGTACATCAGGAACTTTGTTCGACTAATTGTGGCAAAGCCGAAGATGCTGTTCATTTGTTTATCTAGTGCGACGTTTACAGTCAAGTGTGGCATCTGGTTCTGAATTGGTTAGGATTGTCGACTGCTCTTCATGTTTCTTTGGGTGGCCACGCAGAACAATTTGCCGGTTTGGGTGGCAATTCTAAGACGTCCAGGAACTTGTTTACTATTATTTGGGTCTCTGTTCTTTTTGTGATATGGAAGGACCGGAATGACAGGATTTTCCAGATGGGTAATGATTCAGGTGTGACATTACTTGAGAGGATCAAGCTGCAAACATATTGGTGGTTGAAATCGCATTATGTTTTATTTGTTTTTGACTACCCCTTTTGGCGGTTGAATCCTCTATTTTGTTTACAGGCCATTATGTAATTGTGTCGATGGTGCTTTCGGAATTGTATTATATACTCTGTAGCACCTGACCGGCACACCTTGTGCGGGAAGGGCATCTTTTTATTTTAATAAAGTTTATATTAACTTCTTCAAAAAAAAATGACCATATAAATATTCCTTTTTATTAAATAAAATATGAATGATCGGTATGTAAGTTTAGTTTGGTTGGCAGGGACATTGCTTTACATATATATATATATATATATATATATATATATATATATATATATATATATATATATGGGTTCGTGATTCGAACTCCTATCATCCCAATTATGTTATATTTAAATATAAATGGTATTTTATTACTTTTTTGACCAAAATAAGTCATATATCCTTATTAATTTTTTATTACCGTTATAAAATTTATTTTAATAGCAAATAATTTCGGTCCAAAAAAATTGATTATCTACCATTTATATTTAAAAATATTAAACAATGGATATGTTATAATCTGTCTTTGCTTGAGAACGAAACTACCGTGAAGCAATAACCGGTTGAACAAGGATGTAACAACCCAACCTCTAATTAATAATTATTGTGTTAAATATTAGGTTTGATCTAGTGGTGGAAGATTTGAGTATTATGCTATACGTCTTAAGTTCGATCCTCAGCTCTATCGTAAACAAAACAAATATATATATATGTAGTCTTTTTTTTTATAATAATATATATAAAATCTCACTCAGAAACAAAATATCTGGTTTAATTATAATTAAATTTCTTGCTATATAGCTTTTTAATTAATTAGGTGTGTATTCGTCATAGCTTTATCGATTGGACTAATGGATGCTTTGATTAAAATTGTCACTGGTTATGATTTTATGCAGGTGCGAGGTTTCAACAATGGATCACTTTAAAGCATCTTAATTCATGTGTTTTAGTTTTCTGCCATAGATACATGATAAGGTATCAAGTACGTACTATTGATATATCAACATGTTATTTAGACAAAAATAAATGATATATTAAAATGCTGGTTAGACAAAAATGGGATATATTTTCTTCTTTTTGATCGATAAACCTTGTGAAGTAGCTTAAGATATTTTTGTCAAACTCTTATATTTAGTATTTACCATGTAATTTTGAAGATTTATAATCTTGAAAAATATTATCAATTATAAATAAAGTTAATACTATATACTAGCAATATTTTTAATTTCTACAATTTTTTTATCAATTGATCACTATTAATAGACTACATTTCAAATATATATATACTCAATATTTTACGGTTTTAGATGGAGATGTGATATTTTCTTTTTATGAAGTTCTAGATAATTGTTTCGTTGTTGCTTTTGACACTCATAAGATTTAAATATTATTTTAGTCCCTACAGTTATAACATTTTGTTTTTAATTCTTATAAGTTTATGTTGGAAATTCCACCTTCATTGTGGTCCGCCTAATTGTGGTATTTGGCTTGCCTTCGTTGCAGCCTCCAACACCTTCATTGTGTTGGGTGTGAAGGGGTGAATTTAGTCCCACATTGCTTAGAGATATGGTCTGTGTAGCGTTTATATAGCTTAGGCAATCCTCACCCCTTACAAGCCGGTTTTGTGAGGATGAGTTAGGCCCAATATAAAAGCTGACATGGTATCAGAGCTTATCCTAGATCTATTTTTGGGCTTCCCGCATCGTCCACGCTTCAGGCCCATAGGGCCCGAGCGTAAGGGGGTGTATTGGAAATTCTGCCTTCATTACGGTCCGCCCCCATCCGCCTAATTGTGGCATTTGGCCTGCCTTCATTGCAGTCTCCAACACCTTCATTGTGTTAGGTGTGAAGGGGTGTATTTAGTCTCACATTGCTTAGAGATATGGCCTGTGTAGCGTTTATATAGCTTAGCAACCTTCACCTTACAAGCCGGTTTTGTGAGGATGAGTTAGGCCCAATATAAAATCTGACAGTTTATTTTGTTTTGATTCAATCTTGCAAATTCAAAAAATGTTTAGTTTTTGGGAAATTTTACTCAATACCCCTGCAAACCAATTTTATCCAGTTATATCCCTTTTATCATTTGACTTTACCCCAACAAAATATTTCTAAAAGTTTTCTAAAATTGAACAAATTTCTAAAAAAATTGAGCTAAATTTTTCTGTACCAAATTACCAAACTCCATCATACTAGAGAATACAAACAAGAAAGTTGTAAAAAAAACTTCTTAAATATTACCAAACACACCCTTAAGAGCTTAACCCCTGATTTGTTCATTTAAACTTTCGCCACACTAGACTATACCGTGGTTATGTTAGAACACGAGGGGACAGCTTGAAAATCATCCACACGATGACTAAGAACATTGATATAAGTGAGTTGGACTCCAAACTTTAACCCAAAACCTTAGGCATTAGGTTTATGGGTCCTCTCATTTATAAATGCTCCAAGTCTCCACATTTTAACCAATGTGGGACTTCCCCACACTACTCACACTTGTTTTTCTCAACAGGTTAAATATTTTGAAATCGGTTTCTAAATGTTTTGGTTTGCAATTTTGGTATCGGAAAATGAAAAATTTAGCTCAAGTATTTTAGAAAATTCATTCAATTTTGGAAAACTTTTAGACATGTTTTATGGGGAAGTCAAATGAAAAAAGAGGTAAAGTGAGAAGAAGAAAATTTGATTGGTAAGGGTGAAGGTATAAATGTGGGAGTGTAGAGTAAACTTTTCTAATTCTTGATGTAATGCATGGTCCAATAAAGTCACACCACACCAATGGGCCAATAAAGCTGACGACATAATCCAAAAAACAAACCTATATTAATGACTAAACCAAAAACACTTTAATTTAGAGGAGTGTTATTTGAACATCAATTTTTTGACAATTTTGAGACACTTTTTATTTTTCAAGTTCTTATTGGATAAAAAAAAAAGAGAGGGAATAAAAATATAATGTGAGTATGAGAGAGAAAATTGTCAAATGTTGTCCAAGAATTAATGTACAAATATCATTTCTCTTAATTTAAGGCACTAAAATTATATTTAAGCTTAATAGGTACGGATTATTTTTTTTTCCTCATAAAAAAGTTTCTCATTTTTATTTTACTCTTCCTCAAAATAATTATCCCTTTATAATATCAGGATTTGGATCTCTCCAATTTTCCTTTTTGTGAGTGTGAAGAGAGAGAAATTAATAATAAAAAATAAACAAGTGATGATGAGAGAGAAAAAATGATGAGAGAGAAAGACACATAAAAATAATTTGAGAGAGATTTGAAGAGAAAAAATTGGAGAGGATCCAAATTCATAATATCAATACAATATTTATTATCCTTTTTCACTAACATACATTTATTTAGGTATCGTTTGACCCAGTTTATTTTAGGTGTAGAAATTATTTTAATAATAAAGCTAGAAGTAACAACTTTAAAATTAAAGTTTTTTGGTAAATCTAACTTTTTTAAAAAAAAATAGGTTAAAAGTTGTTTTTTAAAAATTATAATAAGGTTAAATGATATGTTTGATTATATATTATAATTTTTCTTAAAATATAGAAGCTATTTTTTTCTTTTTAGAGGTTTTAAAAATTGTTGTTTGACCTAGCTTCTTACTTCTAAGGAGAAAAAAAGATAATATGTCGTTAAAAACTAGGCACAACTTAGAATTGACCGTCTTACACAAATGAGTACTCCTTTTAGCCTTAATTATAAACAAAATTTTACATTTTCAAATTTACCGAATCTAAAAGATAAATTTTGTTTATAATTAAAGATGAAGTAGTATATAGAGAATTGTCATTCCCGGCGAGGATAGTTCAGTTGAGTATAGATTTCATGGATCATTCTTAAAGCCAACTTTGTTTTTGAAGCAACATAGAGTATAGACATTCTTGCATTGTTGGGAGTCCCAAGAGTGATATGAATGTGCGCGATACTGATTTCTAAACCTAGCTCTTTTTCCAGCTTAAGCAAGCAAATAGTAATGTAATGGTCATTCAATTCAATTATTGGAAGAAAGCTTAGAAAGACGTACGTACGTGTATTTTGAAAAGGACAATAACACGCGCAAAGGAGACAACCGGAGCCATGCCCGCTTATGCAACCCAAAGTCAACAACTTTCTATTTCATTTTATTTTATGCTTAGTAAAATAAAATGCCACATGTCCACAAATCCTAGCTCAATTGACAGAAATTCCGAAATTGCTAGTGTCGGACGTCATGACCGGAGTTTGAACCTCGGTCACTCCACTATATATGTGTGAGTTTTCAATGATTTTGTCATTTCGTCTATCAACAAAAAAAAAATGCCACATTTCTTAACTATCAAATTTGATTTATTAGAGGACTATTACTTTCACTGGTCCACCCAAATCGGTACTAGACAGAATCAAATCTAAGATCTTAAAGGGAGCACCATCTTAGGTCTCAAGCCAATATCACCAGACTAACTCAAGTGGGTATTATCGCACATTTTTATAAAAAGTTATTTAGAACATAATATTTGAACTTTTAAAAAAAAAATCAGGACTAAAATTGAAAACTGAAAATTTAGAGGAATCATAGTTCAAAGAAAATTGTTAGAAGGACTAAAGATGTAATTTGATATATTTCGAAGGATTGCAAACATATTTAACCCTAATTATTTTTTAAAAAAAATCATTTGTAAATTCACATGCAAATCCAAAAGTTTTTTTCTAGATAATTTTCTTTGTAGTATTTGTCTTTCTTCTTTTCATCTTGTACAAAAAAAAATTCCAAAAATTTGTTACAAGTTAGTTGTAAATACCACACGTAAATTCATTTATGTGACTTGTTTCATTGGTTGATGGATAAATATCCAAATCAAAGAGAGGTAGATGAGGCCTAAAAAATATATATTTAATTCATCATATTATATCTTGAGTTTTAAAAGTTTATAAAGCTAAAAAGATCAAGTATTTGACCTTACTAAAGCATACTTTTGTATGTGCATTAAATTCTAATTGTTCATCTTTTTATCGCATTTTTGTGATTACATTCATTTAATTTTATCCAGGTGTCGGATGAATTGGATAGTTAGGCAGATTGTTATTATTAGAATGAAGCATAAGCTACAATGAAAACCAACCATTTTAGTCGTTCGTGCTACTGATAAGTCTATTACGAAAATGCAACACATTAGAATTGTCGTTGTTCTATAACACAAAAAACAAATTCATGACTTATAACATGCTAAGTCGTTTTCCATATATTTTATATTTTATATAACATATCACGGCTCCATTATTACTAAACTATATTCCATATCGTCCCTTTTTTATTAGATCACATACGTTATAGGAATTATTGAGTGTTTGCTTTCTTCAGCTTTTCCAAGAAATTGGAGTGAGTGGTATATATCTATGGTACTAGTGTGTTTGGACTTTGAAGGACGGATTTTAATAATGACATAATGTAATTAATTGTTTAAGAATTCAAATTCTTCTATGTAAATGTAAATTTTATTATTGGGATAATTTGTTTTTAAGAATTTGAAGACTTATATAAAGAAGGAATTTTTCAATTCATTTGTTTGTTTGCTCTTAGTCGAGAGTGATGATTCTCATGTTGGTCTCAAAACATATTACTCCTTAAAAAAAATGTATATATATAGAGAGTATACACATGTAATTTATAAAAATATTAAGTGTATTCTAGTAATTTTTTTCTACTTCACAATAATAATAAAAAAGTGTTGGTTCTTCTAAACACAAGGGACACTTCACTTGACAATATTGAACATGATGATTCCTTAATCGTATATGAGTTGGTAAACATTAGGTGGAGCTTAATTTTCCACAGTGTACCCCAAGGGTCATATAGCCACTGCTCTCTCCTGGCCTTTTCTTTCGATAAATTACGATAATCGGAATGAACAATATATATACATGCCATCTTTTTCCTCATTCCAAATCAATCAATCCTCTTAAATCACATCCAAGACAACTTATTTTTTCTCAAATGGATGATCATGTTGAAGGAAACAAATGGACTTTGCATTTAGACGTCGAATATATTCCCAAATAGACTAAACCATTTATTTTTTTCTCTTCTCTTTATCCATGTTTGTTCTAAAATTAAAAATATTAAATTAACTAAACTTACTACTATGACATATTATTCTTGCGTTCATTTTATACCTTTGAAATTTTCACCCCAATTTAGCGATAACTAATTTTCATAAAGAAATATGTTAGACACACAAGCAACTAAATTTTTCTATATATATATATATAAGGGTCAAGTTTTGAATTTTGTTATCGATTATTTAAGGGGTTCGAATGCCTTACAACTTAAACGATGTAAATCCTTGTAGTTTTAAAGTTGATAATTGATATTGAAATAAATAAATTGATGATTGATGTCGGTGAACTATGGTATAAAAAATTAAAGATTGATGATCCGTGTGGTAAAATAAAAAATAGTATGCAAGTTAATTTTGATAAATCTCAATTTCGTAATAAATGATTTTCGATTAATGTCATATTTTATATACATGATCTGTATTATTATATCCTTCAATCAAACCGTTAATTTTCCAATACAATTATCCAGTAAAAAATGATCGAATGTGTCGTATAAAAAGTTTAACACCTTTATATCATTCGGTTCCGACTGGTTCAATTATAATTATGGTGTACGTGTGATAGTCGTGTGTGGAATGGGCATATATATGTACGTAGAAAGTGAAGGAAGTTACGGAAGCCGCTAGCAGTTTAGTGAACAAGTGCCGGAGTACATGCATGCGTGTACCCTGTACTACCCCTGACTTTACTGGATATAATGCCTTCTACACCCTCATCTTCTCATATTTCAACCTTCTTTGTCTCCTTTATTATTTATGTTTTGGGATAATAAGTTTTGTAATACATAATTCAAAACCTAGAATTAGCTTCCCTCCACCTATAGGCTATAGCCCTAGCTACCTAATGGCTTTTAGTAATATTCTTTCACCACCGAATTAATCTAGTTCGGGGTCAAATCACCAATAAAACTAACGAATGATTATTTGGTGCAAATTTTTGTAGAAGTTACGTCAGATATCATGATTAAAATCTCGTTATTGTTTTCATTATCATTCATTTTTTATAATATGTTTTCACACACTCTCTTTCTTAATGTGGTTGAGATTGCATTGAAAGGACACTTAAGACAGATTCACACGAACAATCTACGATTTCATTCTTCATCAGATGTTATTATAACATTTTATATCCATTCACTTATTTATTTTTTTGGAAAGGCCAAAAAACAATTTATTATTTTTAGAATTTTTTTTTATATCCACTCACTCATTTATTTATTATTTTGGTTTATAATTTTTTTTATATCCGCTCATTTATATTAATTGTTATAAATTAAAAGAGATTTTATTTTTTTTTAGTGTCAAAGAATATTCTCTTCTCAAGATTTTTTTATAGTCCATTTTTTTATTTGGTGAACCTTTGAGTCATATCACTTTTTTTGAGAGTTGGATTGTATTCGGTAAGAACATCTAAATTATCCAATTTATATCAAATGATTCATATTTCATATTTTAAGATTAGATTTTAACTGTTTTTAAATACTATAAAATTTAAGTTAAAAATCTGGACTGTTTGATTTCATTTTTTGTTGTCAATGAACCATTTGATTTTATTCAAATGGTCAAGATATGACGTAAATAATATTAAATAAAATTAATTAGTGTGTCCAATTTTTTTTATTAAATAAAAAATATTCATTCATTCAAATTGAGAAGAGTACATCAATGCAATACAAATTTAAAATGACTATAAACAAAAAGATGAATTTCCGAATATTATAAGAGGCTAAATTCGCTCAAAAATAAGTGCCAAAACTGCACAATTTAAAATTATTGAAGGTTAATAAATCTCGATACTTATTATATAATGTATGATATAAAGAAAAATATAAAAAAGTGTAACATCAAAAGAATTTTGGAATTTAATCATGTGCCTCGAGTGTTAAGGAATGTATAGTGTCCATTAGTGATGTCACATATTGAAAAGTTATAATAATAGTGTTTTTTACAAAATAATAAGCATTTTGTTTTATTACATCATACATTTTTTAAATAAGCAAAATATATTCGCAACAATGGAAGTTAAATTATTCCACAATATGACAAACAAAAGTTTGAATTAAATTTATGACTTGAAAAAAAAAATTATATTTAGTGTTACACAATATAAATTCAAAATTTCAAATTATAGAACTTTTTTCTAATTTTGGTATTTGAGAATGACCCAATTTAGTAATTCTAACCACACACCTTTTATTTCCTTGTTCCCTATATATTACTCTATTCACTTCAATTTTTTCTCCAACTCACTCTTTCTTCTCCCTTCTAAAAGTCCAAACACCAAAACCACATCTCTCAACTACTTTTTTTCTACTTCTTTAATTTTATTCACCATGCCAGAAGCTCCAAAAAAAAACCTATCCAACAAAAAAAATGTTGAAAATAATTATGATGGTATTATTAGTAATACTAATAAGAAAGCATTGAAATACATTGAAGATGTTACCATTAACACTGATGAAATTCAAGAAAGAGTACTTGCTGAAATTCTTTCTTGTAGTGCTCTTGTTGAGTATCTTCAACGCCATGGTCTTAATGGGAGGACAGATAGAAAAACTTTCAAAAGGGTTTTGCCTGTGGTGACTTATGAGGATTTGAAAGTGGATATTGATCGTATAGCTAATGGTGATACCTCACAAATTTTGTGCTCTAAACCTATATCTGAGTTCCTTACTAGGTCAGTATTTATGACTACATAACTTATTTCTCTCCTTGACAAGATTTTGACAAGATATAAGTAAAAACATTATGTGTATTTGGTCCATTAAGATATATATATATATATATATATATATATATATATAATAATTTATTTATTTTTGCTTATATATTAAATGGGGTGCGCATATATTGTGTACTACGTCTAGCGTGAGAATAGTTCAATGAATAGAGATATTAAATGTAATATATAAAAATTGGTGTTCGGATCTTGGTAAATCCTCTTATTCACCTTTAAAAAGGTGAAATTCTACTCCAAGCTCCTAAAATATACTTGTGTTACAACAAATTTTGACATGTTATCTTCTCTTTGGTAATAATCTAGTAGCTAAAAATCTGAATTTTATAGTAATAAATAGTGTGTCTAGAATTCGAATCTCGATCCCTATATATAAAATATTGTATCTCTATATAATGAGTTAAATTTACGGATACAATCAAATCATTATTTTAATAGACAAAATATATCATTTTTGACAAAAGATATCATTGATGTGAAGTATAAGAGATATTCCAATATATTATACGTCATACAACAAAAGCTAGAAGGTACTATTTCACTCTCAAATATATGTAATTTTTTTTTGTTTGAGGGAGCAAATATATGTAATTATATATGCAAAAAAGTTAACAAGTATTATATTTTGGTGTATAAAAGTGACAAGTTTTTCATCATTCATAAATTTATAGATTAGTAAGATATATCTTTAGATTAAATGAAATTGAAGTAACATATTGATTTAATGGTGGAATTTATTAACTCAATAGTAAAATCAAATTTATACGTAGTAAAAACTTATCTAACTTATAGTATACATTAAGAAAAATACTATTTAAGACAAAATATATCAATTTTCTTTTATCCAACTTTTACTTATCTAGAGGACTAGTGCATCAAATACATCAAATATTTACACCAATCGGAATAGAAGCTTCCCACATTATAACAAATCATGCCCAAGATAAGATTTTAATAAAAGTAATGAAAGTGATATAGTGCATCACCTCCCCTAATTAAAAGATTGCCAGTTTACTTAACTATTCGTGACACTTTAGATTAACCCAACCCTTTTCTCTTAAAGAATTCGGACAAAACTAAAAAGGTAAAAAGACTAAAAATTTGGGGCGGAGAGAGTACTTTTTATTTTCCATTTTATTTTAAAATAAAAAGTGAAAACTCATTTGTCAAAAAAAGTAAAGACTCATTTTAGTTTTCGAAAAATATCAGAAGATCCAATTTAGTTCTTAAGAATAATGAAAGCATTTTTTAGTCCCTAAAAAAATTAATCTGGCGGAAAGAAAAATTGTCCCAATTGTCTTTATTCATTGTTTGGTTGATGGAAGAAAGAAAAAGATAAAAGAAAATGATTGTTTAGTAGTTTCGGATTTAAGAAAAGGAAAGGAAAAAATGTGTATATTTGTGATAAGACATAAATGTCCTTAAGCAAATAAATAAAAATGATAAAATAAATTAAAAGATATTTTTTTATGGAAAAGATTTATATTTTTCTTTGCTGTGATTTTGATTTTATATTTAGGCCCCGTTTGACCCGGATTATTTTCTACTTTTCTAGTTATTTTTAAAAAAATTAAGGAAGTAAAAAATTGTTTTTGACCCTATTTCTACGCAAAATTAATAGAGAAATAAAGTAAAGAAGTCAAAAGCAAGGAGAAATAAGGTCAAACATATTTTTTTAATTATCTATTTCATTTAAAGAGAAATAAAAAAGTGAAAAATAAGCCGGGGCAAACGGAGCCTTAGTGTTTCTTATAATGAAATACTCATTTTAATTTTTTATTATTTTAATTTATCATATTGAATTATTTTTCAAATATACATTTCTTTCTTTCATTTTCTCTAATACTAAACTATTAAATAATTATCTTGTTTTTCTTCTTTTATTTTCTTTTCTTTTCTCTAACTTCATCAACCAAACAAAGAATAAAGAAGGGAAGAAATAAATTGTCCCGGGTCATTATTCTTGAGGACTAATAATTGCTTTAATTTTCCTTAGGAACTAAATTGGAGCTAATGATTTTTTTCAGCGACTAAAATGGAACTTCACTTATCATTTATTTGTTAGATTTTTTTTAAAACGGTCAACATTTAATTTAAAACCTAATAGTTGACTCCATGAATTTCATTTTAACCGAGTGGCTGATATGAATGAGGGGGATTAATGTTATAATATTTTTTGTCAAGTAATTTAGTGGCTAAAATTTCACCCTTAAGATAGCAAATGAAGTGTTCAATGTTCGACTCTGACCCTGACTCTGCATATAAAATGTGACAGTATACTTATATATGTGTTTATGTCATTGCAGCTCTGGAACATCAGGAGGGGAGAGAAAATTGATGCCAACAATAGAAGAAGAGTTAGAAAGAAGATCATTACTTTACAGCCTTTTAATGCCAGTGATGGACCAATTTGTTCCCAATTTAGAGAAAGGCAAAGGAATGTACTTTTTGTTCACAAAATCAGAAGCAAAAACACCAGGTGGATTACTTGCACGTCCTGTTTTAACAAGTTACTACAAAAGCACACACTTTAAGAACAAATCACATGAAAATGATCCTTATACAAATTACACTAGTCCAATTCAAACCATTCTTTGCTTAGATTCTTATCAAAGCATGTATTCTCAAATCCTTTGTGGTCTTTATCAAAATGAACAAGTTCTTCGTGTCGGTGCTGTTTTCGCTTCCGGTTTCATTCGCGCAGTTAAATTCCTCGAAAAACATTGGGTCCGTTTGTGTCACGACATACGTAAGGGTACCATAGACGGTGAAATCACCGACCCGAATGTACGAGAGGCAGTTATGAAAATACTTAAACCGAATCCAAAGCTTGCGGCTTTCGTAGAATCCGAATGCAACAAAGAGTCATGGAAAGGGATCATTACTAGGTTATGGCCTAATACAAAATATGTTGATGTTATTGTAACTGGAACAATGTCTCAATATATTCCAATTTTGGATTACTATAGTAATGGTCTTCCTCTTGTGTGCACTATGTATGCTTCTTCTGAGTGTTATTTTGGCCTTAATTTAAATCCTTTGTGTGATCCAAGTGAGGTATCTTATACACTTATTCCAACCATGGCCTACTTTGAGTTCTTGCCTCTTAACAAGATTGATGGAAATGCTGATTCAATTTCTGCCACAGAGCAAGAACATTTAGTTGATCTTGTAGATGTTGAATTAGGTCAAGAATATGAGCTTGTGGTCACCACTTATGCAGGTAAAAAATATCAATTCTCTTCAACTTCAACTTAAATATGGATTTAATATCTAAAAATTGTTTACATTGTCGGTGCATATCATTTAAATACATATTTATTTGTAGCGATTGCAAATATATTTATGCATTTATGTCCCTTATAATATAGTTTTTCTTTTGTCAAGTAATCTTGTGGTCAGAACTTATAATTTTCACTCCTTAAGTTGAATAACTGGTGAATTTCGGTTCAAACCCCGGAACCTGCATATTGTAATGTACCTATCAACTGAGTTATGTTGATGGCAAGTTGGCAACTCCTTATAATATAGTTATTTATGTAATTTAATTAATTAACTTCTAAATCGTAACTATTATGAAATCATGAACAATGCACACAAAACAGGACTTTATAGGTACAGAGTTGGTGACATACTCCGCGTAGCAGGATTCAAGAACAAGGCACCTCAATTTAACTTCATATGCAGAAAGAACGTTGTTCTAAGCATCGATTCAGACAAAACCGATGAAGTTGAGCTGCAAAACGCCGTAAAGAATGGATCAAACCATCTTTCAAACTACAATGCATCACTAATAGATTACACAAGTTCTGCTGACACATCCACAATTCCAGGCCACTACATACTCTACTGGGAAATCACCAAGAACAATCAAAACCCAATTCCTGATTCTGTTTTCGAGGAATGTTGTTTTACAGTTGAAGATTCTCTCAACAGCGTGTACCGCCAAGGAAGAATAACAGAATCAATTGGGCCATTGGAAATTAAGGTTGTTGAGAATGGAACATTTGATAAGGTTATGGATTTTGCTCTTAGTCAAGGTGCTTCTATAAATCAATATAAGACACCTCGTTGTGTGAAATATGGTCCTATATTAGAGCTTCTTAACTCTAAGACAGTTTCTAGTTTTTTTAGTCCAAAATGTCCACAATGGGTTCCTGGTCATAAGAAGTGGTGCACCCTTGACTGAAAATAGTAATATTACTACTACTAGTGTTGAGTTGAAGAAGAAAAACTTTTAACTCTAGAAAGGTTATTTAGATGTTTTTATATTATCAATCTAATGTAAGATCTTATTTACAATGAATACTATGCTACCAGCAAATTACTTTACTTTTTAGATAAAATGTGTTTTTAATTTTTTTTGGTGTTAACCCTCTGATTATTAGGGAAAGGGGCCATGGTAATCTGAAATATACGGAATAACTCATTTGCTTTTGCGGCTCTTTGGATGCTTATGGTCGGTCGTGTCTGACTCCTTTGATTAGACCTCTAGGGTGCTGAGCCCGAGCACAAGGTACGAAACACAGACCACGAGTGTCAAGGCCATAGGGCGACAACGCTCTAAAAGGACATGGGCAACGAGCCCAAGGCATGGGGGCGTGGATTCCACCAGATATTCGTCCCCAGCTGGAAATGATTGAGCAACGTATAGATTGATACCACATGTAATTTTGTATACAGAATGACACCTCTGTTTTTGCAGCTCCTTGGATGCCTCTAGTCTGTCGTCTTGTCTCCTACAACTGATCTAAATCTTGATCTACCGTTTCCACCGCTGCTGCAACTAGGACTTCTTCAAATAATAATGGTTGGTCGTGCATGAATCTCTTATTAGACCACTTGGGTGACGAGTCTAAGGTATGGAGCACAGCCCCCGAGCATTAACGCGGTAGGGCGCTCGACATGGGCACCGAGCCCAAGGTACCTTAACAGTATGACTATTTTCCCTCTTAAAAAAGATAAATAGCTTAATATATAAAACCCACACCCAACTGCACATAACACACCAAATCCAGCAAGCTCATTTATTAAATGCCAATTAATCATTTTTTGGTTTATAAATAATTAAAAAATAAATAGTGGATGAAACAAGTCAAAGATGCAAAATTTTGTTACTGAAAAATGTTTTATATTTGCCCCCTAAGATAACTCTCACTACCCCATCTTGGACAACATATTATGCCATACCATAGTGTGTATATCAAAGGCTACTGAAACTCCACTTTAGCATTAGAAGAAGCCCAAGAAAATCCCATCATTTGTGACCTTATGTTTTGTCTCCTCAAAGTATCTCTTCTATTTGAATATCCTGAGCACACTATCATTTCTTCCAAAGCTTTTCCATGCTTTAGAAGAAACTTAGCTAATGTAACTTCATTTGCACAATCAAGAAATCCTTGAATTTTCACCACTTTCAAGTGTTGTAGAAAAGATTTCAAACATGGAATCTGTGATTCCCAATATTGCTCTTCTTCTGTGCTAGTTATGCTCCATAAGTCCCTATTCCATTGCTGAAGAAAATATGTAAAACGAAATTTATGTCAAACTTTGAATATTAATGATTAAAGTGTATAGTATACTTCTTATGACGTAATGAAACACTGACACAGACACATATACCAGACACAACACTAACACTTACACGTCAACATTTATAGTAGTTTTAATAAACCAATTGATTGAATGTAATTATATGTGTCCGTGTCAACAATGACATGTGTCATGTGTCACAGGGTCAGACACCGGACCTTCAATCAGAAGTGTTGGTGCATCGGAGAGCTTGTGAACATATATAAATTCACGTATATAGAGCTTACTTTTCTTTCAATCTTGTAATCGTTAATGATCTCCAGAATCAATGTGTGGAGGGTAGGAGAGCTTCTGAATAGGAATGCTAATGCTTGAACATTTCTTTTCTTCAAACCAGTATGCAGCTCTAATGATTTAAGATTATAAAATGGCTGAATAATAATGTTATACTTTGATAGAATCTGCAGCCAAAGGAGTAGATAACGGATGTCAATATATTTTGAGCTACGATCTAGCAGCGGATCTAGCAGTACAAATATCAAAGATCGTAGTACAAATATTATAAAATAGTTTTATAACTATGATCTAGCAGCAGATCCAGCAGTCATATCAAAGTTTTTGATGTCTTTGCAACCGTAAGGTTTCATGATTCATGACGGCAATTGAGGCTACATTATAATTATCTATAATATCAAAGATCGTGATGCGGCCACAATTTTAACCTTGATATATTAGGCAAACATGCTTCGAACGAGATAATGATATGCACATCAGATTTGGTATCTCTAACTTCAAAATTTACCAATGCAAAACAATAACAAATTAATTAACTTTTGCGACAACATCAATCAAATCTTGAGCAGCAAAATTTTCCATAGGTTAGAAATCAAATTAGAATATTTTTTCTCGACATCAAAATAGGAATGTCGATGATTTTATTAAATAATATTCAATAATTCATCAATATATTAAAACATTATAGAAATTTCAGACACAAACAATATACCTCGATAGTCTGACTTTCAAGAGTCAAGGATCGAACATGAGACAATCCAGAGAAGAAGTCGTTAGCACTTTGAAGCCGACCCATATTAACTTTACCTTCCTTCAACATAAAGAAGCCAATGGAAGCCTCATGCAACAAATTTGAATTCTCAAAAACAGTAACATCAGTCACAGCATTAAATTTCCAAATCAATTTTTCAAGCTTTGGCACATTCATTCTCACCCAAGTCTTGTTACAATATGCATCAAAACAACTTGTTACTCTCATTCTTTCAATTTTCGCGCCACAAACATCCAAACCTTGTAATTGATAACATCTTTCCAAGTTCAAATCTTCGAGAGCGCGACAACCAACACGAAGATGTATTAAACCGAAACACATATCAAGGTGCAAATTTCTCAAAAGAGGAAAAGACGATTCAGAGAATAGATCGGATAGAGAAGGCTGATTATACAAAATAACTAGAGATAATGACAATGTATGCAAAGATTGAAACCCGTTTCTCATAATCGACGATGGAGGTAAACGAAAACCCGATTTCAATTTCAAAACTTTCAAAGATTCACTACTAATAACACATCTAGGAAAGTTGAAAAAATCATCTGTATCAACTTCCGTATCAACTTCAATATCAAGTTCTCTAACATTATGTCTAATAGCATTACGAACTAAATTATTTAAACGCGAAAAACTCAAACAAGCGCGAAAACAAAGAGCCCTTATGTCTTTATTTTTCGCGTCACGAATAGAAAGAACTTGGGTGATGAAATCCAAATTTTGTGAAGATAAAGGGTGTCTTAATTTTTCAAATTTGGAAACTTTTTTATAATTTTTGGTAGAAATAAGTGGAAATGGATTAAGGGTTGTGAAATCAAGATCAGGAAAAGTTATCCAAAGAAATTTCCATCTCTTAGAAAGAACACTCATTTGTGCAACACATTTAATTGGAAGTAAAAGAAGGATACGATGAATAACATGATCAGGTAAATCACTAATTCTATCCATTGATGATAGTTTTGATTTGGCTTCATTTTCTTGTAAAATTTGAGCTATTTTCTTGCGTTTTGCAGATCTTGTTTCCATTGTATATGATTGCATCATATCCCTATACCTTTCTTCATTGGTTAATTATAATAATATTTATGTTCATGGAATGAATTTAGTACTTTTGTTTTTGTGTTTGTACTTTAATTGTTGATGAGATTTTGAACTATTCAAAAGTAAACACAGTTAATTAGGAGAGTTTGTTTTAGATTAGAAAAACATTCTGTTTTGTTTTGCAGAGAGTCACATAACTCATTGGCTATTAAAACAGTTGTCTAAAGACTCGGACATAATTAAAAACAAATTAAAAGAGCCTAATGGAACAGAAAGGAGAGAATTGTGAGTTACTATCGACATTACATCTTATGAAATACTCGTAAACATTTATACATTTTTTTCTCTACTCAGTTATTTCACGTATATTAATAAATAAAGTATATAAATGAAAAAGAGAATATTTTTAATAAAGTACCCTTAATAGAGTAAATCATTTAATTTATATTAGCTCCTTTTGAGCGGAAGCTTTTCATTATACTCTTGCATCGCCGTTGTTGCTGCATTTAATGGGACACACCGCCTGACTATCATTGTTAGGGAAGACCTTTCCGGTCGAACCCTTCATTGAACAATGTGAAACCTCACACTTCTTTCAAAAAAAAGAAAAACTCACCTTACAATTGTCACACCAATTTTGTCTTTCTTTAATTAAAATATATATATATATATATATATATATATATATATATATATATATATATGCAATTGCCATAGAAATATAGAATTAAGGGTTACTATGGGAGTACCAACATATTTGAGAGGATTACTATTCTATGTGTTTATACTCTTATCATTTGTTTGGTGGCTAATGCTACGGTGGACCACTTTCACAAGTGGTCCACCGTGGATAAGTGATCTACGGAACATGAATTTTACAAAATTCACTGTTGGATTGAAAGTTTATATCGTATAGATTATCTATAAATTTTTTAAACTTTTTTGAAAATCATTTTATATGTTTATTGAGACCCATCAAGATTTATGTTATTTAACAACCGTTAATCTTGATGTGTCTCAATAACATATCAAATGATTTTCAATTTTTCTAAATTTTTCTATGGGTGATCTATATGATATAAACTTTCAATCCAAAAGGTGGATTTTGTAAAATTCATATTCGTTATAGTGTTATTCGTCACTGGTCCACCATGGACCACTTGATGAAGTGGTCCATATTAAAATTTACCTTTGTGTGGTGGGCAAAATATGATAGTAACATGAAAGCATATAATATTTTTAAATTTTTTTATGGAAAGATCAAAACTAAATTTAATTTGCTTTTAGAATTAATTTAATTTATATACATTGTCAGTATAAAGTCATTTTACACATACATACAATAATATATTGACACGTTATATAATATGTTTTAAAATTCATGACGTGTCACATTCATTGAATGATGTGGCAACACTTATTGAATGATGTGTAACTGACGGTGCATAACAATTAAACTTTTTTTTTTACTCCCCACATATCCAATTTTATTGTATTATATTAGAAAAATATATTTGTCCCAACATATATGTCATTTTAATGACAATATATATCAATGATATAATAATGTTTCTTTTCTTATTACGTACTTATTATTTTTACTTTATACTACCTCCGTCCTAATTATAAGACCCTTTTGAGATTTTTCTCTGTCCCTTTTTGTAAGATCCCTTTCAAATTTTTAAGGGCATTAAACATTTTTTTACCAACATACCCCCTAATTGTAGTGCATTTTTTTTTATAATCTCTAATAAATACACTAAAACACATTAATTCATTCTCTCTCTTAAGGGATAAAATTGTAAAAGCAATATCAATTATCAACAAATTTAATACCGCAATCAACTTTCTTAATCTTCTTGTTTTTCTCAAAAGGGTCTTATATTTAGGGACATAGGTATTATTTTTTTAATCTTTCAATTGAACTTTCTCATATTATTAATGATAAATATTTTTATAAAATAACTTTTAAATTTTGTTTTCCAAACAATATTAAGTATAATTTTCTAATATTTCAACTTTTTTATAGAAATGAATATCCACATTTATATAATAGCTTGGTAAAATATTTTTTGTTTTGAAGAAGCCAAAGAATAACATTAAATAAGGCACAAGAGATGCTCAAAAACAAATACAAAGAGTTTAAATATAGTGCATGAACTTAAAAATAAGAATTTAAATTCAATGTACATGATATTTTGTTTTGGTAAAATAATATAGTGCATGAACTTAAAAATGAGAAATTAAATTCAATGTACATGAATTTTTATTTTGGTAAAAGAATATATAGTGCATGAACTTAAATATACGAATTTAAATTCAATGTACATGATATTTTGTTTTGGTAAAATAATATAGTGCATAAACTTAAAAATGAGAAATTAAATTCAATGTACATGAATTTTTATTTTGGTAAAAGAATATGGTGCATGAACTTAAAAATAAGAATTTAAATGCAATGTACATGATATTTTGTTTTGGTAAAATAATAATATAGTGCATGAACTTAAAAATGAGAAATTAAATTCAATGTACATGAATTTTTATTTTGGTAAAAGAATATGGTGCATGAACTTAAAAATAAGAATTTAAATGCAATGTACATTATATTTTGTTTTGGTAAAATAATAATATAGTGCATGAACTTAAAAATGAGACATTAAATTCAATGTATATGAATTTTTATTTTGGTAAAAGAATAATAGTGGATATTATATATATTTTGTTTTGGTAAAATAATATATAGTGCATGAACTAGAATTACTGAAACTGCCTATAAATTTATGGTTGAACGATCATTATCTTTATACCACCCTTTAGATAATTAATATATATAACCGTAAGGAGTATTAGTCTTAATTCTGTCTAGAAACCAGAACCACGAAATATACTTAATTTGATCCACTATGTTACAAATAAATTAGACATAGCACATCTAAACATAACAGTATTTCAAAGTCTCCAAAGGCACCATGTTCTAGTAAACCTAATCAAATATCTCATCTTGAGTTTTTACCTTTCACCAAGTTGCCAAAATATAATAATCTCTTAGTTTGCATAAGGTTTGAAAATTTCTGTTTACTATCTATTTTTCATTCTTTTATAATTTAATTGATTTTTGTGAAGCTATAGATGATTATCTCAGTAGAATTTTTTTACTCTATTAAATTGAAAATGTATAATGTACCAATATATATAAAATTATTTTTTTCTTATTGTTTTTTCCGTAACTTTCTATGACATTTTTTCTCCAATAGATAACAAACCAAATCGATGGAGGTCTAATATAGAGGAAGTTGCTGATAAAGCTCACATTACAAACAAGATGTCAAATGTGTAGTCTTTCTTATGGGGAATTTGATGATGGACGCTAGATGAGAACCATTTTCAAATGGAGTAGGCTTCTTTGATACTATTTTGGAGATAAAAGAAAATGTACAAATGTACCAAGGCATTCTAATCTGCAAGCAAACCCTAATCATCAATTCCCAAATTCTCCAAGACGACGGCAACATTTGAAAAGGTAAAATTTTTTAAAACTCGCAGATTCACCTTATGGTCTCCAAAGACTCCGATCATCACAAATCGCCCCCGATCGAAGACATCAAGTTTCACTTTAACATCAAAACTCTGCTATTTGATTCTATGGATAAAGTGTTTTATTTGTTTTTATAGTTTTCAATTTAATAAAAATAAAAAATGATTCTATGAAAACAAACTCTTGATCTTCATAAAATCATATTTAATTTTAATAAATTGATAACTATACAAACAAAAAAAAATACTCGATCCATTAAATCAAGTAGCAAAATTTGGTGTTGAATTGAAATTTGGTGTCTTCGACTAGTAGCAATTTGTGGTGATCGGAGTTTGTAGCGATCATGAGGTGAATGCGCGAGTTTTGAAAAATTATAAATTTTCAAATGTCATCTCATCTGGGAGAATTTGGTCATTAAAGATTAGAGTTTGTTTGGAGATTGGAATTCCTTGGTACCTACTTTTGAACATTTTTTTTATCTACAAAATTGTATCAAAGAAGCCTACTTCAATTTCGATAGTGGCTTTCATCTGGCATCGATCTTCAAATTCTTCGGGAAAGTAATTGGTGCAGTGTCTTTATACTCATCAATGAAAGACTACACAATTTGCATCTCATTTGCAATGTGAGATTTACCACATATTTAATCTCAAGAGACGGACGACCATTTATTCTTTAAGTGTCCTACGCTGGGATCGATTTGGAGAGGGATTCTAAGATGGTTAGAGGTTCCGGCAGCCTTAGTGGGAGAGGGACCGACTCATTTATCATTAATGAAGAATTTGGTACCTGGTAATGTTACGACAAGGGAAGGATTCACAGCCATCTGATTTTCAGGTGTTGCGGTTATTTGGAAGGCAAGGAACAATATGATTTTCAATCAAAATTGTTTTGAGTGTGAAAATCTGGCGGAAGAGGTAAAAGTACTGTCATGGCGTATTCTTAGAGCTCATTCCAAAGGGTTTGTATACAATATAAGTTTGTGGCGTACAAAACCTCTAGTATGCCTTGGAGTTGTTTGATAGTGGTCTAGAGATCGTTTATTACATGATGTGGTATGCTATATTTTTTGTGAAATTGTTTTGTTGGCTGCTTGTTTGGTCTTGTTTTCAATCAATGTGCAGGTGGTGAGTCTGATATAGGTTGGTCTGACATGCGCGTTGTTCCTGTATATGTACGTTGTTCTTGGTTGTATCTCATAAAGTCTATGTCCAGTGGCCTTGGGACAGAAGCAGATTTGTTTCTAAAAGCCAAGTGTTTTTGTGGCAAGACGCCGAGATCCTAAGATGCCATATACTAGGAGTGAAGCTGCAAGCATATTATGGCAGGGTTATGACATAGTTGCATTCTGGTGCGTTGTTTTTTAGCATTTTGGAATAGTATTCTGGTGGCCTGCCATGGACTGATGTGACATAGTAGCATTGGGTAGTTTTGCTCTCTTTAAGCTTATTTGAATTGCTAGCTATGTGGTGTTGGTTCTTTTGAAGATTATTGCCTTGTATCTATGGTAGCTTAGTATAAGTGTTTTGGTTAATCTGTACCAGTGCTTTGATTTTAGGGAGGACTCTTTCATCTTTATTTGATCTACTTGTATCAGACATGCCTTTCGCAGTGAGTTTTGCACGGCTAGTGCATGGCTTACTATTAATAAAGTTTGCCTTTTTAAAAAATAATCCAAAAATATCACTCGTTTTGTGTTACAAATTACAATTCAACTCTAATTATCATGTAATAATATTAATTAAAGATTTAAACTAGGAATTTAACCAAGTGAAACCATGAGCGTTTTAATGAGAATGACTTAACGAGAGCATGGGTGATAATTGCAATTAGCTGAAGAACGTAGTGGTAAAACTAAGTAAAACTCATTTACTCACTTTTCAGCTCAGTCACCTCTTTCCTAGGGGTTAATAGGGTTGTGACAAATTTTAAAAATTAAAATAGAAAATTGTTTCAAACAATCTCTTAGTTTTTTCATTGATTTTCAACACCCAAAATATTTCTAACCAAAGCCTATTCAGTTCTAAATCATCACAATATTAGAATTTGGGTGCATTTTCATGCCGTTGAGAAAAAGACTCTTTATTTGGGCAAGAGAGAGAAAAATAAATTTTTTAAAAAATAAATCAAAAAGACTGATTTTTTGGGATTTGAATTCTCTATATTTGTTTTTCTTAAATTCACCTACATTCAAGCAAAAAGTAACAAGAAAAAGAAAATATTACATTTTCAAGTGCATTTATGTTTATTGTAAAGACAATAATACCCTTAAATTTTGTCTAAATGTAGGAAAATGTGACTTTAGGAAATCCAAATCCGATTTTTTGTATTTGTACATGGACTTTGTGAGACTGGGGCGAAATTCAACTGCATGAATCCAAATCCGGTGGTAACCAATAAGACAAAAGTTTTGACGTGTTTACCTTTTATTGTATGAGTGTCTTATAAAAGGGCTCAAACCAAACTTCAATCATGTAGACTCAAATTATTAGTTCTTTATTGTTAACAAAATAAAAATAATTTCATGCATCATTGTTATATTTCTATCAAAATGGAAGTCGTTGTTGATTAAAAACCTATATATTTTATCTTCTTTATTATATTTTGATTTGTTGTCTCTCAAAGCAATGACTAACATAAATCTTTAAACAACTGTGATTTTTTTATTTGTTCATAAGTTTTTTTATGTCCCCAATTTCTTATAAACTGTGATTTCTTTTATTATATAATTTTTTTTTTATGCAATTAACTTTTTTCTTAAAATTTTAATGCAATTATGTAGTAATATAAATTACATATAAGCTGTGATTTCTTTGAGTAGTTCATAAGCTTCTAGAAGATGGGTTTATGTCGGAGATTTAGAAGATTCATGGTGCGGAAGGCAAACACCACTCGTCTCACCACCACACACCACTATCAAATTGCTACATCCTGAAAAGCAGAGAGGTATAGGACGACGGTGGTGGGTTTTGTTAAAGAGAAGGCAAAGAACAATTTTAGGGAAGGCGAAGGAGATCAAAAGACTGTGGTGTTAAGCGGCGGTGAGAGTTCAAAACTTTGTGTTGTTAGACTGCGGTGACAAGGATTCACGAGGTCAAAAAATCAAAGAAATTTCTAACTTTAATTTGCCATTTAAAATTTTATTCGTAATTGTTATTCTAGCCTTTAGAATAACAACGCATAAAATTTTAAATGGCAAATTAAGGTTAGGAATTTCTTTGATTTCCTTACCTCGTGAACCCTTGCCGCCGCAGTCTAATAACACCAAATTTTGAACTCTCACCGCCACAGCCTAACACCATCTTTTGATCTTCTTGGTCTTACTTAAAATCGTTCTGTGTATTTTCTTTAACAAAACTCACCGCTACCATCCTCTACCTCTCTGCTTTCCAGGATGTAGCATAATAGTGATGGTGATACTAGTGATGTTTCCCCTTCGCACCACCAATCTTCCAAATCTTTGGCCAATTTCATGGTGGTGTTGGTGGCGGCAGATTTGGCCGTGAATCCATTAATGGATTGTGTATGTATGTTCTTTTAATTTGGGACTTGTCATTTGTTTCTCCATTTTTTTACCTTAAGTTTATTAAGAGAGACTATTAAGAATAGTTAGTAATCGTTATTTAGAGTCGCAATCAGTTAGTTAATTAGATGGTGAGTTAGTTAATCTTCTAGTGGCTCTATACTAGAGCATCATATATTTTTACGGTTTTTATCAAAACGATTCCTTATAAATTTTACACATTCAAACTCCCCAAACTTTTTTCACTCAATTTCTCCGAATTCTCAAAATTTCAACATATACCAAAGAAAGATCCATTCTAATTAACAAAAGAAATTTTTTTTGTTCTATTATTGAGAGTATAAACCTTGTGTA
Organism: Trifolium subterraneum; assembly: GCA_951799995.1. Taxonomy (NCBI): domain Eukaryota; kingdom Viridiplantae; phylum Streptophyta; class Magnoliopsida; order Fabales; family Fabaceae; genus Trifolium; species Trifolium subterraneum. Next base: position 45,759,592 of record OX637465.1, on the reverse strand, counting down.
TACGATGGCATACACAAAGGACTAGAAACAAAGCAAGGAAATAACTATTTTCTCTACATTTTTACAATTACAACATAGAGTCCTAGAACAAGAACCCCACAAAGTCCTCAAAAATCAAGAAAACAAAAATCAAACCTCTCAAAAATTAACATATTTTTGAAAGCCATACACACTAACTCATTTTCACTAAAAACACTAGATATGCAATAACTTAAATAATATCAAACAATAAAACATGTACACAAAATTCATTCAACTCTCTTCAAATTTAGATGTGGTTGATTCAAATTTAGAAGTGGTAGAATCAAGTGGCTTATGCTTATCTTTTGTGTAATTCCTTAGCTTAAATAACATATAAACTTTCATTCCAATTACAAATCCAAGTGAAGCACTTGATCCAACCAATGAAACCGCAGTGCAAATAAGTGCCACAAAGAAATCTTCTTTACTATTCATATCTCTAGCACACAAAGCAAGTTCAATTCCAGCAAACAAAAGTAACACACCTAAAATCCCAACTGGAAACTGCCTCAAAAATTCTGCCAAAGATGTTCCTAAAACTATTCCTAATACCAATTTTGTTACACCAAGAAGTGCCACACACCCTCCACTCCTTCCACCAAATTTATACTGTCCTGCTAGTCCGCCAGCACCGTGACAAGTCGGCACAGCACCAAACCAACAACCAACTAAGTTCATTAGTCCAACTGTCACTGAAATTGAAGTAACTGAGAATTCCTTTTCTGGAAAAAGATCTGTTGATAACTTACAAACAGCTACGACAGAGTTCAAAATTGACAACTGAAGTTGAGGAATAGTGCCTTTAATAAAACCTTTTTTCCATGATTGTTTAGTGAATTTCACTACTTCTATTGAAGAGGGTCCAAATTTAATTCCTTGCACTACACGTTTTCTTATAAAAATCAGAACAATCCCCAACACAAAGACTAAAAATGCAGAAGGAACTGAAAAAACAAATTTTCTCAATTTATTGATTCTATTGTTTCTTCCACCTTCATCTTTGTTTCTTTCGCGATCTAAATTATCGCCGTTTTCTTGAGTATCGTGGCATCCACGATTCTGTTCACCAGCTCCGTTCACGATTAAAATAAAAATAGCACAAAAAATAGCTAGAACCAACCCATCTAATCCAAACAAAGGTCTTTCACCTAAAGATTTTGACTTGGGAAGATCTTGCACTTTCCTGACATATTTAACAGCGGTTAAAGCAAATGATAAACCTTGTGCTAGTTGAATTCCTCTTACAACAGGTAAAGGAATCCATTTGTATACCAGCTTCATTAATCCTGTGATTCCAAGAATGAATAATATGCCGCCGGTTAAGATTCCTGCAGCCATGATCTCCGGTACGCCAAATTCTTTGTCTGATAAGGCCTCGGCGGCAATTGACTTCATGGGCTGGACAGGCATAGGGACCCCATAAATGATACCGGTGATGATGTTGTAGACGCCTGTAAGATATACCACACATGGATTACATCGGAAAAAGAGATTAATGTGTGCTTACATACATATATCGATTAGTTTCTTTTCAAGTACGTATATTTATGATGGTTTCAAATTACGGACCATAGCGCGTGATGTGGCCAAAATATTGCGATATGATTGTAAATCTAAGTCAAAAGCACATCGCAACGACCTGCAACATAGTGGGCGTGCAACGCCCGTATCAAACGGCTATCCACTATATACTAGTCACACAATTTTTTTTATCTTTGTCTTTATATCATAGATTTAGAAAGTGTTTTTAAGTCATTAGAGATTTATAATATTTGATGCTTATAAAGAATAAATTCTAGCCACAACGATTGGAATACGCATTGCAACAGGCACAATAGAGCAATGCTCGTAGAGTTACTGGTTGCGACTGCAACTGCAATTTAAAACCATGTTAACCCATCATGAACATGATTTCATTTTCATTCATTAAAATAAAATAAAATAACATAGAACGTACCATTGAAAATCAATGTGGTACCAAGGTTGAGATCTCTAGCTAGAGTGAGAGCCAACACTATAGGTATGTAGGTGCCAAGGTCACCCATGGCACCATTAAGTTCAGACCATTTTGAACGGAAAACCAAGTTGTTTTTCAATTTCTTCACTGCATCTTTGGCATTGAAAAATCTTGTTGTGGATGAAGGGTTTGTTGGAGCTGTTGTAGTAATTTCAGGTGCTTCTAGATCAGAAGTTGGAATTGAAGGAAGGTTTTGGTTTGCCATATGGAAGTGAAGGTTTAGTCTAAAATGTTTAGACTATATGGTGGCTAAATGAAAGGTTTAACAAATGGACAACAATAATATGATTTGGAAAATGTGAATTGCTGGTTTATTTATAGGAGTTAATATAATTATAATTATAATAAAGTCAATTTTAGCAGCAACTTTGATGTCGTTTTAAGAAATGCAAAAGTAAACGTAGCAAACAAAAATTGCCTTTTCAAAAGAAACAAAAAAACTTCTCGGTGAAAATTAATACAATAAATCACCGTATATAGCAAACAACATTCTCAATCATTTACATGTACTATTTAATGATTGAGTTGTCATTTTTCTTCTGTTTTTCTCTTATTTTATTATATAGTATAACTAGTATAACCAACATAGTGTGGCACAAGTGGTAGATACTTGGGCCCCTTAACTATTTGGTCATGGGTTCGATCCCTGGCCGGTGCGTATGAGGGGATTAGTCTCTGCAGTTGCGCGCGGAGGATACCTTTGGTTTACCAAAAAAAAAAAAACTAGTATAAGTTACCCGTGACGATGCACGGTTAATTTTTACTTATAAAAATATAAATTATTTTATATTATGATATCAATTTGTTTGTAGTATATTAAATTCCACCCGGTGTATATAAAAATTTGAATGTTGCATTCATCGTAAATATATCACAAATAATGATGTATTATTAATAGAAATTTTGATTTTTTTTTGTAATATATATTAGACAATAATGTATTGATCCAATATATTTACAGATCCAATATTTTTACAGTAAAAACCCAATTTTTTTTAGTTGACATATATATATCATTTGAATTATGACTGATCGGAAATTTGAATTATGAGAATAAACAAAAAATGTAAATAGTATATGTTTAGTATATGAAATTAAACTCACTTGAGAACGCACAAAATTTTCTAAATATATTGCGAAACTAAAACTCACTATTACATATTCAAAAATAAATTTGATGCCAATATTTTACAAACACCTTACAAATAGTAAGAAATCTGCAAAGCTTGCAAATATGCAATAATTAAAGCAAGAAATAAAAACAGAATAAACATGCAAAACTGAAGAAAATGACAAATTAAAGGAAACAGTGAGAATGAATCAAAATATCACAAAAGAGGATAAGAGGAACAAACTATCATAAATTGGAAAAATAGTGCAACAATTAAAAAAAAGATAAAAAAAAGAAGCTTAAGAGCAACAGAAAACATATAAAAACAGTGTAATTTGTAGTGATCACCAAAAGACCATTTATATATGAAAATTGACATGGATATAAAGTAATTTGTGTCAAATATGTAGTTACACCCATTAATAACAAATATAAAGATTCCTTTTTTTGATGAATATTGTGTTAAAAATAAAGTCAAAGAAACTAATGATTGAGTTGTCATTTTTCTTCTGTTTTTCTCTTATTATATACTCCATCCATTCCAAATTATATGTCACTTTGAAGAAAAAATTTGTATCAAATTATATGTCACTTTACATTACCAACGAAGCATTTAATGCAACTTTTTCTACCCTTAACTATTTATTCATCTCTCTTCTTTCAATTCTTCAATTTATTTTTTCAATACCATAAATGAAGGACAATTTTGTAAATCAACTCATAATTTTTCTTTTTCATACAACAATGATTACATTTCTTAATATGTGTAAAAATGTCAAAGTGACATATAATTTGGAAAGGGAGGGAGTAGTATAACGAGGAAAATGCTAAATAGTGCCCCCGAACATTGGTTAAACATATAAATAAGGAAATTTTGTCTTGGAAATTGTGTATTTAATGCATTGAAAGTATAAAAAGTCATTTTATTAACATTAACTTTATCATTTATTTCTATTTTTGGTATCAAGTGTCCGGGGCACTGTTTAGCATGACCCATATAATTACATATTAACATGTTAAGAACATTCAAAAAATGATTTAATTTTGATTTATTTTATTGACATATCAAATGATTTCCGATTAATATCATATTTCATAGACAAGATCTATATTATAGTATCTATCAATCCAACGTTGATAGAGCTTGTTTTTGTTCCTTTGTGTCGAAGGTTTGAGGGCTGTTAATAATCCCACTTGGGTTTAAGTCTAAAATCCCGTTCAGCCGCACCGCTACCTTACCTTGCAAACTCGCTCGGGTTTGTGTATATAATCTCGTTCGAGATTACTACTGGTGGTCGTTTGTGTGGTTCTTCACCTTGGTGGTTCTGTTCATGATTTGTATTGTTGCAAATGGTTGTACGGTTGTGTTGGGTTGGTTCGCCGTGAACAACTTCTGTTAGGTTCTATGATTGGTTCAAAAGCAATTTCAGGTAGTGGTTGCCACTGCTTGGGTTGTTGCTGCTACTTATTCCGGATCAATTTCGTCGAATTGGTTGTCTCCAAAATATTTGGATAGAAACGACATTTGTTGTTTGTTGTTAGATTCATACAATGTGTTATTGGTGTGTAGTCCGTAGTCACGTCTTTGTGTTGATGGTCGGACTCACTCATCGCTCTCAAAATCTAGATTCGATGTTGTCCGTACCATCGTTGATTTCAGACTATTTCTCTATCTTCGTCATTATTTGATTTGACATTGGACCGATTGAGTCATAAGAGTCTTTGATCGTTTGTTGTTGTTGCAGCGAGTTGTTGGATTCTTGGATTATTTTTGTGTTGAGGGTCGATCTATCCACCGGTTGTTATACCTCTTATTAGTGTTAAACTTTAAATAAAGGTTAGATATTTGTGTTGTCTTAAACCATTTGGGTTAACCTACACATTGTGTGGTAGTATGAATAAGGTTTTTTGTTTATGGTTTTTATATTTTTATTTGTTATTAATCCTTTGATTTCTAAAAAAGAGGCCGGTAATCCAAAATTTAAGCGCGGGGTTAAAAAAATTTGACCAAAAATTATTTTCACATGAAGTTAATCTCAAATTTTCTGAACAATCCATTATAAAGAGCAACCACTTATGAAACTTTTTTGGACTACCAATTTAGTATATCTAAACATCAATGTCCACTGTTCATTTAACTTATATTAAATAAATAAAAAACCTCCATAAAGTATATCGATTCCCCGCTATTTTTTATGGAACAAAACCATAATCTAAATTTAATGTAGGAGGTGGAAAAAGGTGAAAAAGGAGAAGAAAATCATGCATACATGACGAGTACCAGCACTAGATCAGGAAAACATCAAACCACATGAGAACCACCACAATGGACAAAGAAATAGACACATTCCTACGCAAACTTTCCATAGGCGCCATAGCCATAGCTTCACTAACACTCACCATTCTCTTCCTCCAAACCCCAGACACATGCGTTCCACCAGAAGCTCCATCCAAACCTCACCTCCGTTTCCCCAAATCCTCCTGCGACTTCACCTCCACCCGCCCTCACCTCCCCTCCGACAAAAAAAACAACCGTCTCTGGTCCTCACGTGACTGGAACACCAAACTCCATTCCTTCTCCCTTATTTTCCTCCCAATTCGCGATCTAGGTCTTCTACATAACAATTCCAAAATCCTCTGTCTCTCCGCCGGTGCCGGTCATGAAGTCGCGGCGTTACAGCGTCTCGGTGTTGAGGATGTTACTGGAGTTGAATTGTTTGATTCTCCGCCTCTTGTTAGTCGTGCGGATCCGCATAATTTGCCTTTTTTTGATGATGCGTTTGATTTTGCTTTTACTGCGAGATTTGATGAGGCATTGTTTCCGGCGAGATTTGCGGCTGAGATGGAAAGAGTTGTGAGAGCTGGTGGTGTTTGTTTTGTTCTTGTTGGGGAATGTGGAGCTTATGAGGTTAGAGAGATTGTTCGTTTGTTTAGGAATTCTAGATTTGTTAGTTCTAGTAATGTTAATTTAATTGGAATTAGAATGACTAGTATTCTTATGAGAACTACAAAATCTTCTTCGTAATTCTTGCTTGTATGTTTCGAATATTGTATGATTTATTTGTGTATGTATATGTATATTTGTTTATTTGATGTCATTTGTTATTAATTTGTTTATGTTATCATATATATTAATGTTGATGGATATGGATATACTATGAAGCTATGAAGTGTCTGACACCGATACTTATGATTATATTGTACTATGTCATAGTCTTAAATTATTATGATGTTGATGTGTCTGTGTCGTGTCCGGTGTTTGTGTTTGTGCTTCATAGCTATGAAGCATCAACTAGACATCTGATATGACACTATCCCCGAAAGAGACGACAATGATGGATTTGATTGTAAATAACCAAATGTGTAGTGTCAGACTCCGACACGTGTTGGACATTGGACACATCTTCAATTTGAAGTGTTGGGGCTACATAGATTTTAGAATGTGTCAAGCATTTGGTTATGTTCACTGCAGCATCGTCTGAATCAAATGTCTGGCACTTAAAATTGTTTGAAAAAGTTCTGCTGTATGAATGAGTGTTATAATTAGTTATTTAACTGAGTTAAGCTTCTGCCGTTTTTTCTTTAATATAGAATCTTGGGAAGATGGAAATCTGTGGTGTGGATGTATTGTAGTGTTGTTCTGTTTTGGAGGAAGTAGGTTAGATTAAAACTTGCAAGATGATCTGGTTCTCTCTATCAATATTATGCCATCAACTCATGAGGTTTAGTCATTGCTGATTTTGATTGAGATTGTTTTTGTTCATTAAGATCTATTAATATCTTTTGCAATTTTAACTTATCAAAATGATAAATTTCTGTCCTTTTTTGTATCTTTTTAATTATTAGGTTGTGGCTTGTATGCATTAGAGAATTTCTTTCTTCTTTTTTTTAAGAGTAAAGATAGAATTCAATACTTAATTAGATTAAAGAAAAGTCATTACAAATGATATGATAGATTTAGTTAGGGACATTTCCAACCCAAGACTTTGATCCAACAATTTGCTACTTCAACTAGGCCATGAGCTGCAGAATTCATACTCCTAACTGATATAAGACACATTGACATCTATCTACCAAGCTAAGACAAAATATCCCTACAACCAAGAATAACTTCTAAAATTTCAGAGACATGGGACTGGTTTTTAAGACAATTAACCACCATTTCTGCATCCATCTCAATGTTTGTCATCCTATGGTTTTGGTCGTGAAGCCACAACAAAATCCGGGCACAGTCCAAGAGACCTTCATAGATAACACTTCCAGCAAGGATAGGACAGACCTGCACCTCTTCACTTTTCATGGCTGCATAGATAACACTTCCAGCACAGTCCCTAACTAGCATATCCCAGAAAGTGTTTTCATCACGCGTTAAACCCACATCAACGTTGATTTTCAAATCATCTACAGCAGGTGCCTTCCACTTGGATGCTTCACAAGGGATAGATAGAGGGGTACCTATGTTTGCTGCATGAACCCTTCCACAAAGTTTGAGACAGTTTCAGCAATTAAGACCAGATTGATAGTAGAGTTGTTAAAAACTGTGACACAAAGTCCTAACCTTCCAAATCTTCCATAGAGTTATGAAGAAAATTTGTGATGCTAATTTTCTGGGTTGGACAGCCAGAACAGAATCCATGAGTTGAGCCCTTGTTGTTGAGGGACATGAATGCCAAGAGATTTAAACCAGAGTGCTTGTGCTACAAGGCAGTGCATGAAAAAGTGATCTTGAGTTTCCTTATTCACATTACACAGGGCGTAGGATGCTTGAATATCCACACCTTTCTCCTTCAACTTGTGCCTAGTTAGGAGGATGTTGTAACCTACTCTCCAAAGAAAGTTTCTCACACAGTTTGACGTCTTGACTCTCCAAATTTCCTTCCACAATTTATGTTGCATCGGATTTGAGGATTCAGGAAATTATCTTGCTTTTTCATTACACAAAATGTGGTAAGCTGACTGGACTGAATAAGAGGCATCTGTCACTTTGAATATAAGTTAGGATTAGGATATTGTTATTTGCTGTGATTTTTATTTCATCCTTTATACTTGTATGTGTAGGCTTGTTACATACGAATGATTTGACAGTTAAATCAATTATCCTGATCCCATTTGGTTTTTGAGCTGTATTTGAAGTTCCTGTTCTGTAATCAAGTTATGAACCTCTTGTGTTACCTTTTGGTTCATGTCAGTAATGGCTCTTTTTATTTGATGAAATTTTGTTGTCGTGGTATCTGCTAAGATAGTGTAAGATATCCTCTTTATGTGTGTCATACTCTACACTTGAATAATATGATGATTTAAATCAAATATGTTTTTAGCATGTTCTAGTTAAAAAGCACACTAAAGAGTCAATACCAAGTTATAACCAAATGTCATACATATTTTATCAGTGTGGTTTCAACATGAAAGAAGCATATTTAGAAACAAGTAATTGCTACCTATTTGTAATTAGAAAAGTGTCATACATTATTACATTATATGATTTGACTGACAACAAGAATGAATCGTGCTCGAGCATTTCAACAAGAATGAAATTGTGATAGCCGATTCATAATGGCAAGGGCAAGTAGCAATTGTTCATCTATTATGTCTTGTCTATAATCTTGACAGATGTGGTTTTGGTTGGATTTAAATCCACTTGCAAAGAGCATAGATTCACATTTTACTTTGATATGTCAAAGATAAGTTACATCTTTTTTTCGGTCGTTCTTATTCATTCACAACTCTCCATCTTAGAGTATTATGTTTTATTTTTTGATTCACTCCTTACTTTGAAACTACAATATGGATCTCTTTTTCAAGATAGATGAGATTGCATATCAGCATGCTCTGGTAGACCATATGCTTGCTGTATCTTCATGTTAAAAACTGTACAAATCTGATGAACTAAGTTTCTCAGAAATTGAAATCTCAGAGCTTCAACATCCACACCATTAATACCTCTCCATAGTTGAATTCTAAACATACTGTTATCCTAAGCAAACAATCATTTACCACACATGAGTTAGCAACATTTGAATTTTCATTCTTGTGACTCAATAATACACATGTTTCTAGTTCGATGTACTCTCATGAATTCGTAGTGTCCGATGCATCTCAAATTAAGAAAACTGTAAGCACTGTTTAACAAATATTTTGGTAAAAATAGTAATCTGGGTAGCGTAGTCCGTCATTTCTTCTATCTGCAGGGGACGCTATCATCTTAATTTTTAGGAAAATGTGCAGTCTTGTTGACAGTGACCTACTTTTTGTTTTCTTGTTTAAACTATGAAATGAAGAAAATAAAACAGGGAACAGAAAGAAGAAAATGAAGGAACTCAAATTCTGACAGGACTTATAATCATTGACTCTTATATTCACAATTACATGATTCAAAGGAAAAAATTACAAGCATATCTGTTTCTGCATTTTTTTAAAATACTATGTTTCAACTTTCAAATATATGATATATCACTCATTTTTTACTTTCTACACACAACAATGAGAATAAAAAAGTTGTTGAACTATTGAAGATCAGTAACAGTGTCCCGTTTTCTGGTAACCCGAATATAGCAAAAAACAGCTGCAAAAATGGCAGTAACAAAACCACCAATTATTACACCTCCACCTGCCACTGACTTGTCTGTTGAATGATGCTTTCCCAGCTTTCGAATATTCGGAGCCTCTGCTTCTTTTGATTCTCGTTCATTCTCTAACGGTGTCTCTGTACCAGAAGATACTTTATGATCTTCAATTATATCATGATGATGATGCTGAACCACAATTTGAGTTTTATGGTCCAAAGGGTTTATATTTAACCCTTGGAGTGGTGCTTGTGCCCCTTGGAGTGGTGCCTGTGCCTCAGAATCATGGGACATTGCTTGAAGTACTAAGGTATTAACAACTACTAGCAGAATAACAAAACTAAGCTTACTCATTTTTTGAACAAATTAGATTACTTTTGTGCAATGCAACTACTTTTGACAGGTTGATAAATTAGCTGATATGATAAATTGAGATTCAGTTTTTTTTTTTAAGGAAGAGTGAATGTAATCACTTGTTAGATTCTGAGGAAAAGCACACGGGGTGGAGGGGTTTTATACTGATGGGAATCATTGGAGTCCAACATAGAGAGGAATGGATGATTGTGATATTTTGTGGGGGAATGTATGGTTGGAAACTGTGGTGATGGTTCTGTAATGAATTGAATCCCATTAATGGGTCCCTTGCAAATTAAATTATTGGCTGTGAAATGAAAGAGGTTAATTGGAGTTTGGCTTTAGGTTTTTGTTTTTGGTTGTAAACCTTCACATACATAATTTCGCGGTATAACTCTTTATATCAAGAGTTTTAACTATGTTGCATTTCTAGAATTGAATTCGATACCTCTGTTTAAGTGTATGTTTGTTTCCTCGTTCAAATGTGACCGAATGCACGTCCAGTTTCAAGCTTCTCATATATCGTGGCTTTGGGACGCAATCTAAGTTAGAAAAAAGTGGTTCCGAACTAACAATAAGTTGAGAAACACATGAACCATTTTATTGAAATGCTCTAAATGCTCTATGTTTGGCTTTAAAATTAATATATAAAGTTGTGCTTATTATTTGACCAACAATCAACATCTTTCTTTTCCTCCTTGTAGAACAGTTGTGCAAAGAAGGTCCCTTTCATGGATTGAGTCATTGAGAAAATAGGAAAGGAACAGTTGGCATTATATATGGCTGGAAATTAGCAGGTAACAGGTACATTCATGTCATGTTTGATTTGATAGCTCATCACTTTCATCAACACATAATCCATTCCATTTAAACCTTTTGGATTAATATTACTCCTTGACTCTGGCCGTTCACTGTTTATAAATTATCACTAGGCTCATTAATTAGGTCACTAAAGGGATATATATAGCTTACTAATATGTTTGTGTGACACAGATAGCAGATGTTTCGGTCACTTAGGCCTTAAATGTTTGATTAGAGGTTCAGTTACCGATTGGTGATTATGAACAAAATATATGTTTTGGGAGATTTTAATTATTTAAATAAATTTCAATTACCTTGCACTGTAAGCAAGTAGTGGCCATGTATCCAGATCAATGAATTAGTCTTGATAGTTATTCACGACAATATAAAATATCGATACATGAGAGCATGGACAAGAATAAAACATATCTAACATAATTGAAATATCATATCTATTACTATACCATCATTCTACAATAATTCTAAACTCCATGAGTTTAGAGACAAATAATAATACTAAATACAAAGTGTTCAGATACAAATAATGAACACATGTATGTTTGTGGTTATTTTTAACTGAAATTATTTATACCTTCGTCTCTTTGTGATTATATTCAACTACAACTATCAAGAGATGCCACCTTTTTTTGGTATTATTAAGCCTCTAATTCTTAGATAAAGAGTATCCTAATAATTTGGATTTCGGTCACACATGTCTTAGCAAAGACCTCATAACAAAAAGACAAAATTGATCTATAAATTAGACTAATAATAAAGTGTGGTTCCCATGTCATATGACTTGATCTAAAGAAGGTAAAACTAAGGAATGAAATGAAAAGGGTTGACTGAGCCGTTTTAGATAAGTAAGATCTTTTTAAATTGAAAAAATAATATATATCTTCTTCTCTAAATATAAAATGTTTATGAGATTTTCGGTTTTTTTTTCTCTTTTTCTTTGTTTTCTTTTATTATTATTTTCTTTTTTGAAGGTTAGATTTTGCATTTTTTTTTCATCTTTTAATATATACTCCATATTTATGAGTGTTACATAAGATAGGTGTTTTTTAAGTGTCAACTTAGTTGGAATGTCTAAGTTTTTTCTAAATGTTAAAACACTCTTAATTTATCCAAAAAAAAAAAACACATAATCATAAATCATATATTACAAATTACAAAACTTAAAGAACTGTTTGTTACTTAAAAGACGTAAAAATCTATATATTACAAACTTAAAACTTAGAAAACCTATTTGTAACTTAAAAATTTGAAGGACTAATCATTATATATATAAAAGTAGTTAAGTCTCCAAGTAACCCTAATTTAATCCTACTAAAACTCTACTTTAATTATTAAAAATATCTTCACTAGGAATCAAGCTCATGTTCTCTCACAATTAATTAGTTCATATACCACTAAACTATTTAAATTCATTTGATATATTTTGGTTACACCAACTAATAACTACGACTTTCAATGCCTAATTTTACTTTCCTAAAAATCAACTCTATTTTAATCCCAACCACATTCAATCTTTATTATATATATATATATTTCAAATCCAAGATATTTTTTCTTAATAATAATGACTAATTTTGTTTACATGAAAATCAACCCCATTTATTTTTCATCACACATTCAATTTATTTTTTCTAATCCAATTATTTTTATTTGATCTACCTTAATTATTTTTTTTTATCAAACATTCAAAGAATTTTTTCTGATCCAGATTATTTTTATTTGATCTATCTAATTTTTTTTAATATTCAATATATATTTTTCCTTAATTAAGATATACTATTAATAACATATAAAGATATATATTTCTCCAGCTAACCATAATTAACCCTATTTTAATTCAAATAAATTGTTAAAAAATAGATCACCGCAATTCGCTACACAAATATCTAACACTGTTATTGTTTTTATTTTAGGGCGCGGTCATGTTATAAAAAAGGTTTGCATCTGATTTTCGTGACAACATACATCGTTATGCTACACTTATTGATCCAAACGGAAATCAATTTGAAGTTTTAGTTGAAAAAATTAACGGCAATATATATTTTACACATGGATGACCTGCATTGCGTGATTTTTATAATATCCAGTATGATACTTGAGTGATTTTATTATAAACTTGGATGCGTCAGTTTGAACTGATTTTAAAGGACAAATTTGATTGTGTTATTCATCCTCCTAAGTTCACTCCTCCTATGAAATTTAATTTGGATAAATGTAATGCTCCATCATATTTTTGTAATGCTCTTCCGGAATCTACCAACCTCCTATCATTTTCTCACAATTGCTCCAATTTTGCCTTCAAATTAAAAAAACAATTAACTAAATATTATGTAAAAACTGAATTTTTGGTGGATTTTTTTATATTTTTTTGCATCTTTTGTTTTTATTATATATTTAAATATGTCTATAAAGAATAATAAAACTAAATTGAATGTTATATATAACATTCTAAAAGACCAGTGCATCCCACATGTTGTAGTCTAGTTTATTACAAAGGTAAAATTTAAAACTTATGGATGCATTTTTTCGATGATTAATGTCTCTTTGTATGTGTACCTGATAACTATAAATTTAGTCTTGTAATCATACAAGATTTGCTATATTGATGAGAGGTATGGTCTCTAGATTTGAGGTGTGTCGTGTACTTGGATTGAAGTTCCAAGGCCTCTCATCGATCAGACGGTGATGAATGGAACTTATAGACCTAATCCATTTACAAACGGGAAAGTCGGTAGTCAATGTTGACTGGTTTTGCATTTCTAAGCTTTCTACAAAGATACATAAATGCACACAAAATTTGATTTAGTACATGTGCACCATGCCACCATGTTTCTATTTTCAGTCACTTCAAACAGTAAATATAAGAAAATAAATAGGGATAAATATGTTTCTGATCCCTATAAATATTTCAAATTTTGTTTTTAGTCCCTTTAAAAAATTTCTTCAACTTTTAGTCCCTCAAAAATTTTCAATTAACATTTTTAGTCCCTACTTCTAAATCAACTCATGTATAAACTTCATATTTTTTATTGAATTTTTTTTATGAATGTTTAAAATATTATAAGAATCTCTCCCAATTTTTTTTTTTAATTTTTTAACAAAGCATAAATTAAATATAAATTTTTATATTTTTGGTGCTTAAAAATTCATATTTAATTCATGTTTTGTTAAAAAAATCTAATTTTTTTTGTGAGTGATTGTTAAAATATTCTACACTTTTCTTGAAAATTTCATTAAAAAATATGAAGTCGATTTAAAATCAGGGACTAAAAATGTTAATTGAAAATTTTTGAGGGACTAAAAAGAAAATTTGGAATATTTATAGGGACCAGAAACATATTTATCCCAAATAAATATGTAATATTTTTCTTACCATATTTAATTTATAAAAAAAGTATAATTTTTAGTGGTAAATTGTTACTACTCAATTTATATTGTTGGATAGTTATAAAAAAAAATTATAATATTGTTGGATATATGTAATATTTTTCTTACCAGAATTCTTTCAAATGATCTCTAGTTCATTAGGAACTTTAGTCTTTCTCTCGCAATGTAATTAACTAAAGTTTAAATCTTAATTAAAAGAGATATCTATATTGTCTCATAAGTCTTAGTTCAACTGGTAAAAATGTCGAAATTTTTAGGCTGGACGTCATGATCCGGGTTCGAACATGGGATCTCACAATTATACGTGAGTTTAATGTCAGTGGATTACCACTCCATCTAAGATAAAAAAGAAAAGATATCTATAGTTATCGTACACATGCGAGAACAAGATTATACGTTTTTGTGAAGGGAACCATGAAAAATCTAAACAAAATTAATAGTGGTAGCAGTTGTGATATGAGTTTGATAGATTATCCATAAATCAAATTATGTATGCATAAGGAACAACAAAACATGTCCTTAGCTTCCGACACTATAAGTTTTATGTTGTTTCTCGTGGAAAATCATGCGAAGGCACAGTATCAGTGTTGTGATATGATGTTGGATATGATCTTTGGGTTTGATCAATGCTCACCAATTGGCATTGTAGCTGCTCCACATGTTTAGGAAGCTGAAATATGATTGTGCCAAAGATAAAAAACTCACAATTTGTAAAGTTTAGACAGGCACAGTATTTGTTAACTATGAAAATAGATACTTGAAGTTTTCATGCTCCACTTTAAATAAATTTTATTTACGATAACAATGAATTGATTAAAGTGATTCGAGATTTGAATTTTTAGTCATGGGATAATCACACTGCTAAATAAAAGTGAAAATTTTGTACAAATTATATGGCAACTTAAAAAAAAAAATACTATTAGTCTCTATTTTACTATTTTGTAACTCAGTTGGCAAAATAATCAAAGGATTCTATCGCAATCTTTGTCATTAATAATGTAATTTGGGCTCTTCTCAGTGGTATCAAATTGGCTCGTGGCTTGTGGCTTGAACCTCTTATTTTTTAAATTGAGTCTATCTTTATAGTCTTAATTAGTTATTTGTAGAAGATTTACTTCTATATCCTATTTTAAACATCTGTTAGAAGAGGTTCATAACCTTTTACCCACACCTGATTAAAATGCTTTTGTTTCTCATTACCTCCGGGAACCTAATTGTTGGGTAGATTTGGAGGCGCTCATCGGTGTTATCATGCTCCGTTTTTATAGTTTGGTTTTTCTTTTTTTTTGGTCAAGTAGCGCTTAGTTGCTACTACTCACATTTAAATGTTGAGAAAATGTAGTATTTGAGGTTCAAATCCTAGTCACTTCAATAATATTCTTAGTAGGTACCATTTGAGCTATACTCTAGTAGTTTCTTTTTTCATTATTAATCCTTATTAAAGGTTCTTTTACACATCTATGGTTTTCATCACCAGTTTAATCTAGTTCGGAGGTCAGTTCTGGCATCAAGTGGTTTCAGCCCCTCCCGATCGCAGTTGCAGGGGATCGAACTGTGGTACTCCCTACCAAGTTCAGCGTCAATCACCACTGAACCAACTAACGATTGATTTTCCATTCACATCTAGTTTTAATTATTTGTTATATCTCTTTTTAATTATTTTTCTACACATTTAATTTGACAATGAACCCCAATCACCATAATTCTTGGTCAAATTTTATATAAAATAGTGGCAATTCTCCTCATATCCCAAATCAACAAAATAACACATACTTTGGAAATGCACTGCATAACCCAAATTTTTAAAATTCTCTTTTTATCCCAAATTCACAAAATAATCCACACTTTGGAAATTATCCGTATCATACCAAAAATTATTCAAATCAATTAACTAGCCCAACTATGCTTCATGGGATTCAAATGAGTAGTAGTGACATGCAATCAAATGATCAAGGACCGAAAACACCACAATTTTGCACTCAATGTGGGTTGGAAACTATTAACCTTGTTGAAAAAGTTGGATCGACATTGTTTGTTAATACGCCAAAAACAAAATTCCATTCAAAGGAAGATGAAGTTATCATTCAATCATGGCTCAACATTTCAAAGAATCGGCAATCGAGAGTGGACTGAAACCACTTGATGATATAACTAACCTCGAACCAGATTAGGCGGTCCAACAGGTCAGATACTGTTGGTAAAAAAAATTAAGGAGCTCAAGTGGTTAATGAGTGCTTAGAACCATTGGTTCAAACGAACTTGAGTTCGATTCCTTATAGGAATAATTTTTAACTAGGTTTTTCTAACCTCGTGGTCGAATTCTAAATTAATGAAACTGTAGTTCTAATTTCAAACACTTAAGTTATTCAACCAGTAGAATTTTAACCATTGAACTACTTATAAAAAAAACATATTTAGGACAGAGGCCGTCAACTAGAGTATACTAGTATTGTATTCATGTTCTCTGCTCCATTAGATTTAAGGTGGTAATCAATAACTGGACCCTGTTGTGATATTGTTTGTCAGCAGCAGCCCGAGCAAGCAACTTCATCTCATGGCAAATTGGAGTGGTTGTTGAGGCGTCGTCTTATGAGACTATGACTATTTCTTCTACGTATTGTCTGCCTTACAAATTGGTTTCCTATCAGTGGTTTTGAGATATACACAAGTGATAATATCTCCAACTCATGAAATTAATCATAAAAGAGATTATAATTTGAGTTTAATTGTCATATATTCCATCAGTACCAATTATAAGTCGTTTTAAGAATAAAAACATTGTATTAAATTATAGGTTGCTTTAAAATACCAATAAAATATTTAAAATACCGATAAAATATTTAAAATTATTTTTTCTAGTATACTCTTAACTATTTATTACTATTTAATTTTTCAATTTTTGAATTTGTTTTTTCCATGCTATTAAATATTTATATTTGCACAAAATGGATGTATTGTATGAATTTAGATAATAATGAATATATCAAAACAATTCAATAATAATCCACTAAAAAATCATTAAAACATTTAATTCAATCAGTCCATTAAAAATAAAATCTATCCAGTCTATCCAAAACAAAAAAAAGAAATTCACTCGGTCTATTTATTAAATTTTAAAAAAAAAATTATAAAATGATTTTTTTTCATTAGGCAGATAAATGAATACATTATTCCAAATATACTTTTTTAGCTCGGCCCAAATTTATTTAAACAAACTGAAAATTAATATTAAGCAATAACAAGAGTAGATTGATTACATATGGTTTGAGATTTTTCTCTTCCCACTCCGTGTTTCTTTTCTACCGTCATTTTTCGATATTTTACCCTTGTATAAAAATTTCGGAAAGTTTTTTTTGAAGTTTTTTTTATTCAAATTCGAGAAAAATTCGAAAAATACATTTTGAAATTTTTTCCAAGACAAAAAAAATCGAGAAATGCGTTCCAAAATATTTCTTTAAGGACAAAAATAAAAATATGGTGTAGAAAATAAATGTGGGGTGGAAAGAGAAATCTTTAAAACTTCCTATCCACACCTTATCCTCATGCTTATTAGAAAATTGGGCCATTTTGTGAGCAACCTAATTGCTATTTCTACTCGAAAATTGTTTTTCCAACCCCTGTCCATTTCTTTTCTACCCCCCAAACTGACGTTTTTGCCCTTGGGGGTATGAAAAAAAATTGCCAAGAAAATTCGAGTTTTACGAACCGAGCTGTTTGCCTAAGCAGTTTGGTTTATATTAACCAAACTTTTTCGGGAGTAAAGTTGGGGGTGCATCGGATGGAGGACATGATACAAAGAAGCAACAATCTTCTAAAGATGATCTCATCTCCTTCTAAGCTGCACTACTGATCTACTTTGAACTGTCTTTAACATCTTGCTACTTTTATACGTAGTTGTTAATTGTGAACCTCCTTCAGAATTTCAGATTGCACATTCCATCGTTGCTGATGATGTTGTTATGATTGTTATTGCATTTTTTTTGTGCAATTTATGTTTGAAATATGGGTATATAAGTTCTTGACAAGGTATAGATGGGAAACACTGAGAAACAAATAACAATAGGTTTTCGTTCATATTGTTTGTCTGGTGTGAAACTTGTGAAAGTGTTTTGTAAGCATATATTGAGACCTTCCTTTTCAACAACACACCCACCTCCACCTTTGTTAGGAGTGTTTAAACTAATAAACTGATCCAAAGAAAATATGTAAACTTTTTAAAAAAATGGAACAAAAAGTTTGGTTAATATAAACCAAACTGGTTAGGCAAACAGCTCGGTTCGTAAAAATCGAATTTTCTTGGCAATTTTTTTTTTCATACCCCCAAGGACAAAAACGTCAGTTTGGGGGATAGAAAAGAAATGGACAGGGGTCGGAAAAGCAATTTTCTTTCTACTCACATGCCCCACATGACAATTAGAGAATAAACCCACATTGCGTTGGATAATCTTGATGATATTCCCCAGTAAGTGTGTGTCATGTTAGCCTAGCTAAAGACAGCAACTATGACTTTGCAATGGGTGGTTCGGTGTTGCTTGCGTGGCTGTTGTCATGGTTGTTGGCGCTATTTGGATCTTACTTTAAGAGATGCTGAGATGCTGAATTTTTGGATCTTCGTCGTCGTTTTATTATGTGACCATCGTGCTTCAATCTTGTTCGGATTTGGCTAGAAATGGTCTTTTACTCGTTGCTGCCACGAATTGATGGTTGGTGTTTCTGTTGCTGTGTTGGTGGTAGAACTCTCTCGCCGTACCCTTATTTTTTTTTAAAAAAAAATTACACTGTTTAATGGCATGGCTTTTATAAAATAAATAAAAAATAATTTAATTTCACGCGTCTTTGCCAATTAGACTCCATGTTATACCATCAGGGCAAGGAAATCTCGCATTACAAGGGTGGAATCGCAAGAAAAAATATTACAAAGGATAAATCAAAACTTGCTCGCTCATATTTGCAGAAGATAAAACCTATTAACCCATTTTTCATTGCCTAAAAAATATTAACTCATGTGTTGGACTGAAAACACATGGTGCAGTGTAAATCTGTTATGCATCATTTCTATAGTGCCGCTGTTTAATAACATTTGTATTGTACTAAATAATATAATCCTCCGAGTTTGATTTTTAGTAGAAACAATTATTGACAAGATTTACTTATCTCGCGACCAAACTCTGGAATTATCGAGGTCCCCTTCTCCTGACCAGAGGCTTAATACCAAAATAAATTAAAAAATAGCACAACACTGAAAATAGCAATTTGTTATAACCGCCACTATAACCACTATTTAACAACACTGAACATAGTGATATAAACTAGAAAATCAAATAACCTACATGAGCACATTCAACAATTCAATATTTTATATCGTAAGAGATTATAGATTGTAAAATATTTGAGACACAACACATGAAACCAGTAATATATATTAGGCAAGCCAAAAATTTCACATCTTAGAACTTGTCTAAATATCCGGCTTACAAGTTGCAATAGGTCAAATACCAGAAGAATTGAACACTTCACAATTAAGTTAAATTTGCAACATCTAATCTCCTGGTAGTACAACTATCATCAAGATTATTCATCCTAAACATTACACTGATTGAAATGAAGTCTAAAAGCTCTATGCAAAACTTACATCAAGATGATGAAGGATGTGATCAACTAGTCATCGAATCACCCTCTTTTTCGTCGTGATTCACAGTCACACTTAAGGATAAGGAAAGATGTTTCATGTCAACATCCTCAGCAGCATCGACACAAATGTTATCTGGCGATATCATGGACTCAGGATTCTCCAATGCTGTCTTTACAAAACCAGATTGATCTGCATTTGGAGAATCTTTCAAAGATTCCAACTGAGAGAAATTGGATACTTCTACATTAGGAAAGTTCAGGCGCGCGCAAGCACCGTACATTGCCCTCGCTGCTTCGTCATAAGCAAGAGCAGCGCCGACTGCATTTGGAAATGTACCTAACCAGAGCCTGTTTCCTCTGTTTGGCTCCCTAATTTCAGCCACCCATTTTCCCCAAGTCCTTTGCCTAACACCTCTGAAATTACAACGCGAATTCTCGGGTCCTCCTTTACCTTTCATACACCCTTTTTTCGATCCCTTGGCGGGAACTTTCCTAACTGGCTTCGCAGCTTCCCCGCTCGATTCAAGTTGCGCATTGTATTCTTTCCATTTTGCCAATGTATCGGCAAGGGACTTGGGTCCATCCCCTTTGTTTTGGCTTTTCACTAACATGTGCTTCAAGTTACAGTCCTTAATTTCACTATAAAAATGTCAACAGAACACTTGAAACAATGACCTGCAGAATGTCATCATCAAGACCAAACATTCATACATGCAATATATACTAACTAATACTCATTTCCAAAGAACAAAGCAACCCAATTTGATAATTTAGTTTGTTTGAATCGGCTTATTTTAGTTTATCTACTGACATAAACACTTGTGAGATTGTTCGGGAGAGTTTATGTAATCAACTTATTACATATCTATATGATACTTTCAACTTATTTCCACAAACTCTTCGGTATAGAGTATGAAAATAACTTATATGGAAAAACTGTGACTTCATTATTTTTTTTTTATTTTTTGTGAAGTAGTCTAGTGACCAAAATTTATCAAAATTTCACTAGCTAAAGTGAATAAGTGGGCAATCCCAACTTTGAACTCCGCCTCTGCATATTATAATGTCCCTATCAACTAAACTATGTTCACGAGACGACTTCATTATATTTTTTTTCCGTCAAGTGGCTAAAATTTCACCTTTGAATCACAATACGGCATATTAGATGTAAAGTCCCTACCAACTGAGTTATGTTCAACGTGACACTTCATTATATCTTTTTAATTATAAGAATAACTTATATATAAACAATTATAGAATAAGCAATTATGCTATAAAATCTTAATTAAGTTGATAATCCAAACCGTGTCTTAATATATGATGGTGATGATTACTAAGTAAAACTCTTATAAATGTTTCACCTAAGCAGCACATTAATCAACACATTAAAAGCAACAAGTTTAAAGAATAAAATAAAAAAAATAATGCTACCAATATGAGTGGGTAAATAATGTAAATTTGAATATCATGTGACATTTTTATACAAAAAACTATATAAAAATAAATAAATAAAAAATAAGGAAAGGTGAACAGAGAAAATAACTAACAAACCTTAACTGGTGGCAAAAGAATTTCCAATCTGGATCGAAGGAAGAGAAACAACCGCCGACCCAGAAAGCATTTGAAGAAGAATTAATGAATTTTGGGTTGAATTTGGAAACTTTACATAACGATGTCGGTGTTAAGAAAAGAGGGAAATTAAGAGCACCGCCAAAAAGGACATGATGAAGGAAGACAAGTGGACCAAAGAGGAAGGAATATAGTTAGGGTTCACCGCTTCATCTGCCGTCTACTTTGCCTATATATATCATTTTAAAACGATACAAACAATAACATCATCAATTTCTGTCCAAATCTTTGTTTCTACTACAATTTTATATTGTTATTTAAATAGACACAAAGTTATTGAAAATTCACGCATAATACCATTAATGAACATTTATTTTTCTATTTTTTGTTTCCATCATCAGTTTAATTTGAATCGGGCGTTACTTTAGTTCAGACATCAGGTGTTTTTAGCTCCCCTTCCGATCTTAGTTGCGGAGATTGAATTGTGGTCTTGTTCAGCGTCAATTATCATTGAATCAACTAACGATTGATATTTTTCTCTTTTAAATAAGCTGTTTTTTGACTTTGGATGTTCATGACATTTGGTGACTGTGTCTAACTTATATCAAAAAAAAAAAAAGATGTGCCTTATGTTATAGAGAGTTTATTAATAAAAAAATTTGCTTGGTAAAAAAAAGATGTGTCTTATGTTTTGGCAATTGGCATGTTTGTTAATAAAAGATTTTTTTTGCTACTAAAAAAATCAAGGGTATTGTTGGTATTATGAAAAGTCCACACCAAAACTCATGTATTCTCTTTATATATAACTAGCGGGCCAGACAGGCGCGTTCCGCACCTGCCTGTGTCTAACTTACGTCAAAAATAAATAAATAAAAACATGCCCCTATAGTATGTTTGTTAATAAAAGTTTTTTGTTGCTAGAAAAAAAAAATAAGGGTATTATTGGTATTATGAAAAGTCCACACCAAAATTTTTTTGTATCATTTTTATATATAGTATAGATAAAATAAAATAAAATACTCTGTAATAGATAATAGACACTCCCTCCGTTCGAAAATAATTGTCGCAATTTGACCGTGTGTACTATTCATTCAAACTACTTTGACCGTATTTTTTTACTAATGTATAAAGAAAAATATTAGCATATGAGATTTTGTTTAGAAAACCTTCAAAGGTCCCCGGCCCTGGAAGATTAAAAATCGTTGGCTTAA
This sequence comes from Trifolium subterraneum, assembly GCA_951799995.1. NCBI lineage: Eukaryota > Viridiplantae > Streptophyta > Magnoliopsida > Fabales > Fabaceae > Trifolium > Trifolium subterraneum. The sequence continues at coordinate 45,736,909 of OX637465.1, read as the reverse complement.
TATTTTGTATATTTCTAAATCTGAGGTTTATGGCCACCCATATTTATAGGGCATGGACCCATTGTGCAGATAAGTTTGCTAGTATTGGCCTCAATGTCCAAACTTTCACTTGGTGGAATGAGGTTCATATAGATATTAGTATGGATTTTGCTAAGAATTTTATGGGACTTCCTTGTTATAGATTTGTTAACTTTTAGGGGTTTTGGTTTATGTCCTCCCTTCTCTTTCCTTTGTATCTTCTCCTTTTTTATATATTCCTAGGAATACTTTTGCATTTCTTTTCCTTTTTGCAAAAAAAAAAAATCCTTAATAACCATAGACCATAATTTATATTAATAATAATTTTTAATAATTGATTATTGTCAATCCATAATTGATTATTTTAATAATTAATCCAACAATGTCCCATTTGGATGACAATAATCAATTCCTAAAAGAATATAATTTTTAACACTAAAATTGTTTCCTTGTGCCCTGCGCCTCGTGTAGCTTTGTGTGTGACAGATAATTCCAACTATATGGCTTATGCCTCGCGCAGGTCATCTGGTCAGATTAGATTTTCACGTTTTCTATAAATAGGAGTGTCCAGAACGGACGTGGGGGTCGATTTTTACACAGAAAAGAGAAGAAAACATGTTTTTGATAAAAAAAAAAAATTGGGCTGAAGATTCACTATGGAAAGAATATTCAACATCTTTGTTCATGGATCAATTTGAAACATGTACATGTTGAGGAACTTAATATTATTCAGTTATCTCAGTGTGTAATGATTTTTATAAGTTGACAAATTTATGAATCAATCATAGGTATCAAATGATTACTAACCCTAATAGTGAGCTTTTGAGCCTAAACACTTGAGATTTTTTTATGTGTGAATTATCCAAATATGTTATTTTCCTTCATAACTTGCAATTATTCTAAACGACATTGCATATGATTTTTGCATTACACTGAACCATGTTGTTTGGTACCTTGAGCCTTTTCTAACCTCCCTGTGAATAATTATTATCCTTTGCAAAACCCCTTTGAACCTGATACCATTTTCTTATGTTATTAAGCCACATTACAAGCCAAAAATCGGAATAAAAATTATATACCTACCTTTACTTAGAGTTAGGTAGGAATTTCTCATTGAGTTTTGAAAAAAATTTAAGTTTGGAGTTGCTCATGAGATAACAACCTTTAAATTTTGGATGACAAATGAAAAATAAATGATATTGGGGATAAGAGAAAATTAAAAATTTGAGAACTGTTGAAGAAAAAAAGAAGAAAAAATAAGTCAAAAAAGAAGAAGAGAAAATCAAAAGTAAAAAAATGAATTGGAGTGTTGATTTTTTGCAAGTACATTTCCTTTCCGTGCATGAAGCTCTTCACCGCCACAAGATACATCTTAGCCTCACCAAATGAGTTGTTCTGTTATGCCCGTTCAGAACGGTAATTATTCTCTTTCTTCCCTTTTTGATAAATTATTCTCTTTCTTTACTAATTCTATTTTTTATTCTTTTAAATTTTGTTAAAATTATTCTCTCTTTTTTCTTTTACAAGAAGTCACACACCCATGTCGTGACTTCAAAGTAATCAACAACTTGAATAATTTTGTTAAAATTATCCACTTTTTGACATTTAGAAGTTCAAGTTAACATTCTCAAAATTGGGGTGTTACACATGTATTATCTTCTAGATAAAACTTTCACAAAAAAATCTGTACTATATGATACTTTTATTATATAAATAAATATGTAGTCACCTCTTTATTGTCTTATTTATATTGGTTTTATAATTCATACTGTGCAATGTTGAGTCAGATGTCGGAACATCTGTCCTTCAGATGCTCTAGCAGTCAGAGACTCTAGCTCTCAGATGATCTATACAATGTTGGAACATTATTCTGTATAGGCAGTTAGCAGTTAGTTAGTTAGCAGTTATTAGTTTGTTATGTACAGTTGTCATTTCAGTTAGTTAGTTTGTTTGTTCGTCTTAGGTAGTTATGCAGTTACTTGCATTTGAAGCAACCACCTATTGTATATAAACAAATAAGGCCCTTTGTGGAAGAATAAGATTTCTAACTTTCTCTTTATCATTTTCTAATTATTTTCATAGTTTTCCATCTCTCTCATAATTCATCTCCCTCATTCTTTGTTCAAAGGGTTAGAGTGAACAACCCAACAAAGTGGTATCAGAGCAAGTACGATCCAATGAATTTTTGATTCAATCTTGAGGATAGAATATATGATTGTGAATCAATCATGGCAGGGAAGAAACTTCCACACAAATCTTCCAATTCTTGATGGAAAGAACTGGGATACATGGGTCAAACAGATGAAGGTGATATTCATTGTTCAAGAAACTGATGAACAAGTGAATACAGTTCTTGATCCATTGCCAGCCAATGCAACAGAGCAGCAAAGAACAACATTCAGAGAGACACAAAAGAAGGATAGCAAGGCTCTGTTTCTCATTCATCAATGTGTGGAATCAAAGGTGTTTGAGAAAATTGCAGATGCTACAACCTCTAAGGATGCTTGGGACATTTTGCAGAAGAGTTATGGAGGTGATGCAAAGGTCAAGAAAGTGAAATTGCAAGCCTTGAAAACACTACAAGAAAACATCAATTTAGTGGCCACAATTAATGGCCACAAAGTGGACAAAACGGTCACAAAGTGAAAAAAGTGGCGAATTTAGTGGCCACCGTGATTGGCCGCAATTTTGCTGGCCGCAAAGACATATCGGCGGCCCAAGTGGCCGCAAAATGGGTGACGCAGACTGACACAAAGTCAGTTGCTACAGTGAATTTACCGGCGGCCTAGGTGGCCGCTAACTTATATTATTTTTTTTAAGAAAATAATAATTGAAATTACAGAGTTTATTTGTTTTTCAGATCAGCAAGCGATTTTTTTTCTAGATCTAGCAAGGTCATGAATGTGTTTATATTGTATTCTCCAGATCTAACAAACAACATGTCAACAATAAGATTTCTTTGAGAATTTTCAAAAGCAAAACAAATAAAGAGGAAGAAGTTGTAATTGACAAGCTGTGTGTGGGGTTTAATTACCACAACTCAACAACAATTAACAAAACAAAATCAAACATCAAGAAATTGTAATAACAGCACCAAGAAAGAAGAAATAGAAAAGAAGAACATCAGATCCACAAAGTTTAATCGGTGAAATTGGACTATAGTTCTTTGATCCTCTTCTTCTGCTCTGTGTGTTGTTGCTGTTAATCTTTTGTGGACTTGCTATTTAAAAATTCTAATTTGTTTTGACTGCCAGATCTAATTTGTTTTGAGCTGGACTTGCTGTTAATCTTTTGTGTGATAATTGGTGGAGAGAGAGTTGTTTAATTTTCTTTCAATGGTGTAATGTGTGGTTTGGTTTCTGTGGGCGAGAAAGTGAGAGAGAGGAGAGAGAGTTGTTTATTACAGTGAGAGAGGGCGAGAAAGTAATGGAGTACAAACTTTGTGTAGTGTGTGCTTTGTGGTACTTTGTGTATGTTGTGTTCTATATTAATTAATTATTATAAACTTTGCGGCCGTTTAGGCCGCCAGTAAGTTGGCCAGTTTGTTCCAATAACTTTGTGGCCGTTTAGGTTGTCGGTAAGTTGGCCGGTTGTTAAAAAAAATATATATATATACTGGCCATTTTTCCTTATTTTGTGGCCGTTTAGGCCACCACAAAGTTATTGGTGGCTAAAATGGCGGGTATGTTCAAATTGAATCCCCCACTAAATGAAGGTATTCTTGTAGTGAAAATTTGAATTATTGGAGATGAAGAATGATGAAGCAGTTGCAGAATACTTCACAAGGGTGGAAACTCTCACAAACCAGATGAAGAATTGTGGAAGCACACTCAATGAAGAAGAAATGGTGGAAAAGGTACTAAGAACTTTAACTCATAAGTTTGATCACATTGTGGTAACAATTGAACAAACTAAAGACTTGAGTGAAATAAAGATGGAGGATCTTCAAAGCACTCTGGAAGCTCATGAATTGAAGCATGGTGAGAGAAATCATGGCAAAGAAGATGAGCAAGTTCTGTTTGTAAAATTCAAGAAGTATCAAGATGAAAAGAAGAAATGACAGAACAAGAAAGGTTCCAAGAAAGGGAAAGAAAGTGTTTAAGACAAGCCTAAATCTTCAAAGAAAGAAGGAGGGCAAAAGACACAGAAAGATAAGAGTACCATTCAGTGTTACAATTGTAACAAGCATGGTCATTATGCAAGTAAGTGTAAGGCTCCAAAGAAGAAGAAAAGTAAGGATACTGAAGAAGAGGCAAATGTTGCACAAGATGGTTCAACATCAGAAGATGATGTGAGTTTCATGGTTACAATTACTGATGAAACAACTGAGTCTATGGTTTGGTACTTTGATACAGGGTGCTCAAATCATATGACAGGGAACAGGAGTATTTTGATTGATTTCAACAAGTGTCTTAACACAAGGATCAAACTGGCCAATGGCAATTTCATTGCAGCTGAAGGCATGGGAAATGTGGTGATTCGGAGGAGCAATGGAAAGAAGGCAGTTATTGAGAAGGTCCTATATGTGCCAGGGATGAAGTGTAATCTGATGAGTGTAGGTCAATTGCTTGAGAAAGGTTTCAAAGCAGTGTTTGAAGGTGAAACACTGAAGCTCTTTGATTCAAAGCAGAGATTGATCTTGAAAACAGCTCAAAGTCAAAACAGAACCTTCAAGACACAAGTTAAGACAATTGAAGTTGAATGCTTAGCAACATCTACTGAAGATAAAGACAGTGAATTATGGCACAGAAGGTATGGTCATTTGAATTTCAAAAGCTTGTCAATGTTTAATTCAAAGAACATGGTGTTAGGACTGCCTAGTGTTATAGCTCTAGTAGATACTTGCACTACATGTTTGTTAGGGAAACATCCTAGATCATCTTTCAAAAGTAACTTGCCTATGAGATCTAGTGAAGTGTTAAATGTTGTGCATTCAGACATTTGTGGACCAATTTATGTGTTATCAATTGGTGGAAACAAATATTTCATCACATTTGTGGATGAGTACTCAAGGATGATATGGTTGTATCACATTAAAGCTAAGAGTGAAGCCTTTGAAGTGTTTAAGAGATTTAAAACAGTGGTTGAGAAACAAAGTGATAAGTCAATCAAGGTACTTAGAACAGATGGTGGAGGAGAGTACACATCAAAGGAATTTGAGAATTATTGCAAAGATCAAGACATAATTCATGAGGTTACAGCACCATACACTCCTCAACATAATGGTCTTGCTGAGAGGAGAAATAGGAGTATCCTAGACATGGCAAGGAGTATGGTAAAGCAGAAGGGCTTGCCACATAGGTTTTGGGGTGAAGCTATGTCTACAGCTGTGTACATCCTAAACAGAAGTCCAACAAAGAAGTTGATAGACAAGGTACCTGAAGAGTGTTGGAACAAAATATGTGTTAATACACACCCTTAAGTTTTGATGATAACAAAGTATTAAAATGGACAATTGATGTTACTAATGTTTAAATTAAGTGTGCAGGAGAATCCAATGTTATATCAAGAGCACATTTAATTTAGACTCTGATGAAACCTATGGAAGTCTGAATCTTTACACTCTGAAAGAGCTCAGAAGCTACAACGAGGAAGCTAAACAAAGTTCAGAAGCTCAAAGAGGATCAGAATGTCTGCAAGAGTTCAGAAGCTCAGAGAAGTTCAGAAGCTCAAAGATGTTCAGATGCCTACAAGAGTTCAGAAGCTATCTGCTAGTCATGAGTTAAGATGAAGACGTTCAGAAGCTGGAATACGAAGGACTATCAGAGGCCATTCATTCAAGACCAATCAGACTCCAAGTTATCATAGGTTCATCAGAAGCAAAGGAATTCCCAAAATCATCAGAAGGGCTACATCAACTACTCTTATCAAGCCTGATGATTTGTTCTAAGGACAACTAATTACAACGGTCACAAAGGATGTGATCATACTCTCTCTAGGAGCTAGTTGTACCTTATTACTGTACTTTGGACAAACAGTAAAGGTGAAGCTTCACTGCAAAAGAAGACGTGGCTTTACTCAACGGACATTCAAAGACTACAGCTGTCCATTTTACAACGGGAATTTCTCCAACGTCTCAATGTCTTTCTCAACTCATATAAATATGCAAAAGAAAGAATTGATGACTAACGATCTTCATTAGAAAACATCTCTCAGAATAAAGTGAGAAATTGAATTGTAATAGAAAACATCTCTCAAATGAAGTGAGAATAGAAACTAGCTTAAGCCTCTGAAGTTATTATGTTTGTAATAAGTTTAAGCTTAGAAGTTAGTATTACTCCTGCGTGAGTAATTGTAAGTCTTCTGCTTAGTGTAGAAGCAAGAAAGTCTTCTGCTTAGTGTAGAAGCAAGTAAGTCTCAATCTTAGTGATTAGAGCAAAGAAGTCTTCTGCTGAGTGTAGGAGCAAGGAAGTTTCTCTGTCTTGTGTGACTTAGAGCAGGAAGTCTTAAGCTTGTATGCTTGAGCAAGGAAGTCTCTGATCTTGTGTGATTAGAGCAAGGAAATCTCTCTGTCTTGTGTGGCTTAGAGCAGAAAGTCTTAAGTCTTGTGTGACTTGAGCAAGGAAGTCTCATGCTTTTGTGTTTGAGCATCTGATTGTAATCTTAGTGATTATAGTGAACTCCCTTGGAAGCAAGGGGACTGGAGTACTCTCAATTTGTGAGGGGAACCAGTATAAATTGTTGTGTGTCTTTCTCTCTCTCACTCCCTCATTTACTCCTTCATTATTCACTTAGCCTTAAGTTAATTGTGTGAACAATTCCGCTGTTCTTAAAGACTCTGATAGATTTAAAATATCTTGAAAATTTTTTAAATATCTAAACCCCCCCCCCTTCTTGTGTTTTCTCCACGCACCTTAAATTGGTATCAGAGCTCCGGTTCTGTTGGTAAATCACTTAACCGTGAGACAGTCAAGATCCAAAGGAGAAAAACACCATGGCTCCACAAGTGAATGATTGGAAGCAGAAGATTCATCAACTTGTTGCTGATCTCATTAAAGGAATGGAAGATGAACTTAATATGAATGAAGATATGAGCAACAAGCAAGTATCTACATCAACATCTGATATTTGTACCTCAAGTGCAAGAGACAAGGAAGCAGCCAGAAAAGGGAAGCAAGAAATGGAGCTTGAAGATATTAAGGGAGAATCTGATGAAGAATATTTTGATAATTTCTCCAAGAAATTTCAAAGATGGTCTGAATTCAAGAAGAATGGAGGAGAGATAGCTAGCAAAAAGAAATTGACAACCTGGGAAGAGCTGGACAAACTTTCTGAAGAAGAAAAGAAAGTCAAGCTACCAAGGAGATCAAGATCTGAAATGCAAGCAAGACCTGAAGCAGCAGCAGAGTCTGAAGTGGACTCAGAGTCTGAACAATCAAGTTATGACTCTGACCAAGACATCCTGAATCAAGTATATTCTCTACTTCCTAAACTTGAACTCATAAAACTACTAAATGCTGGTTCATGTAAGTTTAAAAAGCTCAAAGTTAATTGTGAGCACTTAAGTGAACAAGCAAGTCAATTTAAGTGTTTATATCAAGAGGCTCTAGAAAAGATTGAATTTCTTGAAAAAGGGAATGCCAGCAGTAGCAAACCTTATAAGAATTCAATTGATTCTAAAGACCTCTATAATACACACATTGACAGTAGTGACATGATTTCTTTATTGTCTTCTCTTAAAAACAATGGTGTAAATGGAATTGGTTATTCATGTGCTGATACATATGAAAAACCAAGTTCATCAAGCATATTTGAAAATGCTTCACCTTCTGATCTATATTCAACATTCGTACCTGAGAGCTTTCAGGTGGTACAAATGGAGAATAGAGGTCAGGTAACTAACAGTCTAGGACCCATCTGCAAATGGGTACCAAAAGACAAAATTGTTTATTTTGCTGCAGGACAAATGAGGAAAATAGACTCTCCACTCACATGGACTAATGTGACTGCAAATGGAAGGAAAGGAATTGTACACAGAAGGCACATTTTTGATGAATCTGATGGTGAAGAAGATGAAGAAGAATTCATAAGGAACAGAAGAAGATATGATCCTTATGATGAAGAATATGAAGCTTGTTTTGGAGATGATAGTAACTCAGCTTGGAGGAGTAACTGTTCAGGCTATGACACTGACTACAATTGAAACAAGAAAGCTTCAATGCAAGGTGAGTATTCTTAAAATCTCAATGACAGTTCAGAGGAATAACACTCAAAGGTTAAAATATTATTTTAGGACACCTGATTTATTTGAACAAAATGTTCAGAAATAAAACCTTGAAAAATCTTGTCTGAACATATATTTTTGTGTCCTGAAAGATTCGTTTTTAGACTCTGAAGTTCTTGAGGTTTCAGCATCTGAAGAAGTTCAGACTATGGAAACTTTTCAACCTCTGAGGGATAAGCCTCTGAATAGGAAATGAATTGGAAATGTTTAAGTATTTCTACTGAAGTGTTTTGGCACTAAAAGAACAACACGTACACACGTTCTGATTGTGTTGAAACAGTTAATGATGGTTCGTTTTTTTATTTAATATATTGTGTGCTTTAATTTGTTTTATGTTTTTAACAAAATCACTTAAACACTTGCACACTTTACACTATCACATCCCTCACCCTCGTCCTTCAAAACTAGAACAAACTCTTTCTCTCGCATTAGGAAAATCCAAAACCCTAACTTCTGAAATGGAAACTTCTACCTCATCAGCCTCTACTACAGCGTTTTTGTTTCCAAAGAATTTAGCAGTCAACATCATCAATTGCTCAGAGTTATTCAGCAGAGAAAGATCACTCGAAATGAAAGGAAAATCACTCAACTTGGTTATGGAACAACCAGTTGATTTTGAAGGTCTTAGATTAAATCAACACGACATTGAGAAGTTCTTCACTGACCAAAATGAAGGTGTTAGATACATGAAGTTATTAAATGGTCCAATCTACCCTACGCTGGTAAAAGATTTCTAGATTAGAAGCAAGGTAGTAACCATGGAAGACTACAATAAAGAAGTGGTTGTCTTAAGGAATTCAAAGCCTGAAAACAAGGACAAGACTCCCGCTGAATTGGGCCTAAGAGAAGTCAAGGAAGAAGAAATTAGGTCGGTGGTGTGTGGATTTGAAATAGTACTGACCCAATCAAACTTGGCAAGTATTCTACAAATTCCCAATGAAGGAAAATTCAATGCCTTCAGCGCTGTTGAAGCCAAGAACACAGGATGTCTAATTGATATGACAAAAATGTGTTATGAAGAAGGAAAAACTTGTGAGAGCAACAAGAGTGGTGATTTGAAGCCAACACAGAAACTGTTAGCCAGAATCTTGCTAGGATCAATCTTCCCAAGGAGTGGAAGCTCTGATCAACTTTCTTGGGATCATAGATACTTTATATATTACCTCACTAAAGGATATCAACTGAACTGGGCTAAGTATATCTTCAACCACCTGTGTAAGGTTGTTAATGCTATCCAAAGGCAAACCAAGCCCAATGTTCACATCACTTACCCAAGGATTCTAAGTGAAATTTTCTATCAGTGTGGTGTGATTGATGTGATCAAGGCTGCTGGGCAAGATAACCTGTTAAGGGAACGGATAGCCTCTATCATCTCGGTGCATACATTGTCCAACATGTATTTCCTACCAGGACAAGTCTTGAAGCATTCAGAACCTTTGGAACAGCTACCTCACTCAGATGATTCAATGATAAAGAGACTTAACATTAACATACCTTCTGTTGCTCAAGGTATTGTTAACCAGTACATTCAACTACTGGAAAGCCAAGGAGAACCTTTTGAGATTGAATCAGAAGAGGTGAAAGGGAAAAGGAAGAGATTGGTAAGAACTAGGGTTGAGTCTGAAAAGGGTGAGAATGAAGGCAAGGCAAAGATAAAGGTTGTGAAGACAAATGTGGCGGTTTTAGAAGATAAAGATGATGATGATGAGTCTCTGAGGATCAAGAAAAGCTAGATTTCTAAGGAGCTGAAGAAAAAGAAGAATGTTGAGAGCTCCACCATTATTAATTCAGGTACTTTATCTGATCCTAAAGGTCCTGTTGCATTAACTCATGAGACTCAGAACCCCCCAACTTCAAACAAACCATCAGAGTCATCTCTAGAATTTCTTGAACAACACCTAGCAGGTGAACTCCCTCTACAAACCAAATCTCCTCAATCTGATAATGTTCTAGACTCTGACACTATTCCAGACTCTGAATAAAATCAGAATTCAACTTCATACATAGACCAAATCAATTATGAAACCAACCCATCAAACCAAATTATCTCAGAAATCACTCAACCAGAAACATCTGAGATAGTTCAACTAGAACATGCTCAACCTCAACCTAAATCATATATCTCACCTGAACATGTTCATACACAGCTTACACCTCAACCACCCCCTGAACAACAAACAGAATCTAACCTTCAAACACAAACAGAATCTCAATTTGAAGTTGAACCAAATGAGACTCCAAACTCACCAACCAGAGATCGGGTTGATGACATGATCAAAGAATTAACTAATGCGCAGTTAAATTCATTTGGTCAGCCTGATCATGATCAACTACAAACAACCAATCAACACTATCAGACTGCTAAGAAAACCCAAGAGGTTGGGATATCTTCAGCATATGACTATGTTGGATCTAAATCACCTCAACATACCAACACACCCTTTAACTCTGAACCTCCTCAAACCAATTTCATAATCCCTGATGTCTTGGGTGAATGCAACAGCCTATTTAGGCAGGTACATGAATTACATGAGCTAAGGCAATCTGACATATCTCCATCAGAGTATGCTGCAAAATGGGTGAGTCTAACAGAAGAATTGGTAAAGGAGCTGTATAGACTTCAAGAAGCTGATGTTAAGGAGCGGAAGAGTTCTGCCAAAATTAGTACTACTGAAGTTGAAGAGGTCATTCAGAAGGACACAAAGAGGAATCAACCTGAATCCTCTTCTGTAAGAACAAGTGATGAGCAAAACCTAATACACAAGTTAGCATCACTTGAGAAAAATCTGAATGAGCCTATTTTGGACAATCTGGAAGCAAGTCAAGAGCATCTTAGAAACCCATTATATGAGGCTGAGATTGAAGAAATTAGAGCTCAAATGAAAAAGTATGTGGGACTGATGGAGGTAGTTAATTCTAAACAGAAGGAAATCATGAGAACTCTAGCTTCTCTTTGTAGCCAACCTCAATTAACCCCTAGGACTTCTTGTTTGCTTAAGTAATCTATGATCGATATTTTGTTAGGCACATTGATAGGGCTAAGTTCATTACCTTGTATGGTTCTTTAACTTCTTTGTGCTCATCTGAAATATTAGTTCATTTTATGGTAATCCAAGTGTTTCTATCTTTAAAAATGCTGATAACTGTTTTACTTCATTCTTAAGTTTAAACTTTTAAATTGACTTTTTACAAAAAAGTTCTGTCTTAAAATCTTGTGTTCATTAAATTGTTTCTCAATTTATACAACATTTGGATATTCCTTAAAGAGTCATATTGCATAACAGGAGAAGAAATATAATAAAGAGAATCAAATTAAACAAGCCAAAGAAATTAAAACTTTATTGAAAACTTGAGTAAATGTTACAAATATTTCAAAGATAATCAACTGGTATCCTTAGATGGTGGAGTTGGGTGACCCAGCTTGGATGGCACCTTTCTTGGGGAATCTGACTCATCTGGATCAGATCTCTCTTCCTCAGGAGAAGACTCTAACCCATCTGAGACTTGGACATCAGCTTGATCTTCTTCAGGAAAATTTGTATTCAAATACTCAAACCAATCAGAGTCCCATTCATCAGACTCTGTTTCAGAATCTGACTTTTTAGACTCTGAACTGAGTGGAATCTCAGGCTCTGGCTTTGTTTTTCTTGATTTTTCTTGCTTATGTTTTCTCCTATCTTGACTGACTCTCTTTGAAATTACCTTCTTCTTCTCTGAGCGTTTTATTTTTTCTCTCAAGAGATCTATCAATCACCTAAGATTATTCTGTGTGAATAAAATGACTAGGTATCTCTCTCCTTTTATAAGCATAATTCAATTGCCGAGTCTTAAATGCGTTCAACCGCTCCTAATTTGACGGCATTGAAAGTTGAAATCTTTATTAATTGCTTATACTACCTTTTTGATAATGACAAAAGGGGGAGAAAGAATATTGGTAAATCAATTGTTGGAAGAAGCGAAATTACTTAGCTTTTTAGGGCTTTGTAGTGCTTCAGAGAGAGAACGTAGGAGAGTGGTCAAAATAGTAGCATGAGGTACATGCTTTGATATGACAATCTGATCTTTGAGGATTTCAAAATATTGTGCTAAAGAGCTCTGAACTGTTTTCAAGTTTTTGATTCAGGCTTTGAGCTATTTTCTTTGAAAAGATTTTTTTTAAGCTCTGAACTGTTTGAAAAATATTTTGAACTCTGAAACTGTTAATGATAACCATCAGAACCAAGTGTGTGTGTATACGTTTCTAGTGCCTCTGATCCTATTGTCATTTAATTTAAATATTTGCTTCATCTTTTATCTTCATTAAGAGCATAATTTCAAGGAGAATACATTTATTAATTGAAATTTATTATTCATAGATAGTTCTTGAGTAAGGGTGCAACTTTATTCAAAGATTATCACACTATGAAAAGAAGAAGCTTGCAAACCTTGTTCTTTATATAGTAAAATATGAATAATTTAAGTCATATAATAAAGTAATTCTGAAACTAATTAAAATTACTATGGATACAAAGTAGGGGGAGCTTACAAACCTAACCCTATGGGATATCAGACTTAGGGGGAGCTTGCGAAACTCAGAAGCCTAATGTCAACATAGCTGATCTTGATCAACAACAATTGTATTTATCAAGCCTGATGATTTGTTCTAAGGACAACTAATTACAACGGTCACAAAGGATGTGATCCTACTCTCTCTAGGAGTTAGTTGTACCTTATTACTGTACTTTGGACAAACAATAAAGGTGAAACTTCACTACAAAAGAAGACGTGGCTTTACTCAACGGATATTCAAAGACTACAGCTGTCAATTTTACAACGGAAATTTCTCCAACGTCTCAATGTCTTTCTCAACTCATATAAATATGCAAAAGAAAGAATTGATGACTAACGATCTTCATTAGAAAACATCTCTCAGAATAAAGTGAGAAATTGAATTGTAATAGAAAACATCTCTCAAATGAAGTGAGAATAGAAACTAGCTTAAGCCTCTGAAGTTATTATGTTTGTAATAAGTTTAAGATTAGAAGTTAGTATTACTCCTGCGTGAGTAATTGTAAGTCTTCTGCTTAGTGTAGAAGCAAGAAAGTCTTATGCTTAGTGTAGAAGCAAGTAAGTCTCAATCTTAGTGATTAGAGCAAAGAAGTCTTCTGCTGAGTGTAGGAGCAAGGAAGTCTCTATGTCTTGTGTGACTTAGAGCAGGAAGTCTTAAGCTTGTGTGCTTGAGCAAGGAAGTCTCTGATCTTGTGTGATTAGAGCAAGGAAGTCTCTCTGTCTTGTGTGACTTAGAGCAGGAAGTCTTAAGTCTTGTGTGACTTGAGCAAGGAAGTATCATGCTTGTGTGTTTGAGCATCTGATTGTAATCTTAGTGATTATAGTGAACTCCCTTGGAAGCAAGGGGACTGGAGTACTCTCAATTTGTGAGGGGAACCAGTATAAATTGTTGTGTGTCTTTCTCTCTCTCACTCTCTCATTTACTCCTTCATCATTCACTTAGCCTTAAGTTAATTGTGTGAACAATTTCGCTGTGCTTAAAGACTCTGATAGATTTAAAATATCTTGAAAAGTTTTTAAATATCTAAAACACAATTCAACCCCCCCTCCCCCCCCCCCCCCCCCCCCCCCCCCCCTTCTTGTGTTTTCTCCACGCACCTTCAAAGAGGTGTGGTCTAAGTGCAAACCAAGTGTGACTCACTTCAAAGTGTTTGGATCCTTGAGCTACAAGCATGTACCTGATGCCAAAAGGAAGAAGTTGGATGACAAGAGTGAACCTATGGTCTTTGTTGGATATCATAGAACTGGTGCATATAGACTGTATAATCCCACATCAGACAAGATAGAAATCAGTAGAGATGTGAAAGTCTTGGAAAATGAAAGTTGGGATTGGAAACAGAAATCCACATCTAAGAAAACTTGTGAAGTGGAATTAGATGTTGGAACATCAGATGCAAATGCTCCAGTAACTTTTGTTGATCAACATTAACATCAGGAGAATCACAATGAGGAAGATGCCTCAAGTGATGAGGATAACGGAAGACACCTACCAGTAAGGACTCACAGAACTACTCAAATACCAAGAAGGTTAGTAGATTGTGACATGGTTCCAGACAATTTCATAGACAATGAGGGGAACATTGTGCACTATGCTATGCTAGCAGACACTGAACCTCTAGATGTCAAGAGTGCACTAAAGAGTAAAGTGTGGCTAGAAGCAATGATTGATGAGTTAAAATCAATTGAGAAGAACAGGACATGGGACATGTGCAAGCTACCTTCAGATAAAAGAGCAATTGATGTGAAATGGGTGTATAAGCTGAAGCAAAATCCTGAAGGTCAAGTAATCAAGCATAAGGCAAGGCTTGTGGCCAAAGGGTTTCTGCAAAAGCAAGGATTAGACTATGATGAAGTCTTCTCTCCTGTGGCTAGACATGAGACTATAAGGTTAGTGATAGCACTAGCTTGTAGCAGAATATGGCCTATGTTCCACTTGGATGTGAAGTCAGCATTTCTAAATGGTCCATTGGAGGAAGATGTATATGTGAAGCAACCACCTGGCTTTGAGTTGAAAGGCAAGGAAGATATGGTCCTGAAGCTGAACAAAGCTTTGTATGGCTTGAAGCAAGCCCCGAGAGCATGGAACAAGAGAATTGACCAATTTCTTGTTATGCAAGGTTTTGTGAAATGTAGTGTTGAGTATGGTGTTTATGTTAAACATAGTGATAACAAGCATATGTTAATCATATGTTTGTATGTTGATGATCTGTTAGTGACTGGTAGTTCACCAACAAAAATTGAGAATTTCAAATCACAGATGCAAAGCGAATTTGAAATGACAGATCTGGGAAAATTGACTTACTTCCTAGGAATGGAGCTTTTGGCAACTCCAAAAGGAATGGTATTGCATCAAGCAAAATCTTGAAGAAGTTTGAGATGCTTGATTGCAATTCATCAGTGATACCTGCAGACACAAGGCTGAAGCTTGAAGTAGAAGAAAGCAGTGAGACTGTGGACTCTACTATGTTCAGACAATTGTTAGGTTCCCTAAGATACTTGTGTCAAACTAGGCCTGACATTAACTATGCAGTAGGCTATGTTAGTAGATTTATGAGCAAGCCACTGAAGTCTCACCTCTTAGCAGCAAAGAGGATACTCAGATACATCAATGGCACAATACACTATGGTGTGTTATTTCCATATGCAAGGGATAGCTCCAAACTTGAATTGAATGGATTTTCTGATGTTGACTGGTGTGGAGACAAGGTAGACATGAGGAGCACAAGTGGCTATGTGTTTAAGTTCCAAAATGCACCAGTTTCATGGTGTTCTAAGAAGCAATCAGTGATTGCTTTATCTAGCTGTGAAGCAGAGTATGTTGCAGGCTCTCTAGCTGCTTGTCAAGCTAATTGGCTACAATCACTTCTCAGTGAAATGAAGATTACTGGCAACATCACAGTAATGTTGAAGATTGACAACAAATCAGCAATTTACTTGGCAAAGAACCCTGTCAGCCATGGCAAGAGTAAGCACATTGAGACAAGGTTTCACTTTCTTAGGGACCAAGTTAACAAAGGCAAACTCAGCCTGGAGTATTGCTCAACTAATGATCAACAAGCTGATATACTAACTAAGGCTGTGAAGAGAGATCAGTTTCTGAAGCTAAGAAGGGAGATGGGAATTGTCAGCTTTGACAGTCTGAATTAAGGAGGAGTATTGATTTTATAATTCAGACTGTGCAATGTTGAGTCAGATGTCGGAACATCTGTCCTTCAGATGCTCTAGCAGTCAGAGACTCTAGCTCTCAGATGATCTATACAATGTTGGAACATTATTCTGTATAGGCAGTTGTCATACCCCATTTTTTGACCGATCGATTTTGTTCGGCGTTTAAAACCTTCTTGCCCTCTTTGTCATTTCTGACAAAATTTCGGCAGAGAGGTATTTTAAAATACCTCATTTTTTTGTTCTTTTATGTATTTATTCATTTATTTTATTATTATTATTATGATGATAATTTTAATTTCTTTTTTCCATTTCTTTTATCCTTTTTTATTTTTTTTCGTTTTTATTATTATTTTTATTATATTATTATTACATTTTATTATTTATTTTATTCTGTTTTTATTTTTAATTAAAAAAAATCAGGAAAAAGTTGTCCAAGGTCCTCTTCACGTTTTTGCTGCAGAAAGCAAAAAGACTGTACTTTGTTGTCCAAATTCAGACTTTGGTTCCCTAAAGCAGTATTTTGTCCAGAAATTCAACATGTCTTTGGCTATATATCAGAAGCAAAAATGAGAGAAAAAAATCCCAATCAGCCACACAGAAGAAAAATTTCATCTTTCAAACAAAAAACAAAAAAATAAAAATTGTTCATCATCATCAACAAATTCCAGCGAAAATCAGAAACTTCCATCACCAATCTTCATCAAAACCCAGAAATCCAACCATTCAAAAATCATCACCATCAACACCAAACCAAAAAAACAGAAAATCCAGAACTCAAACAAAATCGAAATCAGAAATTAAAACTGAAATCAAAACTCATAACACAAACCTTTAAATCACATCCAAACCAGATTCGAATCCAAACCCAACCGAAACCGAATCAGAACCAAATCGGCCGATCCAAATCAAACCCAACCGAAAACGAAATTTAAACCAGAAGGAGAAGAAAAGATGAAAAAATGAAATCCTGATCCAAAAGGTTGAATCACCTTCAATCCCTTTTCCGTTCGTTTTTTCTTTTGGTTCGATCAAATTTGTGTGATTTTGTTTGGTGTATTTGAGTTTTGATTAGAGTTTTTGAGATGATTGTATGTATATTTGAAGTTGAGATGTTTTGTAAAAAATGAAAAAAACAGAGAGGTTGTGAGGGAAGAAGAAGGCTCGCGGCGGCCAAGGGAGAAGAAGAGAAAGATTTGTGAAATTTTTTTAGGGTTTTCTATTTATACCCACTCTTAATCCTGTGCGCGCAGGTGCACATCCTTCTGGTGCACCTGCGCGCCTGTGGCCTCCTGATCTCAATCTAACGCCTCAGATCTACTTTCTCTTTATTTAGATCAAGGCCGTCTGATCCATCAGACGGCCAGATTCGTTTCTGTTTGTTTGGTTCACGAATGGGCCCTTGTTGGGCTGGATTTTATTGTTTTGCTGCTTTTGGCACCCCCTGTTTATTTCGTTTTAATGTTCACACCCCCCTGTTTTAATTTTATTTTATTTTTTTTAGCTTATGAGATAAGTGCTTTTGGCATAAGCTATTTTAGCTTTTATTCTAGCCAATCAAGCATGATGTCGATGCTTATTTATTTATTTGATATTTAGATATTGGTAATATTATTTCATGTTTTATTTTGTTAATTAATTTTATTTTGAGCTTATGAGATAAGTGCTTTTGGCATAAGCTATTTTAGCTATTTTTTCAGCCTTGTAAAGCATGATGTCGAGGCTTATTTTCATCTTTTAATTTCGTATTTATTTATTTATGATATTTGTCCATGCATATCATATTATTTCATTACATCGATTTATTCATCATTTTTTTTTTACCGTTATTTTATTATCGTAACATTGAGTATTTATCGCTTATTAATTGCCATTTACTTCTGCTTTTGAATTTAGAATGTAATTAGGCCAAGTGTAAACTCTAAATAAAAGTGCATAGCATCCCCTCTCTTGCATCATTTCATGTTTATTTTTCTTGCAAGTATTTTAGAATGTGATTAGGCCAATGTACTCATATATGAAAAATTGCATCTCATGCATATTTTTTTTTTTTAATCGCATTCCGTCCATATGCGTAATTTTAAATTCCGAGGGAAAAGACACCTTTTTGATCAAAATATCATTAAGGACCGTCTTCGCACTTATTTGCTTATTGCGACGTTATTATTCTTTTAGCGCTACCTTTTAATTTTAACCCAACATTCCATTTTAAATAATTAGTCATTTTATTCTCAAAAATGAGGTCAAAACCTCTTTCAAAAAATATCAACACAATCTCTTTTCAACATCATCAAACATCAAAATATTTTGTCATCATACACTTTTCAAAACTTTGGACTTTAAACCAAACGTTTCTTTTTTTACCGCGAACTTGGATTTTAAACCAAGTGCCTTGGAATTTAAACCAACGGCGTCTTTTATCGTGAAAACCTTGGATTTTAACCCAAGAGTCTTTTTTTACCGCGAACTTGGATTTTAAACCAAGTACCTTGGAATTTAAACCAACGGCGTCTTTTATCGTGAAAACCTTGGATTTCAACCCAAGAGTCTTTTTTACCGCGAACTTGGATTTTAAACCAAGTGCCTTGGAATTTAAACCAACGGCGTCTTTTATCGTGAAAACCTTGGATTTTAACCCAAGAGTTCTTTTTATCTCAAACTTGGATTTTAAACCGAGTGCCTTGGAATTTAAACCAATGGCTTCTTTTATCGCTAAAACCTTGTACTTTAACCCAAGTGTTCCTGTTTCTCGCCTAAAACCTTGGATTTTAAACCAAGTGCGTTTTCCTCATTCATACATCTTTAATCATGCATAAACCTTGGATTTTAAACCAAATGTCTTTTATCACTCAAAACATTTTCTCAACAAACCTTGGATTTTAAACCAAGTGTCCGCGTCTTATTTCATAATCAAACTTTAATCAATTTAACTATATAGACTTTCTTCACAAATTAACATCAATCAAACTCACATTTTGCCATTTTTGGCTTTTGGTATTTTAAAACCATTTTTAAAACCTTAAAATCAAACAAACAAATTTACTCGTCTTTTTACCCCGAACTACGGTGGTTTGATCCCTCGGGTACGTAGGCATGAGACTTGTCTCTCCAATCAATAAAATCAACAAAAAACATTTTTCTTCTTTTTTCATCACTTTAAACTTTTTCTAAATTATCACTCTAGTCTTAAATCCTAGACATTTTTACAAGCAAATAAAGTTAAAGCGCAAAGTTAGAATAAAAACAAGAGGTTCCTATAGAGTACTATAGATACTTAGGGTGCTAATACCTTCCCTTCGTATAACCAACCCCCGAACCTTGTTCTCTAAAAATAGGGTTTTTTCGAACTTTTTCCCTTTCCCTCGGATAAATTAAAGATCGGTGGTGGAATATTAAATTGCGATTCGAAGTTAATTAATAACTCGACATCCAAAAATCACCGCGACAGAAATGGCGACTTCACTGGGGACAACCAAGCGGGTTGAACCTAACTTGTTTAAATTATTATCTTCGCGCTTCTTTTCTTTTTATTGTAAATATGTGTATATATTTGGGGATTACTTTGAGTGGTGAGATAAGTCCCCCACCCGGACTTGAGGGACACAATAAGATAGGATGGGATGAAATCATAGTGACATGTCTTTAGATTATGAAGCACATGTGATATGATCCCGCTCGGTGGAGGCCTCACGACGGTAGTACTCGTCGTCATGATAAGTCATGATGGTGTTATTACTTTCAATGTGAGTGTCCGGAGAAGCCGAGAACCTTTAGATTACCTTGAACCCATCTTGGCCTTTTTAGGGCGTAGTGCGGTGACTAATCAAGAGTAAGTCTTGAATTTAGTTGTCACGCGAGACTACACTCAAACGAGATCATTTTGTGAATATTATTGGAACGAGAGTAGTCACGTAATCCAGTGATGTTCATGAGGCGGTTGATGACTTTGGGAACCTTGTAGAACCCGTCATGCAGGTACTAATAAACCCTAGTACATACCATATGGGAGGGTTTCACCTTTGACTCCAACATTATACTTTAACCCCACCATGTTTTCCACATCATGCATGCATGCACTCATTCATAAATTCTTTTTCCTCATCCGATATCGAAGAACTTAAACAAATTTTTTGTAAACATTCATTTCAAATGACACATAATAAATTTTTCTTTTTTTTCCTCCTTACAAAATCCATATCTAAATATTTACAACTAATTTGAGGTAAGTCCTTCGATAACAAAAAAAAACACATTGCATATTTTAGCATAAACACATCATACATTATAATGCATTCATAAGTTTCCAAACTCGAGTCTCATATTTTCCCTTTTCTCTCCGCCTCAGTCAAAGTGGCCCAACGACCACGCCCACATCCATCTCGCACGTACAACACTCGAGCAAACAGAAAAAAGAGAATGGACCAAGTTGAACAAGAGAACGTTGAACTCCATGGGGAAGTAACAACACTCCGGGCTGAAGTAGAAAAGCTAACCGCCATGGTGACATCGTTGGTGGCTGCGCAGAATCGGCCACTAACCCCTCCTCCTCAAGCTACAGTCATTTCTGAAATCGCCTCTTCCCCGGTTCCAGTGGTACCCGTCAACGCACATCAGCACGTCATGCCCGAAGGTTATCCTTGGGGCATGCCTATGAATTTTAATGAAGGGCATCGACCCCAAGTTCCTGAGGTCCCCACTCCTACTTTGCCACATGCTACTGTTGTTCCCCAACCTGGGATGACTCTTCCTCAAGTTACTATGTGTGTCCCTCAGTCAACAATGTCCATTCCAGCTTCCGTAGCTCACACCGTTCCTTATGTCAGTGAACAAGTCTATCATGCGAAGGATCCAGAGACTTATGGCCGTATGGATAATCTTCAGGATCAGTTTGATAAGATGCAGCTCGAGATTAAGGCCCTTCGTGTGAAGGATTTGTTCGGCAAAAACGCCCATGACCTTTGCTTGGTACCAAACGTTAGGATCCCACCTAAGTTTAAGGTCCCCGAGTTTGAGAAGTACAAAGGAAATTCCTGCCCTCAGAGCCATTTGGTAATGTACGCCCGAAAGATGTCCACTCAAACAGACAACCATCAGTTACTAGTTCACTATTTTCAGGATAGCTTGACAGGTGCCGCTTTGAAGTGGTACATGGGCTTAGATGGTGCCAAGATCCAAACATTCAATGATTTGGGCGAGGCTTTTGTCCGTCAATACAAATACAATCTAGACATGGCTCCAGATAGAGATCAACTTCGAGGTATGTCTCAAAAGGACAAAGAGAGTTTCAAAGAATACGCTCAGCGATGGAGAGAGATTGCCGCTCAGATTAGTCCACCACTAGAAGAAAAAGAAATGACCAAGATTTTCCTAAATACTCTTGATTCATTTTACTATGAACGAATGATTGCTAGTGCACCCAGTGATTTCACTGAGATGGTAAACATGGGGATGCGACTTGAAGAAGGGGTCCGACAAGGACGATTGACAAGAGAGAAAGTTCCGACTAATACTGCCAAGAGATATGGCAACAACTTTTCAGAGAAGAAAGAATTTGAAGTTGGCATGGTGGCCCAAAGAGGACATCATTCAAGAAACTCAGCTTATCAACATGTTGCAGCCATAGTACTACCACCACAATACCCATAATCTCATCACCTACCATCATTCAATCATAACCGCACTCAGAAAAGTTCTCCATTTGACCCCATACCCATGAAATACGCCGACCTACTCCCCGCTTTACTTGCTAAAAATTTTGTCCAGATGAGACCACCTCCACCTGTGCCAGCAGTACTACCTCCCTGGTACCGCAGTGATTTAACTTGTGCCTTCCATCAAGGGGCCCCTGGCCATGATGTAGAACGTTGCTACCCTCTCAAGAAAGCTGTTCAGGATTTAATCCGCAACAATGTGCTATCTTTCAAGGATGAGAACCCTAATGTTCAAGGTTCATCCTCTGCTTAATCATGGGTCCTCCGT
This sequence comes from Trifolium subterraneum, assembly GCA_951799995.1. Taxonomy (NCBI): domain Eukaryota; kingdom Viridiplantae; phylum Streptophyta; class Magnoliopsida; order Fabales; family Fabaceae; genus Trifolium; species Trifolium subterraneum. The sequence continues at coordinate 45,714,975 of OX637465.1, read as the reverse complement.
CATTTTCAAGGATTATCAAGAAGTTTGTCCCTAGGATCACTAGGCCTTTTATGTTTCGATTGCAATTTCTTTCTTGCCAAGCATTTATTTGCATTTTAAAGTTGTATCTTTTAGTTAAAATTTCCTAACAATGAGCATGCATATTTTGGAATCCATCCATTCGTATTCACTCTTTTCTTGTGCCATCATAAATGATAATGTTTTTCTACTTCACTTTTCTCTTTTACAAACTTGAGGGGAGAATGATGTAAATTAAATGTTTAAAATTGCTGATATATGCTTTCATTAGTAAGACCCGGTTGATGATGTAAGGCATTGTTTCACTTCCCAAACACTGGAGAAATAAGGAGATAATCCGCAGTCAACCCCTTTGAGCCAGAAGTTGGTGTTTCTTTCTATACAAAAAAACACTTAATCTTAACCCGGGGCAGGGTAGTTTTTCAATAATTCAATGACACATCCCAATACAAGAGGATAAATCTGTTGAGATACAAGAAGTCATGAGTAGACAAAACCCACAATAGCATGTGGCAGTCACAAACATCCTACACCAAAACAAAAAAACACAAACAAAAACAACAACAAAAAGCCCGCTAGGTAAAAAGACTTAGGCAAAATTCAGGGCATCCCGATGGACCGCAAAATCCAAAAGAATTGGTCCATGCAAAAATAAGGGATAAAGAGCACGAATGTTGAAAACAAGCTTGTGAATGAAAAAGTGACTGTCACTTCAAAAATCTCATCAAAGCTTCGACCAAAGCGTCAACCTCAAACATCATTGCCAAAGAAATCTTCTTGTTAACCAAAGCATGTCTGAAGAATTATTTGAATGTAGGAATGAAGGATATCAAAGAAGTGGGTGGGTCAAAACAGAATTTTGAGCCTAATAATCTTTTCTTTTCAAAACCATGAACCAGGCCACGTTATAACCCTCAAAAGACCTAATTGAAGCTAGGTTTACTTTGAAAGCATAATCAGCAAAATTATTGTTAAAACTGACTCCACCTGTTTGTTGAGTAACTATCTTTTACACACACCACATGTGTTTTATATAAGTTTTTGCGATTCCAAAACTTGCATGTACATTACATTAGAAACATTTTTCAAAAGAAACAATTTTGTCTACAAATTTATATTTGGCATCAAAGAAATTCAATCAAATGGTCTAATCCAGAGCGAATCAATTCAAAACGTTCCTAACATGGGGCAAATTACATCAGGAACTCGCCAATCAGGGGCAAGTCTTTACATACAGTGGCATACACTTCAGATTTTTCAAAGTCAAGGTTTCACTCACTTGGGGCATCTGAAGTGGTTTCCAGGGGCAATCCAGATCTGTCAAGATAGTTGTTATGTTTCTTCCTCTTTGAGCCAATAATCATCGAGTAGATATTTTGGGTTCTTATGGACATGTTGTTACTATGATATACTCAGCGTATGATCCAACAGTTCCTCCACTGAATACTGGACTTGGTTGTTCTCTGGTAATCTCCAGCAAGTGGTTATCTTCAAAAAAGCTTGTATGATTTTTCTTTTCCCCAGTGAAAGAAAAAGCTGAGACCCGTTTGGGAGGATCATTCATCAGCAAACGGCATCTCTCTGAGAAGTTTGTATATCATCAGCAAATGACATCTCTTTGAGAAGTTTTCATATCATCAGCAAATGACATCTCTTTGGGAAGTTTGCATATCATCAGCAGATGACATCTCTTTGGGAAGTTTGCATATCATCAGCAGATGGCATCTCTTTGGGAAGTTTGCATATCATCAGCAAATGGCATCTCTTGGAGAAGTTTGCATATCAGCATATCAGTCTTGTTTCTTTCTATCAAAAAAAAAAGAGAAAAAAAATAGCAAAAAAAGAACAGCTCGCTAAGTTGAAAACCTGAAAAGGCGGCTTAGGCAAAAATGAGCGTCCCGGTGGATTCAAAACCCGAAAGGGTGGTCCAGGCAAAAATTAGGGACAAAAAAAAAGAGATATATATTCCCGGTGGATTGAAAACCCGAAAGGGCGATCCAGGCAAAAGTTAGGGATTTCAAAAAAAAGAGAGAAAAAACAAAAGCATGACTGTCGAAACAAGACCATGAGAAAATATTCAGTTTCAGTGTACAAAATGGCGACTTCTGCCAAACCTCTGTCCAATGGGCTTTACCCCAAGAAGCAATCATTCTTACATACTATGCCGGGTTTTATCCCGAGGATCTGATTTATTTCACCTATAAGGATGCTGTCCCCAGCGGAGAAACTACCGAGTGGTTGTACGGATACGTCGGCCCAATGCTCATCTTACCTGTTTAAACCTTTTGTCTCATCCAGTCATGTACAAATACCATTCAATCATACAAATACAATCATTCACATGTACATACATGCAATCATTTACATATCCATAACATACATTCATATACATACAATCATACATACATATACATATATACATACAATCATACCTACATAACACAAAATCATTCACACATATAGCATGGACCATCATGTGTCTTGCTTCAATACATCAAAAAGAGTCATCCCCAGTGTATCTGGTCCAGAGATGTCTCCATCACACATATTGCAAAAAAAGGAGTCATCCCCAGTGTATCTGGTCCAGAGATGTCTCCATCAATCACATACATCAAAAAAAGAGTCATCCCCAGTGTATCTGGTCAAGAGATGTCTCCATCAATCATACATCACAAAAAAGAGTCATCCCCAGTGAGTCTGGTCCAGAGATGTCTCCATCAAACATATTTCAAAGTAGCAGGTTTTGCAAACAATCAACTGCAAACTTATGGTTAAATTCCCCAAAAAAGGTCATTTCCAGTGTGTCTGGTCTAGACAAATACATATTCTTGTCATGTCTCGCTCTCCCACAATGTCAGCAGACAATTTATTTCCTCGATGTGTCCTTACCATCCCACAATGTTGGTAGACACTGCCTTTACTTGTCCTTACCATCCCACAATGTTGGTGGACACTGTCTTTACTTTTGTCCGTACACAGGACTTTATCGCTTTCAGTCTTTACTTCTGTCCGAACACAGGACTTTATCTGCTTATGTCCGCACACAGGACTTTATTGCTTTCTGTCTTTACTTCTGTCCACACACAGGACTTTATCTGCTTCTGTCCGTACACATGACTTTACTGCTTTCTGTCTTTACTTCTGCCCGTACACAGGACTTTATTGCTTTCCGTCTTTACTTCTGTCCGTACACAGGACTTTATCGCTTTCAGTCTTTACTTCTGTCCGCACACAGGACTTTATCTGCTTATGTCCGCGCACAGGACTTTATCGCTTTCAGTCTTTACTTCTGTCCGCACACAGGACTTTATCTGCTTATGTCCGCGCACAGGACTTTATCGCTTTCTGTCTTCATCACTTCTGTCAAATAATCTTCATTGCATTCAAACACTTCGTAAATATAACATTCATAAGCATAACATTCATAACATCATATCATAGCATTTTATAGTTTAATCCGGTCAAAAAATGGTGTGCTCTGTATTTAAGTCTCTGCCATCGTCGAACCAAAACAAAAATATCATCAAAAAAAATCATCTTTTTCTTTTTTATCTCCAATGGAAGAAACTTAAATAGGGGCATCTGTCATACCCGATTTTTTGACCGATCGATTTTGTTCGACGTTTAAAACCTTCTTGCCCTCTTTGTCATTTCTGACGAAATTTCGGCAGAGAGGTATTTTAAAATACCTCATTTTTTTGTTCTTTTATGTATTTATTCATTTATTTTATTATTATTATTATGATGATAATTTTAATTTCTTTTTTCCATTTCTTTTATCCTTTTTTATTTTTTTTCGTTTTTTATTATTATTTTTATTATATTATTATTACATTTTATTATTTATTTTATTCTGTTTTTATTTTTAATTAAAAAAAATCAGGAAAAAGTTGTCCAAGGTCCTCTTCACGTTTTTGCTGGAAAAAGCAAAAAGACTGTACTTTGTTGTCCAAATTCAGACTTTGGTTCCCTAAAGCAGTATTTTGTCCAGAAATTCAACATGTCTTTGGCTATATATCAGAAGCAAAAATGAGAGAGAAAAATCCCAATCAGCCACACAGAAGAAAAATTTCATCTTTCAAACAAAAAACAAAAAAATAAAAACTGTTCATCATCATCAACAAATTCCAGCGAAAATCAGAAACTTCCATCACCAATCTTCATCAAAACCCAGAAATCCAACCATTCAAAAATCATCACCATCAACACCAAACCAAAAAAACAGAAAATCCAGAACTCAAACAAAATCGAAATCAGAAATTAAAACTGAAATCAAAACTCATAACACAAACCTTTAAATCACATCCAAACCAGATTCGAATCCAAACCCAACCGAAACCGAATCAGAACCAAATCCGCCGATCCAAATCAAACCCAACCGAAAACGAAATTTAAACCAGAAGGAGAAGAAAAGATGAAAAAATGAAATCCTGATCCAAAAGGTTGAATCACTTTCAATCCCTTTTCCGTTCGTTTTTTCTTTTGGTTCGATCAAATTTGTGTGATTTTGTTTGGTGTATTTGAGTTTTGATTAGAGTTTTTGAGATGATTGTATGTATATTTGAAGTTGAGATGTTTTGTAAAAAATGAAAAAAACAGAGAGGTTGTGAGGGAAGAAGAAGGCCCGCGGCGGCCAAGGGAGAAGAAGAGAAAGATTTGTGAAATTTTTTTAGGGTTTTCTATTTATACCCACTCTTAATCCTGTGCGCGCAGGTGCACATCCTTGTGGTGCACCTGCGCGCCTGTGGCCTCCTGATCTCAATCTAACGCCTCAGATCTACTTTCTCTTTATTTAGATCAAGGCCGTCTGATCCATCAGACGGCCAGATTCGTTTCTGTTTGTTTGGTTCACGAATGGGCCCTTGTTGGGCTGGATTTTATTGTTTTGTTGCTTTTGGCACCCCCTGTTTATTTCGTTTTAATGTTCACACCCCTCCCTGTTTTTATTTTATTTTATTTTTTTTAGCTTATGAGATAAGTGCTTTTGGCATAAGCTATTTTAGCTTTTATTCTAGCCAATCAAGCATGATGTCGAGGCTTATTTATTTATTTGATATTTAGATATTGGTAATATTATTTCATGTTTTATTTTGTTAATTAATTTTATTTTGAGCTTATGAGATAAGTGCTTTTGGCATAAGCTATTTTAGCTATTTTTTCAGCCTTGTAAAGCATGATGTCGAGGCTTATTTTCATCTTTTAATTTCGTATTTATTTATTTATGTTATTTGTCCATGCATATCATATTATTTCATTACATCGATTTATTCATCATTTTTTTTTACCGTTATTTTATTATCGTAACATTGAGTATTTATCGCTTATTAATTGCCATTTACTTCTGCTTTTGAATTTAGAATGTAATTAGGCCAAGTGTAAACTCTAAATAAAAGTGCATAGCATCCCCTCTCTTGCATCATTTCATGTTTATTTTTCTTGCAAGTATTTTAGAATGTGATTAGGCCAATGTACTCATATATGAAAAATTGCATCTCATGCATATTTTTTTTTTTTAATCGCATTCCGTCCATATGCGTAATTTTAAATTCCGAGGGAAAAGACACCTTTTTGATCAAAATATCATTAAGGACCGTCTTCGCACTTATTTGCTTATTGCGACGTTATTATTCTTTTAGCGCTACCTTTTAATTTTAACCCAACATTCCATTTTAAATAATTAGTCATTTTATTCTCAAAAATGAGGTCAAAACCTCTTTCAAAAAATATCAACACAATCTCTTTTCAACATCATCAAACATCAAAATATTTTGTCATCATACACTTTTCAAAACTTTGGACTTTAAACCAAACGTTTCTTTTTTTACCGCGAACTTGGATTTTAAACCAAGTGCCTTGGAATTTAAACCAACGGCGTCTTTTATCGTGAAAACCTTGGATTTTAACCCAAGAGTCTTTTTTTACCGCGAACTTGGATTTTAAACCAAGTACCTTGGAATTTAAACCAACGGCGTCTTTTATCGTGAAAACCTTGGATTTCAACCCAAGAGTCTTTTTTACCGCGAACTTGGATTTTAAACCAAGTGCCTTGGAATTTAAACCAACGGCGTCTTTTATCGTGAAAACCTTGGATTTTAACCCAAGAGTTCTTTTTATCTCAAACTTGGATTTTAAACCGAGTGCCTTGGAATTTAAACCAATGGCTTCTTTTATCGCTAAAACCTTGGACTTTAACCCAAGTGTTCCTGTTTCTCGCCTAAAACCTTGGATTTTAAACCAAGTGCGTTTTCCTCATTCATACATCTTTAATCATGCATAAACCTTGGATTTTAAACCAAGTGTCTTTTATCACTCAAAACATTTTCTCAACAAACCTTGGATTTTAAACCAAGTGTCCGCGTCTTATTTCATAATCAAACTTTAATCAATTTAACTATATAGACTTTCTTCACAAATTAACATCAATCAAACTCACATTTTGCCATTTTTGGCTTTTGGTATTTTAAAACCTTAAAATCAAACAAACAAATTTACTCGTCTTTTTACCCCGAACTACGGTGGTTTGATCCCTCGGGTACGTAGGCATGAGACTTGTCTCTCCAATCAATAAAATCAACAAAAAACATTTTTCTTCTTTTTTCATCACTTTAAACTTTTTCTAAATTATCACTCTAGTCTTAAATCCTAGACATTTTTACAAGCAAATAAAGTTAAAGCGCAAAGTTAGAATAAAAACAAGAGGTTCCTATAGAGTACTATAGATACTTAGGGTGCTAATACCTTCCCTTCGTATAACCAACCCCCGAACCTTGTTCTCTAAAAATAGGGTTTTTTCGAACTTTTTCCCTTTCCCTCGGATAAATTAAAGATCGGTGGTGGAATATTAAATTGCGATTCGAAGTTAATTAATAACTCGACATCCAAAAATCACCGCGACAGCAGTTAGCAGTTAGTTAGTTAGCAGTTATTAGTTTGTTATGTACAGTTGTCATTTCAGTTAGTTAGTTTGTTTGTTCGTCTTAGGTAGTTATGTAGTTGCTTGCATTTGAAGCAACCACCTATTGTATATAAACAAATAAGACCCTTTGTGGAAGAATAAGATTTCTAACTTTCCCTTTATCATTTTCTAATTCTTTTCATAGTTTTCCATCTCTCTCATAATTCATCTCCCTCATTCTTTGTTCAAAGGGTTAGAGTGAATAACCCAACAATTTATACAACTAATATTTTTTGTCATTCATTATTGTTATTCTCTTCTAGGATTTTTTCCATCTCTTTTACGAAAGGCTAAAATATATATATTATATATATATAATAATGAAGTTTAATAATAAAAATAATGATTTTATTTATCTTAAAAAAAATTAACAAATGGCTTCTTGTAACTCCTATGTGGTAAAAATTGAGAGAGATGACATATTGATGGGGCACATTTAAAATGATTCCAATTTTATAAACAAAGCATGCAAACTTTTACTTATAAAGCATTCAAAAACATTTTATTTATGAAATGCAAAATATGACAAATATGTTTGCTTATACTTTGATCGTATTTCTTTTTTCGTATCTCGCCCTTTTTAAACAAAGTATGTCCTTTTTCACACCATTTTTAAATTTATCTTATACACATGTTATATAACCTTTTAGTAACTTTTATTTTTTCTTACTATATGACAATGCACCTTATATTCCTTGCAAATCTTACAGTAATTGAGAGATGAAAAATTATGAAAAGAATAGAAAATGAAGGGAAAGTAAAAAATTTATTCTTCCACAAAGGGTCTTATTTGTTTATATACAATAGGTGGTTGCTTCAAATGCAAACAACTGCATAACTACCTAAGACAAACAAACTACCTAACTGAATTACAACTGTACATGTCAGCTAGTAACTAACCGCTAACTAACTAACTGCTAACTGTCTACACAGAACAATGTTACAATATTGTATAGAACATCTGGTAGAGCATCTGAGAGGTAGAGCCTATGACTGGTAGAGCATCTGAAGGACAAATGTTCCAGCATCTGACTCAACATTGCACAGTCTGAATTATAAAACCAATACAATTTACTTACGTTTTTGGGTTTGTCTAATATGTGCATTATAGTGAATTAAAAACGTAGGGTTTTTCTAACGTAAGCGAATTGTCTAATTAATTTTATACCTTTTACCCTTTTAGGATACAATTTTACGTTTTTAGGTTTTTCTAACATGCAAAAATTCCAATACAAACTTATTAATTATTTAAAACTTTTTAACTTGTACAAATTTGCACATGATAAAAAAATCCTACATTTTTTAAAGTATTTGTTTTTGTCTTTGAGTTATAAATATTAGACACTTTGGGTGCATTTCATATGCTAAAATAAAATGATTAGATATATTAATTTTTCAACGAACCTAAAAAATAATTTTTTGCTTACAATAATGATCGGAGAGAGTACCGGATAATTTTTGTTAAATAAAATATGCATGACAAAAGATATGCCGCTTATCAACAAAACTTTATAAGAAAACTAACACATTAATTGCAATTGCATGTGTGGTGCGCGTGTGACGAAAATGGGTGTCGTGCACTATATAGCATTTTTCTTCTTATAAATACTTTATTATAATCATTAATAACGTAACAATACACATATGCACTACCGGCGGAACCAGAAAAAATAATTTGGGAGTCTCAATTTTTTTAATATATAAATTAAATACATTATTTATAAAATGTTTGAGTAGTGGTAATTGGTTTTTTTGTCCAAAGTAAAAAGGTGCATCTTGCTAACTTAGACCTTCATGTTTTTAAGTAGGTTTAAGTTAGCAAACTCCTATATTATATATATATATATTATGTTGTTTAGCTAAAAAGAGTTAATATTTTGGAAGATTTTCATTTGTTATATTGTAAAAAGGTTTAATAAAAATAAACATCTTAGATCATGGATTCACATCATAAGAATAAATAACTGAATTCCAGCTACTTATTTTTCTATAGAAAATCTTTTTTAACAATGCATATAGAGGTGAGGTAAATTAATGTAACTTATGTCGCTTCTCGGGTATATAGGAAAACCAAACATCAATTCCCGTGTTGGTTTTTTTCGACTCAGGCGGTTTAAAACGGTCTAATTGGACTTGCAGGCACAAATTTGCGGTTTATTATGACTTATATGGTTTTCCTATATAGCCGAGAAGGGACATAAGTTACATTAATTTTCCAAACTATATTTTTTAATAACCGTTAATGATAATGATTATTATCATTTGAGTGGGAACTGATGTTGTATTTTCTTTTTTCAGGTAGGAAATTCCATTTGGAATATCATGTATAAAATCTTATAATACAAAGCAATCACTTTTGCGCCTATATATATATATATATATATATATATATATATTGTAATGTTTGGTTAAAAACCATGCATAATGGTTTAAGTTAAGGCCGATTTTAGGGTGGGACTGTGGGAGACCTTAATATTACTTGTACCTTTTTTTTTTTTGACTAATCGTACCTCTTTAACTTGTTGAACTTTTTTTATATTTTTATTTTATATAATATATTTGTCATTCAATGAGTCTCTCACCATAAACCATTATAGCAATATTATATTTTTTAATCCTTTAATTTTTGAGGTGAAGAGTCTAGTAATTTAAAGTTCGAACACACGAGAAAATAAAACTTGGTCAAGCTTCACTACAAGAATAAGAAAATTTGGCGGCAACACTTTTTCAAGCATTCAATTGTTGTAGGCATATAACAAGAATTAGAAGCAGTGTATATGTATGGTTGCGATAAGTAACTTTTTTGCTAACAATAATTCCATCGTTGGATAAATACATTTATCCCCACCAATTAGAAAAAATCGTTGGTATAGACAGTATACCCATTTCCTAGTAATTCTTTAAGATTGTTGGCAGCTGGCAAATAACTTCCACATTTTTTTTCTATCAATACTGATCATTTTTTTTATGACAGCTACTCATCATGTTTTATACTCACATTAGTGGGATTTTTTTTTTGGATTAAATAAAATGGGCACTCTAACTCTTTTAGTACAAAATATATAGTACATATACTATTAAAATAATATTTGAATAAATATCAGATGAAGTGTCCTATAAGTGTAGCTCAAATATGGTAGCTACCGGAGACATTATTGGAATTGGAGTGGTCGGGTTTGAACTCCGGATTATGTTTCTTCACATTTAAATATGTGAGTTTTGCCATTAGGCTCCTTAACCAAAAAAAAAAAGTTTAAATAAGTTTAAGTATTTAGTGCAAAAAATAGCAAATTTTGATTTTAGTCTTCCTAAAAAAAATTGTTTAACTTTTTTTTTGACAATAAAATTTGTTTGACTTATAATCCCTATTTTATGTTCAAATTTTTGTGTCTTTTACTTTTTCATTTTTGAAAAATTCGCTATATATATTCTGGACTAGGCCTAAATGCCCAACGCGTTGAGAATTTCCTCTTGTGGGCCGTCGAGCAGGGCCCAAAACACAAATCCAGTCTCACTTGACCGTTGAGCAGCGTGTGTCTCCCCGGAGATTCGTAACACCCGACATCGGAATGATGAGCATTAAATGCTCATCACGGCTCCTCAGCCGCTTTCCGACAGCCATTGATGGACATTAACTGCCCATCAACGGTCTTGGCCATGCGCTGGGGCTATATATATAGAGCACCTCACAATTGTCAAAGGTACGTAATCTTCTATATTGAAAACCTATACTCCACCTCTATTGACTTGAGCGTCGGAGTGCCTGCAGGTACACAACCCCCCTCCGGGCATATTTGAACTGAACGGAACCACAAACCGCCACCACCGTCTGGTCGACTCTGATCAAGGTAAAGATCAGTGGTGCACATTTTTATTTTGGACAAAAAAATCATTCATATTTATTATTTAAAACTAATAACTTGAGGGATAGTTTTATAACTTTCATTTAAAATGTTCCTTAATTTGCACTCACTTTGCTAATTTACACCCACTTTATTTAAAAAAAGGACACATAGCTTAACATGAAACACTTGATTTATCGGATAGAAGTTACTTGAAAGACACATGATTTTCCCACTTCAATTAATTATTTTCTTTAATTAATTAAATGACATTGATATAACTACCATTCTATTTATAATATGTTTGAGTAGTGGTAATTGATTTTTTTGTCCAAAGTAAAAAGGTGCACCTTGCTAACTTAGACCTTCATGTTTTTAAGTGGCTTTAAATTAGCAAACCCCTATATTATATATATATATATATATATATATTATGTTGTTTAGCTAAAACGAGTTAATATATTGGAAGATTTTCATTTGTTATATTGTAAAAAGGTTTAATAAAAATAAACATTTTAGAATCATGGATTCACATCATAAGAATAAATAACTGAATTCCAACTATTTATTTTTCTATAGAAATTATTTTTTAACAATGCATATTGAGGTGAGGTAAATTAATGTAACTTATGTCCCTTCTCGGATATATAGGAAAACCAAACATCAATTTCCGTGTTGGTTTTTTTCGACTCAGGTGGTTTAAAACGGTCTAGTCGGACTTGCAGCCACAAATTTGCGGTTTATTACTTATATGGTTTTCCTATATAGCCGAGAAGGACCTAAGTTACATTAGTTTTCCAAACTATATTTTTTAATAACAGTGAATAATAATGATTATTATCATTTGAGTGGGAATTGATGTTGTATTTTCTTTTCTCAGGTAGGAAATTCCATTTGGAGTATCATGTATAAAATCTTATAATACAAAGCAATCACTTTTGCGCCTATATATATATTGTAATGTTTGGTTAAAAACCATGCATAATGGTTTAAGTTAAGGCCGATTTTAGGGTGGGACTGTGGGAGACCTTAATATTATACCTTTTTTTTTTTTTGACTAATCGTACCTCTTTAATTCGTTGAACTTTTTTTATATTTTTATTTTATATAATATATTTGTCATTCAATAAAAAAAAGTCTCTCACCATGAACCATTATAGCAATATTATATTTTTTAATCCTTTAATTTTTGAGGTGAAGAGTCTAGTAATTTAGAATTCGAACACACGAGAAAATAAAACTTGGTCAACCTTCACTACAAGAATAAGAAAAATTGGCGGCAACACTTTTCCAAGCATTCAATTGTTGTAGGCATATAACAAGAATTAGCAGTAGTGTATATGTATGGTTGGGATAAGTAACTTTTTTGCTAACAATAATTCCATCGTTGGATAAATACATTTATCCCCACCAATTAGAAAAAATCGTTGGTATAGACAGTATACCCATTTCCTAGTAATTCTTTAAGATTGTTGGCAGTTGGCAAATAACTTCCACAATTTTTTTCTATCAATACTGATCATTTTTTTTATGACAGCTACTCATCATGTTTTATACTCACATTAGTGGGATTTTTTTTTTCTGGAATAAATAAAATGGCACTCTAACTTTTTTAGTACAAAATATATAGTACATATACTATTAAAATAATATTTGAATAAATATTAGATGAAGTGTCCTATAAGTGTAGCTCAAATATGATAGCTACCGGAGACATTATTGGAATTGGAGTGGTCGGGTTTGAACTCCGGGTTATATGTTTCTTCACATTTAAATATGTGAGTTTTGTCATTAGGCTACTTGATAAAAACAAAATATTAGTTTAAAAAAGTTTAAGTATTTAGTGCAAAAAAATAGCAAATTTTGATTTTAGTCTTCCTAAAAAAAATTTGTTTAACTTTTTTTTTTTGACAATAAAATTTGTTTAACTTTGAATCCCTATTTTATGTTCAAATTTTTGTGTCTTTTACTTTTTCATTTTTGAAAAATTCGCTATATATATATATATGAAAAGAACTTACTTAATATATAAATTAAAATATACTACTAGTTTTCTTTTTGTTTAATAATAAAAATATATACTGCTTCTCAAAAAAAAAAAATGTATAGTACTATAGTTAACAATATACTACTACTCAGTCAATTAAATTTTAAGTCCCACTACCTCCCTATTTCTCTCAACCGTCCAATTCAATTCTTAAATATTTACTAACTAAAATGTGATGAAGTTGAAGTCCCACTCTGGTAATCTGGTAATCTCAAATGATGTTTCAAATTCAATACATCCAAATTCTTCAAATGTGTCAATTTTAATAAGGTACAATAATTTTGATTTTACTTAATTGTTCTTAAATATTATTTTTTTTGTTTGCAGCAATTTTTCCTTTGGATTTTTTTTCTTAAATTTACTTTCTATTACTTCTCAGGTTTAATTACTGGAAAGAGAAAAAGGAAGAGTACTACAAACAAATTACATGTTTTCATTCCAACTTAATTGATGGTATGGTAGCTATTTAACTTAATTCAAGAGCTTTTTTATTTTGTCATCTAAATTCATGTTCATATTATTATTAAGAATCTTGCATTCTGGTAATTTTAATCACATAAACATTTTTTATTTTATTTCCTGTGTTAATAATACTTAATATTTTTTATTTTATCGTTGAATGCAGGATACTGTTGACATTGATGAATCAGAACATAACTGAGATATTATATCTAACATATCAAAGAAGACTATACCAAAATGATAAGACAGAACTTCATAATTAACTATTAAAATAAAATGTAATTGCATAAAAAAATTAATATGAATTAAAAATTTCACAAAACAATTATAAAAAATAATTTTTGTTTAAATATCATACTATAGCTATGACTTTTGTTATTGAGAACAACAAAATTATAACAACTACATATTGTTGGAAACGAAAAGTCTTATCGCAGCGACTTTAATCGTCGTGACAAGTTAGATATAACAACAATTGTGTTGGGTGCCGGCAGCAAAAATTATTGTTGGCAAAACATTACTAATGACAACAATATTAAAAGTCGCTGCAAAACTTTTTGTAACGGAACTTATCGCAACAACCAGCAGCGACTTTTTTTCCGCTACAATAATACTCTTTTACAACAACTTTGTACATTTGCCAGCGACTTTTGTTGTTGCAAAAAACCACTTATAATTGCTTTTATCCTTATTGATCTTTAATATCATTTTTTTTGTCAAGAATTACTTGTATCCCATTTTTTTATATCGTTTAGAAAAAAGTTAGAATAAAAATACTCCCTCCGTTTTTTTTTTAATTGTCCAATTTTGTCAGATTTAGCGTTTCTAATTAACTGTCTATTTAGTGTTTTAAGCATATGATTTGTCAATTGTACCCTTTGTCAATTACTCCTATCTTTTCCAATAAAACTAATTAATTCTATATATTTGGAAAACTAAAGGTTTTTTTTTTATAAAAAATTTAAATATTTTTTTTGTACATAATATATTAAATTTATTGAAAAGAGAAAATGTGTGCAAAAAATAGGAATTTATTTGTGAATTAAAATTAGGGTATAATAGGAAGTTAAGGTGCAAAAATACACTTTCTTAATTTGTTGTTACTATTCTAAATAGACACTTATAAAAAAACGGAGGGAGTAATTCTTAACCAAACTTGAATTATAATGGACTTTTCCACATAGAACTAAAAGGTTAAAAAAATATGAATTCTTTTGTACATATTTTATTGGTATATGTACTGCTGTACCAGTACACCGTTGACTCTCTACCAATAACTCTCTCCCCCACCCATATTTATCAGCATCATCACTTGCTCCCCCAAAATTCTGCTCTTCTAGTGCTTAGAATTCACATGCATATAATAGATTTTAACTTTGAAGACACAAATTGGGAACTTCAGTTAGGGATGAAATACAAGAAAGAGGAGTTTAAATTGTTTCCTATTTTTGAAAATTAATTCTTCTTTATTTATTAAACACAATTAGCTAAAATATTCTTTATCAAATCATTTAACTTTTGTTTAAACGGACAAAACAGAGTTATAGTTAAATCATAATAAAAAATATAAACAAAGTAAAATAGAAGAGATACAAAGGAAGACAAACAACACGGTAATTTTATACCGGTTCACCACCAAAATGGATAGCTACTCCAGCTCTTAAAGAGTGATTTTGCCTTTTATTCATAGGATTTAACTTCACTATAATCATATAACCAGATTACAGTACTTAATTACGATATCTACCTCAAGATTTCTTTGTTTCCATATAGAAAGACTTCACCTAGCTGGTCCACAACCAGGGAATTCATGTTCAATATTTTCGAGTAGTCATCCTGAATCTCTAAACATTCAATGAGACTTTCCTGCCTTACAGATAAAGACTTCCTGCCTCAGACAAAGGACTTGTAAGAATTACAAGTTGTTGCCACTAATGGGTTGGTTATATAATCTTTGAATTTGTATCAGTGTGATACAAAGTCATGAAAAAATTCGTTACCACTAAAAATATTCTTAGTAACCATGTTGTTTGCACAAACTTATTTAATATTCATCTTGGGTAATGTCGAGGCTCTAAACTAGTTTATTATAAAAATATTTTTCATTGATACGTAAAAAATTTGGATAAATATACATCAATGGTTACCAAGAATAATTTGGTAAATTAGTAATTCTATTTCTTCTACGTTTTTTATCGATTATTCTCTTTCTTCTAATAATTTTAATTTTTAATGTTTGATTAAAAACTTAAAACGACATTTATTTTAAAATAAAGAAGTATTCAGTTGAACCAAGACATTAGACTCAAGTGATTAATTAATGAGTTTCACCAAAAGGACGGATTTTGAGAGGATCCATATTCGATTCTTGGGTGGAACAATTTTTTGACCAGATTTTACTTACCATGCGGTCGAACTCTGGACTACTATGAGCCATTTCCTTAGAAACCAGAGTGTTAAAAAAAGAGTATTCACTTGCCTCGTGTATATCGTGTGTTAACTTTTTTATTCTTTTTCATTATTATTTTGTTAAAAGCAAAAAAATTATTAAAATAATAGCAACACAAGGAGTGCCAACAATGTATAAAACAACATGGTTCCAATCAAAATTATTTTCTCTTTTTTCTTTTACAACAAGAAGTCCCATCCATATGTCGTGACTTCAAAGGAATCAGAAACTTGAACCACTCAACAGCTATCCTTTTATCTTAGCTCAAGCTATAAAAACAGCAACATTAACAACAATTCATATTCACCCACGTTTTACAAACAGCGATAGCAACATCAATTGCAAGCAGCAAGATGGCTACGAACTTGCTTCTAAATTATGTTCCAGTTTATGTCATGCTCCCAGTAAGTGATCATACACATAAATTATGTGTTTCTATAAGCTACACTTCAAGCATTTCAATATACATAAAATAAATAACTAGCTCATTAATTATTATGTGTGTTTGTGTATGTTTGTTGATTATAATTTTTTGAGTTAAATAATTTTTTTGTCTCTAAAAATATAGCAAATTTTTATTTTAGTCCATAAAAATAAAACCAAAATGTAGTAGTTAGACTCATATACTTTAAAATGTGGAGAAGTGGGTAATTCGAGATTCAAATTCCGGATTCTCGATCCCTGCATTAATGTTTCTTGTAACTAGAAACTGAATTATATATACTCCCTTCAGTCTTTTTTATAAGAAATAATTTGAAAAAATTACACATATCAACGAAGTACATTCTACATAGTTATTTTCATTTAATATTCTTCTAATTTTAAATTTATTCAATGTATTCTCTTATTTAATTACTCTCAATTCACATAATTTACTTATTTTTAATATTCGATCTCATAATAAATAAGGGCGTAAGTGAAATTAAACAATTAAAACATTTGAAAATTGGTCAAAGTTTCTTATAAGAAGGACCGATTTTTTCTCCAAATTATTCTTTATAAAAAGGACCAGAGGGAGTATTTACCGGACTTTTTTTTTTTTGATAAGCCCGGACATTTGTTGATTAATAATACTCCCTCAGTTATTCTATATTTGTCGTATATGCATAAAAATTATGTTCTTAACTATTTGTCATTTTTTGCGTCAAAAAAAATAATTATTTGTCATTTTTAAAGTTTAATGCTACAATAGTTGTTGGTTTGTTATTTTTCTTAGGCTCTGTTTAGCCTGACTTTTTTTAGCTTTAAATTCTCTTTTTAATCAAAAGTTGGGCCAAATACATTTTTAATAAAGCTTTTAACGGTGAAAAGCAGATTATTGTTTATGTGCAAAATTGGATTAAATGAGCTTTTGGGAAAAGAGGTTGAAACCTACTTTTGAAAAAAAATCCGAGCTTTTTTTGCAATGATCCCGCTTCGAATCCTACTGAAAACTCTTTTTATTATTTTTTCATTTAAATATTATTAGTTGTTATTATCGTTTTTTAATTTTTTTTGTACAAATCTTTTTTTTTTTAAATATATTTTACCAAACAACTTTTGCTCTTTTTTTGGAAGCTCTTATTTTCACTTTTAGATTTCATATAGCTTCTAAGAGCTAAAAAAGCTAGGCCAAACGGACC
This sequence comes from Trifolium subterraneum, assembly GCA_951799995.1. NCBI lineage: Eukaryota > Viridiplantae > Streptophyta > Magnoliopsida > Fabales > Fabaceae > Trifolium > Trifolium subterraneum. Next base: position 45,697,580 of record OX637465.1, on the reverse strand, counting down.
CTTAGTTATATATTGCGGAGAGAAATAGATAAAATGAAATAATTATGGTATTATAGAAAAAGAATTAATAGTCGTTGCTATGAGCTTAACTCAATTGGTATGAATATCACATTTTAAATGTAGGAGTCGGATTCGAACTCCGGACACTCCACTTATACACTTTATGAATGAAATTTCAAACCATCATGCTACCGGATAAAATAAAATAAAATTAATAGTTACATAAAACTACATCAGATGGTAAGGACATCATATAATATTATATATATAAGTTAATATTCAAACTCCAAACATTCCATTTATTCACGGTATTTTAGTTTTTCATCCCTACAAAATTTTCCAGCATGTGGCTCAAATCCCGTTAAAACTAAAAGTTCATTTTGAATATTACAAAAGCTCATTTACAACATGTGCCTACAAACAAATTATTCAAAAATACAAATTAACATACATATATTGACTTAACGACAAAAACTAAAATAGAGTGAAAGAAAACTTTGTAGGGACAAGAAAGCATCACTTTGTTTATGGGAACGAAAAATAAAAATTATATAAAAAAAATATTTAACCGATAAGAAAAAGATAAATAATGGTACCTAGAGTAACAAAATTCACAGTTTTCAATCCACCTCCCTATATGTTCAAATCTATAAAAAAAAATGTTAACTTTGATGTCGGTTGGTCGACAATTAAGTAGAATCAATCCTCCATAATTGGACTTTAGCGTAACGTTGGCAGAGCCGACGCTACGTAGCATCGGTCATCAAAAAGTCTATGCAAGTTATTAGCTTCAAGTCTTTTAGCCCGAACCACGACACTAATGCTACGTCTACACTATCGTTGTTAACATTGATTTTTGGGTTTGAGCGTAGACTTTTGGCCGATGCTAAATCATATTTATCTTGTCGTGTCTCATCAAATTTTTGTAGATGTATACTTATATTTTGTCAAGCTATGTACGGAGAAAAAAGCTTAGGGTTGTATATTAAAAAAGAGAAAATTAGTATTATGTTTTAGGAAACTAGTATTATTGTTAGTTGATATGTCTTGAGTACTTCTTAATTGATTTCAATGTAGTTCAAAAAGATAAAATAGACATTTATTTGCTTAAAAGAAATAAGAGGAATGTTATCTAAACATCAAAAACCTAACATCAATACAACATCAAGGATAATATGGTCATTTTTCTCATTAAAATACAACCTTTAATTTTTAATCTACTCTTAATATTGTATTGATGTTGGACTTTTTGATGTTTAGATAACATTCCTCAAGAAATAATGATCATACCATGAAAAAAGACATTTATTTGCTTAAAGAATCTTCTGTTTGGTCACATGATGGAGACAGAAGATATCATTTAGCCAAGACTAGAGAAAAAAACAAAAACTTTATGAGATAAGTTAAATTATTTGTTTTTTAAAGAGAAGAGATAAGTTAAATGATTAAAGCAAAATATTACATTTATATTTATAATGTTTTGGAATTCGTAACCAAATGATGAAAATAAGACAAGTATCTTGTTATAAGCTCGTTTGAATTATCTTATTTTTAAGCTTATGCAATATAAATTAGGTTTTATGCTATTTTATAAGTTTATACTAGTGAAAATTATATTTTTATAAACTATTTTATTATAAACTACCGTAATAAACTTATAAAATAAATAACAAATGTATAAGTTGTTTGCATAAGCTCAAAAAATAAGTTAATCCAAACGGACCCTATAAAAAAAATAAAACAAGTATCCATCAAGATAAAATAAAATTGGAATTCTCCCATCAACATATTTGTTATAAGAAACAAATAATTTGTTTTTTCAGGTGTGTTTGATAAGTCCAATAAGCTACATTATAACTCATTAGACTAGCTTATAAGTTTGTTTGAAAAAATTGGGCGTGTTTGGTGACAAACTTATCCAATTAGCTTATAGCATTTTTTGAGATGTTATTTCAAGTAGCGTATGAGCTTATAACTTATAGATTTTTACATTTTATTACACATTTACACTTATTATTTTTATTTTTTTAAAATTATAATAACTATCCACTAACCATGTACTTTTATGTCATTTTGTACTTACAACAGCTAAATTTACCAAACACTTTAATTTTATTCTACTAGCTTTTCAGCTATAATATAAGCTATCAGCTATCGACTATAAGCTAGTTTTTCAACTATCAGCTAGCTTATCAGCTATTAGCTAACTTATAAGCACAATTTTACAATTGTGCGATTTTAGTAAGTCAAAAATAGGTCAGTTATTTTGGAACGGAGGGAGTAATATAAAACAAATTCTCGTACACTACACAACTACTATGAAACAAATAGTAAATTTTTCAAAAAATAGAATTATATTTTCATTACATCAAATTAACTAGTATATGTTTTCACATTGCCATTAAAAAAGGACCCACGCACTCATATCATGCGTGACATCAAAGCAATCAGCAACTTCTACAATGCTTCTGTCCCCCCTTCTAAATAGAGTATAGGAATGGACGGCCACACTTTGTTTTAAAAAACAAATCTTATCTATTTTCAAAAAAATAATTGAGTATGATCTTTATTTGTTAAATGTGTTTGATTCTGACATGACAAAAAATGATTTTGAATGAATTGATTTTAATTCATCTCAGAATTGAGTTTGTAAGTAAAGTTATTTATGTTTGAATATTAATATAAAAAGGGTTTGTCTAACATGTGCAACAATACATATGTTAAAGTAGTCAAAAATGGTAACTTTTTATTGAAAAATAATTATTATTTATTAAAAAATTATAGTATTTAATACAAAACACACAAGTTCCAATACAAATTTACTATTTTAATCTTCTTAACATGTGCAAGTTTGCACATGATATAAAAACTCATAAAAATGAGTTGAATAACAAATTTCAGTTTAAATATCACGTTTGGACACAAGAAAAATTTAATATTCACTTGGGTTTTAGAATCAGCAACATCTAAAACAAACTTGAATACATCAAGATGACCACTTCTAACAAAAACATGCTGCTAGATTATGTTCCAGTTTATGTCATGCTCCCAGTAAATCATCATACATACACATAAACTAGTGTTTCTAAGCTACCATTTCAAGCATTTTTTATGTGTGTTTGTTGACTAAACATGTTCTGTTGTTTTTCTTTGTAGCTCGGAGTTATTAATGTTAACAATGTCTTCGAAGACCCGGATGGACTTAAAGAACAACTGGTGCAGCTACGAGAAGCAGGCGTCGACGGTGTTATGGTTGATGTCTGGTGGGGGATCATTGAACAGAAAGGACCTAAGGAGTATGATTGGAGTGCTTACAAGAGCTTGTTTCAAGTTGTTCAAGAATGTGGTTTGAAACTGCAAGCTATCATGTCATTCCATCAATGTGGTGGAAATGTAGGGGATGTTGTTACCATCCCGATTCCACAGTGGGTTCTTGACATTGGAGAATCGGATCCTGATATCTTCTACACCAACCGTTCCGGAACTAGGGACAAGGAATATCTCACTGTTGGTGTAGATAACAAACCTATCTTTCATGGAAGAACAACCATTGAGGTGAATTGAACTTTGAAATTGTAATTATCTTCACGTACACTGGACACAAACTCTGACACGTCGACACCGATAATAATTTGATAAAATGACATAATTCAGTGTAATCATTAGTGTCGGTATTCAACACCGACTCGTGTCTGACACTGAGACACGCCTAATCCGAGGAGTGTCCGTGCTTATGATCAATATCATTTGTAAATTTTACTTGTATAAATGCACATCTACAAAATGGGAGGAACTTGTTCCACCACTCAAAATCACTTCGGATGTACGCATCCGTAAAAACACAATTTGTGTGCTGTTAAAACTAGCATGGTTACTACTTACTATAGCAGTTCGAACTTCCTACTTTTTACACAGATATACAGTGATTACATGAAGAGTTTCAGAGAAAACATGTCAGAATTTTTAAAGTCAGAAGTAATTATAGACATTGAAGTTGGCCTTGGCCCAGCAGGAGAACTCAGATACCCGTCTTATCCACAAAATCAAGGATGGGTATTTCCTGGAATCGGAGAGTTTCAGGTGATTCTGACCTCACTTTCAAACAAAACCGTTTCTCACATAAACTGCTATTTCATTTCAATACTAAGTATATTGTGAAAATGAAATTATGCAGTGCTACGACAAATACTTGAAGGCTGATTTCAAAGCGGCTGCAGCGAAGGCTGGCCATTCTGAATGGGAACTACCAGATGATGCTGGCACGTACAATGACGTACCAGAATCTACTGAATTCTTCAAAACAAATGGCACATACCTCACTGAGAAAGGGAAATTCTTCTTAACTTGGTATTCTAACCAGTTGCTTAATCATGGTGATCAAATCCTTGATGAAGCCAATAAAGCTTTCTTGGGCTGTAAAGTCAAATTAGCAATCAAAGTAAATTTCATAACACCACAATTAATTATAGACAGCTTACCTACATTTCATGCAAAATAATTAACCTCTTACTATGATAAAGGTCTCTGGAATTCACTGGTGGTACAAAGTTCCGAATCATGCTGCTGAACTTACTGCTGGATATTACAATCTTGATGATAGAGACGGATACCGTCCCATTGCAAAAGTGGTGTCTCGTCATCATGGCATTTTGAACTTTACATGTCTTGAGATGAGAGACTCGGAACAAAGCTCTGATGCACAAAGTGCACCACAGGAACTTGTTCAGCAGGTAATTCATTACAACTTTCATTGGTTATGCATTGCTTGCTCTACATATCAAGGGTCTGATTGGATTGACTTATCAGAACTTATCTACTAACATAAGCACTTGTGAGACTGCATTAGAGAGCTTATGAAAACAACTTATGAAATGTCCATAAGTTGTTGTCAGATTATTTCCATAAGCTCTTCAGGATAGCATATGAAAATAGTTTATAGCTTATAATCAGTTTGACTTTATCGTCTTTTTTTATAAAAATAGCTCATACATAAGCACTTATATGATGAACTCTTATATTATTAGTGCTTAATTAAGTTCTTTATTCAGACATAGCCTAAATCTAATGTCAAATGTAAAATATTGCATAGAAGTGGTTATTAAATTGCGAAACATGAATGTATGCACAGGTATTGAGTGGAGGTTGGAGAGAAAACATTGAAGTTGCTGGAGAAAATGCACTTTCAAGGTATGATGCCACAGCTTATAACCAAATCATACTGAATGCAAGACCACAAGGTGTCAACAAAGACGGCCCTCCAAAACATCGGATGTATGGAGTAACATACCTTCGTCTATCTGATGAACTATTGCAAGAATCAAATTTTGAGATATTCAAAAAATTTGTGATAAAGATGCATGCAGATCAGGTGAGAAGATGTCATGCATTCACTTGAAAGATAATATTTTTCAATTTGTATTCAGTTTAATAATCACCTTGCTGCTTCCTAACCCTATTCCCTCAAACTGTAGAGTCACAGTGATGATCCTCAAGAGTACAATCATGCCATACCACCATTAAAGCGATCAGGACCAAAAATTCCTGTTGATGATCTTCTTGAAGCAACTAAGCCAATACCGCCTTTCCCGTGGGATTCAGAAACAGACATGAAGGTTGATGGTTGACATGGGAAGAATGGTCAAAATATCAGCTGGAAATAGTATCCACTTCTCGGGATTTGAATAAAGCACCTACATGTGCAATGCAACTAATATTCGAATAATGTAGTTATGTCAAAACTATAGACATATCTACTTGTTTGTTCTTTCATATGTGTATTTACCTATCTGCGAGTTTAATAAACTATGTTTTTGAGGCACACAACTCTGCTTATAAAGACATTAACATCACCATCCTCAAAAAAGTGAAAATCTATTTGAATAGCATTGCATATTTTCATCATCATCATCATCTTACAGAAACATATAATTGTGTAACCACATCACCTAAATTTGATATTGTGATCATACAAAGTCAAAACAATTTCTTAATGCTATTAGTAACTGTTATGGCCTAAATAAAAAATCAAGTTATTTAAAAAACGACTATATGTAAGGGAGAACAATTTTACATTCAATATTTGAGCGTAAACTTTGGTAGCACAGTTAATAGCATGCATACAGTGACAACACCGCAGTTACTAACTTAGTCCCTAAATCAAACCCAACTAAATAGGGGAATGGGTGCTATTACCAACTTAGTCATAGAATTCTATAATTGATTTGCAGGACCTAACAAAACTGAGCGCTAACTCAGTCAGCACTCGCAGTTGAATGATTGACATAAAAATTCTTACAGATGAAAGGACAATAAAGACAGATTTTGTACCATAAATAATCACTAAAAAACTTGTAAAAGCTTATTTGTTAGGATGTGACAATGAGGTGAAGTATCTTTACCGTTTAATAAAAAATCATCTTCTAGGCAATCAATTATTCAATTCATCATAGTGAAATATTCTTAATGAGGGATTCTTATCAAGCATCTCAACCAATACAATAATTTCCATGAGATAGTGATTCATATGAAAGTATGTAATTCCATTTGTCTAAATTTCATTTCTACTTCAACAAACTTCCATCAACTCACCAATATCCACCACATGAGCATATGCATCACTATCTTTCATAATAATCTCTCGACTCACGAGCTTAGAAATCATTTTAATTAGCGTATGGCCATCTCCACAAACACGAAGATTCTTGGTTGTTCTATTTGTAGTCTCCGGACCACTGTTAAGAAGAGCAAAAGCAAGTGTCAGCCTCTCGCTATGATCCCAAAGCATCTTCTCCTTTATTTCTTCTTCAACATCATAGAGAACTGAGCTTGTGTCAGGCTTTAACCAGCTTTCTTGAGTTTCTCATTCAAGTCTTTCAATTTGGCGTATATATCATCCGACTGTTGGTGGGACTTATCTCCAACAAAAAACTAATAAACCATCTTAATCAGCGCAACAAAACTGTAACTTGCCGGTTTCCTCAATCTTCAATTTGTCACCAACCTTTTCAACATCCTTCCACTATCTCTTGGCAGCGAAGATGTTGGAAAGGAAAACATAACCACTCACTCTGTTCGGATTCATTTCCAAAAGCTTTTGAGCAGATATCTCAGTTTACTTAATGTTTCAATGTAATCTTCAAGCAGAAAGTAGAGCAGTTCAAACATCCTCGTTAGGTTTCAATTTCACATTGCCGATAATCGCATATGCTTCACCTAACTTTGCTGTCCTTCCGATTAGATCAACTAGACACAAATAATGAGTAGGACTAGCCTCCACATTGTAGTTTCTGGTCATTTTATAGAAAATTTCTTAACCTTCATCCACTAAAAACTGAAATGAAAATACCCTCATATCTGGTGTAATATCTTTACCCAACATTTCATAAAAAATGGAATTGTCCTCTCTTCCCTTCCCATGAATTCCAAAGCCTGTAATCATTTTTGTCCAAGAAGCCAAATTCTTTTCAGGAATCTCATTAAAAGAGCGATGTGCGCAAACTAAATTTCCGCAGTTAGAGTACATGCTAATAAGGGCGGTTCCCATCGCAGTATTCCTTCCATAACCCTTTCGAACAAGATTCGAATGAACAGACGATCACAACAACAAAGACAATATCTGATTACAAGCCCAGTCACTTTGTCTGCAACTCTACCTTCCCTGAACATTTGACTGAAAAGTTCAAGAACTTTAAAGCATCCCCATGCTTTTCATAGCCAGAAATTAAAGAAATCCATGAGACAGTATCCTTTAATTGTAACCCTTCAAACAACTTCCTAGCACGTGATATCGAATCACAGTTACAACACATATCAATCAGGAAATTCATCAGAAACTCACTCCTAAGTCCTAACATCATCACAGCTTTTCATTTCATCAAAAACCAAAAATATCATCCACTGATTAACCATTCTTAACATACCCTGAAATCAAAATGTTCCCAGAAGTTAAATCTCTCACAGGCATTTTATCAAACAGAAACCTTGCAATTTTCATTTTGAAATCAATGAATCTCCCACAAAAATATCTAACTCAAACCCATCAACCAACACCAAAATCATGAACCTTTCTACCCATTTCACGAAACAAAAAATCACCACAAGCTTTAAGAACAAAAGGGCATGTTGGGTTTGCTTGAAGAATGAGAAGCGCTAGAAAGAGCAAAAATGGAAAGAAAAAAATACATAGCATGCGAGGAGTAATATTTAACTAAGAAAAAAACACAAAATTGTTTTTAAAAATGGAGATGCGGGGTATCGATCCCCGTACCTCTCGCATGCTAAGCGAGCGCTCTACCATCTGAGCTACATCCCCTTTTTGATTGAAGATACTTCATTAAAAACTAAATATTGTTTTACTGTATTATGCAATCTTATATAGATTCATTTTTTTATTTTTATTTTAAAAGAACATAGAATGATTTGTGTCTTTGCCTTAGACATTGTTTTCTGCTTATGTTGTTTTCAACTGATTTATAAGAAAATGGTCTTAACAAAGTGTAAAATAGTTGGGTTTATATAGTTGAATTAGTTTGAAGTGTTGGAAGATTAAAGTAGTTGGGTCTTAACAAAGTTAATAGTTAGGATTAGAAGAGTTGGAAGATTTTAGTTTAAATTATGGTGACGAAGAAAAAATATTAACTAACAATTAGTTATTAGTATTGGCATAGCTAAGTCTTCTACTTTTTTTATAAACATCAATTTAGGCATGTTAATAAAGTGAAGATTGAGCGGAGATATTTTTTCACTCCGTTCTACTATCTAAAGAATTCCTCATCAATATTTATGTTCTCTACTTCCTCATTATTCTTTCAACATCCTCATCGATCCCCGCATATCTCCACGGCTCCTACAGGGAATCATCATCATTAAAGAATATTAAAATTTAATCATAAAACAAATAAAAATGTGAGACATCACATATACTTGTGCAAAATATGATAAACAAAGTACTAGAATATATGGATATAAATAAATGTTACTTGAATATGATAAACAAAGTCCTAAGCCACTTGGTTTGGTCTATTGGTGATGAATTTTGATAGTATGTTAGAGGTCCCGGGTTCGATCCTTAGCTCTATTGTAAACAAAAAAAATTCATAGTCTTTGGGTTCCCAAACGGGACAATACCTCCACGAGAATCTGCACTTACGAATACAATTGACATCCCTACATCAACCATATGTAACTTCTTCTTTTTTATAAAAAAATGTATCTTGTTAAATCACATTATCAAACTATTTGAATTGACCGCCACGACCCGTGGCAGCCCTACAGGCAAAATTCGAGTTAAGTTAAAGTCCTTTCAGTTATAAATAGAACCTCATTCTCATGTAAAAATCATCGGTCACTCTTGTAATTTTTTCCAAAGTTGAAATACATTTTCTTTTCTTAGTTTTATTTCCTGTTTATAAGTTTTATATTTTGCTTTCATGTGTGAGTAGTTATCTTCAAGTTAGGGTGTATGGACTATAGGATTTGACAAGCACTTGAATCATGAGATTAACCAAAGGTGCTTGAGGTGATAAAAGGTACTTAATTAGTTCTACAAGAGTGGCTAGCCATGAGAATAGGAAACCACTTTGATTTATTCGTTATGTTAATTACATCGAAAGATTATGAATTTAATTTATATGCACCGTCAGTGTAAAATTATTTTACACATGCGTCCAATAATATATCGACACATCATGTAATGGTAATTAAAAATACATGATGTGTCACATTCATTAAATGATGTGGCAACACATCATTAGATGTATGTGCAAAAAAAGTTTACACCGACGGTGCACAACAATTAAACTGAAAGATTATTTACTATATTTATTTAACTAACTTTTAGAAGAGTTTCTAAATTGATTCCTCATAGTAAAAAAAAGTTGGTAACATGTTATTGGGTGAAATCTCATAATTGTAAGGTATATTTACTTCTCATATCATATCATATTTTTATAAAACCAAAACAAATCAATCTCCACCAAAATGCTACTTATTCTAACCAACCTTTAGATATAAAAGGATATACTTTTTTCCTTCACTAGTCCATCTGAATTAATACTCTTATTATTACAACGATAATCTCATGCACTTCTAAGGCTATTAACAACTTATGTTATTTTCAACTTCTTTTCATATATTTTTTATGATAATTTATTAAAACAACTTATACTTTATGTGACCACAATTTAACTTTATTTTATCTTTAATATAAAAATAGCTTATACTCGTACTTAAGCTTTCTTTTATTTTATGATAAGTGTATTTATGCTAAAAAAAATCTGCAAAAGAAGTTACCTATATTAACATTTTGTTATATTATTAATTAATCAAGAGGCAACATATATTTCTATCCATATAACCATAAATTAGGGCAATAGATAAGTTGTTTTATTATTATATACAACAAAAAATTATGTTAGGTGTAAGTTCCATAATAAACCAAAAAAACAAACAATCAAACAAATGTTTTGGGGTGTAGGATGGCAAATTAAAGACATGACATCAAGATTTGTCCCACATTATCCTCCCCACATATGTCCCTTTTAGGACTTTAAAACTTACAAATGCATTGTTGTTTTTCTCTCTCCTCTGGAGTCCCCCCCTCCCTCCCAAACCCAGCACATAATACAAACTTTCATATCTTACACAAAACTCAATCATTTCTCCATACATAACAACAACAAAAAATATTAATTAAACCCTCAAAATTATAGATAGATTGAATCTTTGTTTTGTTAAGGAAATTACACCTTTGCATGCATTGGTTTCATTCTTTTCTAACGTAACATTTGTCGTGTTACATGTATATTAATATAATTTTATCAAATATTCATACATTGTTGTGATTGTGACTTTTTCTTTCTTATTCATTATTATTATTGTAACAACATTATCACAACAAGAATTTTGAATTTCTAAGATCCCGTGAAATTTCAAACTTTCGTGGGATTTTGGAAAAGATTGAATATTGTACACATTTATTTGAAATTAGCTAATGGCTTTTTGGCATTGGAAAAGGAAGGAATTGATAGAGTTCAATGAGATATGAACAAGGAATTATTCAGTTTGGTTGGTGAATTAAAATTTCGAAACAATGGAAGTGACAAGAATCCGCGGTTCTGCGGTTGTTTATGTCATCCTCCTTTGTGCTTTGGCTCAAGGGGGCTCAGAGGGGAACAAGGAAGATGATCATCAACTTTTGTTATCTTTCCTTCAAATTCATGGAAAACAGGTATCTATTTATATATGGTTCTGGATTTGATCATGTTATTATATTCCTATGTTTGGTTTTCGAATTTTTCGGCTAATTGTCTAGTGCAAACCATGTTTATTTGATAATTCTGTGTTTTTGTTTGTGATGCAGTACATTGTTTGTTATATAAATCTTATAGACATATTGAACTGACTCAATGTATATCTCACATGTTTATGTGATGCCTAATATGTATTAGTATTAATTAAATTGGTACTAATGGTCATTTTAGAACTGTCTCCCAAAAGATTTGAACACTGTCCCTTGAGGTTACCACTAAGTTAACACCTCATGGATATGTAATGGCTAGGATGGCTTAAACTTTTCCCAAGGAGTTCAATTCACTGTGAATTTTGTTACATTTAGTTTAATTTACTATGTTTTTGTTGTTAATGTATTGATTATAATAAATGAACATGGCGCTACTATTACTTAACTTTTAGAAATAAACATGACAGTGATAGTATAGAATTCCAAGTAGTATTACATATGACGCACGGACACTCTTCAGATTAGGCGTGTTCTGATGTCAGACACGCGTCGATGTCTGACACCGACACTTATGATTACATTGTGTCTGTGTTGTGTCTGGTGTCCGTGCTTCATAGAGTATTTCACATTCCTTTTGACTTTTATATATGGCAAATAGATCAGGGAATATAGCGCAGACACTTTATATTGAAGGTGTGTCTGACACAGCGACACATGTTAGTGTTCGTCATCGGTGTAACAGTACACCTGTGCGTGATTACATACAATAACTTCTATGTGTCAATGTTTTTATTGTATCGAGTATCTGTGTTGATGCTTCATATGGAATCATGGGACAAATTAGTCAATCTTTTGAGGTATATTGAATGATACTATCCTCTCATTTTGTTGATGCAGGAAGTGAAAGTGTGGAAACATTGCATGAAAGAATTGATAGTGAGAAAAAATGATGTAGAAGAAAGCAGTGGCATGAAGTCTATTCTTTCAATACAAAACCATGAAATGAAAAGAAAAGTTTTGGACTGCGTAAAAACAAGTGCTACTCCTCCTGCTCCAGTTATTGAAGTACAAAGTAGTTCAAGATACTTGCTAAAAAAACATTCTAGATCAAGCGTAGCTTTAAAAAACGATCATCGTCATCATCATCAGATAACAATAAGTTCGATTTCTGAATCACGAAATAATTACATACCACCTTTATCACCAATGTCTCCAAGTCCTAGTGCTAATAGTCCATCCCCAAAGCATAAATTGGTAGCAGAAATTCGTGTTTCAACGCCAGCAAGTGCTTCTTCGTCTTCACCATCACCATCACCCTCACCAGAAAGTGCTTCTCCACCTTCACCGACACCTGATACTGGATTTGATTATTTACCAGTTCCTCCAGAAAGTTCTTTGTCGTCTCCACCTCCGCCAAGTAAAAATAAAGATTCTTCTAAAAAATCAAAACCTAAAACCGATGCTCCAACTCGTTCACCTTCTTCTAATAAAGAGTCTTCTAACAAAGAGTCTTCTAATAATGAGTCGACGGGGAAGGATTCAATTATATTAGCTGTTGTTGTATCAGCAATCATAATGTTTATTGGATTTTCCCTTTGCGTTCGCGAGGCCAAAAAAGATGACGGGCCTTTACTCGTATTAACCTCAAGTGATTATCCCGGAGGTATGTTTATATATGTTCATGCTTTTTAAGTATCTAGTTAGTCCCTAAAATGATATATATATTCAAAACATACCAGAAAATCTAAATATCATCAGTCATTTTAGGTCAGATTTTATTATATATACTCAAACATTTTAGATTAGTGTATCTCATTAGTTAATTTGATCCACAAAGGTGTCTTCTATTAGTTAGCTTAATCAAATTACTAATATAAGACACATTAATGGATGTTTTTATAATTACAATACATTTGCGAACTACAGTTAGATCGTCTCATATATTTAGGCATCAAAGTGAGTATTTACTCGCTAGTGTATATATCGGTGAAGTAATACACTTAGTCCTTTAATGTGACTCTTTTGTTTTTTCCTTCTATTACTTCAGGTACACCGAAGGTTGTTCGATTGGGAAGTATTAATAATAAAGAAGAAGAATGTGATATTAACGAAGGATGTCCATTTAACAAAGGAAAAAATCCATCTAATGTTGGAAATATGTCCATGAAGGCCGAAAATAATAACGATTCTTCACTAGTCGAAGAAACAACTACAGCAGCAGCAGCAGCAACAACAACAACAACTGCTGCTGCTGCTGCAGCAGCAGCAGCAGTAGCAACCACAACAACAACAGAAGATATGGGACAAGTAACAGAAACTTCTTCTGGAAAACCAGCCCCTCCGCCTTCTGTTCCTCTGCCGCCACCTCCTGGTTCTTTGCCTCCGCCTCCTGGTCTTCCAGCACCTTCTCCAGCACCGCCACCTCCTCTTGCTCCTCGTCCTCCACCACCTCCAAGAGCTGGTCATCCACCACCTGCTCCTCCCAAACCAATGGCTGGTAAAAACAAAGGTACACCTCTTGAACAAGCAAAAAAAGGGAGTTCTAGTGAAGGTGATTCTCAAAAGCCTAAACTAAAGCCATTTTTCTGGGAGAAGGTTAATGCAAAACCTGATCAATCAATGGTGTGGCATGAGATCAATGCAGGGTCGTTCGTGTAAGAACACTAACTCTTTGCCATGTTTAGATGATTTATTTAAGCTTATCTAATCACATAAGCACTTGTGAAATTGTTTGAAAGCGTTTATAAAAACAACTTATGACGTGACCATAAGTTGTTATCAGATTAGTTTCCACAAGCTCTCTATGATGGCTAATGATAAAAAAACTTCGAGTTTATATGAAAACAATCTGACATTTATGACTACTTATCAGGTTCGATGAAGAAATGATGGAGTCTTTATTTGGATTCGCAAACCCGAACAAAAATGAAAGGAGAAAAGAATCAGCTTCTGAAAATTCAGTACAGTATATTCAGATTATTGACCCTAGGAAAGCGCAAAATTTATCAATTCTTTTACGTGCTCTGAATGTGACAACAGTTGAAGTTATTGATGCACTTAACGAAGGTAACACGATATACTTTCACTATGATAACGGTTTTTGATGAATGTGTTAGGACTCACATAGCGGAGTTAGATTCATAAAGTTGTTCATATGGTTAAAACTTGCGCTTGCGGTTACATTGTGAACCTTAATATTGCAGACTGCAGTTTAGAACTATGCCCTCAAGCAATAAATTTAGAGCATATATATCTTTTTAGCATCCCCTCGGATTAAGATTTGAAAATTACAACACAAATTCATGACATAGTATAATTGATTGAATCAGGTAATGAGATTCCTTTGGAGCTTATCCAAACATTGTTGAAGATGGCGCCAACACAAGAAGAGGAATTGAAACTTAGGTTATTTTCTGGAGAACTAACTCAACTAGGCCCAGCAGAGAGGTTTCTCAAAGTATTGGTTGAAATTCCATTTGCTTTCCAACGTCTTGAATGTCTCATGTTCATGCTTATTCTTCGAGAAGAGGTTACAAGCATTAAGGATTCCTTCGCAACATTAGAGGTAATCACTCAAACTCCTACAAATTTACTTTGAATCTTTAATGTGTGTATCGATGAGATATATAACGAGCCAAGTTTGACTAATTTAGCATACTACTTGATGAGTCAATTTTGACAATATTTCAGACACATTTTCGCGCATTTTAGCAGCATAATTGCAATTGTGAGTTGTGACTGTAGCTGCAATTTAAAACTGTGACATGCACTCATATATGAATCAATCATTTTTATGATAAATTAAGGTGCTGCAAACATATGAATATGACTATGGTTAATTATTTTGGTTCATCTTATCAATGGCAGGTTGCTTGCGACAAGCTAAGAAAAAGCAGATTATTCTTAAAACTACTAGAAGCAGTACTCAAAACCGGAAACCGTATGAACGATGGTACCTACCGAGGGGGCGCTCAAGCATTTAGGCTTGACACACTTTTAAAACTTTCTGACGTAAAAGGAACAGACGGAAAAACAACACTGTTACATTTCGTGGTTCAAGAAACTATACGTTCTGAAGGAATAAGAGTAGTAAGAACCGAAAGAGCAAGCAGAAGCATTTCAAGCGTAGGAACCGACGATGTAGATTATGAAAATGAAAATACAGAAGAACATTATCGTAGTCTTGGACTTCAAGTAGTTTCAAGCTTAAACAATGAACTCGAAGATGTTAGAAAAGCAGCATTAATAGACGGTGATGCAATTACCAGCACAGTTTTGAAACTCGGTCACTCGTTGGTTAAGACTCAGGAGTTTATGAACAATGAGTTTAAGAATTTGGAAGGGACTGAGTTTCAAAGTTGTTTAGAGAAATTTATGGATCATGCGAAAGTAGAGGTAATGTTTCTTGTTGAAGAAGAGAAAAGGATAATGGCATTGGTTAAGAGTACGGCGGATTTTTTTCATGGGAATGCAGGGAAAGATGAAGGGTTGCGTTTGTTTACGATTGTGCGTGATTTCTTGTTCATATTGGATAAGGTTTGTAAGGAGGTTAAGGAAGCTGCATTAAAGGCGATGAAGGAATCGGCTAAGAAAGAGGCTTTGTCAGCATCGGTGCCATCTTCATCGAATGCACAAAATCATCAACCGTCGCCATCACAGCAGCCAGCGCCGCCTTCTGATCTTCATAGGCGAGTGTTTCCAGCTATTGCAGAGCGGAGAGTGGATTATTCTAGCTCTGATGACGACGACGATGAGTTTTAGGGATCCATTCATTCATTCATTTTATCTCGATAGTTAATTTGAGATCAGTCTGCTCACGCTCATCAAATCATGTTTAAGATGATCTATCTCATTGGTTTAAGATCGGACGGCTAAAATTAATTACTGTGTCGCACATTTAATGTGTGGAATCTGAAGTTGTAGCTAATAGCTATGCATGCAAGTGTTTTGATAATGAATTTGGTATGTGCTAATGTGTATATTATATGATGACGAAATGTTATTATAAAATGTACCAAGTGGGGGGTGTTTCATCATCATCATCATATTCTGTGTTTTTATTTTTTAACTTTCAAGTTCATTGGAAATTTGAACATAAATGAGAAAAGATGATAGTATATGCCGTTGATACGATTATTAATAGATTCAAACGTCAAAAGACTAAATTTACCTAAATGATCCTTGTCTTTTGACGCTTGAATCAATTTAGTCTTTGATTAAAAAAAATTAAATTAGTCTTTGTCATTACATAACGTCGATCAAGTTAGTTCCTCTATTTATATGCTTGTTATGTAATAGACTCAACGAGATTTTCATTTCCTAATTACCATTAAACTTTTCAAATTTCTAACTACTTCATCCAAACACACTCTAACTTTAATATTGTAGCGAAAGACATTAATATTTCTACATTTCTCTTAACTTTCCACATTATGTTTCTTCAACCTTCTAAAGAGTTTAATTTTCACTCTCAACATAAAACTAATAATACTAACATGTGATTATGTTACAAAATGCGGAACTAGATCCTCTCCAGCCACACTGGATGATCCTGCGCAAATTCTAGCCATTGATTTAAAATTACTTTGCAACCAACAACATGGACTAATTGATGGGCGGCTCAGATTAGTGCAGGACAAGAAATATGAGAGGAATGACAGGAGAGAATCTAGATCCTACAAAATACTAATCCATGGAGGCAGTAGCAGAAATGTAATATATGACACAGAATAAACCATGAACAAAACAAGAAATCCCACCAATGGACAGGAAGTGATGATGTGAGAAACCACATGAACCATCTGCCCTGTTGTTTGACATAGCCCCTATCGCCAGCATGGACAATCCAATGGCCACCACCACCCTGATCAACAACACAATCATAAGGAAAAACTAAAAAAAATGTTTAGGTATTTAGTCAATGATCCTTTAAATCTAGCATTATATATGTATAAGTTGAGTTTTTTAACCACAAATCAAAATACACAATTGTTTTTATAACTTCATTATCTATAACCATCAAAGAATGTTTAGAACCTGCATATATTTACAGATCAGTAAGTATGATACAAGTACCGCACACGTACGTGTTACTTGGTATGTATCCAGGACGAGTACTTCATCATTTTAGGAGTACCGAAAAGACAGTGTAATAGAGGCAGAGATACATTACCAGGTTAAAATAAGGCAAGCCACTGAGAGTTGCCTATTGGAGGAAGCTTTCTCAAATTCCTGTTGAGAACAAACACAATTGCAGCCACCTAACAAATTTGCTATAACATGAGATAGTCCCAAAAGCACTGCTGCACCCAACCCCAACATGAAGGCATCATGACTTGGTTCTCTACACTCAAATATCCACACCTTCAAATGCTTAACCTGTTTGTTAAAAATTAAATAAGTGCTATAGATTAATTCACAATGCACATAATGCATAGTTGTACTTGTAACAACAAATTTCTTAATTGTACTCCAAAAAAAAATCTCAATTTCTTCATTTAAGGAGGACATGGTTGCCGGAGAAGGTACATATGGTTGGAGTGATTATGAAACACATACACATATACAGACATGACACTGACACATTAACACCGATAAATGGTAATAATTTGTGAAAATGAAATAATGAATTACTAGAGTGTAATCATACACCGACACATATCAGACATTGAACTCGACTTCAATCAGAAATGTCGACGATACCAAACTAACAATTAACATTTGTTATTTTTAAAAAGAAGAGTAAAAGAGAAGCATGTTCTAAAAATCAAAATCTTTTTTATACTATTTGTGTTTGACATGTTTGTTTTCCTATAGTATCAAAGGTTGTGGTTCTTCTGCAAAGAGTTTAAAAGATCATGCATGTCAATATTGTTTTTCTTACATATATGAATGTTGTTTTTAAGATAATTGATTTTGTCATTCAAAAAGGTTACCGGTACAGCTTGTTGTCCGTTTGTCTTTCAATCAGCTTGTAATTATCTTATATTTATTTTCAACTCAAAGAGACAAAGAGATTCATATGGTTTGATCTTAAAAAGAAAAGATTCTAATTTTCATCAAAAATAGAGTTGGCATGAACCATACATACCTTGTTTTGTGCTATTTCAGCCTCAAAGCCAAGAATCCCAGCAGCAACATCCATGATTACAATTAGTAGACAAACAAAAATGCCTACTACTTTAGCCATTTGAGTATAGGACAAATATTTCTGAGATTTTCTTTCAGTTTTTACTGGTTTAATTTGTTAACAAAGTTCTAAGGCTAGAAACAGTGGGAAAATATATGTAGTGAGATTGTGTTGGGGTGTATAAGTGAAAAATAAAATAAAAAAGTTTATTTTGTTCACACTCACACACACACTGTGCAATGCAAACTTTATATTGGCTTTATTGTTTACTTTTCCTTATTTTTCTCCATTCTTGGATTCCTTTGTCAGAAAAGCATGAGCTTATACTTAAATGCGAATGATGGAAGGTTTGGTTCTTTGACTTTTAGGTAGTACTAGTACTCCTATGTTTTTTGGTTACCCACCTCATGGATAACCAGCTGGTTTAAATAAACACTTTAAATAAACATTTTGTCTTTCAAAAAAAATACTCACTTAATCCTATATTACAAGAAGAAAAAAAACTATTTTTTCTTGTTACAAATTATAAGTAAAAAAAATCAACTTTTATTATTTTCAATAAAATTTACTCTCTCTCTTCTTTTTTCCATAATCAATAACTAATCAATTTTTTTTACATCTTCCAATGAAACATATTTCAAGAAAAACATAAAAAATCATTTTTTTTAAACTCCCAATATTATATAAAACAAATAGATTACTACTCTCTCCGTCCCAAAATATAAGGGAAAATTGGTCAAATAAAGTTGATGTATCTAGTCTAAATTTTTAACTAGA
This sequence comes from Trifolium subterraneum, assembly GCA_951799995.1. NCBI lineage: Eukaryota > Viridiplantae > Streptophyta > Magnoliopsida > Fabales > Fabaceae > Trifolium > Trifolium subterraneum. Next base: position 45,678,435 of record OX637465.1, on the reverse strand, counting down.
TACATTAACTTTCTTTGACCAATTTTCCCTTATATTTTGGGACGGAGGGAGTATGAGAAATCAAATAGAATTAGTAACGAGATATGTTTGAAATTTTAAAAATAAAACAAATCAGTTTTTTTATATAATATCTTAAACTAATTGGGAGAGAGATTAGGAATTAAAATAGATACCTCATTTTATATAAATAGAGAGTTAGGAGTTGGAGAGAAAATTATTGTTCTCAAACCTAAGGAGTGAAGGCATAGCAAGGAAATTTAAGGTAAGGGGTTTGTCCAACTCATTTAGGATTTTGAATGTGTATAGGATGAAGATGATCCTTTCTTTTTTTGTTTTGCTATATGGTGTTGTTATTGTTTAATAATCACTTTAAGATTATGAATTTTAGTGACAATGAGTGTTGTTCCTTCCTTTTGATATTTGATTTTTACCGTGAACCTATGATTTGTATACGTCGGTTTGGAGCTATGTCATTCTGATACTTTTTAAAAATATGTTGATTACATAAAACTAATATGTGGGGTTCCAGCGGGTTTACTTGTTCCTATACGAATTTGTTTTCTAATATATGGGCAGTACACGTTTTCAAAATATAAATCAATTTCAAAGTTGCTTATGTTGTTTGGATTGGCAATGCCTACATAAATTGTGAATATAATTTATGTGATGCAATAATTTACGGTTCTTCTATATATATATATCTTGTTATAGACATCACACTATTTGATTTTTGTATAAGATTTAAAGAGAAAAATCACTTTTCCTTTATCACTTTTGCTTAATAATTAATAATTTATTAGTATCATACTTTATTAGTAAATATCTATAGGAGTATTACTTTTGAGAATGATCCTGAGTTAGGTTACTCCTCTTACATATATACTTCAGTTGGGTGATTATGTACCTTTAAGGATGTTGATTGATTTTTTATTGTATAATATAATAAAATTGAGTTGATTATTAGTATTGTTGATTGAATTACTAAATATCATGATTAGAGAATTAACCAAGATTGATTTAATTTAAAATATTTGATTTAGAATATCTTTGTGATAATTGACGTTGATTAATTGTCGTTGTTTGTCGTGTTGTTATGGTGGCCTTGAGTCACCGTTTGTCGTGTTGTCGGTGTTGTTTATAGTTGTTGAGTAATGATGTTGGAAATATATTATTATTAATGATGTTGAATTATATATTACTATATTATTGCAGTGAGTAGCAAAATGAGTAGCAATGAGTAGTAATGATGTTGAATTACATATTATTATATTATTATAATGAGTAGCAATGAGTAGCGATGATGTTGAATTATATGTTATTATATTATTATAATGAGTAGCAATGAGAAGTTAAAGTTATTTTGTTTTTTGAGTGGATTGTTGAATTGGATGAGTTGTGTGTGTGTATGTGTCTAATTTAGGAATTGTATTTACTTTTGTGTTCGGTCATTCCAAAGAAGGTTATTGTATGCTTGTTATCCCTTATATGGTCGGCTTACATTGTGGATGAATTGTATGCTTGTTATTTAAGTGATGTTGTTACTTACCCTCTTCTGGCTTGGCCATGCGCGCGGTTCACACCAGTAGATTTTCAGGTAACTAGTGACGCTTAGTTGAGAGTCTGGAGGTGGCGTTAGAGGTTGTCTTTTCTTTCCCAATTTCAATAATGGAGTCGCTCTGTTAGGAAATTGTCGGGGAAAAACTATATTTCCTTTTGTTAAAAGTTTCTTTTGAAAAAAGAATTAATCCATGTTATTTGTTCAGTATTTTCTTATCATTATTATTAGGCTTAATTAGTCCAATAGTCCCTTAAAGACATTTTAAGTTTCAAAATGGTCCCTTAAAGAAAAAAAGGTCCGGATTGGTCCCTTAAAGACATATCCGTTAGTCATTTTGGTCCTTTCCGTTAGTTTATCAACCCCAAATGTATTAGGTGGACCAAAATTGTAAATGGTCCACCATAGACCTCATTAAATTTTTTAATTATAACCATTTGATCTTTTTCTTAAAACATATACCTTTGGATCTTACAAATCAATGAGATCTAATAATGAGCCACCAACACTTGATTTATTTGACTTTTCTTCATCTTCTTCCCTTTCTCCTTCTTCATCTTCATCACCATTTTCATGGAATTCATAAAAAACCCAAAAAAATTTCTTCAAAACCCAAAAAATCATTATTAATTTTTGCTTCTTACCCTCACACCCTCAATATTGATATTTCTTCAACTCCCTATTCTTTGTTTTTCTTCTTCTAACAACACATCTCTCTTCAAATTCACCTTCACCCCCACCATAACACAAAATCAACACAACAAATAACACATCTTTAATCTCAACAACAAAAAATGAAGGAACAGAACAAAAATTACAACTCATCTTCATCTCTCTTTGCAAATCACCATCATCAACAAACTCACACTAAAATTAGCTCTAGAGAAACCCACACTAATTTAGATTTTGAGATTTGAGATCTGAACTTTATTTTTGTTTTCATATCTGAATAGATTCGTTGTTTGATTTGGATTTGATCTAGGTTTGTTGCTTTTATTTTTTCTGGATTTGTTGTTTGACTATATGTAGTTTTTTGAGTTTTTCTGGATTTGTTGTTTTTAGTTTTTTGAGTTTTGCTTACCATTTTTTTTGGATTTGTTGTTTGAATATATGTAGATTTGTAGTTTTTCTAGATTTGTTGATCTAAGTGTATTTTGAGTTTGTTTGAAGATTTGAAATTTTGTTGTTAAAGTTTATGAAAATATTCATGAAGATGAAGAACAAGTGAAGGTAGAAGATGAAGGAAAGAAGAAAAAATTGGATGTTGGTGGTACACCATTAGTAACAATAGACTTGTGCAAAACTAAAACTAACGTTTTTTGGAAAAATTGACGGAAAGGACTAAAATGATTAACGGAGATGTCTTTAAGGGACCAATCCGGACATTTTTTTCTTTAAGGGACCATTGTGAAACCTAAAATGTCTTTAAGGGACCAGTGAACTAATTAAACCTTATTATTATTGGAATTCAGCACTTGAGAAATTTTCATTTATTCAAATTTATAAGTTCATTTTCCGCTGTATTTTCTTTAAATGTTTAGTAATTAGTCCCGTTGAAGATTAGTAACATCCTTTGTAAATGAATCAATCAATTTTTATAGATAAATCAACGGGAATTTGAGGGTGTTACAAATTTCAACAAAAGGATACCGTACATTTTAGCTCCTAAATGGTCGAATAAATTGGCGAAGGGCTTATTGAAATAGTGTGAGAATAAGCCGACAAGTATGCAGATTCATTCCAGTAGTAAACCCTATAAATTGGATGAAACCTTATTAGAAGATGTACTGAAAATGGGTTGCAATATATTTGCGCACATCACAACATATATTCTTACATGAAAGATTATTCGAAAAGTCAGCCCTAACATTTTTTTATCAAAACATATATCTTCATTAAAGACAGCAAGTTCGAAAAGTCAGCCCTAACATTTTTTATCAAGACATATATCTTCGTTAAAGACAGCAAGTGGAGGAATGAAGTTATTTCGATCGGGTTGTGCATTGCCTTCTACTCAAGAGTAGGATTTACTTTTACTATTTGTATGATTTTGTTGTTTTCCAATTTGTAATGATAAACTCCGCTGATTTGTCATTTATAATTATTATAATACTTTGTGATCTGAGGGAGACTTTTCTATTGATACAACGATTATGATGTATGGCCAAATTTTGGTTTGATGAAATTTGAAGCTTGAGATATATAATTGTATTGGCTTGAACATAAATACTTGCAATCAAATTATGTGGAACTATTATTTTGCTGTCATTGCTAATGAATTGACCGGTCCAATGTGTTGTTGTTCATTTGTAAAGGGGTGATCTCTTGATTTTATATTGGTGACTTCATTGCATCAGTGTAGTTTTTGTGTAGTGTTTTTAGCATTTCTTGTGCTAATTTCACTCTTTAATAAAAAAATTGTTTTTTCAAAAAAAAAAAAAGAATTAAATATGAATTTTTAAGCACCAAAATATAATGTTTAATGTTGTGGACGTTGATAAAAGTTGTTTAATGTTATTTGATACTTAGATTTATATGTTTAGATTTGTTTAATAGTGTTGATATAGCCATGGGACTAATAATCACTTAGAAAATTGAATTTGAAAATCTAAAGGCTCAATCTCAAGTCTCAACTAGTTAGAAATATTGAGACTTTGCAAACCTAGTTCTTATGAAAAGACTATGAAGTCTCAGCTGATTCCATCGACTATGAGAATGGAGATATATTTTTGTCAACTTGACCGTTCATTTTCACCTAAATGGACTAATAGTAATAAACTAATAATCACTTAGGTATTAAATTTTCGACAATCTAACAACTTAAACTCAATTGGTTGGAGTGACTATCACTAAATAAACCTAGTTTTTATTAATGGAATGTGATGTCTCAACTGATTTTAGCAACTTTAATAAAGATTTATAATTTTACCAATCTCATTGTTATTTTTCACTTATAGATTTTCGAAAATCGAATTCCCGTGTGAATTTGAATGGTGGTTTTTGTTAAAAAAAAATTGATGTGATACGTTAAGCAATGTTTGATTTTAAAAACAATTTACACTAATAAGATTTACAAAGCACAATAGTTTCACTTATGTTTTTACAATATTTGGTAATAAATTTTTAAATATTTTATTCTAAGTAAATTTTCTACCTTAATATAATGACAAATTGAAATATCGAATAAAAGTCGATAAACACAAGTAATTTATCATAAAAATATCCACAGAAAAATAGCTGTGACAAAACAAATTTATTCATTTAATAAATTTTACATGAAATTGCACAATAGTTTCACTTATATTTTATAAAATATTTATAACATATTTCTAAATACAGATATTATACTGTTTAAGTATCAATAAAAATTCAATTGGTATGCGCATTCACAAATAGTTTTTTTTTTTTTTTTTTAAAAATACAGGACAAATATTTATCACTGATATACATAAAGAAATTGGATAAATATTTACCGTTGATAACTATAATTTATTACAAAAATCATATATGTGACGTATATTTATCACAAACCAATAAGTTAAATTTATCAAATTTTTATATCTTTTAAATAAAAATTCAAATAATAAGTATATATTAATTATAATTTATTTAAAAATATACACCTGACAATAACTTTAATAAAAAAAGTTATTAAATTAATAAGTTACTAGAAAGAGAAAAATGGTCTAACTTATATTTTAATAATATCTTATAACAAAATTTTAAATATTTAACTCTAAATAATTTTTTACATTTTTTTATGATTAATAAAAAAATTAAATTAATATAATTGTGCACTTTTGTTTCTTTGCTGCTCTTATATTCCTTATATAAGAGGAAGCCTTAATAAATTTGTTGATTCAAAAAAAAAATATATATATATATATATATATATATATAATGACGCACTTAAATATCGAATAAAAGCCGATGGACCCGTGTAAATGCACGAGTCTCTAAATTAGTTAACATAATTAATAAATAACAACTATTAATATTTTTATATAAAAAATAAATTATACTTTTCACTGAGAAAGAAGTGAGAGAAAAGGGAGAAAGATGAGTGACAAAGAAGAGAGAATTAAAATTAATAGAAAAATGATATGTGGGAGAGTGCATGGTATAAAGATCAATCTAAAGGTGAAGAATGTTTGTCCATCATAGACCATTTGTTGCATTGATCCATGTTAGAATTAGTCCAATATTACCAAGACCAAATTAATCTTGAGAAAGAGTGTATGGTAACAATCTTGAGCTTGATGATTTCACATGACTTTGTTTTTTTCTTTCCCTTTTTTTTTATAGAATCACGTGCCTCTATTTCCCAATAATATAAGAGATAATTTATGTTTTTTTGACTTTGTTTTAACCGATCAATGTTAGTGGTCAGTAACTAGTATTATATTTTTTGTTGTAGGTGGAAATTGAATTCTTGACCTCTTTATTACTTCATTTCTTATCTCATCTACTTCGACCACCAAACGACCCTTATAAATTCCAATTTATAATTTTTGAAGCGTTCATAAATCCTTGAGATATGAAAGAAAAACAAACATCCCAATTAAAATACTTGTCTTTTAGTTTGGCATGAGAACCTCAAAAAGCATCTATATTTGCATATAAATTACGCATAATTTTTCAAAAGCATCATAGGTCCTACTGTGTTTTGTTATATGAAAAATTTAATGTACCTAGTTCAAAGTATAAGACCTTTGAGCTCAAATAACACTTAACAAAATTTAAATCTCATCAAAGAGACCAATGAAACTTAAAGCCAAAACATCTCCATACAAGGCCTATCTTTTTACCACAAAAGCCACAAAACTTCAATTTATATATTTGTCTTTGTATGCACTATCCCTCTTGAATAACGTTTGTAAAAAACAAAATATTCCTCTTGAATAACACAAGAGACTCAACTGCAGAAGGCTTTTTTTTTAAAAATATATATATTAATTAGCCGGTGAATTATTGCTTTTAATAGTCAAACTGGATTGAGACCTGTGCACAGTTTTTTTTTTTGTATCATTTGTTTAGGATTAGTATTAATATAATATATTTTTTGTAAGGGTATTAATATTTTAACCTCAAGCATAATGTCATGTAAATTTGAGATGATAATATAAATTTCAAATACAGCTAAGAAGGGACATTTTTTCTTTAGAATGAAATATATGATTGAAATTGAAGTGCTTATTTGTCAACTTCCCTTCCAATGTGAGCAGAGAAACCTTGAAAATATGGGTACATATATTTGCAGGTATATTTTAAGACATACAAACTTGTTACGGTAAGACCTACCGAAACGCGTATGGGTTCAGGAAGTGGTTCATCTTTCTGCATGATGCTGCATGACCCACTAACCAAAACACTTCTAGATTTGTGAATTGGACACTGATTCAAAGGGATTAGTAAATTCTGCAGCTCATTTTTTATGTAGTTTGGAAGAAATGGGTAAAGTTGATGAAGGTTGTGTTGACCATCATGAACAAAACATCAGGATTTTGTCTCCCTAATTATTGGTTCTCGTGATGTTTTGTTTTCCTTTCTTGTCTTTCTTTTATTTTTGCATTTTTCTTTTCTATTTTTCTGGGTAAGGTTTGGTCTCCCACTTGTAATTTTCCTTGTTTTTATATACATAGATAAACACTTGGCAAGAGATGAAGGGGTGCCGACCTAGTTAAGATGACTTATAATTTTCTAATGTTATCATGCCCTTCATGGAAAGAAAAAAAACACACTTTAGGAATTAAGGCAACGTTTTAGATAAACAGAGATAAAAACAATACCAGTTGAGAATGCTTGAGTGACAAGATTGTAGACGCCATCTCCTAACAACATGCCAATGTTTCTTGCAGAAAATTAATTAGAAACCATCTTAACCCAGAACCTTACAATATCTGTCAAAAGAAAGAAGAAGAAAAAAACCTTACAATATTTTGCAGAATTTAAAAACAATAGACACCTTCCCTAATCACAAGTTTGGCCAATTAATCCCTAATCATCTATGGAATGTGTAGAATTTACCTTAAAAGAAGATTTTGATTCTAATTAGTAGCACTAAACAAGTTTCTGAATCATAACCTACACACTACATCCATGATGGACCATCCGAAACTTAGGCCATGAATATTTGTTTCTTTTTCTTCTAATCATAGTTTGAGCATAGAAAGAAGAAAGTGTTCTTGTCACCAAGTTTCTCCCATTGCTCCCTTGACTTAGGCATCAATGAAGCTCCTTTTGAAAGAAAATCTAGTTGCACCCATACTTCAGTTTCTGCTAGATGAAGGGTACACAAAGAACCAGTAGTTCCTAAAGTTTTCTAAAGGCCTTTCAATCTTTATTTGATGCTCCTTTATAAAATAAATAAATATTAACTTTTCTTATACAGTTCTTTTCTTTTTTTTATACTTTTCTACAACATTTTGATACTGATCATATAGACAATACAAGCAGCTTCAAAACAAAAAAGTTTAGAACTACAAGCTTCAGGAAAACCCCTAATGTCTTGTAATTTCATCTATAAAAAAAAAGAATTATACAAAGAATTATTACATAAATTTCTGAAAAATCATTACCAACTGTATGTTTGCAACCACTGTGTGATGTTTTTTTTAGATATATTCATCGACTCTACAATGTCTTGTCCAAGTGAATCTTCATGCCAAAGCATAAATATCAACAAGGCCACAGCTGAAAAGAGCTTGACCAAAAGCTTGTGCCCTACTTAAAAGAAAATTTTCCTCCCTTATGATCCCCTGGAAATAAGGTTTCATTGAAGTCTCCAATTACAATCCAAGGATCATTATTAATGTGCAATTGGAGCTGTTGAAGATAGGTCCAGAAAGTTGGGAGAACAACTGGAATAGGCTATTATAAACAGTTTTGAAGTTATTAATTAATAAAAAATCTGAAATTTTAGTCATCACCGAGACAATGAAAAGTAAATATTGCGGAAAATATGCGCAGCTCAGTTTAACGGAAAATATGAGAAGACCACAAATACCTTGAATTAAACCTTTTTTTTCTTCATTTCATTTCCTATTAAGAGTAAAATAATGTCCTACAACCAAATGAATTACAAATCAAAGGTTAAGAAAACTAACTCTGTACACAATAATGACGGAAAAAGCCGATCGGGGAATTATGCTTAGAATTAATAATGTACAGACTCCCCACGCTAAAAGAGGCAGGCAGTTCTGAATGATGAACCACAAAGGTTTGACCAGAATGGCTCCGTCTTCTTCAGCAAAACCATGCAAAATTTCACCGGTCCCACATGGCCTGGAATATAGCAGGTCTGTGCTTCAACCAGTGAACCATCTCTCTATCCAGTGGAGTATTATTAATTACAGCGTCTAACATTGGGCTACCAAAAAATTTAGGACTGCTTTTGAATGACCAAATCTGGTCTTTGGGCCAAGGTCTCTGGGGATGCTTCTCCTGGATAAAAAAAGAAAAAGAAGCATATGTTTAATCACCAGCAGCAAAGACTACAGAAAGCATAGTACAGAGAGCACTCAATCATGATTAACTTCCACGGAAATTCGTGTGCCATCTCCAAAGAATCAAACAGACTACATACTAAAAAAGCCCAGTAGCATGCGATGGCCTGGCAGGTAACAATTAGTATTACCATGAAACATACACTACCATAAACTAAATACCATGATCATCACAGAACTAGACAGGTAGTATTGTCCTACATTTTATTTACAGCTGTAATGGTAACGAAAAGAGAAAATAAACATGAAATGCTTGAATAAGATTTAATCCAGAAACACTCACAACAGTCGGTTTCTTTTTACTACCAAATTTGGCCACAACCAACAACTAAACAATAGTTTATAACCACCCAGTAACTACCATGTTTCAGAACTCAATTAATTCCAAATACATAGTTGGAACTGCTACTGTGTGACCAAAAGATTACAGTTTTGAATGGGGTGGAATTAGGCTTGTATAAATATAAAAATAAATATAAAGTAAAACTAACTACAAAACCATATTTGAAACAAATGTGCGTGAAGAAAACTAACCATTCTTGTCAACATAGATCTGACAGTCTTTGGACCATAAACACGTTGCCGTGAAGGCTTGTGAGCCTTGGCATAAAAGGAACTGATGTCTGGCAATGACAAGCTACCCCTGCTGGCTCTAGCCAGGGTACAATCAGGCTCCACATCACTCTGATTATGCCAAAATATCAGTTGCCCTAAACAATAATTTTGACCATATATCTTCCGATACTCTTGCAATCCTGCTCCCAATTTGTCGGCACACTTGGGACCTAAGTCAAGTGGACTAATATAGACAGGTGGTGAAGTAAAAGTTTTATAATCCTGCACACACAAAAATAACTTCAATTTTAAACTAAAAAACTAAAAATGATAGGAAGAGGAAGCATTTTGACTATATTACGGAGCATATAGACATTAACAGTAGAGGAACATACCAGTACTCTAAAGAAGTACTTGGTATAAGCATAAATGTGGATCAAGTCAGCAGCAGCATCATGCCGACATTTGTATGTACAAGGAAGATTTCGAACCTCGTCTCTCAACCTTCAAAATGAGATAAAGTAACAACGTAAAGATCGCAAGTTCCACTAGGACAAATTACACACAAATTTGGAGTGTCAGCACTTACCACAACAGAGATTTTTGAACCGCTTTCTGAATATCTTTAGAAACCAAAGGATCACGGGCACGAACTTTGGACTTGAGATCATTCAAGGCAGATTCTGCCACATGAGGGGTCATGCACTGAAGAAGCTCCTCAACAAATGAATCCTCTCCTTTCCAGAGGAATGAAACAACTGCTTCAGGACTGAGCTTCTCAAGAGGAGGTGGAGCTTTCATTGGATCACCAAATATACATCTCATAACATACCTTACCTGTAACGCAACTCAATGATTAACATCATTTTCAAACAGGAACAAAATTTACTTGCAAAATACAGCTATACAATGAGATCTGAATGTACAGAGCAAAAGAGTGTAGTTACATAGAAAAGAGTGTAATACACCATCCACTTCACATTACAGAGTGTGTAGTCACATAGAATAAAATGTTCAATAGAATGCAGCTATGATGTTAATAGCGGCGCTATAGCGCGCTATAGCGGGATAGCGTAGCGGTAAACCCCCTCCCCGCTATGCTATAGGTCCGCTTTCCGCTATTTAGAGAAGCGGAAATAGCGGCCGCTATTTGCAGGCGAATAGCGTTTTCGTAGCGGATTCGTAGCGCTATCTGACCACTTTTGCCTTTTGGGGGAAATTTTTTTATGAGAACCTTAATTTTTTTAAAATAAATCATAAAGTGTTAGGGGTATTTTGGTCTTTTCCTCACCCCTTTGGTGCCCTAAGTCCTCATATCACGTGATTACTTTTCTCTTTGCGCCGATTCTTCCAACGTTTCTCAAATACTTCAACGCTCTTGTCCTTCAATGCTCGCTTTGAAAGTATGATTTTACATACATTTAGAACTTGTCATTAATGGCTTGTCATTTTGTGTACTTATAGAACTTGCTTATGCTTTATTTTGATGGGATGTCATTTTAAGTACTTCTAGAACTTGATGAAATGTTATTTAGTCTTTTATTATAACCTATTTTGATGGTAAATGATAATATTTAGTATAATTATTACGTATGAAAGTCTCTTTAATTTTGTATATTTCTCTATTTTTTTAGTATTTATATATGTTGTTGGAATTTATGTTTAATTTGTACATGGATTTTTGGTCTTCACAATAGCGGTCATCCCGCTACCCGCTATACCATTTTCTGGGGTCGGCGCTACGCGCCGCTATCCGAGATTAACAACATAGGAATGCAGTGCCATGCAGCTTATCATAAAAAAGTATTGGCTCAGTGGTACTTGTTAGCAGTGATACTAACCACAAAAGTTAACATTTGCCAATTGCCATTACTCTTTTAGGACAATATTTTAGATGCAAAGCCTTCTTACCTTCATCAAAATCTAAAATAATAAAACTGGAAAATATAGAGCAAAATGGGAAGCACAATCACCTTATCAAGAGTCACTGCAAGATTCTGAAGCCTTTGGTTGTATACACCCTCAGCCTGAGTCATAAAGAGACATAGGAAAGGAAATAAATGTTATTTAAACTAGTCTTATTTTGATAACAAATTGCTGGAAGAGAAACAAAGAGCACACCTGAACCTCTGCGTCACTCCTTTCAACTTCAAGACATATCTCTGAAAAATATTTTCTTTTTTCTTCCAAATTATGCTTTAGAATTGCCTCAGGAAGTTTTGTTCTTTCAAAATTAATAAATCTCACCTACACCAAAGCACAAGTGTCAAAAAAAAAAATAAAGAATAAAAGAAGGTAGAATGTGAAAAACATCAACAACATGGAGGAAACAAGGCACATACAAGGCGAGCCGCATAAGCAACTAGCCAATCTGGCAAGCCTCCGAGCAAACAACTTCCTAAACCCGCTCTTCCCAAGTCATTATAGTCCTCTTCAGAAACGGAGTTTAATTCACAAGCTTCTAGCATCAAATAATGACAATCAAGAATCCCATGCCATTCCTTCAGTACCTGAGAGGACAGAAAATACTCCAGTTAACAGCTAAAATGGGCAGGTAAAATAAATTACAATAAAAACAGGAGTACTCCAATTATTACAACAACTCTAGGGTTTCATATAGATGAGAACAAAGGAAATATGGTAAGCATGTTGAGACATGAGACTTCTTGAATTTTGCCCTAAGCAGCATGGATACAAAAGAAACCAATACCATACTATAATACATGTATGTGTGTGTGTGGCACAACATGGTGAAATATAACCAGATACTTTAGGATTAATTTGATCTGTGTTTGAACTACACTAGAAAATATTGATATAAATACAAAGATTCATAATACAAGGATTTACTGTGACACTCTACCCTCAATACAAAGAAACGGTGAATAATTATGTTATTTTTAACACTCTACCGCAAGCTAGAACATATAAATTATATACAAGAAGTTCAGGATCTTTTGATGACTTAGTGAAGACACAGAAACGGTGAATAATTACTTTATTTTTAACACTCTCCCTCAAGCTAGAACATATAAATTATATACAACAAGTTTAGGATCTTTTGATGACTTGGTGAACATATCTTCCAAATGACCCTTTGAATTTATGAAGCTAGTGGCAATATGCACAACAACCTAATTATTGTAACGGAGTGGCATTCTATTGGTTGATTATAATGCAGAAATTTTATTTCTTTTAATGTATCCTAGCCATGTCTTGTCCTATAGTTCTAGAAATGTGTTTGTCCTTATGTCAGACTGTCAGTGTTGGTATCTACACTTCCTAGAGTAATAATTTATCTGTTGTAAAATCTCGCTCACAAATCATAATGATGTGAAAACAAATAAAAGGACAGCAGAATGCAGCCAGAAGAAGTATCCAATTGTGTCAAATGAGTGCCCAACACCAATAGGGATTAGGGAATCTATTTTGACACCTGTGCTTTTTTTAATTTTCTAGTTCTATCTTTTATCAGCACTTAAAAGTTAAAGATTTGTCAAACCTTTTGGAAAGCCCCTTCACCAGTCAGGTTTAGATAGCTCCCACGGCAAACTTGGCTTCCGCATAAACAGACTGATGCTTCATATTCCTCCTTGCTCTGCAGTATGATGAAACAGGTATTCATTAGACAAAGATATAAAGCAGATATATTTTCCTTTGACAATGCAAAAACTTGATGAGCAGTCAGACAAACCTCTGTAACAGAATTGTAATCAAATGTGATCTCCTCACCATGCTGAATTTTACGAACACTATAAATACCAATTTGATAATGACCGCCTACAGCAGTAACTCTGAAAATACAAATGGAAAAGATAATGGCTAATTACAACAATCATATCCAATCAAATAAGCTCAAAGAAATAGTTAATTACACCCTAATGTTATAATCATCTGCCTCTAAGTAATATTCCAAAGACACACTCAATGATATAATCGAAGATTAAATGTGTAAATTTTTCAGTTGATTCCGGACTCACTGTTTAATTCGACACCTGGGTTTCATATGGCAATACAGCATAAAAGAACCGGGAAGGGTGGGGCAGGGGAATTTTGACTGGGACCGATGGAGAGAGGAATTTAAAGGAAGCCACGGGTGGACCCACACTTTGCAAAAACACAAATGCTTCACAATGGATATAATGTGTACAACGAAAACTATCATGATTGCAGTAGGTAATGGGTGCACATAAATTTTTTTAAGCACATGAATTTCCCAAAATATACAACTATGCACTGAAAAAGCTAAAAACTGTTCGAAAATAAACAAAACCACCATCCAGTTCTTAACATGTCCGCAAACATATTGGAAGAAGACAAATGAACTTACTTTGCTTCACAATTAGGTCGGCATGAATGACATATTCGACTGGCATAGTTAGCCTTATGCATGGCATCAACAACAACTAAGTCATAACCATCAGCATCACCCTGTCATGTAAATGAAGATTAGGCTAGTCCAGAAAGTTGATAGAATGGCAAACGAGATAAAGTTAAAACCACAAATTTCTTTTCTGAATCATCAGGCACCTTTGGCCTCTCAAGGTATATGTTATAAAATTCTGGTGCTGGATCTTTGCTGTTTTTTTGCAGAGATCGTATCCCATCTTGTTTCTCAAACCACTTCCACACAGGATACACCTGACAAAAGTAAAAACTATGTAAATATAAGAGAAATAAAAATTTCCAGCCATTGTATTAAGACTATGTATGTATGTGTGTGTGTGTGTGTGTGTAGTTCATGCGAAATTCTGTACCAAAATATCAAAGCAATGATATTTTTGCAAAGCCAGGAATGGTAAAAAAAATCAATGAGGGAAACAAGAAAACAGAATGATTAAAAAATGTCATAAAGCAAAGAAGAATAAAGTTAAGACCTCAATTTTAAAGGCAAACATCGCAAAATAAATCATCTAATACTGCATGTGTATTTCAAATTTAAATCTAAAACACGTGAATGTCTAAATGTGCAGCAATCAATCATAAATAGTTTGATGATGATGGCAAATATGAAATAACCATATTTTCTACTCTCACCATTAGATACATTATAGTGTAGATACACATAGATATAGATAGCCATACCTCTCCAAGAAACTCCACAACAAAATCATCTTCACCAAAGCCTTCTTCCTTATTGCAAACAACACCAAGTCCCTGCGTGATCCAGATCAATAGACAGTTATAGGCAGCTCAAAGAAGGAAACAAAGTGAACTTAGTAGTGAAATGAAGTCACCTTGAACAACGAGAGTCAGTGTAAGCTAACTTCTGAGTTTTAGTGCTTCATAAATGCATAGACGAAAGCATGTATGTATGTATGTATGTATGTATGTATGTTATGTATGCATGTATGCATGCATGCATGTATAAATTCATAAAGAGCATGTACCTTTCTATAAGCTACATATTTGTCATCAGGACGTCTGGCTATTGCTTTTAGGATACCTTGACACATACTGATCATTCTTGTGTCACAGTGCTCCACTGCACTCTTTTCAATCTCTTGGATAACAGGCTGCAAAGGGTAACTCATTGGAGTGCTTCCAGTTCCAGTAAAATGCCTAACTTGCATATTCAATGTCCGAAGGAGTGTGTCTTCTATAAACACATGCTTCTCTTGTAGAGACCATTCTAATTCATCTGGCATAGAATCAAGTAAAAGATTGTGTGTATAGGGATCAATTCCATAAACCTCTTGCTCAACAACCTCATGTTCAAGCATTTTTCTAGGTTTGTAACCCTTGACTTCAGGAAGTTCCATATCAGACTCCTCAGTGCCATTCTTTTGTGCAGTTAACTTCTCTGCATAGTCATCTGGTAATGAAACCCGCATCTTCCTTTTCACATCATCCTCATCAGCTACAATGACATATTGATCAATGACATCATATTTCCTAGTAACAGGAGGAACCAGACTTGCTTTTGTCATGCGAGCTCCCCATTCACGCTCATCAGTAATGAAATCCAACCCATCATTAGGTGTTAAGTATCCATTTCCTTTTGACTCCCTGGTTCGACTCTCTAAATGAACTTCTTGGTCACTATCAGTATTGGAGGTTGAAGTATCCCCATCACTATTGCCATCTTCAGAAGACCTATCAAGGTCATCAGATGTGTCACTCTCTGAGTCCATAGATTTCTTATTCAATTTGGATAAACGCCTTCTGATTTCTCTATCAGAAGCATGCTGTCCATTATCCAAACCACCATGTATGTCATCACTTCTATACTTTCTGTCAGTCACTAATCTATTCTTCTTGTGCTTGGAGGAACTAGAACATAACGCCAAGGGTAAGTCATTTCCCCATAACTTCAAAAGTGTATCTCTGTCATTCACATATTTAGAACTCTCCTCCAATCGTGTAGCAAGCTGAATAAATAATGAGATAACATGATTCATATCATTAGCATCACCGCGATTCTTTGCCCTGTAATCAATATGCATATAATCAATTATTAAATAAATAAATAAATAATGGGGAAAAGAATCACACTTCAATGATCCAAGGAATATATCGTGAATGAACAAATCCATGAACCCAAAAGAACTAAACTGTATGTAAATTCTTATCATATAATATTATTATAAATTTTCATTAAAATATATGCACCCAAAAGAACTAAGCTGTATGTAAGGTCTCCAACCAATCATTGATGAAGGAAGACAGAATATTGGAAGTGTGTTTTATAAGGAGGAAAAGCGGTGTAAAGGAAAGGGAGAATTTGTATAATAGTGAGGAACTATTTTCATTAAAATATATGCACCCAAGAGAACTAAGCTGTATGTAAAGTCTCCAACCAATCATTGATGAAGGAAGACAGAATATTGGAAGTGTGTTTTAGAAGGAGAAAAAGGGGTGTAAAGGAAAGGGAGAATTTGTATAATAGTGAGGAACTAGTTACACTGGTTATACTTTGTAGGTGGATAATTAGGAGAATTGTGACGGAACTGCTGTAGGTTGTAAGGGGAACTTCTCCCTTGGAAGAGTGAATCCATTTTCCACATATAACAGCGGAATTGATTCTCTCCTAGCACAATTTTATTATTTTCCATACTCTCTTACAAAAACATATCATCTTTTCTATTCTTGTTAGAGCACAAATACACGCACATGTACCCACATAAGATAACCATAGAATCAGAAGAAAAAAAATAAACACACTCCATCCCTATTTATAAGCATCAATTTGAGGGGGGTGGTGGGGATGGGGGGGTAGGGAGGGGATTACTAGATGCATTTATAACTTTTTTCAAATGTATCTCAGATTAATATTACTAATTTGTTGTCTTGCAAGATGAAATGAAAAGTCAATACTGAATGCATTTATACACAAAGGGAAATTTAGTACTACTCATACACAAAATGAACACATTAATTACAGACGTATCAACTTTTCTTAAATACATATGAAAAGGGGCTTATAAAAAGGGATGGAGGAGTATATGGCAAAAAGCTCAAAAAAGCTCATTCATATGAAGGAAAAGGAGAAAACAAACATAAACCTACTTCATTGCATCACGGCACATTCTGCGTATGTCATCCTTCACAGAGCTTAACCCATGTCCATTGTAATAACCTCTTTTCATTTTAGCCTCAATTTCTGCAACCTATAAGCAAATAAATCATAAAACATAAGAAATCATAAATAACAAAAAAAAAAATGCGTCATAGTTACTTGAAAAGAATTTATTGCAGAAATTATTCATGTACCTTGGGCACAAAAAAGTCACACGCATTTGCCTTCATAATTTCCCTCAGTCTTGAAGCAAGAAATTCCTCCATCCTTTTGTAACCACTTTCAGATTTCTTAATTGACCATCGTCTTGTACGAGCATCTCTAGAGAGAATAGAAGAGGACTTTCTAGCATCATATAATTTTGAACGCTTGTATAAGTTTTGACGGAATAATTGCTTCGCTGTGTCTCTCTTGTCCACACTATCAAAATAAATCTTCAGCTCACCAAAATCATCTCTAATACCTAAACTACTGGCCTTCGAACCGGAGAGAGAATGATCACTAATCTGCTTGAGGCTTCTGATTTTATGTGGGTCATCTGCAGTTTTAGTTATGCGTGAATTTCGGCTCTTGATCCATTTCAAATTGGTAAATTTAGGAGTCAGTTCCTCAAACTGATTGCACCCTCTAATGTCTACTGTAGATAAACCAGAAACTGAAAGAAGAATTTTCTCTAGCATGTCAGCAGTAATATTGGTGCAACCCATTAGAATCATAGATTTGATCTTGTCTTTCTCGTAAGTATTCTGCAAGCAAATAATGAGAATAGATCAGAAAAACAATGAACCTTTCCTTACAATGTTAAATGAAAAATTTATACCAAACCTACCACAATGTTCCACAGTATGGAATCCGTGCAAGAATGACTGAGGGATGACAAGTTGATATTTCTCGAGACTTCTTTATAAAAGTTTACAGACGCATTCCAATGCTTGCATGCCATGGAAGCAAAGACGAGGGACTTCAAATCAGACCTCAAGAAGTGGAAGACTCGTGCCAACATTCGACCATCCAATAAGCCCCATCCTCCCTCCTTGGAAACATTAATGCCACTTTCTTCTGTAGAGAAAGTAACATCACCAGACAGCGCTTCAAGAGTGGATTTGTCATTCTCAATAATAAAGCTGTCATCTACAAAATCACTTTCTTCTTCACTATCATCAAGCAGCACTCGAGCCCTTTTGGAAGCATGTGCATCACCTTCTGAAAGTATGGCCCAACACAAGTCGATATTTCAAGTAATTGAAAGTATAATAATATAAATAAGTTTCAAGAATGTAGATATTATTTTATAGACTTCCAAACAACAAAATAGAAATCAGTGTGCACAACAGTGTTTTGAACACAAACACAAAATTAGATAGATAGAATAAGAGAAGGGGCAGAGAGAAGCACTGAACATAAAGCTGCAATAACCAGAACCTATAAGCTACATAAACCAGAATCAGAACAAAGATATAGGCAAGATATTAAAAATAAAAAATAAAAACATGTGGGAAGTTGAGAATCATGAATGCAAAAGCTTGTTGGATGCTTTGAGCAAGTTGCGATCATTGAGGAACTGGGAAGAGAAGCTCAAGGGAGAGACATGCATCTGAAATTGCTCGGTTGAGTTAGATTGTTTTCCAGTAAACGGGTTTTTTGAACTAGGTTGACAAGCAAAAGAAAGGCTAAATAGGAACTAGGATCGCTGAAACTTGCCAGTCCCACCAATTTAACGTTTACAATCACTGATCCCACACAATTCGATGGTTCGTGATTCTGAATCCAAATTGCTCAAGGGATTGAAAACGATGAAACTTGTGATTTTGACTACACTGGTTTAAAAGCCATATGATATAACCATAGCATTTAAAGCAACATACATAATTACCCCAACATATGAAATATCTTTACTGGGATTCACAGTACAGCATGTTAACATGGATAATGAAGCAATAAAGCGCAGCAACTGATTCGCCACATCATTTTGTCAATCACAGTTAAACTTTAATACAGACCACTAAATAGATGTCATTTATCAAAACAGAACTAGTGATAGAACTAGAACCAGATATATTGCAAGAGTTGAATCACAGAAGAGAATATCCTTTTGTAAAAATATACATACAGAGGAAAAACACATCTAAACAATGTACCTATAAATTATTCAAAGGTAAAAGAAACAAAAATTACTCAGGGTAAAGAGAAGACAATGCACATATCACATCTTCGTAGCTGGTTGAAACAAATACAGGGATAGCGGTAAATTTTAAAAAATAAATTGTTACCTGATTTCCAATATATTTGTTTCTCAATTTCCTTTTTTGGCTGTCTTGCATTGATCCAAGGATCTAAAACCTCATTTATTACTGCGGCAAATTCCCGGCTCTTGTATGATTTAATTACCAATTCATGTAGTTTCCCGCGAGTATAACCAACAAACTGAGGGTATAAGCTGTTAAACATATTTGACTTTGAATGAGGTTCACCAAATGAAACACCTTGAGATTTCACTGATCGATGTCCTGAAAATTCACCAGACACTGAACTGCTTTCTTGGTGGCTCTTGAGATTAACATTGTAAGTTTCTGTGGAAGAAGTAACAGGAACCCAGAGTTTATCACATTTCCTGAATACACTGCTATACTTCTTTATAATTCCCTGGTCTACTAAAGACTGTAGATCTGAAAACGATGAAGGCCCTCTTTCGCGCCCCGAACCATCAAGATAATACCAGTCACCCAAATGCAACTGCAAGTCATTGACGGCACAGAGATGGTCTTGAGAAGTATTAACTAATTCTTCACTCCTGCAATAGCCTTGAGAACCTTGATCATTAACAGTTTTTGACTGGGAATCCTCTTCAGCTGATGATTTCTTGCTATCACTGGTTGAAGAGCAAGGACGGGCTGACCTTGAACGATATCTATCCTTGCCTTGGGTCTTGTGATGTGACTCAGAAACCAACGATCCCTGGTCTTTGACCACACATGAATTTATCCTGACCACTGAATGAACATTTCCTTTCACTCCTCTAACAGAACCAAACTTACTTTGAATTGCTCTGCTTACAGCACCAGTGCAATCAACCGACTCATCTGTACAAAAAGCCCAAAGAGGGATGTCAAGCTTCCTGCTGTAAGATGGATAATACAAGTCGTCTTTACTAGACCACCGAGGATCTTCACATCCAGACTTAGGCATTTGGCATAATGGAAACCCATCATTTAGGACCAGTTTCTTTTTACAATATCTATCTTGGGAGTCATCATTCCTCTTCCAGTCACCGCCTTTGCATGACCAACGAGCAGAAAACCAGTCATCAGGAACACCAAGGGTAAAGCCAATATCCTTGTCAGAGGGCATAATTAACTGGGACTCATGCTCACTTGATGCAAAATCAATTTTAGAATCATGGTCCATGTTCGGGCAAGTATCAGGCCCCGGAAAACCTGCACAAAAAGAGACGACAATACTTGTCATGGAGCACACACCTCTAAGTGTCATTTTCTTTTTTTAACTTCTTCAGATGAGATGTAAACATCAATGAAGGAACTAGTTTTGGGAACATAACAAGACCAATGAAATCACAATTTTAAGTATCAATACTTTACATCAAAATGCATTATTTTAAATATAAGTCAAAACATGTTATTTTATGCACCTGATCTATAATGCAGCATAAAAATGTCGAAAAGTTTATGCCACCATCATATTACTTGTAAAGCTGAAGCAGAATACTAAATCACATAAGATGACAGAGTGAGCATAATTCAAATTGATTGTCAAACTGAAAGAAATAGAAAATTCATGCAAGCAGTACAAAAGGATAACGGAGTTAAAACAAATTATTTGCACATGACCATATATTTTATCAAGGTAGACAGAATCACCATCCTGCACGAAAGATCGTACGTTTTCGCGATCTTGATACCCGTGCGTGCTAGATAATGGCCAGAATCGTTTTCTGGTGGGCGCGCCGGGATAGCCGCAAAAACACGTAGGAGCGGCGGAAAACCGTCATTAAAACGTGATTGTCGGGTTAGTGACCCGGTTTCTGAAAACCCAAATCACCTTTTTTTACCTTTTGCAGTAACTTGAAACGGTTCTTTGCTCATTAATTAAACCAATTAATTATTTTAAACCTTCCCAATAAACACCCACTAATTGCGTCAAAAAAATAAACAAACACCCACTAAGCAATAATTTGGGGAACTTCCCAGTACACACCCATAATTTGTGGAACTTACTAGATTCATATCCTCCACTCCCTTTCATGATAAAATTTAAATACTTTCCATTCTCTCTATTCAGTTTTCTATTCACTTCTCTGTTTTATCTATTCAATTTCTTCACTTTCTTCTTAATTGTGTTTTTACTGGTCTGGTGGTTGCTGCCTGGATTTTTTTTAAATGTTTTTACGTGTTATTTGCTTCTGTTTGGGGGTTTTAAGATGTTTTTAGGTCTGATATATGCTACTGTTTTGAATGTTTGAGTTCTTTTATGTGAATATTATGATCTTAAGTAATTTGAGTGTTATTTGAAGTTTTTTCTACTAAACTATGTTGCTTCATATGCATATGTATGAATATGAATCTATATGCAATATATATGAATTTCTAAATTTGGATCTTACAATCCCCCTATTCATGATCTTGTGAGCCCCCCCGGATCTTACGTAGGATCTCGACTCTGACTGCCTTGTATATTATAAATGACCACCAAAGTGTTATATAGACCATTTAAAACAGTTGCCACAACAGATATCCACATGCATTTGTTTGAAAATATACTACCTACAGATATGTATTTTTTTTTCCTCAATGTCAGAAGAGAGGGACGAACCATCTCAGAAACTAAAAGACACCTTCGGATAATCAAACCAAGACATCAGTAAAGGATAACACTACAACAAAGATCAATAATTGGGGTGTACCAATTAACAAAACCAAAACGGCCAGACTAATTAAAAAAGAACAAAAAAGCAATGAAAGCCTTTACTCACTATGTGGGTCAAAACAATTAAAAAACAATATTAAAATGCTTCCAATCAATGCTAAAAGAAAACCTTGTCAATCACCATATGATAACATTAGATAAAGAAATATCAATCCTATTTCCTAAATGAACCATTAGGGTGTCCACCAATTACATACCTTTGTAGTCTCCCAAATCGTCCCACTCTGCATATTCAAAATTCATTTGCAAAGCTTCTACAAGACAAGAAAAAAAATTGGAAATATAAGATATCACAGTAAATAAGGAATAAAATGAACAGATTGATATAAAAAATATATTTATTTTTTGTAAAAGAAATCCATACAAATCTTGGTAAAAAAAAAAAAAAGAACAAATCCACAGAAATATCATTAACAGAAATAAACACCTGTTATTGCCTCAAGCTCCTTTCCAGGAATGATATCATAACCTTCTAACAGAACACCAACCCTTTCATCAAAATGGCTGTCCTCCAACAGCTGAGGTGCAAGCACACTGTCATCAGGGCATAACTTTGACTGTAGGGAAGGGGATTGCCTTTCCAGATAATTTTCAGGTCCAGTTTGAAGAATATCACCTGTATCTGACAAAAGATTACCAGGAGCTTCTGGAGGGTTTACAAGCTGGGTTATGGTGTCTGACACAATCAAAGGAAAACTCTGAGCTGCCAATGGTGATGCCGCATTCTCAACAGTTAACCACCTGTCACTATCTATGTGCTTAATAAAATGATCCGGCAATAGTACACCATCATCAACAAGAACCTTGATGTCAGACAATTTAGAAGGACCGTGTTCTACACCATAATAATCCAGATAAAACCATTTTCCTATTGATGAATCAGCAACCACAGGAACATGTGGAGGAGTATCACATATGTCCATATCTTCTTCCATATCTTCCATAAAAGGCTGCTCCTCAGGAGGTAGCGGCAAGCAAGGAGAATCTTTGCAGTTTACAGCTGGGCTGCAGGACTTTTGTTCCTTCTCAGGTTCATTACAGACACCTTTCTCAACAGACCCATTGGCATCATGTACGTTTCTTTCACCTTGAGATTCTATACCTGGAAGATTTGACTCCTTTTGAATATTCTTGTTTTCAGGATTTTTACAGCTATATTGTGAGTTATGTTTTTCACTTGATAAGGGTTTATTACTCGTTTCTCGATCAATATTTTCTCTTGTTCGATCAAGTGGGGATTGCTCTATCAAGTTTGGAGTCGGATCCCTGCAACCACGTTGCCGGCCTCGACTTTGTGGGGACCGCTCAGCATGAGTAGGACTTCTTAATTTATGATCACGGTGACGGCTTCTATCCCAATTCCTATCACATGGGGATCTTTCACGACCATGCGGATATTTCTCACGGCTATATGGTGATCTATCACGGCCATAGGGTGACTTCTCATGGCTATATGGAGATCTTTCACGACCATGAAGATATTTCTCACGGCTATATGGAGATCTATCACGGCCATAGGGTGACTTCTCATGGCTATATGGAGATATTTCACGACCATGCGGATATTTTTCACGGCTATATGGAGATCTATCACGGCCATAGGGTGACTTCTCATGGCTATATGGAGATATTTCACGACCATGCGGATATTTTTCACGGCTATATGGAGATCTATCACGGCCATAGGGTGACTTCTCAAGTCTATATGGAGATCTGTCAAGGCCATAGGGTGACTTCTCATGGCTATATGGAGATCTGTCACGGCCATACGGTGACTTCTCACGGCTATATGGAGATCTGTCACGGCCATGGGGTGACTTCTCACGGCTATATAGAGATCTGTCACAGCCATAGGGTGACCGATGGGCAGGAGCATGATCTTTATTATCATAATATCTAGCTCGATCGTGTGGGGATCGTTCAGAATGACCAGGACTGCATCCATGTTTATCATAAGCCAACCTGGTAGACAAAGATTCGTGATGCCTAGAAGAATATTTGTCGGCAGATAACTTTGAAGAACTATTTCTGTAAGATCTCTCCGCAGGAAGACGAGAATAGTGCTCTGAAGAAACACGGTGCTCTGAATAAACATGGCGTGAGCCATCATCAGATACCCTTCGACTTTTGAAAGCAGCATAATCTCCATACTGCTTCCGCTCCCAACCATCTGAATCATCCCCATGCCTCTTCAAACGACTTCCAGAAGTGTACTCTCGTGCATGTATCCTACCATTGTCGTCATATTTCTCCTCATCCACAATCTTTGAACTGATCCTTACATTTCTTTCCTGTCCACTCTCCCACCTGGGTGCACTTTTCACATGTTGACTCCCACTTCTATTAAAATCCTTCTTCCTAAAATAATCATTACTTGCATACCTGACAGAAGACGATGTGCATTCCATGTCACGTTCAGTTTTCCACCCTTTGTCCCTATATGACTCGTACCTGTTGATTCTACCGTACCCATAATCATCCTTCCCCGTGTCTCCCCTATGCCACCTATCTGGAATGAATTCTCCCTTCTCAACATCACCCTTTATACCACCTCTCCATGACGCATATGCCCCTTTCTCACCTTCTCCTTTCCAGCTCTTCTCAGAAACTATCTCCTCTTTTCTCCAATTATCAACCTCTCCCTTCTCCACCTGCACTTTTTTCCACCTCTCACTGACAATATCCCCGTTCTCAATTTCATTACTCCGCGGTGGTGGTAGTAGTGGCGGAGGCGGCGGTGGCAACTTCTCAGACACAAACTCTCCATTCTCCAGTTCACTCCCCGGCCACTTCAAAGTTCCCAATTCACCCTCTTCCACTTCTTCCTTCTGCCCGCCACATATTTCGCCACTCTCAACACCATTGCTGCTCACTCTATCCGACACCAATTCTCCTTTCACAGTTACAGCCTTCTTCGTTCCAGCCACTACTTTCTTCCTCACTTTTTTCACCACTTTCTTTATCACCTTCCTTACCTTCTTCTTTTCAGGAGCTTTAACCACCTCAGAACTAAAACCATTCTCACTCTTCCCTTCACAACCCGCTTCCTCCCCAGCATTCGGTAACTTCTCATTAACATGTTGCTGTTGCTGTTGCTGCTGCAAAGGCATGCACGCCACGCCACCATCACCCATCGGAATCTTGGACTCCAGAATGATGAAACCTTGAAAAAACCCTAATCCTCCCGTTCTCCAGGACTATCAATACTCATGCTGCACACAATTCACCTCTCCTCAATCCCAAAGCTCAAATTCAAAACCCTAAATTCAATAAAAAAAATCACAACAAGTTAATTAAATCACAATTAAAACGAATGTAGGGTTTTGTAACCTCCAACACATTCGCAAACGTGTGGAAAATACATAACCGCGAATTTTCATTTTCAATAAAAAAAAAAAACGCAAAACGGAAAGAGAAGAAAATTACCGAGAAAATGAATGAGAAAAAGAAAATTACGGATCGGAGAGAAAATCGTTAGACGGTGGTAATCGGAGAAAAATTGAACGAAGACAGATCGAGAAAACTATGGTTCTCAATTAGAGACTCTGTTTTGACGAATCAAAAAATCTTTCGTATGTGATGTGAGGTTTCTTCTCTCTCTCTCTATCTCTCTGTATATATATCTTCGTGTTTTTTCTCTCCCGCTTTGCAACTTTCGCTTGTGGGCTTCACAGAACGAACGAAACCTTTTTTATTCATTAGCATTAGCATCAGTTTTTTTTTTTCTTCTTAGGGTGTTCAACTAGTATTTAATTTATTTCCTAAAAAAATATTTCTCATTTTGGAAATCATGTCAAGTAAGGTATTTTTGACATTCAAGTGAGTCCAATACAACGTTTGGATCAACTATGGATTAATCTTTGTTCCCAACCAATGTTTGATATATCAGATCGTTTGGTTGAATCGTGAAATCAGTGTTCAGTGTGATTCAGTTTGACTAATAGAATCGTTAGTCTTCAAAACTGTTAAAAAATCGTGATGAACTGGATAGAACCGCTTGAACCATTGAACCAAGACCGGTTCCCAAAACCGTCTAGTCTAAAAAATACAGTGCAAAAAAATTTATTTATTTAGATTTATTGACTTTTGTTTTAGATCTAAGTACTTTAGCTCTCCTCTATGGAATTCTATTAAAGTCTTTAAGGTTTTATCTCTAGTATGAAAAAGAAAGGAGTAAAAGTAGATATGAGGAAGCACCGAGTAAAAAATGAGAAACAAATTATCACAAAACAAAAACATAAAGAGAATGAAGAAGAAGGACAATGTAGCTAAGAGGTAACAGAGAAGAACATATCCATTTGTGAGAAGATGAGTTGAAATGTGTTTTTTTTTCTATTGAAATGAGTTTGATGTTGATATATATATATATATATATATATATATATAGTATCTGGTTCAATCGGTTCAATAATTTTTTTATATATATTTATTTTTTTATTTAGTATCTGGTTCAATCGGTTCAATAACGGTTGAACCAATTAAACCATGAACAGAAGGTTACACCGGTTCATCTTCCGATCTGATTTTAAAACATTATTACCAACTAAGGTAGGGTTTTTTCTCAGTTTTAAGCCTCTTGATGTGGATATATTAGACTTTGAACTTGTATTCAATTAAAATATTGAATTGCAATGAGTTATGTGAAACTTGGTTAAAAGTTGTTTGAATTTGACTAACAACTAGATATGAAACACGATTTCTGCTGTTTTCTATTTTTTTTTATTGAAAGAATTATGGTGTACTTTAGTTAGTTATGTTGTTAAGTCTCGTTTTGACAATTACTTTCAATTAGATTCTATTAATCATTTCAGTAATAGATTTATGGAACTAATTATATATATATATATATATATATATATATATATATATATATATATATATATATATATATATATATATATATATATATATATATATATATATATATTGTGATCTGATATGTGTTTTTTGGGAGATATTTTTATCAAAGGAAATGCTCATTGACTCATTGTTTTGTGATGTGGGTCTACTCAAATTTGTTCAGCGTGCCACGGCCACCAACAATGAATTTGAGGTGCTTCCAAATTTTGTTGCATTGAATGCTTCTCTATGTGCTTAAAAGAGTTACGGTACATAGGTGTCTACAAAATACCATGTTATGAGGCTCAAACTCATAATCGAATCTGAATCCATTTAAAAAAAAAAAGGATGCAATTAAATGGTTATCAACCATCCAATTTTGGGAGGTACTTTTATCAACGAAAATGCTCATTGACTCATTGCTCTATGATGTGGGTCTACTCAAATTTGTTCAGCGTGTCATTGCCACCAACAACGAATTTTAGGTGCTTCCAAATTTTGTTGCATTGAATCCTTCTCTATGTTGTTAAAAGAGTTACGGTACATAGGTGTTTGCAAAAAATCATGTTATGAGGCTCAAACTCATAACTAAATCTAAATCCATTTTTAAAAAAATAGGATGCAATTAAATGGTTATCAACTATCCAATTTTCAACTAATTGGACATCCACCAATATTCTATTTTCAAATCCAATTTTCAACTTGGTGTGATTTTCATAGTTTTTCAAAGAACGCATTGTTAATTGCACGTCAAGTGTTTGATAAAAACACTTTGTGTCAATTACATTGAATTACAATCAAACTTGGAAGCTTATAACATAAGGTGTTTGATAAAAGTCCCAAATATCATTTTTATCATATTTCATCGAATTGAAAATGCGTTAATTTTGTGATACCTAGTCAATTGAGATATTGATTTACAATTAATTGTTTTCATCTCAAAAATCAATTAATTGCTCATTTTAGCACACTATTCATTATGCAAGTTCATATTCCAATTTAATTGGCATTACTTTCCTCTCCAATAGTTCAAGATAGACGATGTCGATTCGGAACTGCTTCCGCAAACATTAAAATTTTAAAAACCTTCGAAGTTAATATCATCGACTTATTCACCCCTTTAAATCAAAAGTTATACGTCTAACAAGTGGTATCGCGAGCTCCAGTTAAGGATATTGTGTTTACTAACTTCAAGAAATAT
Organism: Trifolium subterraneum; assembly: GCA_951799995.1. Classification (NCBI taxonomy): domain Eukaryota; kingdom Viridiplantae; phylum Streptophyta; class Magnoliopsida; order Fabales; family Fabaceae; genus Trifolium; species Trifolium subterraneum. Next base: position 45,650,320 of record OX637465.1, on the reverse strand, counting down.
TGCTCCCAAACCGAAATGGACATATAATAGGGCGCCGGTATTTGATGGGAAAAATTATGGATATTGAAAGGATTTTATGTGAGTCTATATCATGTCTTGTGATAGGGAAGTATGGAACATCATCATTAACAGTCCCTTTTTTTACCAACTATGACCAATAACAAAGGCGTTGTCGTGTCGTCGAGTAATAAATTCTTAGTTGAATGAGTTCGTCTCCACAGTGATCGTGCCAAAGCGACTAGTTTCAGTTAGGAATTAAACAGTAAAAGTAAAGTGCATTCGCTTTGAAAGTTGGATAGAGTTCTTGATTCAGAAAAGGAAATAAAAGATTTAAGAAATAAGATGAGAAAGATAGGTTAAGTACTTTCGAATCCCTCCCATACTCCTTCTTGATAACTGGTGTTATATTGATTACAATTCGTTTTATTATCTGGCAGATTAATCTTTAAGTCGTAAAATGTGTTGTCGCATACTAAAATCACCATATTGCAATTGAAGACATTGCTATTAACCCAAGAATAAGGAAACCCTTGTATGTCACATGTCAATCTTTTACAAGTTATCACGTTAACCTTATTTTAATTAAACAGTTGTGAGACATGCATAAATTAACAATGTGTATCATTAATCCTTAGCCCCTAACCTCGGGTACTAGCATTAGCGTTCCCAGTTCTTGCTAGCTATATTATCTCCTAGTTCGGGATTAGTAGTGTTGTCACGAGATCACCTAATTCTTAGGGTTCATCCAATTATATGGCTGATATTATGAATAAAGCATTAAAACAGAGATAACTATAACTTCGACCCGTGCGGTGCACAGGTCTAATTAGCCGTAATATGAAAAATAAGATATAAATTTTTTAACACTAAAACGTATATAAAAAAGTTGAATACCATGTCCAATTTGTATACTATTTAAATTAACTATCCTTTGAAAAATCAAATTCGGGAAGAAAAAAAATTAATTACCTATTAACTTGTCTTCATCGGTAGAATCCAAAATAATTTTGAAAGACTTAAAATCGAACTTATTGATTGGAATAGTTGAGTCATTGATTTTGGTAAACTTCGTATTCAACATGGCATTTACCTTATACTTATGTGATGTGATCTTAAAATCACCTTCGTTAAAACCAAGCATCACCTTTTCTAAAACATAAGTTGTAACATCCCGAATTTAATTAATAAAAGTAAAATTAATTAAAGGAGATTATTGTGATGGATTGGAGAAATATTTGACCGAAGCATGAAGACACTAAGAGCACAAATATTGGGAGTGGCTTAGTAAAGTTTGGCTACTGTGTCAGTTTGGATATCAATATTTAAGCAATAATGGGTGTCATTTTTCAAACCTGTGTCAATTTTAGGCACTGATGCCTTTCTTGTTTTTTTTTTTTGTTGCAACTACTTTATGGCTTACAATAGTTAAAGGGTGTTGATATTGTGGGGCCAGTGGGACCCAATTTAGATACTTTAATGAATGGTATTGATATTTAGATAAAATAGTTGAGTAGTTTAAAGAGTTTTTTTTTTACGAAAGGGTGCTTATAGCATTTCATTAATTAAAATGTGTTCAATACAATTTGATAGATCAACCAAAATTTGGTGACTAGCTGACAATATTTATACATTCGGGTAAATAGGTGTTTACCCCCTGCAAAGTAGGCGAGTTCTGGCTTATCCCCCTGAAAAAAAATTTGTTTAGATTCCCCCCTACAAAATACAGTTTTCTGGATTCCCCCCTCAAATTCACACCGTGGCAGCTGACTGTCACATAATTCCCACGTGGCAGACGGAATCTCCACGTGGTGCTGCAACGTAGGAAATGTTCAATTAAAAAAAATAAAAAAAATTTTTAAAATGCCACGTCATTTAATGATTTTTATTTTATTTTTTTTTACTAAAATTTTAATAATTGTGTTTTTTTAACCTAGGTTTTCTTTAAAACCAGAACACGCTCTCTTCTTCTCCATAGCAACAAAAATCAATTTTGTTCAACTCTATCAATTTGTTCGATCTCTCCTTCCACTCCTCTATTCTTCCATTCGTTTTTGTTGTTTCTTGCTTCCTTCTACATGGTATTCCTATATTTTGTTGCATCTGATCTAATCAATTTCAATTTTTTTTGGGATTAGGGTTCTTGAATATGGGAGGTAGCAAGTGTTCTTCGTATGCAAATTCAAGTGGTGGTGGCAACTTAACCTTACCCAGGTTTGGGTGTGGCATTCCTATGAAACTGTTGATTTCAAACACCGATTTTAATCCCAAGAGAAAATTTTGGAAGTGTAGAAATGTTGGGGTAAGTTAATATATTTTCTCAATTTTATTGCTTCTTTGATTTGAAAAGTTGTTGATTAATTGTTTGTTTCAGTTGGATGGCTGTGAATTGTTTGTTTGGGATGATGAGCTTGCTGCGGTTGAAGCTGCAAATCCAAAATCAAGGTATGCAACAAGTTGCAAAAACTGTGAACGCATGAAAGAGTTTGGAATGGAGTTTGGAAGGGAGCTTGGTAGGGAAATTGGGAAGAAGTTTAGTCAATTTGTAATAGGTGTTATCATGGTGTGTGTTGTGTTGTTTGCTGTGATACTCAAATCCATGTAATGAGTTTATCATGGTGTGTGTTGTGTTGTTTGCTGGGAAGAAGTTTAGTCAATTTGGGTTATGTTCTAATTATTGTATCAAAACTTTATCATCTAATGTAATTTGGGTTATGTTCTAATTATTGTATCAAAACTTTATCATCTAATGAAATGGTTTTAAGTATTGTTGAGTTATTTCCAATTGTTTGGTTGTGTAATTTCTAATTGTTTTTTAGATCAAATTGTTATTTCTAAAATCAACTGGTATCAAACTTTGTCTAATTGTTGAGTTTGATTGGTATTTTTAAAATCAGTGCATAACATAGTATGGTCATAAATTTGTGTGGACAAAATAAGTGATATTACTAAGCACACAATGTGCAATTGTCATTACTACAAAATAAGCACATAATGTGCAATTGTCATTACAAACTTGGCACATGATGTGCAATTGTCAATACTACAAAATAAGCACATAATGTGCAATTGTCATTACTACAAAATAAGCACATACATAGTGTTGAAATTGTCATTACAAACTTGGCACATGATGTGCAATTGTCAATACTACAAAATAAGCACATACATAGTGCTGAAATTTAACACAACTTAACAGAAATTTAACTAACAGACATTTAACACAACTTAACTAACAGACATCACTTTTTCTTGCTCATGTTTTTTCCATCAGCTTCATTGATCACTATAGGTTGTGTCTGACTTGAACCAACACCAGTCACAGGTGTTTTGAATGAGTTCATTTTAATCCTCTCACTTGTTCTCCTCTCCATTCCATGGTACCAAGGTTGATGATGATCACCCTTGCGCTTCTTTGATTTGACTGGTAGCTTCTTCTCAATTGCTTTAACATCTGGTATTGAGGTCATAACTTCATCAGGGATATCACCAAATAGGTCTTGGCTTGCTTCAACAACTTGGCTAGCAACTGCAGAAGGTTGGCTAGCACTTGCAGGACCTTGGCTAACACTTGCTTTCCCATTTGATGGTTTTCTCTGCATCCAAAGAAGTATAAGAATATTCAGTAAAGTATAAGAATAATCAAAACATAGTAAAACAAGATCAAATTGTATTTACCTTTCTATTCAAAGCATTTCGATCTTGTGGTAATTTGCATGACCCAGCATTATGCCCAGGATCTCCACATGTAGTACAATGATATTTACCCTTCCTAGGTTTTCTCACACCAGCTTCATCAAACTCTCTTATCCTCGGTTTCCTTGGTCTACCAGGACCTTTCTTATACAAAGGTGGTAGAATGTTTTCCTCAACACCATCAGGTGGTTTAGGCCACATATCAACACCATTGATTGCACTTATAGTAAAGCCATAGCAAGCTGCATACTTCTCTCTTGAATAACAGTCATCAACATAATCTAATGGGTCCTTTCCTTGATAGCTTATTGCTGTAACAGCATGCCTACATGGTATACCTACTAATTCCCAAAAATTGCAGGTACATGTTTTCTTAGTAGTGTTAATAATAAATTGTTGTCCATTAAATTCATGTGCAACCTAAAATTCTTCATGAATAACCCAAGTAGGTTGCCAATATCCAGCCATACTAACCTCTTTTTCTAACCTCCTTTGAGGCATTGGCAACATCCTATGTGGCCAGTTAGTTAACTTACTAACAGAAGCAGAAGTTCTATTCATTAGATAATTCCTAATCCATTCACAATGGGTTAAAATGGGTTTGTCTCTAGCAACTAAAATGGTGGCATTAAATGATTCAGACAAGTTGTTCATCAACACATCACATTTAGAATAATAACTAAAGGCATGCTTACACCACATTTTTGTTGGAATATCCTTAAGCCAGTCCCAGGCCTTCTTATCAGATGCTTTAAGCTCACTCATTTTTGCTTCACATGCTTGATAATATGTAGCTTTTGCAGCTCCCATCATCAGATCCCTTATCAGTGTGCCACCACCAAACTTTTTCTTGAAATTTGCATAGAGATGTCTGAGGCAAAGTCTATGCTCAACTCTCTCAAACATCTCCTCAAATACAGCAACCAAACCCTACACAATAAACAAACCATGACAAATATGAAATTGATTTAAGAATGTTCAAATAATGTAATAACTAATAACAATAAATATATTAACTAACCAACTAACCTTTTGTTGATCTGAAATAAAGACGAATCTATTGTCTTGTCCAATATCCTCCATCAAGAGTTGAATAAACCACCTCCAGCTCTCCTTAGTTTCAGTTTCCACCACCCCAAAAGCCAATGGAAAGTATTGATCATTTAGGTCTCTACCAACAGCTATCAACATCTGCCCTCTATATCTAGTCTTCAAATGACAACCATCCACACCAATAAAGGGTCTACACCCATTGATAAACCCTTTTTTGCTCCCATTCAAGCAGAAATAAAATGACCCAAATCTAGGGGGAAGTGTGGGAACAGGTCTCTCTGCAAGACCAATCACAACAGTATTTTCCTTGCACACCCTTATGAGTTCATCAGCATATCTCCTTAAAAGACTATATTGTCTATCAGAATCTCCTTCAATTATCTCAGTAGCATATTGTTTTGCTTTCCATGCTGTATTCTTACTAATTCCTAATGCAAAATGGGTCCTCATGTGTTGTGTTATATCCCTCAGCCTCACTTTTGGAAATGTTTGCATTAACTTCACAACCTCCTTTGACACCCACTTTGAGTTGGCTGTTTTATTGTATAGAGTCCTAATACATGAGTGGGTGAGATATTGCTCTTCTGTCTTTATAGCAAAAGTGTGGTCCTGCCCCACTCTAGAGCACAACATATAAAAACCACATTTTCTTGCACACTCAACTCTTACCCTATCACCCTCATTTTTTACCCAATCAATTGGAAGCCCTTTTAATGCTGACCAGTCACGTATAGCCTCCTTAAAGTCTTTAAGAGAATTAAATTCCAAACCAGTTTTCCATTTATACCCCTTGTGAATATCACCCTTTCTATATCTCTCCACTTTAGGACCCTCTCATCATCACTTGCATCGGGTCTGAACAACATAACTCTTCACTCTCATATTCATCATTTTCAAATTTAGTATCACCACATCCAATAGAACTAACAACCATTTTCATGTTTTCTTCAAAGGTTTTCTCATCATGTGGATTTTTTACAAACCCGTCATCAAGTCCTGCAGCTCTTTCATCCTCACTATCATCAAGTCCCTCAACCTCATAACTATCATATTCAATAAATCCACTCCCATCACTCTCATCATCCTTATACTCAACATACAGTTGGCCATCACTTGGACCACCAAGGATACCACAAGCAACCTCATAAAAATCATCATCACGATTCACTTGCCAAAACCCCTCATCCTCATTAAAATATATATTCCACACTTTAAAACTGTCTTGTTCATAACCCCAACCCATTATTAAGCTATTGACACGAGACTTAGTAAAATTATCCATATCTTCCCCATCCACCACAGTTTGTTTCCCACCTCTGTAAAAAAATTTGTTGTTTTCCTGACAAAATTCACCCCATGGTTGAAAACAACAGAGAATACATTGGAAAAGCTGAAAATCAAAAAATAATTTTTTTAGCATCACACACATGTCACTATCCCCTCCAAATCCCCACCCATACAAACATAGGTAAGCTACACACAATCCAAACTACACACAACACTAAACAACAAACATTGAAAAATTCATCCATGTGACAAACAATCTGTCCCTACCACAGCTTAAAAGAAGAATCAATCATGTGCTAAAATACTATAAATTGCATATTAAAGCATAAAACTTTTACACTGTTCAAAAATAGAAACTTACCTTTCCTCACCAACCGGTTCTTCATTCTTCTTCGTCGTCGCTTCCTTCTTCACCACAGGTTTCGTCTTCACCTTTGCATGCTTCGTCGTTTTTGCTTTCGTCTTTGCTTTCGTCTTCGTCTTCTCCGTATTCGCCATTGCCGTTTCGATTTCGTCTTCTCCGATTTCCTTTCTTCTCTGATTTCGTCTTGCCGTTTCTGGCTTACCCCCCTGGAAAACCTAGGTTAAAAAACACCTATTTACCCTTATTAAAATTTGAGTAAAAAAAAATAAAAAAATCATTAAATGACGTGGCATTTTAAAAATATTTTTTATTTTTTTTAATTGAAAATTTCCTACGTGGCATCACCACGTGGAGATTCCGTCTGCCACGTGGGGATTCTGTGACAGTCAGCTGCCACGGTGTGAATTTGAGGGGGGAATCCAGAAAACCATATTTTGTAGGGGGGGAATCTAAACGAAATTTTTTCCAGGGGGGTAAGCCAGAACTCGCCTACTTTGCAGGGGGGTAAACACATATTTACCCTACATTTAAACTTTAGTACTTGCATTTGCCATTTATTTTAAGAAATTGAGAGGATTTCTACTCATAGAAGAGGATTAAAGGGACATACATACAGTAAAGAATGAGTTGGGATCCTCTCTATTTCCATTTTTTTCCATGTCTTCTATTACCAAATTTTTTAAATGTTTTGGGGTGTATAAAAGACATTTTGACCCACTTAATGTCACACTTTTACATTTATATTTCTAAAACTATATAGTAATGGAAGAAATGGAAAGAAGTGGAAATAGAAAGGATCCTAGCTCGTAAAGAATACACTACTTAATCCATATTCTTTGGAAAGAGACAAACAAACAAATACCTCCAAACTCTTCTTCTTCTCTATGCAGCGAACCCCTCCCCCCATTGTAGCAAAAATCAATTTTCTCGTCTTCCCATTATGCAGAAAATTTCATGGTTAAAAATCTCACTTATATCCAAATCGCTACACCATAAAGATGACCCAACCTTCCTTTCTTTTTCCCTTACATATATGAACCAAAACCCTCAAATCTCCATGGCTAAAGGTCAAATTTCTTCAATTAAAGGCATGCATGTGTTCTATTAGACATGAATTAGAATTGTTGGATGATTTAGGAGATAAGTTCCAAGAGAAAGAAGAACCTCACTCTCTCTTCCTTCTTCTATCTCTATCAACGCCACCCTCTCCATTCCCTTGGGCAAATTGTATTTCAATGCTTCAATTGAAGCTTGCATGTTCCAATTAATTCCTCAAAACATCATCTTGTACCATTATGAAGTTAAGGTAAGAAAGGTCACATCTTTCCTCTTCCCCTAATGTGGTTTGTACCATTCTTTGTTCTTATAAGTCTCATAAATTCAAGTAGTAATCTTTTGGCACTTGTGAATTTTGATGGAGTAAGCAATTGAAGTTCGGGGTCTGATGCAGGAATTTGGGCTACGGGTTTACAGATTTGTGGCTGCAAATTCAGGTTTTCAGCGAGCTTCGAAGTTGTCATTAACACGTTTCAGACGTCATGTTCAGGTGGGTTCCTTAGGTATTAGCACACCTTTTAGTTTCAGCCATTATCAAATAGATAGTAACTACAAGTTAGAAATTATGATATGTGGAGTATTAAGTTCCCTACGTACTCCTAATGTTCATTAGAATAATGATTTTGATGAACAAAGTGTATAAATGATAAATTCTTAGGTTCCCCTAATTTTATCATGTAAATGTTGTTTACTATTTCTTATGAAGTATGTTTAGTGTGAAATATGATTATTAATTAGTTTTGTTATTAGATATGATTTAGGAAACATTGAGCTATGTTAAATACTTGTTTTATCTTGAACATTCCATGAAAAACCTCAAAATATGTTGCATGAATTGATTGATGCATTACATGAATTGATTGGTCCCTTTTGGAAAGATAAAAATCTGTTTTGGACAACATGATTTGGTTCATTCCCGTATGAATCGATTCATGAACCCTTGTTGACTATGATCAATCGATTCATGGACTGACGAATCGGTTTATGAGACTTGTTTTGATGAAATTTCACTGTAAGCTTCTAATAGTTCCTAGTTCATACGTTAATGCTCCTAATTAATAGACATGATTTCTCGCTATTTTATGTTGATGAACAACCCTTAGGATGATGATTACATTATAATATAAGTTTAGGAAATTCCCCGGGTTCGGGATATGCATGGGTAGGATAACAACTCATGATCATGTTATTCAGCAGTATTGTGAATGCGTCGCATCACAATATGAGTTATGATGGATTCCGTACATTATTAGGAAACCAATATGTAAGAATTATGAAATGTTTCGGTGTGCTTTGGACCACTCATATAAATAAAATGTTTAAGTTATGATCCTAGTGATACCAGAGACTACCTGATATACGAGTTGGATAATCTGGTTGGATTCCCAGAGAGAATTCCACATAACGACAAGATGAGTCAAGGAGTCGTGTCCTAGCCCTCAATAGGGAATTTGACCGACTAGGTAGACCTCCTGAGCTCAACTCACCTCAGGTTGTCTACGTAAAATGAACCCAGATAAATTGACAAATGAATATGAGATATAAGTGATCAACTGATGAATTATCAGAATTATGCATTCAGGATTAAGACAGGAATAAAAACTATTAGTTTCAGTTGCCCAGGTGTAGTCACCATTAGATTGGGTAGTAGGACTCACTGAGGCTTAGTAGTCTCACCCCACTCCCTTTAATTTTTTTTAGGTAGTATATCTCGACTAAATATTCTAGACAATTTAGTTGGGGTGTTATATAAGTACTTTCTTCCCCTATCATACCTCGAATTTTCTGCACCAAAGCCTTCCTTACAGCAAATTGTATTTTGTCACCCTTAACAACAATTTAAAAAGAACACCAATATCCTTAATATATATGTACAAATATGAAAATAAGTTAAACAAAAAAATTGATTTTTTTTTAATATTACTTGATCATCAACCAAAAGAAGATTCATGAAAGTTATTACATTAGGATTGTGCTTATCAGGAACACTCCACGTATTTATCACACGAATTTTCACTTTCAAATCATTTTCATGAAAGAGAGCAGTCACTGAAGTATAGATGTCACCCATGAATGATAAATGATAGTAGTCCAAAAGCAGTGCTCAATTTCTCAATTTGAATATTTGATGCATAAGAATTGCTACTTATAGTAAAAATGTAGTATGAAAAAATTAGGGTTAAGTATTCTTTAGGACTGTGCTTATCAGAAATCAATATTGGTGCGAGGTAATCACTATTAGCTAACCCATCCAAATTAGGATTGTGATTATCAGAAATCAATATTGGGGCGAGAGATATGTATAATATAATAATAATAGGAAGTGATTGTTGATTTTCTTTCCACACTCATATATGCAAGTCATATATAATAATAATAAGAAGAAGTGGTTGTTGATTTTCTTTTCAAGCTCAAAATTATAAGAAGTGGTAGTGGTAGAACCCACAGATTTTTGGTAAGGTAATTTTTAACATTTTATTTGAATTAATTTTTTATGGAAAAATCAGAGGGAAAATGGGCGGAAAAAAAATTAGGGTTAAGAATAGCAAAATGGAACAAGCTAATAATATAAGAGATAATAAATTGAATAGTAATTAATATAATCTTTTTCGAACCAAATTACATGGACTCAAGCATTCATAAGGGAGTTCATCTACTCGACCTAACCTAAATGTATTTATTTACTCATAGGCATATTAAAACAAAAGAGTAAAAACTTACATACAAAGTAACCTCGATATCTTGTGGAGGAAGTTACGTCTCCCTATGATGGGGAGAGGCTCATTCCCTTGAGAGCTCCTTAGCCCTCCTTTTCTTCTCCTCATTTGCTCCTTAGAGACTTGTAGTTCTCTGAACATCTGAATGACTAATCCTGGAGGAGGAGAGCTTTATTTGTAGTGAATTTGGACTTGGGCTTCACACACCATCGTGCCACGATATCTCACAGGGATGCATAATGGTACGATGCTTCCAATCGTGGTACAGTGGACTCTAATTTTCTTCTTTTTTCCTGTAGACTTTCTTCAAATAAATGTATGTCCATCGTGGTACGATGTTTTCAGCTCTTTTCTTCAATTTTTGCTACTTTTGATACATATTCTTCTACTTGCTTCTTGGTCAAGTAACTTCATATCTTTAGGTTTTTGCTTGAATTTGGTCTTCAAAAACTACTGAAACTAATAAAAACTATCCTAAACATCGAATAAGTTTATGTCATCAATGAAAAAAAAAATAAAGTGCCAAACTTTACAAATAAATAGGATAAAGTATCCATGTAATTTTGTCTTTTTTTTGTTAGGAAGCTAAAAAGTGTACGTTTTCTTAGCAAGACAATTAATTATAATATAGATATCTATTTAATAACAATATTTTAAATAGTTTAATACCAATGATGCGAAACTCGTGCGAATAGACGGTGTTATACTATTTTTAGAAAATATTTTTTCTTTCATAAAAGCATAAATGATCATTTTATTATTATTTTTTTTATCAATAAAAAATGGAATATATTAACACCAAAAGATAGCTCTGTCTAACACAAAGTGTGTCAGACAAAGCCACACAATTTTACAATCTTCAAGTACACATTGTAACGAAAAGCTTAATCGACCCAAACAGACCAATGGACTCGACCACCACCTGTGTGTGTTTATACTTAGATGAACATTGTGGGCTTTTAGCCACCAGTACGTACATAATTTAACTTTATTTAGCATTTGTTGAATTGTAATTCTTGTAGGCTTGAAAACTCTGTTATTCCGCTCATATGCAAAAAAAATCTATTATTTTAATTTTAGTATTTTTCATTTTTTATTCCGCTTATTGATTGAGCTAACTAAAGGGGTAAATTGATTACCTATGACACATTTAATAATGACTTTAATTCTAAAATGTTTGTTGAAGATCTGTAAGTACCAAAAACAAATTGACAATTAAACAAAGGTAAACAAATCAGAGAACTTTTACAACACATAAAGTGATCAATAATTAAGTTTTAGCTTTGTAAAAAAATAAATAAATTAAGTTTTAGAGAAAAAATATGGTGAAATTATTAAGTTTGCTTATTCAATGATCTTCTTCATTTCCATGTTTCTTTTTGTAACCGATGTTCGTGGTAAATAATTTTTGTATCCTTTTGATCGTTCTATAGTAAAATTTGTTTCTCAATTTTTTTAATCTCATAGCATCGTCAGCATTGTGGAACAACTGTAAGGGAGACGCTGATTGTAAGGACTTATACTGTTTAAATCCTTATGTTCCAATGTGCTATCGTAGAACATGTTTATGCCGTCATCCTCATCCTTATAAGCCAAGGCGCAAACTTAGTAGTAAGAGATTGATAGTGTAATTTGAAGCAACAAAGTTAAATTTTATATGGGACAATTGTAATATGACCATTAAAATTACTATTATATGAATAATAATTTCGTCTTTCTCAATATTTTGTTTAAAATGGTACTGTCAATGATAGTAATTATAATAGTTAATTTTATTTGCTTCCAAGCCTGTAATTTTTGTTTTGGTTTTTAACCTTTTGATTTATAAGAAAAAGAAACCCTAGTAATCGAAAAGTTTTTCAAAACAAAACTAGAATAACAAAATTTTCACGCATAAAATGATAAAAAGATTATGATAGATGCATACATTCCACTATGTTAACACTCTCACCTAGGTCACACAAAATCACATCATTGATCCTTTAATTTCAGACAACACTTTAATTTATTTATTTTTTCATAATATTTTAGTCCTTTCTTTAATATATTTTATTTCAAGCTTAAAATCTATAATTTTCTTTCTAGTCTTTTCTTTAATATATTTTAGTTCAAGCTTAAAATCTATAATTTTCTTTCTTTTATACGCTCTCAATCATTAATATATCTTATAACCTAAAAGAAAATCATAAATTTGAAACTTGAAAAACCATATACAAACATGAATGAAGTGCAAAAAAAGACAAAAATAACATACAAAAATATAAGTTAAAGGATTAAATTGTTAATTGAAATCAAGTAGGGATTACAAGAGTAATTTTACCGAACTAATTTTATCCTTGAAGTGTTGGCAAGTAAAACATCTCGACAAAGAACTCCATTTCAATCCTTCGACACCTAAGTCGTTGTTCTTTCTAAAACTCAAATCATTGACGTTGTATACAATTCCTACATGTTTCATAGTATATCTTCTTACTGATTCACAACTCCTTCCTCATATATGTGTTTAGGACAGCAAGTTCGTACTACACAACCTAGTCACTTGGTTGGAGAACAGTAAAAAATGTTGAGGAACATAACCACCACCTTCCTCATATATCTCATATATGTGTTGAGGGTCAAACACAATTTTTTACTTCTCTACTTCGTTTAAGGAAAAGTAGAAAATAAGCAGGTCAAACGGGGCCAAAGTCGTTGTCAATTTTCTATTAACGTTGTTTTAGTAATTTATTTAATTTAACAAACAATATCAATAAATTGTCAGGATGGCCGAGTGGTCTAAGGCGCCAGACTCAAGTTCTGGTCTTTGAAAGAGGGCGTGGGTTCAAATCCCACTTCTGACATTTTATTTTATATATTTTTGCTAAATAATAAATATTGATCATTTAAGTCATTTTTACCTTACTTTATTAAAAATAATATTCATTTAATGGATATTTTTAGTTTATGTAAGTATATAAATGATAAAATATCATTAATTGTATTTTGATTTCTTAAAAGAACCAAAGTTTTGTGACAAAAATAAAAAGTTAAAAAGATCAGATATTCAAATATTAATGATGAAGGTAGTAGTAAAGTACTCATGCGTATGCAACGAGTACCGGTTGTGTGGATGATTTACCTCAGTTTGTTATTTTTATGTGTATTTAAAACACAATAGTACCATATATAAAGTATGGATATATTTGGTTAATTAGAAGCAATGAGATTTTATATTGAGAAAATAGAATATGGATAGAAAATGTAAACTAATTTTACAATATCATGCAATATCAACTATGTATTCCGTCAAATCATCCCACTACACCCCACTTCTATTGTGTGACATGGAGAATTGAAATATTTGATTTTCATTATCAATGTAAAATTAATTTATATTGACAGAACATATCCATTAAACTCTTTTATTTTTGTTGAGGTAAACATACTTATAACATTTTATTAATTAATGATAACAATGAGGAGATGGAAGAATTTGAAAATATGTTTTTTCAAACAAATTATAAACATTCATTTTTATTTGTGAAGATTTCTTTCGTGTATAATAATTATTTTAAGATTTTTACCAGTGAGAACTTCTCTTACATTTATAATATCTATTATGTATAATATCAACTTACTCCATGTATAATATCTATTTTAAATTTTTTATCACTAAATAATTTGTTCACGTACAATAGTTATTTTAAAACTTTTATTAATGACTATATGTCATGTGTATAATAGTAGTATTGTTTAATTCTGAGTTTTCATTATCAATCTTGTTAAATGAATTTCAATGACAATGTTACTTTTTTTGGTACAATGATGGAAAAGGGAAAAAAAAACTATCTAAATAAAGTCTCACTAGTAGGAGAAGATTCATTCCAGTAGGTGGCACAACTAGAGAGGAAAAGGCCTCCAAGTTGCGTGCTACAAGCTTGACTAAGTAGTCTACATATGCATTACCCTTTCGAAAGGTGTGAACAACTTTGACTCTGTAGTCTCTAGCGAGTATAGCCTTGATATTGTGAATGATAGTTGCGTAGTGATATATGCCAAGAATTGACAGGGTCATAAATCAAATTAACAATCGTCTTAGAATCAGAATAGCACATAAGCTCTTTAATAATTCCAGTCCCCAGGCTAAAACTAAGTCATGATAGATTGCCATAAGTTCTGCATAAAGAATATTCGAAAATCCTATATTATGTAATAATCATATAGTTGAAGAGAGTGTAGTGTAATAGTAGAATTGAAGCGATATGATAGTCTAAATAGTAGGAACTTTGCCATATCTTTTATATATCAGCGAAAAATATTATTTTATCACTATCAACTTGTCGTATGTTAATCACTTAATTTTTTAGACAGATGCCCTTGATCTAGAGGGAGTGCATATATCATTGATTTAAAATTTCATAGTTTAAATTTTATAAAAATTAGATATAAATTTCTTGCAACGATTATTTTAATATTTACATATAGGATGTATCATACCTTTGTTTGGCTTATCTAACATATATAATAGAGTTATTTATTTCTCATGATTTATATAAAAAAAATCAAATTTTTATTTAGTAGTGTCAATAATTTTTATTTAAAATTATTTAATTACTTATTTATTTTTTAAATTTATAAAATTATAAAGTATTACCAAGGGTAATTTTAACATTTAAATGTCATATATATCTTATCTTATTATTACGAGGTGTGTACAAAAAATATGATATGATATTTTATTATATTTGTTGTCTTGTGTTCACCAAACACATGATAGGATAACCGCTAATCCGCTATCATACTTATATCCTATTTTATCACTATCATAATTTATATCCTATGATATCATACACACTAAATGAACCCTTAAAGTCTTAATTTTCTCCGAGTTACAAGTTTGAAATTTTATAACTGTGATTATAGAAAGTAGTAGTAGAAAAATTAACTCAAAGATTTAATTCTATCTTGATCAAATTACACAAAAGATTGAATTTGTTCTATTGACAAATCAAAACATTTTCTGCATGAAGTAGGAATTTTCTGTACAAGAAATCAAATTGCAAAATCTAAAGGAGGAGGGAAAAGAAGATCACAATCAAGTTTGTTCTGTTGGATTTATCTCCTAATAATTGTTTATTTATTAATTTAAATAAATAGAAATTACCCACTAAGTGCACATTTGTGGTAATTTCTCATCAAGTCTAAAGTGGTCTTTATTCTTTCTCTTAGATATAGTAGCTACCCATTATCTTATAGTGGGGCAGTTAATAAAAAGTTGCACGTTCAATTATTTCTGTGATGGACAAATTATAAAAGGAACTGCAATTCATTTGATTTGGTTCTTTAAATCTGATATCTCTATTCAGTAAAAACTTACACCATAAAAAAAAGATTGTAGAAGGTTTAGAAGAGCCTCAACATACTCAAGCAAGTAAGAGCCAAAACAATCCTCGAACAAGTACATGCTTTAATGCAAAATCAATGAACGGAGATATTTCGGCTATTTAAATTTAATTTAATTTCCGTTGTTTTAAGATAAATTTCTTGATACAAAAGCTCCTTCTTCAGTTTGAATCTTTAAGCTTCAAGTCCCCAAGAATCTCCAGCAATCCTTCGGCTCAATATTTCTTTGCAAGAACTCTTCTCCAAAGCTTTCTCTTCGATTGAATTTAATGATGTTTTGTTGTACAAAATCCCCCAAAATCTTCAGGCAAAAATTCCTAAAAAAACACATATCCAATAGCTAAGACGTTATCTTCTCACATAAGGAACTATTCATTCCATTGTACTAATTCTTATCTTAGAGAAATGAGTCTATATAGAAATATTGAGGAGAAGATGAAGAATTTTCTTTGCATGTTGAATGAATTTCTTAGTTTGGAAAAGGCGAATGGACACTTTTGTATAACTAAAATTTTGCTCAGTTGTTATGTTCTAGTGAAAAATCACATGATCAAGATCCAGGAAGTTATTTTTATGAAAAAATAAAACAAAATCCGACCTGCCGGATTCGAACCAGCGACCTAAGGATTACCGAGGCTTTACCACTACAGTCCTCCGCTCTACCAACTGAGCTAAGGTCGGAAGCTTGTATGTTGTTTGCTAATGTTCATATCATATACTGGAATATCCGTCCCTTGTACCAACACAAGTACACAACGCAAGTATGTGCAAATGCATCGTCAATGCATATGAATTTTTTAAAATAAGGTATGAAATTATCCATTCTATATGCGTGAAAACTATATTACTCCCTTAATTCTATTTTAAACAAGTTTCGGTCACTCGGCACCATCCTCTCACCCTATATTTGCATTTTAAAAAAAAAAAAATTGACAAATTAAAAGAAAAAAATTTGGTCACTCAAATGTTTCCTATCATGATTTTTAGACAAATCATGTAAATCATTTGAAATTTGAAAAAAAAATTGTGGTCATATTTAGTACATTGTAGATCTCTTGCAAAATTTCAATTTTTTAACAAGGAATGAATTAAATATGATTTTTTAGTTTTTTGCTCTTAAAGATTCATAAATAATTCATCTTACATTAAAAAATTCTAATTTTTTTAGAGAGGTTCTTATAATATAATAAACATGAATACAAAAAACTATTCAAAAATGTGAAATTACACAAGAGTTGACTGAAAAACCGAGACCAAAAATCATGATAGGAAATATTTGAGGGATCAAAAGTTACTGAAATTTTTAACAGGGACTAAAATCAAAATTTGAGATATTTATAGGACCACAAACTTGTTTCACCCTATAATAAAAATCACGCAGATCATACTAACCTTTTGTAAATTTTATTTTACCTCTCTTTTTAAAAATTATTATTAAATGTTTATTTAGAATATCATCCTCTGCAGACCTGAGATCTGAATGATAAGACTGATGATGAGTCATTGTGCAAGAATTGTTAGTGATTGAATTCCATTGTGAAGGAGGGGGTGGTACATGCACGCACTCTGACGATCAAGTCAGTATGCGTTGAAGGTGAGGGATATATTTAGTGTTAGATATTTCATACCTGGCCTAACCTTTTCGAGAGGTTTGTATATAGGAAGAATTAGGGTTGTGAGAACCTAAAACATTATTTTGTGCCACATGTGATTGTGACACGTGTTGTCTGATGGTAGGACGCGTTTCCAAACGGTCCACGTGTTCTTATCGAGCGGTAATTGTCTATTTTCAAGGCGAGTGCATCATATCGTCAACTTTGCTATGCATGAATCTGGTAACCTGTTCCAGCTCGCGGATGACTCTTTGCCCAGTCCGAAACATAATGCAACTATCGATTCCCATCGGCTTAACTCAGTTGGTAGGGACATCACATTCTATATGCAGTCGCAAGGGTTAGAACCCTAAACAATTTATTTATTCAGCTTAAGGATGAAATTATATTTACTAATCTACTTGATAAAAAAAAATACAACAACCAATTTGTTTTTATAGTTGAGATTATGTGGGGAAAATCTCTTGGAATGAATTGTAGTAAGTATTATAATAATTAACTTATTCAAATATTTTTACTACGCGCATTTAAGTTATATATTCCCTCCGTTACTTTTTATTTGTCGTTTTAAAAAAAAAAATTGTTTCAAATTATTTGTCGTTTTGATAGTATAAGGTTATACTTTGTCTATTATACCCTCCTTTCTATTTTTTTTATTGAGTAAATTTTATATAATTTTTTTATTGTATCTTTTTTTTACTAAGCTTTTTCATATAATCTTTTTATTGTTGTTGTTTTGTTCCTAAACTTTTGTTTGTTTTTGTTTTTTTCCTATTTTTTTGTACATGATATATTCCAAAAAGTAAAATAAAATTAGGGTATAACAGGAAGATAAAGTTCAAAAATACACTTTCTTAATTTGTAGTAAATTTTCTAAAACGACAAATAAAAAGGAACGGAGAGAGTATATTTTTTGTTACAAGAAATTTTATGATAGGGGATAATGCTCTAGTTTTTTTGGTTACATCGGAGAATGAAGCCAATGCAGTTTCAATCTATACGATTTTATGTATATTGTTCAAATTCCTTACTATTAAACTAATCCCCAGTGGTTTGATAATGCTTAAAGAACATTTGTAAAAAGAATTTTATTTAGTATCTCACTTCAAAGACACTAACAAAACTTCAAATCTGAAACATTCTAATCCAATACATCTTCTTTTACCATTAGATCAAACTTTTGAAGTTTAAATTATGTCTTGCGTTTATTATTGATGTAACAGTCTTTTGATTGTAATATCATGGGATTAGATATTGTCATTGTAATATAATGGGAGATTAGACATTGTCACATATTTTTTTAATTTAATGTGATTATATTTTTTTGAATAAAAAACTGAGAAAGGGATAAAATTTTTATTAATTAAATTGACACAAATAATAATTTTTTATAATGACCACAAATATTTGAACTTTACGTTTAATGTTAAAAAGTTAAATTTTTATCATGGAAATGACTCTAATGATATAATTTTCACTTCCAAAATGTGTGTTGTGTGTATATATATATAGATGTATTTTTTTATATATGTGTCTTGTCAAGAAAAATAAAATAATATGTAATATATCCTGCATTTCTTACTTGTCTGTCCAGATTGAAACAGAAAAATAAAATAACAGTGATAAATAAATTGATTTCCCTATCTATAAATAAACAGGCTAGCGAATAAAAGTGGAAATAAAAAGAAATAACAAAACAAAATCGTCGACAGCAGGATTCGAACCTGCGCAGGCAAAGCCCAACAGATTTCGAGTCTGTCTCCTTAACCACTCGGACATATCGACTTGTGTTATTACTTTTCTTTCTATTCATATTTACTGATTGTGTTGTTAGTGGGGCAAAGACTGTGACTTGGTCCCGGATGCACGTGCCAAGTTAAAGTTGTACATCATAAATTAGGTTCAATTAATTGACATGACATCCTCAAATACAGTGAGATAATAAATAAAAGAGAAACGGGGTCATCGGGGCAACTCAAATATATATATATATATATAGGTCAGGATCAAATGACATCAACTTATTTGACACTAAATATTACACCTTTTAATAACGTTTTACCGATATAAAATTTATATTTATAAAATCAATCGTTGGATTGAAAGATTATATTATATAGATCATCTATGTTAAGTTTTACAAAAATCTAAAATCGTTTGATATTTAATTGAGATCAATCAAAATTAACGGTTTGCATCTTTTTTTAAACGCCGTTAATTTTGATGTATCTCAGTAACATATCAAACGATTTTAGATTTTTGTAAAACTTAACATAGATGATCTCTATATGAGATAAAATTTCAATCCAACGGTTGATTTTATAAACTTTATATCGGTTAAAACGTTATTGAGAGGTGTAACATTTGGTGTCAAATAAATTTGTGTCATTTGATCCTAACTATATATATATATATATATATATATATATATATATATATATATAAATTTTCTGATTCTTAATGAAAAGTAGTTTTAGTAATCTAGAGTTCAACCATAAAATAAGTAAAATTTAGCGAAAAATTATTTTTATTAAAAATCAAATTTGAATTCTTCCTAATAATTTGTCCTAGAGAAATTTCATTAATCATTTGCGTTCAATATTTAGGTAAAATATAAAAAAGGATATATATTAATAAAAAAAGGTAAGTCAGATATAAAGCTTGACTTGTAAGTTTGCCTTTGTTTTTTTTCCTGTGACTTGCAGAAGGAAATAAAAGTTATTAGTTCTAAGTGGTTTTGTTTATAGGGGTCTGTCATGTTTTTGTAGGAATGTTAGTTTAGTGGTGCTCTATATTATATTATTGTGGTGTGGATCTCCAAATTGGTTCCTTTGAATTAGTCCATGTCTTATATTTTATTTTATTAGAATTTGTTTACAACTTTTAAAGAGAAAGAGGGATTTGGATTGTCTTCAATTTTTTCTTTTATGTTGGTTATGTGTTAATAATTTTAACCATTGATTCACTCTTCTTTTCTCTCTTCTTAAATCTTTTTTTGCTTTTTGAGATTTACCAACCATTGGATAAAGAAAATGAGATATCTTAAGCGAAAAAATTGGAGAAGATCCAAATCCAAAAAAGAGAGGTGATAATTTAGAAAACAGGAAAGAACAATTGAAAATAACAAAGTAGTAATGCTTAAAGAGTCGGCTAAAAACAACATTCTAATTATAAGCTGGACATTGCTCATATAAAATCAAATTAAAACCACTTTTACACGCAATATTTTACCAAATCATAAGCATAAACATTGACTTTTTGATAAGAATAACTAATTTACACCTATGAGTTCCTCTCTAACAAGTTACTATATTTGAGATAAGAAGTATGTAATATTTTTGTTTTGTTTTGTTGGTAGACGAAATGGCAAAGCCATTGGAAACTCACACACACAAAGTGGAGTGACCAGGGATCGAACCCCGGTCATGACGTCCGACACTAGCAATTTCGGTATTTCTACCATTTGAGCTAGGATTTGTGGACACTAGCAAGTTACTATAGGAAGATAGGAAGTATGTTGTTAATTATATGCAAATGGATTAGGTGCGGTCGTTTTTCTGTGTAGTCATGCAATCATTATGTTTGTAGCTGTTCGATCAAGAACGGACGGTTTTAAAAACTGTATATTTTATTTTCAATTAATAAATAAAAAATCAATGCAGTTAAATCAGGACCGCCCGATCTTGATTGGATGGTCACTAATACCTGACTGCATGACGGTAGAGACATTCTGACTTTACTGAATCTTGGTCCTCGTTACATACTCATAGAACCATTTAATTAAAAATGTATTTTATGTTTCACATATCTCTTTCTAAACCTAATATTTGTCTTAAATGCTTAAATAGTGAGGAAACTATTTTGCATTGTCTTTGTGACTGCATCGGAGGTTGTTCGGATATGAGAGACTCTTGTCTATCAGAATGTGACTTTCTTTAGTGAGATAAGTTTTGAGCTTTTGTTGACTAATCATTTGAAGGAGTTGGAATCCTCTCCGTTTCTTAAAAAAAATGACAAATGCAATTACTATAGTTTTGATGTAAATCAAAAATATAAATGCATGTCTTTTGAGAATAATTGTTATTATTTGAATATTTATACATTTAAACTATAGTAATTGCATTTGCCATTTCTTTTAAGAAATGGAGAGGATTCTAACTCCATTTGAAGGGCCCATATCCTTGTGCGTTTGTTGCGGGGATTAGTGGAAATGGAGGGTAAGAAACATAGTGTGCATTGGCAAAGAATCAACCATTTTGTTCAAAACCGTGCTGAAAGTGTAGAAAGCTCACTACAATTATTTCCTCATGTATTCCTGGTTCAATCCTTAGTAATAATCACTAGATGGAATCTCCGTGAGCTTAACTCAGTTGATCGATACATTGTATTATATATATAGAGGGCCAATGTTCGAACGACTTATTTAACCTTGTAAGTTTTGAAGAATTTTATTATGATACACCATTTTTTATCACCATAAATATCTCAAATTTTGTTTTTAGTCTCCATAAATTTCTTTTAGAAATCATGAGAGAAAATATTTAAGAACCAAAATTTACTGAAATTTTATATAGGGACTAAAAATGAATTTAAGATATTTATAGAAACAAAAACATATTTAACCATAAATTATTACTATATTATGCTACACTAGTACTAGAAACAAATAACTTTTAATTGTGTTAATTCTCTGGTTTCAAATAATCTAAAGTTCAACTACAAGGTAACTAAAGTTTTACTAAAAATTGTTACCAAATCAAAAATTAAAATCGGTTTCTTCCAAACAGTTCATAAAGCTTATTAACCACGTAAGCCTAATTTCTTACTTAAATAAGTTTTAATCTAATTTTGCTTGTGATGTGGTGTTGTGTTGTGTGTTCTCTCTGCCTAATTTCCCGTCCACACATATATTTATATGTAACTATTTCTGTCTTTACATGCTTTGTTGCTTCTTATTCACTTCGACCTCTGTCCTTGTTTGTTGTATCCACTCCACTCCTCCAAGTGAACCGCATTACTTCTGCACCAATTGACCACAACCCTTTTCCTTCCTTGTTTTTGTCTCTCTGTCTTTTATTGCTTTGTCTTCTTCTTCCTCTTAGAATATATCACCATGTCTCATCAACATCAACTTTTCCTTTTCCTTTTCCTTTTCCATCACCATTTTTGTTACCTCAACTGAAGATAAAGACACCCCTTTTAGTTTCTTTTCTTTTTCTTTGTTTTGTTTCAAGTTATGGATGAACATGGTTATTGTAATCTTGAAGTTGATGTAAATGGTGAAGAAACTTTCATGGTTGATAAGGTAATCCAAATCCAATCCAATCCTTTGTTCTCTCTTAATTATGTCATTTTTTAGTATACTAACTTTGTTGAAAAATTATTCACTTTGCTCAACACTTTTAATCAAATGAATGAGCTCAAATGGTTAATGATAACAAGCTCGAGGTCGAATTGTTCAGGAGAATTGACTTGAGTCCTGACTCAAAGATTCTTTGGTTAGAATTTATTGACCTCCTGATCGAATTTCAGATTACCAGAACCTTTTTTCCGACAACCGGAGAAGTTAAGGTCACAAAATTTATTGAACTCTGGGTCGAACTCTAGATTACCAGAACCTTTCCCCGACAACATGAGGGGCTAAGGTTAAAGTCACAAAAATTCTCAATCCTTTTGTTTGTGTTTGTTTTTAGGATCTATACTATAGTGGTTAACAAAATAGGATTTACAAGGTTTATCTTTTGGTTATTATGATTGATATTTTTAAAGTTTATGCTAAATGTTGTTACACTTTAATTTAGAAAAGAATGAATATGGTTCAATGATTTTTACCTAGTAGTTTTTTTAATTTCACTTTATGGCTACCCTTATGGTAAATAACTTTATGATTGTAGCTTTCTATCCATAATTAATTTGCACCTACATACCAGTGAAGTGGGGCAAGTTCTGTTTGTCCATGCTTGTAATGATTTTCCATCACTACTTTCACTAACCAAAAAACACAAGACACTATTTTTATTTTGTCATTTTTTGTTTTTATTTATGTCACATTAAATGTTTTTGCTATGGTCTTCTTCTGCTTTAATGGCTGACCTTGGTATTTTTTTTGTTTTTATTCATATTTTTGACAGGATCTGAGGGTTGCTTTCAAGCTATTTAATTCTTTTCTATACTCTTCCATGCTTGATTTATTATTTTTTTATCATATAAAGTCCCTTCATTCTCAATTTATTGTTTATAATGACCCCATCAATTTATTTTTTGGTTTCTGAGCTTTAATTATTATGGACCTTTTCTTTCATTCTCTGCATTTTTTCTACTTTTATACCTATAGTTACTTTTCTTTTCTATGTGCTTTAATGCTTCTATGTTTTTGGTAGGTTATTTTGTATTTTTGTTATTTAATTTAATCAATTTTTCCACCTAGTATATGTTTGGTATCACGGTGGATACACCAGAATCACGATGATCCACCGTGATTTTACAGAAGCTACACTTTATAACTTCTGTCAAATCACGGTGAGTCACCGTAATTCTGGCATATCCACTGTGATACCAAACATACCTTTAAGTTCGTTCTCATCTAGTTAATTGTTTGTTTTAAGAATTTAGATTAATCTAAGTTTGTTTTAATTGGAATTTTGCAGACTATTATTACTCAATACTCAAGCAAATTGGCTAAAGTATTTGGAAAATCTAGTGGTTCAAGTGGTAAGCTTAAAGTAATATTCCATGATTTTCCAGGAGGTGCAGAAGGTTTTGAGCTTATGTTAAGATTCTGTTATAACAATGGAAAAGGTAATATAAGTCCTTCGAATCTGTTACTTGCGCGTTGTGCCGCTGAATATATGGAAATGAATGAATCTGTTAAAAATGTTTGTAACTTAATGGACCAAACTGAGAAATCACTTCAAGGGATTAGTTATTGGTCATGGTCCGAAATTTTGATTGCTTTGAAGCAATGTCGGAATTTAGTTGACGATTCTTGTGTGATGGTAGAAAAGTGTTTGGATGCTATAGTAGGAAGGTTGGTTTTGTCAAATGAAACGAGTCCGTGTCCATCGACTTGTTCTAATGATAGTTCAGGGATCAGGTTTTCGTGTGACTCGAAAAGTACTGAGAGTATAAAGACGAGTTTCACTCGTTCGGCATGGTGGTTTGAAGATCTTTTGTTTTTGACTCCGCAAATGGTTGTCATGTTGGTTAAGTCGATGCTTTCGAGTAAATTGGATCATCATGTTATAAGCAAGTTTCTTCTCTATTATCAGAAGGTGAAATTCGCGACGGCTAGTACCGATGAGAAGTGCAAAATCATAGAAATGGTGATAGATATGCATTATGAAATGGATCAAAGTTCTGTTTCTTTCAAGACTTTGTTTGGGATTCTTAGGGTTAGTTTATGTTTGAACATAAGCAAAAATTGTAGGAACAAGTTGGAGAATATGATTGGATCACAATTGGATCAAGTAACCTTAGACAATTTGCTTGTTCCATCTCCTTATGGAATAAACTACTTATATGATGTGAACCTTGTTCTGAGATTTTTGAAAGCATTTCTGCGGCAAGGAAATGGTGCGGTTGCTCCAATTCGGATGAGGAAAGTTGCTAACTTAATTGATTTGTATATAGCTGAAATAGCCCCTGATCCATGTTTAAGAACTTCAAAGTTCTTGGCTCTTGCTACAGCTCTTCCAGATTCTGCTAGGGATTCTTGTGATGAGCTCTACCATGCAATGGACATGTATCTTGAGGTATAATGATTCTTTCCATATTAAATTTGATCTATAACTTTAGTCATGTGGTTATAACTATTTTTCTTTTAACAATTGGAGAAGGGAAAATTATTATTAATTAAGGTAGTGATAATGCTCATTTTACAATTTTTTCCGAGGGGATTTGAACTTCGTCCCTTCAAGTTATACCGGGTTGAACTCTTACCACTGATATGACACCTGATAAGCAAGTGGTATAACTACTTGATTAGAGAGTAATTTGAGTTATAGGAGGACTAGTTTTATGTGATCTAGTTAAGTCCTAAGTCCAAATTGTAAGATGATATCAATGTTTATAAACCTGTACAAAAGTTAACCAAGACATTAGAGACTCAAGTGGTTAATGAGCTCCCCTAGGATGAATTGTTTGGGAGAACCCGAGTTCAATTCCTAGTAGAAACAATTATTGGCCATACTTTACTTACCTTGTAGCCGAACTCTGGAAATGCAATGCTAATGTAGTTAAAATGACCACATTTTGTCACAGGTACATACTCAATTATCACAAGATGAAAGGATAAAAATATGCTGTGGTTTAAATTATGAGAAACTTTCACCTCAAGCATGCTTACACCTTTCAAAGAACACAAAATTTCCATCAAAATCAGCAGTTCAAGCTCTCATATCTCAACAATCTAAGCTAAAAAATTTACTCAATGCTACTACTCCAATTTCAACTCCATACAATGATTCATTATGTGGTTCAAGTAGTTCTGGTCAAAAGGGAAAGAAAGAAAAAAGCAGTGACCAAGTTGTGTTATATGCTGGAAATTTTGATATTCCACCTGATAATGAGAAACTTAAAGCACATTTGCAAGGAATGCAGTGTAGGGTTATGGAGTTAGAGAAAATTTGTAGGAAAATGCAAACTCAAATGGCAAAGATGACAAAATCAAAAGCTTCTAGTAATAGTTATGGTAAATCTTTGCCAAAGCTTTGTTCATGACTTTTTGAGTATTTTATTTTTTATTTATTATTTTCTATTTTGTAATTTTCATATTTGTATAGAAAAGGTATCAGTTTTGTGTGTGTGTTGAAGTTTGTGCTTAATTGAGGTTGTTGATTGAGTAAGAACACTGCTATTTGATTGTATAGTCACTAAATAATGGAAGAAGAGTTTGCATATATCCATGAGCTATTTCTCATTTCTCAAAATTAGTCACATTTCTCAAAATCCAATTAAGTTCCACTATTTCTCAATTTGAGTCATGGTATTTGAATTTTGAAGTTATTATTTAGTTAGACACAAATCCAAATAAGTTGTATTTAAGTACAAACTCATAAATCAAAGTAATTAAAATATAAAAAAAAGTAAATATATTTGATCCAAATTAGAGTAAACTATAAAATTGATTCCTGTCTATGTAACTCGCTCTTAAATAGGTCATAGAGTCAGAAACTCTTTTAATATCTCAAATTAGTCATTGACTCTTTTAATATCTTAACATTAAAAGAGTCAGAGACCTATTTAAGAGTGGATTACAAAGACAAAAACTAATTTAGTGACCCATAATTTATGGAAGTAAAAAAATGGCCTCCTATAGATCATGGTTTCACATCAAGTTTCAAGTCAAATAGTAAAATTGTGATTTGTTTGGTAACTACTATAGATGAAGACAAGGTAGCAGTTGAAATACCTTTTCTTTTTAATACAAAAGTATACAGTAAATTAACAGAGGGGGGCCGTGTACATATGTTATCACCATTCACCACTATGAAATGTGTGCAAAGATTACTTCATCAAATTTCTGAGGTTTTTCTTTTTTTGAACTTAAAGATCCCCATGAGTTTAGAATACTCTTTTATCTTCTCTCCAACACAGACACCCTCTTCTTTAAAAATTTGCCATTGGCCTAAATAAGGCCGTTTTAAATATTTCGAAGGATATGTTTAAATTCTTAAAATAGGCATACGCAGAAATTGATCCCTTTAAAAATTTGTATCATACAATTTTTTTTATTCTTATACATTTTTTTTTTTGAGTCCCTCAAAATTTAAAATGTATTAATATAATTAAGTTTAGAATTTTAGTTTTGATTAAAATTTAGATTATTTTTTTTAAAAATAATAACTTCTTTTTGGAGAATTTAGACCCTCAAATTTTTGAGGCCCATGGAATAACCTATGTTGCACATGGGCATAGTCAGTCTTCGGTCTAAAGACCGACTAATATGAAAAACCAATTTTATGCTTATTCATTAGTGAGAGCTCAATGTCCCATCTTATTATAAGTTAAAAAATGTAAGAAATATTAAAACTTAAATATTTTAATAGATGTAAAATGTAGTATTAACTACTCTTGTACACTGACATCCAATGACCTTCGATTTATTTGAACGTATCAAGAGTCGGTCGGTTGAACCTTTCTTTAGACAAGAATCTGATACCACCGTTGGGTCATGAGGGGGAACCCGAAGAGCCATCAAAATTGGACTTAAGAGAAATCATACAAGTGAGTTGAACATCACATCTTTATCCAAAACTTTAAGTCATTATGTTTATAGATCATTTTACTTATAAAGCGATCGAAAGCAATCATAACAAGATGGTTCCTCCGGTGAGATAGGTTGTTATGAGCTTCAGGCATGGTGGGGAAAGAGTACTTGCAAAAATGTTAGCACTTCGACGTTCAACTCAGTAAAAATTCAAGATGAATGTGTATGATTAGTGGGAATTGTGTGTACCTTGAGAGTGAGTGCATGTGCATATTTGTAGTAGTGAATATGCATAACAACCTTGTAGGTTTGACTATATGAGTGGAATTGAGGGAATGCGCATTTCACGCAGGTGTCCTTTATCTGTTATGTGAACAGTGTAGCGTAAAGTACAGTGTGCCTTGGTGTGTGTATGAGTGAGCTATCATTGACCATAGGATGTATTGGGCTTTTGTCCAATCTAAAACATAAAGTGTTTAATCTCCACTTTTCTAAACATAAATGTGTACCTTATACTATTTATTCTAAAAAATAGCGAAAAACAATAGCAATGCAAAATAAAAAAATAAAAAACAAAAGCACATTAATTAAAGTTGATTGATAAATAGAATATTAATATGAAAACAATTTTTTTTAAAAAATTAAAATAGGCATTATTATTTTATTGTTAAAAATAGATATAAATTAGTTCTACCAAAAATTTATTAAAAAATAAGTGAAATATTTAATAAATTTTAACCGGATAGGATCCAAGTAATATATTTATTTTGTAAGATAATATGTTAAAAACAATTGAAAATCAGTTAAATTTTTATTTTTTCATATAATATGTTAAATTTAAGTTAGATTTTATTTTTTCATATAATATGTTAAATTTAAGTTAGAAATTAAAATGAAATTGGTAGGATACGATGAAAATTCACGTGTATTTTCTTGTGATATTTATGCTACATATGAAAATCAATTTTTTTAATTAGAAAAGATATTAATTTTATTGTATTAAATTATTTTAAAATAAAATATGACATGAACTAATTATACAAAAATTTAATTAAAAGATTTTAATAAAATATTAAATATATTTTTGGTCTCTATAAAATAGTGACCTTCTTGTTAAACCACAAGTGGTTTCAAGATAACTGCTCTGAAGTTTTGATGATAAACTGTATAAGAAAACAATTGCAGAATCTAATGTATGTTCATGTGTGCATGGCCTAAAACAAATATGCTACTATTGATGGTAGATATATGCATCTGAAGAACTCATTGAACGCGCTTTGGAAACAGACTCTGAAGCTCTAGTCAACTATGGCGACTAATAAAGTCTGAAGAACTTTGAAGGTCGCATCAACTCGGACGTCCAACGAGTTCTCAAGATAAGCGGGTTCTGAAGCGGAGAGAGATTCTGAGCAAGAAAGTCTTTGAAGAAAGAGAGCTACTGAAGAGACTCAACAAAACCAACACTCTAAACAAAACATTCAAGAAGAATCGAGATATGAAGAATGAATATCAAGATCAACCAAGCAAAAGATGAATATGTTTAATTATCAACCAAATGCAAGAAGCATCTCTTAAAACATATTCATCTCTTCAAGAAGCAAAGTTTTATTCCCTACTAAATCTAAATTTGTTTAATTATCATTAAACTTTTAAATTTTTGAATGATGTTTTATAGGCATAGTTAAATATTATATATAGTTTTTTTTTACTAAAATTTAGAATTTTTAAACATGATATGAATTAAATATGAATTTTTTAAACAACAAAAGTTCAAGTTAAAAGTAACGAAAATCATGACCTAGAAATCAAATTTTGAGTTTTTTTTTTTTATGAACTTTTTTATGATGTTCTAAATATACTAGGAATAAATTATTCAAAAGTACACATTGATTTAACAGTAAGAACCAAAACTGAGAGTTGGCTAATTTTCTAAAAATGAAAATTTACGTGTATACTAACGATATAGTTATGCTGCATAAAAATATGTTGTTCAATTAAAAGAAATTGTTAATGTGTAAGTTTTACTTTATTTACAATAGAGCTGAGAATCGAACCTATAACCTTATGCATACTACTCAAATCATTTACTATTAGACCAAATCTAGTGGTTTTGTTGACGTGTATGTAGCACGTGTGCGACAAAAGTTAATATCCATAAGTCCAAATTTATGCATGGTGCATAAACCATTTCCAACCATTAGATGAGTCTTACACATGTAATAATCCTAGCCATTCTTCAAGGGAGAGGTAATCAGGCGTGTTCTCAGTCACTCTCACTGATCGTCCTTCTAATGTCCTCAAGCTTTTCCAACCGTTTATTTTGCTTATTTCGCTCAAATAAGTGTTTTCAATTTTTTTGGATTTTAAAGATTGAATCGTTTTTTAAAATCTATACCTCCACTGCGAAATCTAAGCATGGATTCATGATCAGCGTTAAATTTCGAGTAAAATCGTATACCCAATCGTAATTTTCCGTGGAGATTTGGTGTTGCTGTTGTTGTGGTGGTGAAACTTTTTTGAAGCTTTCATGGCTTCCCTTCATGTTCTTCATGAGGAAGAAGAAGGTGGAGGTTGAAGACGATGACGTGGCGACGCGTCATTGGCTCCCTCCAAATTTAAGTCATGACCATTAGATTATTTTAAAAAGATCCAAAGGCTCAGATCTGTTTAGATTTGTTAAATAATAATCGTCCGATGGATCAGAAGGACGAGATCTGATATCTTTATCACGCGCCATGGACTGGCGCCGCACCAAATCTTTTCTTCCTTTCTACTTCTTTTTTTTTGAAAACGGACTGGGCTTGGGCCTGGATTTCTGTATTTGTTTTCTGCACCTCCCTGACTTACGTTCTGCACCCCCTCTACTTACTTAATTTTTATTTTTTTATTTTTAGTTTAATCAAATAAGTGCTTACTTGAAAAAGCGCTTTTATATGTCCAGGGAAACATGGAAAGATCCAAAGGCTCATATGTTATACACTGAAACCATTTGTCTAGTTAAATGGTTTCATACTGTTATACACTGAAACCATTAGTCTAGTTATAAAGTTTCATAGCGTTATACACTGAAACCATTATTCTAGTTAAATGGTTTCATAGCGTTATACAATGAAACCATTAGTCTTGTTATTTGGGGATACCTCACTCTCTCTGGTTTTATATCTTCTTAAAAATATAAATTTATTTCACAATTTTTATTAAGGGTTAAATATGTTATACACTGAAACCATTAGTCTTGTTAATTGGTCTCAAGATGTTATACACTGAAACCATTTGTCTAGTTAAATGGTTTCATACTGTTATACATTGAAACCATTAGTCTAGTTAAAAGGCTTCATAGCGTTATACACTGGAACCATTATTCTAGTTAAATGGTTTCATAGCATTATACACTGAAACCATTAGTCTTGTTAATTGGTTTTTTTATGTATAGGTAATTAATGTATGAGATTTTATTTATATTGTGATTATGATTGGTAAAACTGAAAATTAAATAGTATGTTTGACAAGTATACTTTATATATACGTGAGCCATTGGTTATTATGTTGGGCTTCGGGGGGTGTATGACGAAATGGGTTGGGGTGTACGAAGCAATTATATTGGGCTTGGGGGGTGTATGACGAAATTGGCGGGTGTACGAAGCAATTATGTTGGACTGGGGGGTGTATGACGAAATGGGGAGTGTACGAAGATATTATGTTGGGCATAGGGGTGTATGAAGAAATGGGGGGTGTACGAAGCAATTATGTTTAGCATGAGGGTGGGGTATATGACGCAGTGGTAGGGGTGTGCTAAGCAATTAGGTTGGGATGAAACAACCAAATGAGGTGTACGTAGCAATGGATGGAGGTGTACATAACAAGCTTATGCATGGTGCATAAGCAAGGGCTTATGCACCATAACCACTCCCCACGTGTGCATACTAAAAAATAAAAAATCTTTTCAATAAATTTTTATCCAAAAATTAAAATAATAGAAAAATTAATTACTTTTTGGAAAATATGAATACCATTAATTAATTATAACATAAAATAATTAAAAATTAGATATAAAATTAATTAAATATTCAATGGATATGATCAATGTACTACATACTCCCTTTGTCCCAAAATATAAGAGGAAATTGGTCACAAAAAAAAGTTGATGAATTTGGTTAAGAATTTAGACTAAATACATCAACTTTATTTGATCAATTTTCTCTTATATTTTGGAACCGAGGGAGTATGCATTTTTTTTTACCAAAATCAATTTTTATTTTTTTTTGAAAAATAGAAAAATAATAAAATTATTGAGATTTTATAAAAAATTAAATATGTGAAGAAAAAGATAATTAGAAAGTAATTAAAATATCAAATGAAATATTATTTAATATAATTAAAGTAATATATGTACTTTACAACATTAAATAATTATTTGTCTCACTTTAATTAATAATAAATTTTTATTGACTAAGTTTTGATAATAAAATGTTGATAATGTACTGAATCCTTAAGTTGATTTTTTTTTCTCTAGGAAATATGAGAACATATCGTGTTCTTCATGAAGTTGAGAACCAAACTCTTAAGCCAGATGTAAGAGTAGTATATTTGTTATTGGGTTGTCTTGTGTTTTTCAATGTAGCATATTGGCTATACAGAGCCATTAGAAAGTGTGTAACTCCTCAAACTCCTAGAGTTGCAGAAGTTGAAATTGCTCATGCAACACAAAATCCTGAACCTTCGATGGCAACAACAGCGGCAGCAGCACCACCACCAACACCAAATAGATTGGTGCATGTGAGTGAGGTTTCATACAACACATCCATCAGTCTTGCATTTGGCCAAAAGGATTGTGCAATATGTTTAGAGGATTATATAAATAATGAAACATTATACATGTTAATATGTGGTCATGCATTTCACAAGAGTTGCATAACCACATATTTTTTTGGAAATAATGTAACTTGCCCGATATGCAGATGGGTAGTGTGAGTTTTTTCCCCCTTTGAACTATGTATTGAAAATTATGAGGAGTTAAACATTTCTATGCATTATTTATAATAAAATTATTATGAGTTAAATATTTCTATGCATTATTTATGAGGAGTTAAATATATATGCCTCGATTTAGAGGTGGTGAATAGATTGTTGATTTAAAAATCTGAGATCAATTGATGGCAGAAGTCTTTTTGGACCGACTCATGTCAATCTCGAACACGAAATTTAACTATAGATGTGATTCAAGTTAATCCGAGAAGATTGATTTGATTCAATCAAGTTAATTTAATCAATGATTCTCAAATCATCTCTTCGATGCTTCTGGGTAGATTGCTGCTATTTGAAGCAGTCGTTGATTTCAATTACATGTTGATCTAGTGACTCACTATTGTTTGAAACGCGTACTCGCGTTGTGATTCTCTAGATCGGAAATCATGGTTTGGATTTGGGTCTTTCTAGATCTTACAGTGATGCTGCTTCGAGCGGCGTTTGTTGTGTTCCCTGTAATTTGTCGTCGGATATATATATGCCTCGATCTAGAGAGGGTAAATAGAATGTTGATTTAAAAATTTGAGATCGATTAATGGCATAAGTTTTTCCGGATTGACTCACGTCAATCATGAATGCTATCGAAATTTAACTAGATGTGATTCAAGTTAATCTGAGAAGATTGATGAGAACACGAAATTTAACTAGATGTGATTCAATTTAATCTGAGAAGATTGATTTGATTCAATCAAGTTAATTGAATGAATGATTCTCATAACGTTGTTTCGATGCTTCTATGTAAATTGTTGTTGTTCAAAGCAGTCATTGATTTCAGTTACATGCCAATCTGGTGACTCACTATGGTTATTGTCCGAAACGCATTTTTGCGTAGATTCTCTAGATCGGAAATCATGGTTCACGATTTGGATCTTGCTAGAGCTTATAGTGATGCTGCTCCGCGCGGCGTTTGTTTGCCGAAATTTGTCATCAGATTTTTTAGTTATATGTTTCAGTGTCTCATATGCTATTGTTCTCTGCAAATCTGGGTTTTATGACTTTGATTTGTTTTCTTATCTAGTTGTTCTTTTGGTTCCCTCGCTTGTGCGCCAGTGTGTCGTGGACTCAAATTGCTTAGCCAGAAATGGCCTTTAGCTGGTTGTCTTTTGTCACAGCGAGTCGTTGACTTTTAGACCTGTTATCGTTTTGGCGGTCAGGTTCACTGTCATCCTCAATGGTTTGAGTTCATTTAGACTCGTTTGTAGTTTTTGCTCATGTTTATCCTTGCATCACTATTTTTTTAAAATTTCGTTTTGGGTCATGCGTGTGCTTGCTGGATTGTGTTGGGGATGCGTGTATGTCCGCTTATTGTTTTTGTACCTTTTTGATTGGCTTGTAAACCCTTTAGTTTTATTTTTTGGCCTTAAATAATTAGTATTTTGTTCACTTAAAGAAATTTTTGGTTTTACATTGGTCCCTTAATGAATAAAAGTTTCGCTTTAATCCTTTAAAGATATCACCATTTACCACATTATATCAATACGGACCAATATAAAACCAAAAATTTCTTTAAGAATCAAAATTCCACTTAAGATTTTTTTTGGGTTGTTGACTGTGTTAGGCTTTAACTAAGATTGACAATAGGTGGTTACCATCTGTCCCTTTTGCTTAAAAAAATTAAAGAAAATTTGTGTTTTGGCAATTCAACAAATACCATATGTGAAATTTATCTCAATATCAATTCAATCTTTTAAGTATAAATTTTCATCAAATTACAAGTTTGAAATGTTGTAGCTATGATTAACTGATTGTTGAAATTAGCAGCACAAAAATTAACAGAAGGGTTCAATTTTATCTTGATAAAATTACCCAAAAGATCAAACTCTTTCTATTGACATAACCAAAAAATTTACTAAATATAGCTCAAATTTTCTACACCGAAATTCAATTGCAAAAATTAAAAGAGAGAAGGGAGAAGAAACGTTCAAAAAAAAAAGGGAGAAGAAGATCGCAACATGATTTGTTTATGTAGTTCACCACACCATCATCGCTAGTGGCTACGTCAACCCCCAATCTCCAAAAATTTATTTAACCCTATTTTCTATGTATGGTTGGTTGCACATGATATCTCTTTTTAGTCTATATAAAATATTTCACCAAGTTTTACGGTGGCGTCTAAAGTGAGGGAGCAATTAAGTCCCTCACCGGTGTATCATCCACAATATACCGTTAGATCAATTAAAATATTTTAAGCGTTTGGATTCATTGGAAAAAGAAGAGCAACACATATGTCATACCCCCACCCAATCCTTTTTCTTTTCCAACAACACGAAACCTTCCCTGTTCTCATCTATGAACCATTTGCAGATTCATCAGCGATCCAAAGGGTGAGGGAGAATATGAACCTTGTAAGCAGATTGGCACAAAGAAAGCCATAGAAAACTGTAAATTTGATGACCTGAACAAAACTATTTTTATGCTACAAATTATGATTTAGATGTAAAAATTCTTAATTTCTTTCCAATGCGTATCAAAAGGGTACTTAACTTTTCCCTTCCAATGTTCTACCATAAAATTATTGATTTTAGGGATTTGGATCATAGTCCAAAACAATCTTCTTTTAGGTATTTCTTTTATCAAATCCTTAACAAAATATTATTGAAAAGATGATAATGGTGGAGTGGTGGGGAAGGATTAAGGAATATGTCTTTCTGCAATGAAAATATGAGAATGAAGGTTTTTAGTTTTGTAAACGAAAAAGAGAAGGGATTGGGTGGGGCAAGACACATGTGTTCCGCTTGTTTATTTAATAAATCTCAACTCTTAAATTATTTTAACAAGATCTAATGGTATATTATGGATGGTACACCGGTGAGGGACTTAATTGCTCCCTCACCTTAGACGCCACCAAGTTTTACTTCCTAAAATATTTTCTCACAATTTTTTATCCATGTTTTTTAGTTAACTCGTGCAACATTTAAAATTTTTGTAGTTTTTTTTCGCTTTCATGATTGGTATAATGTCTATACTAAATTTTTGGTAAAAGGGTAAATAGGGTTTTACCCCCCTGCAAAGTTGCCGAATTTTGGATTACCCCCCTGCAAATTTTTTTTTTAGGATTACCCCCCTGCAATATATAGATTCTGTCAATTAGCCCCCTGACTGCACAAGTGGACCTGTGACGTGGACAGAATCATGACGTGGCGTGACACGTGGAAATTATTTTTTATTTTGATTTTTTTTAATGCCACCTGTACTTTTTTTTTAATGACATGTTTTTAAAAAAAATTGTGATATTTTTGTTTTAAAGGTTTGTAGAATTTTAAATATTTTAAATAAAACAAAATAGAAGAAGAAGAACAACTCAGAAAACAAAATCAAACTGTTCCTCTTTTCTCTTCATCATCGTGTTCCTCTTCTTCTCCGCCTCTTCCCCATTCATTCTTTTGATTACTTCTTCTTATTGCTTCTTGTGTGTTTTCTATTGATTCTTATTGCTTCTTCTTAGGTTTTCTTTAACAGATTTTGTTTTCTTTACCAAATTTAGGGGTTAGGGTTTTTGAAAATGGGTGGAAGCAAATGTTCATCAATTGGAAACTCAAGCGGCTCCAATTTACCCAGATGTGGGTGTGATCTGGCCATGAAGTTGTGGGTTTCAAATACAGTCCAAAATCCCAACAGAAAATTTTGGAAATGTCGAAATAGTGGGGTAAGAACAATGAAGCCAAATTTCATTCCTTTTCATGAATTTCAGTCGTAAATTTTGATTTCATGCTTTTGAAATTTCGATTTTTTTTTGTAGAGTATGGAAAGCTGTGATCTGCTTGTTTGGGATGATGAACTAGATGAAATTGTTGTGATGAATGGAAAGAAAAAAACCATGAACAATGGAAACAGTGAAATGATGATTAAAATTTGCAAGGAATTTGGCAAGGAATTTGGAAAAGAATTCGGCAATGAATTTGGCAAAGAGTTTGGCAAGGAATTTGGAAAGGAAATTGGCAAGAAGTTGAATCAACTTGTAGTGGTTGTAATTATGATGTCTTTGATTTTATTTGCTATCACCTACAAGTCAATGTAATAGGTAGTTTATAAGGTCATTAGTATGGTTTGATGTAGCAAATGTATGGTTTATGATGTATCAAATGGTTGTATTACAACTTTATTAAGGAATGAAAAATTTGGTTTGGTGTTATATTGCTTCTAATGTTTATAAGGTCATCCCTTCAAAGGTCTTTTTGTAGCTTCTAATGCTAAACCAAGCTCTATCATTTGTGTTGGTGTTATATTGCATAAACTTCCAAGGCTTGCATAGATAACACTCCATTGTTTCTGAGAATCAAGCCACTTCATGTGCTTCCATTTCAATTTTGTCAGGGATACCAGGCAAAACAAAGTACTCATTTTCATTATTAGCCATAATTTCATTCATATTAGTGACAATAGATATAAGCAACTTACTCCAACAAAAGAAATTCTTGGAATATTGTATTTTCTTGCATTTTGTGCTAATATTTTTGAAGAAATCTGATGCTAGTATTTTCTTGCATTTTGTGCTAATATTAGTGCTAGTATTTTCTGATGCTATACCAAGTGAAGGTAACATGCAAGAATTGATGAGAAACGTGATGCATTTTGTGGAGTGGTTACTATTGTAACATTAACATTGTGATGTTGTGCTAATATTTTTGCAATATCCATCATGGGATTCATGTGACCTTGTGCCATCATTGGAAACAATACAGAGTGTTCCTGTAACATGGTTTATGATGTAGCAAATTTGTAACATAACATTTTGGTTTGGTTAATGTGCATCAAATTTGCACATATTAATACAGGACCAAAATTGAAATCAAACTCAAATTGAATACATTATGTCATGTAACCTTCTGTAACATTCACAATATAAGCACAATATTGAAATCCTGTAACATTTTGTAACTCAAAATAGAGTGCACAAGTCATTAGGTAGTAACATTATGTCATTAGGTAGTAATAAGCACATAGAGTGCACAAGTCATTACAAACTCAAAATAAGCACATAAAGTGCATAAGTCATTACAAACTCAAAATAAGCACATAAAGTGCATAAGTCAAAATAATTCATTACAAACTCAAAATAAGCATATAAAGTGCATAAGTCAAAATAAGTCATTACAAACTCAAAATAATGAACACTACTTTTTTTTAATATTCTTCCAAGACTTCGTGGCTCTAAAACAAGTTCCAAGTTTTGCAGAATCTTCTTGTGTTAATACCCCTTCACCAGGCTCTAGGATCTCTATAGGTTGGTCACTAGATGAACCAACTCCAACAATTGATTTTTTAAACCAATTCATCATGATCCTTTCACTGCTTCTTCTTCTTTTCACATGCAGAGGTTTCTTCTTCATAGATTTCTTCTTCACACCCACTGCATTGTTGCCTTGAGTTTGAGTGATATTTGACATATCATCAGCAGTAACCTCAGGAATTGTTGCAATTACTTCATCGGATATCTCATCAAAAAGTGATTGACTTGCATTGCCTTCAGCTTCAGCTTGTTGTCCAATGTTTGCATTGTTTTCAGATTCAGTTTGTTGTCCACTGTTTGCATTGCCTTCAGCTTGTCCGATATTTTCATTGTGTTCAACTTCAGTTTGTTGTCCAATGTTTGCATTGCCTTTAGCTTCAGCTTTACCTTTTGGTGGTTTTCTCTACAATAATGAACAAACATTAATATTAGTAATCCATAAATTTCAAACCAAATACTGCATTGTATTAAAACAAATTAGATTACCTTTCTCTTCAAACCATCTGGATCTTGAGTTTTGCTCTTGCAAGTACCGGCATTATGGCCAGTGGAACTACACGTAGTGCAATGGTAAATTACACCTCTTGACCTCTTCCTAGCACCATCTTCATCACATCCTCTAATTCTCAATTTCCTAGGCCTACCCGGACCAGTTTTATACACAGGTGGTAAAAGGTCTTCATAAGCACTTTCAGGAGGGTCAGGCTTAGGCCACATGTCCATTCCATTAATAGGACTCACAGCAAAACCATAGCAAAGTGCATACTTATCTCTTGAATAATAGTCATCCACATAGTCTAATGGGTCATGCAACATATAATCTATTGCTGCAACAACATGCCTACAAGGAATCCCAACCAATTCCCAAAAATTACAAGTACAAGATCTTTTATAAATATTAACAATAAATTGTTGTGTGTTAAATGCATGTGTCACTTGCCATTCTTCACCACTTGCAGTGAAAGTTGGTGTCCACTGACCTGCCATAAACACTTCCTTTTCTAATCTCCTCATAGGCATGGGCATGATCTTTTGTTGCCACTTATCTAACTTAACTGAACATGTAGCCATCCTATTCATGAGATAATTTCTTATCCATTCAGCCAAAGTTAAAATAGGCTTATCCCTAGCAACTAAAATTGTGGCATTGAATGACTCAGACAAATTGTTCATCAATACATCACATTTTGAATAAAAACTAAATGCATGCTTACACCAACTTTTAGTAGGAACTCTCATTAGCCACTCCCAAGCTTTGTGATCCAAAACCTTCAGTTCATTCATCTTTTGCTCCCATGCTTGATAATATGTTGCTTTGGCAGCTCCCATCATCAAATCCCTTATTGCAGTTCCTCCACCAAACTTCTTCTTGAAATTTGCATACAGATGTCTCAGGCATAGCCTATGCTCAATTCTGTTATCCATTTCATCAAACACGGCTACCAATCCCTACAACAAAAAAACAGATTTTATTTCAACAAAATAATCCCAAACATATTACATAAATAACATATCTAAGATGAATAATTAGAGTACAAACCTTTTGCTGATCTGAGATGAAAACAAACCTCTTATCTTGCCCAACATCCTCCATTAACAATTGCAAAAACCATCTCCAGCTCTCCTTTGTCTCTGTTTCTACAACACCAAAGGCGAGTGGAAAGTATTGATCGTTGGGATCTCTACCAACAGCAATTAACAGTTGGCCACCATATTTTGTCTTCAAGTGGCAGCCATCTACTCCAATAAATGGTCTACATCCTCGGATGAAACCTTGCTTACAACCATCAAAGCTAAAATAAAAAGACCCAAACCTAGGTGGTAATGATGGATTTGGTCTGTCAACATTAAGCTTAATGGTATTCTTTTTACACACCCTTTTTAACTCAGCAGCATACCTCCCCAACCGAGCAAATTGATTATCAGCATCTCCTTCAATTATTGAAGTTGCGATCTTCTTGGCCTTCCATGCTGTCCAAGGTGTAATATTCAATGCATAATTTCTTCTCATGTAAACAATTATGTCTTGAATGGTAACTTTATGTGAAGTTTGCATTTTCTCGACCACAACATCAGCAACCCACTTTGAATCGGCACATTTATTGTTTAATGACCTAATACATTTGTGGGACATGACATCTGTCTTTATGGCATAAGTGTGCTTGTGGCCCACTTTAGAGCACAACATATAATAACCACATTTTTTGTCACACTCTATCCTTACTCTATAGCCCTCATTTTTGACATACTTATATACATAACCATTTAATACGTGCCAATGTTTGATAGCTTTTTTGAATTCAACAAGTGAATTAAATTCCATATTTTTTTCAAATTTAAAATTTGCATGAAGTGACTCTTTCCTAAACTTTTGTGCCTTAGGACCTCTTTCTATATCAGAAGCATCTGGGTCTGAGCTACCCAATTCATCACTCGCGTACGATTCATCTCCAAATGTATCCTGACTACATCCAACAAAACCAACAACCATGTTCATATTCTTTTCCTTAGATGTTCTCTCATCCGATCCACAAACTCCAAATCCATCATCAAGTGCAGTTGTTCTCTCATCCTCACTATCGTTGAAGGTAACTCCATCAACATCATCATCAGCACTGTAATCACTATCTTGACTATCACTTTCCTCTACATATACATTATGTTCCACATACATTTGACAACCCTTATAACTAGCATATATTGCAATCTCATATGCACAATCATCATCCTCCACTTCAAAAAATTGTCCATCATACTTACGACCTTGTAATGTAGACCAAACTCTAAAAGAATTTTCTGCATAACCCCAGCCCTTAACCAAATTCTCAATTTTTAACATATTCCATTGTTCAATTTTCAGACCAGAAACAACAGTTTGAACCCCACCTCTGTAAATTCTCTTATTGTCTTCACTTATAAATTCACCTCCATGATTGAATACAACACTAAAGGTATCCATTTGGCTGTGAAAAAAAAATGCAATTTCTATTAAGACACGTGCCATTATCAGTATTTTTTAACCAGTATTTTTTAACCCCACACATACAAACAAAGCATACCAACAAAGGGTACCCAACAAACACTAAACAACAATACACAGTAAACAATGAGAATCTGACCCTACCACAAGTGATTAAAGCTTACAACTATACAAGTAACTATACAAGTGATTAAAGCTTAGAAAAACAAAACAAACTTACCTCAGAGTCTCTTCTTCTTCGTCTTCTTCTTCGTCTTCTTCTTCGTTATTTCTGTTTGCTTTTTTCTTCTTCATCTTCGTCGCACCCTTCTTCTTTGTGTTCATCGCCGGACCCGATTCGTTATGCTCTGTCTTCGTCGCTGTCTTCGTCGCCGAAACCTTCATCGTGTCATTCTGCTTTGTCTTCGTCGCTGTCTTCTTCGCCGGAACCTTCTTCGTCACTGTCTTCTTTGCCGGACCTTTCTTCTTTGTCGCTGTGTTCATCGCCGTCTCCTTCATTGTGTTTGATTACTTCAATTTCTATTTCTGATTTAAATTTCTTCTTTGATTTATGATTTAGGGCAAAACGTTTACACTTCTCTTCTCTGATTTAAATTTCTTCTTTTTTCTTTTGTTTTGATAATTTCTATTTCTATTATGTTTTATGATTTTCTTTTTTATTATGTTTATTTTTTTAAAAAAAAACATCACAAAAATATTTACAGGTGGTCTGAAAATAACATAAAAATTAAAAAACAATTTTTTTTACAGGTGGCATTAAAAAAAATAAAAAATAATTTCCACGTGTCACGCCACGTCATGATTCTGTCCACGTCACAGGTCCACTTGTGCAGTCAGGGGGCTAATTGACAGAATCTATATATTGCAGGGGGGTAATCCTAAAAAAAAATTTTGCAGGGGGGTAATCCCCAAAATTCGGCAACTTTGCAGGGGGGTAAAACCCTATTTACCCTTGGTAAAATTACACTACAAGTCTTTTATATCTTATTTATTTGTAATATATTGGTCCTTTAATTTTTTTTTCTTCTCAAATTGGTTCTTTATTTTTATAAATGTGCATATGTTAATCATTTATCTTATTTATTTGTAACATATTCATCATTATCTTATTTTTTTTCCACATAGGTCATAATCTTTATAATTGATACAATTTAATCATTTATCTTATTCACTTATAACTTAATGAAAGGTTTGAAACATGGATACAAGTGAATGATTTGAATCATTTCATAAAATCATAAATGATGATGAACATTTATCTTGTTAATTCTCTTCTTCATCACGTTCATAATTTTCTTCACTAATATTTATAACAAAGTACACTTAAATACACATCAAAATTATATGAATTTTTGTGTTTTGTTTGTTTTTTTTGCTTAAATCTTCTTCTAAAGTCTAAAATCGAAATCTTAAATTATCATTAAACTCTAAATTTACCAAACTTGATTTTTTTTGAGGTTTAGTGAAATGTGTCAAACCCTTCATTATGTTACAAATGAATAAGATAAACGATTAATTCGTGCACATTTATATATAGAGATAAAAGATTAACTCGTAAAAGATTTGCATGG
The DNA here is from genome assembly GCA_951799995.1 of Trifolium subterraneum. NCBI lineage: Eukaryota > Viridiplantae > Streptophyta > Magnoliopsida > Fabales > Fabaceae > Trifolium > Trifolium subterraneum. The sequence continues at coordinate 45,608,142 of OX637465.1, read as the reverse complement.
ATAAAAATAAAGGATTAACTCGTGCACGTTTATGAAGATAAATGACCAATTTAGGAAGAAAAAAATAAAGGACTAATTTATTACAAATAAATAAGATAAAATTGTAATTTTACCTAAATTTATCTAAAATATTCAAATGGACATGCATATTTGATATAAAATACTTTTTTTGTTGTTGAAGAAATGATATAAGATACATTAAAATTACAAACAACAATCTATCATAATAAATCATAATAAAAGTCATATGGGTGTAACACAAATTGCAATTAATCTTGTTCTTTTTAAAATTTATAGCGACATCCTGAGCTGAGCATGTCACAAGAACGTTGGCCTAATAATCTAATTGAAATCATAATTTACTTCAGACGGGCTCACAATCATATATATAGGGACCGTTTAGATTAACTTATTTTTATTTTTTAGCTTATGCAAACAGTTTATGCAATATAAATTAGGTTTTTATGTTATTTTATAAGTTTACACTAGTGAAAATTGTATTTTTATAAGCTATTTTATCATAAACTACCTTGACAAACTTATAATAATACATAAAAATTACATAAGAGGTTTACATAAGCTCAAAAATAAGCTAATCCAAACGGACCCATAACGTAAATTCCCATAATATGAAACTCAACCGCACATTAGATTACCATAATATGTATCCTAATCGATGCATTTGGTGAAATACAACCAATTAGCTAAGTTGCCATAATACCATGATTGTATTAAGTCCTTAATAATTAAGTTAGTAATTTACCATTGATCTTTAATGATCAACTATCTAATTTCTAATGTTCGCAAAAGAGTATTCAAAGGGTACTACATCATCTAGTCTAGTGATTAATAAGTCACTCTTTAAGGTGTACAATGAGGAATAATTGAATTACCTAAAAAAGGTTATTTGAGATTTTTGCAGTACATGAACCGATACAAGTGGACTTGCATCTATGCATGTGAGTTTCCGAGGACACGCTCCGGTACATTTTCAACTTGCACCGGTGCATGTTCCTAATTTTTACAAATTTTATAAAATTCATCGTTGAATTGAAATCTAAAACCATTTTATGTGTTTTTAAAATCCGATAAAATTAACGGTGTTCAATAAAAATACATAAAGTGAGGGTGTTCAATAAAATCATATATGTTTTAAAGAAATCTAAAATTAAAGCAAACATATTCCCAAATTTTTGGGAACTCGACAACGGAAGCAACGAGTTGTCCAAGGTGGATCGAACTATGCTCTTGATACCATAACAATAGAGATACACAAATAGGTGAAAAGAAAGACGGCTAGAGTTCAATAGAATATCATTAGTATTGCTTGATCAAATAAGAATTACAAAGAGAATATATATATAATAATTAAATCCTAAAATATATTCTAAAAATATAAACTAATCATAGGAGATATTCTAACATAATATAGAGAAAATTATTAAACATTATGAAATATTTTCTTATATTCTAACAATATTTGTGTGTCATAGTGAGTTTAATCAATGGGTTCAAGTATTAATGCCTTTATTCGATTCCTTGCTATAGTATTAGGGGCACCATGACCATCTCCATATTGATACGTGCAGTGAGAAATTCTAGCAAGGTTGATTGCTATTTCCACGAAATATTTTGAGAAAGTTGAATTGGTAACTCTATCTTTGTTCATCTTTTTCCAAGTTTCATCAAGCAAACTATGGATGTGTTTGTAAGCAGCTTCTTCACTAACACCATTTTCGTTCATGTAGCATATAATTGAATTAGCTCCTTCACCTCTTTGTAACTCAGCCTATAACATTACAAGATAAGATCAATTACAATGATTATTGGGATGTTTAAATTTTACAAATAAAGATTTAATTTGGTCTCTGACAATTCATTTGTAATCAATTTCGTCTCTGGTAGAAAAGTTCAAATTAATTATTGACATTTTGATATTGAAGACAAATTAGTTTTTTAGTCTGTTAATTTTGACTATTTTAATAGAGGAACTAATTTATTCTCGTATAAAAATGTTAGAGATTGAATTGGCCAATTTAATTTTGTTGTTGATAATATTTTTCTTAGCTACCCTTTGTTCTGGACTGGGCCTAAGCCCAACTCAATATCAATCACGGCCCACTTAGGTGTCAAATCCGACCCAATAGCACGCTGGCCCAATGCCACATGTTCTTGCCCAAAAACTGACATCAAAATAATTAACATTTACAGCCAATCATAATTTTTCAGCCGTTATTCCGATATCCATTAAAGTGGAGGCCATGCGATTTGCCTTCACATTGTAGTCGTAGCCCACTTTACGCAAACTTCTCGCTTCTCGTTGAATGTTTAGGTATTCTATTTTTACTCTCGCAAACTTCTCACTTCATACATATACTGACTTAAACATCAGAGTGTTTTTGCAGGTACACTCTCCTTTATATCACAATCTTAATTACTAACGAAGTGTTTCACCAGACGCAACTAATCACGTAAAATCACTTTTTTCTTTTTTTTAGTATTATGACATGTATGGTTAAGGTAAGCACAAATGAAATTACCGATGAAGTAGCCAAATCATTGCAAAGTCGAAAAATAATGGATGGTCTCCTCAACAACATATGACAATTTTCCAAGTATTCAAGTCCCTCCTTTGTTATGCTATGATTTAGTAGAAAATAGCTATGAGTCAATAAAACTACACCCGAGACAGACACCCAAGCATTGTTGAGGTAGTCATCAAATTTTGGCAATTGCTTATCATGACACCACCTTGCTTCTTGTAGGAATGCTTTCAACATATCAGACCACTGTAATTCATTTAAAAAATAATATGTATATAAATTAATTTTGAAAAACTCATATAATGATGTAATACAAAATTAATTGAGAGAATATTGTATTTTTGAAATGATCGGTACCAACTTAATAGGTTTAATATATGTATTTTTTAAGTCAATTTAGACCTTGATTAAGTAGAGTAGAATTTACTAGATGTCATCTTCTCGTAACACTTTTTTAATAATAATAATAATAATAATAATAAGTTTAGTTCACAATTCATATGAAGATTTTTCATATAGAGTTCTTCTTCTAGCACCTCTTGAGATACATGTGCTCCCCATAATATTCTGAATTTACGCCTCTCGCTATTTAAAAAGTGAGTGTGAAAATAGTAAAAATTCAGGGTAAAACAGTTTGCTTTCTAGATAATAAACTACAAAATGAGTTCGCTTTATAGGATGCGAACCTTATAAAAATGTCTGTGCCCCTGGAATGAAAAAAGAATTCGCTTTCCAGATAGCAAATTGCAGCTGAGTTCGCTTTCCAGATAGCAAACTACACCTGAGTTGACTTTCTAGAATGCGAACTCATTTTTTCATGATTGTTTTTTCATTTTAGGGGGTAGAGACGTTGGGTTTGAGTAAAAATATGACACTCGCTACTTAGAGAGCAAAAAAAGTGCTCGCATCCTAGAAAGCGAGAGGGTTAATTCGATCATTTTAGAGGGCGATAGAGGATGTTCAGGAGGCACGAAAAGTAAGATTTTTTCATATAAAGGAAAAAATATTTTTTGCGGCCCAGTTAAAATTAGTGATTTTTAAAAATAAAAAAAAAAAGAAAACATTAGTGATTGTAAATCAATCTGGAATATATTTTGAGCACTAGGTAAAGAAATAAAAAAAGTTTTGTATTGAAAAGAATATATGTATTTTTTGTGTACATGTATTCTTTATACTTTTAATAGTAGACTACAAAAACCTCAATTTTTTTTACCCCATTTAATTATTTAACTAGTGCCTCAAACATACTAGTATTTGAAAATAAAATAAAAATAAGAGTGAAATGCTAAATACCTCTCCTGAAATTTTAAAATTCGTCAAATATCCTCATGAAATTTGGAAATAGGCAAATATCCCTTTGAAATTGTAAAACGTCAAACAAATTGTCTACTGCTCGGTTTACTCCGTTTTACAATTTCACAGGAGGTATTTGACTATTTTCAAATTTCCGAGGGTATTTGACGAATTTTAAAATTAAAAAAAAATCATTAGTGACTAGTTTTAGTCTTACCGCTTTGATGAGGTAGGGAAGGATGTCATGTCCTTTGTCCTTAAGTGTGTCGTATGCGAATTCATTGACAGTATTATAGAGTGCTAAGAAGAATATTTTCATGTATTCCGGAAGAATTTGAATTGCATTAATATCCCAACTGAAATCAAGAAACATAATTTTTTTATACAATTTAACAAGAAAGTTAGATACTTACAATTTACCAAGAAAATTAACGAGAAGAAAAAATAGTTCTACCTTTCAACCGCCGTTGTGAAAAGTTGTAATTCATCCAAGGTGCCATATACATCATATATGTCATCTATTAAGGTTATTAGAGATGCTACTTTGGTTAAACCCTTGCGGAGATTACTAAACTTAGCCTCAAAAGGTGTCATTCCAACCGCCCAAAAATAACATTCCATTAGTCTGTCACGACCAAAGCTTAACCTTGGGGCAAGTCCCATCCCCTTCCACCACCTTCATTAATATTTAAATTGAAATTAATTTCAATTCTTGATATATTAGAAAATCCACGTTAGTAACGTTTTGAGTATTTAAATGGATCTCACGCTATACCTCACTTATTTATATATTACAACGTCTACAATGAATTTTCTTTTTAGTACCTATAAAAAAATAATCAACTTTTGGCAGGGCCGACCCAACATAAATTGAGGCCTAAAGCAAAAATTTAATTGAGGCCTTTTAATATAATAATAATTTTTTATAATTATGTCATATAGTTTTGTACTTTGTATTAGAATAATGATAATATATTAATAATAAATAAGAAAAAATTAGATTTTTTTTGGTGTAAAAATATGAGTAGATTAAAAAAAATCACAAGTCTCTTTTTTTTTTTTTTTGTATATTTTCTTTCATGATAAGATGAAGCATTTTTCTTGTGTTATGCTTTAACTGTGTAATTTGAACATGTGATTGTTCTTTATAATGTTTAATTTAGATTTTACTTGTTTACCGGATCTGAACTCTTGCAAGTTTAATTAAGATTGAAATCTAATGAATTAATATTTTCCGATGAAAATATATATATATATATATATATATATATATATATGTGTGTGTGTGTGTGTGTGTGTGTTTTTTTTTTTTCTTTCATAATAAATATAAGTATAAAATATTAAATTGGAACAGTTATCATGGAATGGAGAGAAACCACGTAGAAATTATAAGAAAATAAACACTTCAATTAATATATGAGTAGAAATATGGATCTCGTATAAATTATTAAAAAAAATATATGCATGCGTATTTATATATGAGCATAAATATAAGTCACCGTAAAAATTGAAAAAAAAATAGACATTTATATTAATATATGACTAGAAATATAAATCCTTGTAAAAAGAAATATAAATCCCTGTAAAAATTATAAAAAAAGTGATTTATTATTATTATTATGAATTTTATATGTTTAAAACATAATTATTTTGTTTCAAAAATAAAAACAGAATTATTTTAATCTTAGGACCATAATTTGATGTGGCAACCGAAAAAGATCTATTGATAATTGAAAGTTTGTTGGTTATATTTTAAAAATACAAATTTTATGGGAAAATGGTAAAAAAAACAAAAATGTAGTGGCCTTGCCACTCCGCTGCTGAACAATACTGATATAAAAATGGGACAAAGTATATATATCATCAAATTTGGGGCTTTATGAGCATAATTTCGAGGCCTTACGAGAGCCCAAAGACTTGGGGCCTAAAAACCTAACTTCAATAGCTTTGGGCTTGGGCCGGCCCTGACTTTTGGTCCCTCACAAAAATTTTGTCACAACTTTTGATCCCTACTTTTAATTAAACTCTCGTTTACTTTCACATGTTTGAATTTTTTTTTTATGGGTTAAATATGTTTCAAGTCACTACATTTAGACGGACTTCTAAAAAGAGTCCCTACATTTTTTATATTATATTTTTAGTCTCCATATTTTTGTTGTTTTCAACATTATTGTTGGTCCCTAATATAAAATTTATTTGAGTGGCGGAAAATGCGACATAGATGTCAGAGAGACTCATTTAATGTTTATTCTTTGTGCTTCCACGTCATTAAATAAATCAGTGTGGCATCTATGTGGTTTTTTCCGTCTATCTAATCAACCAAAATTTTACATTAAAGACCAATGTTGGAAACAACAAAAACGTGGGACTAAAAATATAACAAAAAAATGTAGGGACTATTTTAGAAGTCTACCAAAATGTAGGGCCTAAAACATATATATGTTTTTAATTCATGTTTGTAGTGTTATAAGACCCCCACAGACACAAATTTAGATTTTTTTTTAATAAGATGAATTATTTATAAATTTTTATGCGTAAAAAAAATAAAAATTTATATTTAATTCATTCATTGTTAAAAAAATTAAACTTTTGCAGAAGAGATTCATATAACGTACTAAACATATAACCAAGGGAAACAATTTAAAATTTCGACTAATATACACGAGTTGATCGAAAAGCAGAGACCAAAAATCGTGACAGGAAATATTTGAGGAACCAACACTTACTGAAATTTTTTATAGGAACTAAAAACGAAATTTAATATATTTATAGAGATCAAAAATATATTTAACCCATTGAATAATAAATAAATATAATAGTTACACACTTTTACGATAAAAACTTACTTAGACATTTCTTTAAGTTCTTGTTGTAGATTTGATTGCAAAATGTTGAAATCCATTTTGGCAGCTTCAACTAAGACCATGTTTGCATCCTTTCTATTTTGGTATGACTCAATATACCATCGAGCTTCAAGCCTTTGGAATCTACGATGTAGTGGGAGTTCCAATGAATGATTCACTTGTTCTAAGAGAAAATTACTTTTATCTTCTTTAAGGCCTCTGAGGTGGAAGCTTGTGAAGGCATTAGCTTCATCCAAAATTTGTTCTCCTTCATAAGATAGAAATGATGCCTCATAGAGACTTAACATTCCTTTGGTATCTTTGACTAGACATTCTTTAAAATTTCCATTGTGGTCCTTAAACCTCTCAAAAATATCTATATGTATACGATTAAAATACCAAAATGTCAATTTAAATGCTTATAGTTACCCGTCAAAGAGCTCATGACTCAAGTATTTCCTAAAATATTAGTATATATATATATATACGGTGAATTCTTCGGTACACATTTATTTTAATATGAATCGGTATATTTGCTGAAGTGGACATTTGTGATAGGTTTTTCAAATAGTGTTTATTAATTTTTCTATATTAAAAACTATTTGGGGAACTATTAGAATTGTCGACCTCAACAAAGCCCTGGTACATGTCCACATAACCGTAGTGTTCACCATTTTTTAGTTAATAATAGATTTATGACTATTAATTTAAAGGTAATATTGTATGAATAATGCATGTATACGTACCTTCTGAAACATCATAGCCATATTCTCGAAGTAACCTGAATCTCAAAGCAGTTTCATGTAGACTTAAGTGAATAATTTTATTATTAAATTTTTCCAAAGACAAAAACCTATCAATGGCTTCTCTTATCTCCTCTTCGAAATGGTAGTTGAGGCCTAAGCGTTTAACAATGTCAATTAACTCCAATATATCTACATTTTCTCCCTTAATCATGCTCCTTACTTCCTCTTGCAGCCTCCTTCCCCTAACCACATATTGAATATCCTACAAATATTACATATACACTACATGTTTAGATAATTTAATCATTACTAAATAAAATAAATTTGTAAGGAAAAATTGAATATGTAAAACATTAAAACATTTACGTGGCCGTCACTAATCACTACTAAAAATCTGCTTTTTTTTCTGCGGATTTGGATCGAAAATCCATAGGAAACATGTTCCTTACGGATTTTCCCAAGGATTTTGGTTCCATCTAAGGTAAAACTATAGGTAAAATCCACAGGAAAAACCTCAGATAAAATCCGTAGGGAATTTTATCTTTTCGCAGTTAAAATCACAGGTAAAATCTGTAGGAAAAACCTCGATAAAATCCGCAGAAAATTTTATCTTTTCGCAGGTAAAATGTTAATTTCTAGTAGTGAACATATATACAATTTTGCAACAAAAGAATTAGGTAGATTATAAATTTTTCAGTCACTAGTTTTTGTCATGAAATTACCGTATAATCGTGTTTCAAAGATTGTAAAGTATCGTAATTCCAAATAGTGGGTTGGTAATTGGCTGATTTTCTTTGAGAAATATTTATATTTGTATTAGTAGCATAACATGGAAAGGGAGAACCAATTATGTGGCCTAGAATATTAGTTCTTCCTAGTTTTTGAGGTTTGAAGAAACTAGGAAAAACAAGAAAGGTTGAGTTTAGTGACATTGAAATTAATTATTGCTAGATGTGAATGCTAAATATCTAGAGTTTTGAAGAAACTTGGCTGTAGAAGAAAGGTTGTAGTGCTCATATATTTATATAGTTTGAATATAGTTTGTAGTGCGATTATGAAAATCATGATCCACGATTTAAACAATGCCTTAGAAAAAGAAAAAGAAAAGATTAGTAATTATTGGATTAATTATTTTATTTTTAAAACGGTCAAAGTTGTAAATATATATTTTTTATGATAAAGATGATATATTTCATTAAGAAAAATCGGACAATATATCAAAAGTCAATACTGTAGAAATAAGGTGGAGCTTGAACTTTGCCCTCTTTATGTTCCAAAAATAAAGAAGCTAATGCTTGTACGGGTGTGTTGTCAAACATGGCGTGTGAAGTCTCACAATGACATTTCTATGAGCATTGTCCTCCTCAAATTAGTTCTATTTTGGTTGCTAATATTATTAGTGTTTCAACACCGCGTCTTGTGAAACAATAGTCATTATTATTATACATAAAATAGGTCCGCTTGGTTGGCCTCACATCTAATTTTTTTGGTTAAGTAGTCTAACGACTAAAATGACGTCTTTTAAGGTGAATAAATAGAAATATCAGTTTTATCAAAAATAAAATAAAATAAAAATACCGGTTTCAAACTTCAAATCCCTATATATTACATGCAATATTTCTATCAACAAAATCGACCAAGTGCCGGTACATCCAGCTCTTCATAGAAGGGCCACACATTTTTTGGGTCCTCAATTTCTCATTGTATGGCCACAATTCACAATATGTTTTATCAACATAAAAAAAAAAGTCCACATATGCAGGGACAAAAATATATAAATTCATAATCAATAAAATGATGACATCAATATCATTAAGCAAAAAATTGGTGATTACAAAATAAAATATATTATTGTATATCTAAACAGAGGACACCTTAATATCAAAGAACTACAATTGCTATTATAGAATTACAATTGCTGCTTTCACTCTTCCTCTGTCCACTCATTTTTTTTCAATTTTCGTTTTTGCCTAAATTTCACATTTCTAGAGTTTTTAATTGTGTAGAGAAAGTTAAGGGTCTTTTTTTAAGCAAGTTGATGGTCTTTTAAAAAGCCCAAATCTCAATCTTTTCTTTCAAAATATAATAATATTAGTCTATACATACAGCAAAAAGTCATGTGAGGAGGTCAACCTAAAAATTATAGTGGGATAAGTATATTAAATTATTACTATTATTGATTAAAAAATAAAGCAAGGAGTGAGGTCAGCTGACCCCAATGTATACTACTTGCATCCGTCCCTGCACATAGGTGGTCTTGCATCTAAGTACACGCAAGCAAAAAATGTTTTTTCTTTCCTCTTTCTTTCTCTCAAACCAAACATATCTATGGATCACATTTCATATTTATGGGTCCATTATGATTTAGCTAAATATGCTCTTTATAGTCCGCAATATATATGCGGATTACAGAAACTTTACCTTAGTTGAAAGGCACCAATAATATTAGCAAAAAAAACAGAACTAATTTAAGCAAGACAATGCTCATAAAAATGTCATTGTGAGACTAGCTTGACACGCCATGTTTGACAACACATCCGTACAAACAATAGCTTCTCTATAGCAGTGCTTAACTCCACCTTATTTCTGCAGTATTGACTTTTTTTTAGATGAATTACTTGTGTGGTCTCTTAAAATAACTTAAATATCATCTTACAATATTATTATATATATATATATAATTACACATGAAACAAAGGTAGACGGGCAACAAGCTGCGCCGCTAAATCTTTATGTATAACAAAATCTAATATTTGAAAAACTACGTTTATAGACCTAGGCGACACAACATTACTATGACCTTTTGAACTCTTTTCAAAAGGTTTACCGCCTCTGATGCGAGAAAGCCAAAAGTGTCAAATGCAAACGGTATAAAAACGTGTTGATTATCAGAGCACGCTTTCTCATGTTTGCTCATTTTGCTTGAAGCAGCTTTGAGGGCAGCCCGTCCCACAGTAAAATCCCCGACCCTCAATCCCACGAGTGGAGAAATTCCAATCAAATCTACACAAGCATATTTCCCACCTACCCGTCCTTAACATTGACTTTTAATTTGCCGTCCAATTTTTTAATGAAATTTATGGGCCACATTTTGACATACTACTGTACCATTGTTTGTCTTTTGAAATTCATAATCATACCAATATGAGTCACAACAGTACAACACTATGTAAATATGGTGGTTGTTAGTGACTTTGCCGATAAATTCTCATGTTTTGAGTTTTGAAAATGGGTCATACTAATTAGTACACCGATCACTAGTTAAGAAAGTAAAAAAGAAAAAAAATTTGCATTAAAAATAATATTTTATACTTTCAAAATATTAACCACATAAATACTAAGATAACTTTTCTATATTTAGTTTCGTTAGCTATACCATGATTCATATGTTCAATTAAAATAAAATACCTATAACTAATTGCAGAGAAATCAATTAAAATAAGGAGGAATGTTATCTAAACATCAAAAATCTAACATCAATACAACATCAAAGGTAATATGGTCATTTTTCTCATCAAAATACAACCTTTAGTTTTTAATCTACCCTTGATGTTGTATTAATGTTGGACTTTTTGATGTTTAGATAACATTGCTCTAAAATAAGATATATCTATAATTAATGGGTGATTTAAAATGTGTATAAGCAACTAAAATGTGCATATAGTGGAGGAGAAATCAACGACAATAACTAGTGGAGGAGAAATATATGAACGTGTGGGTTATCTAATCTAGAGAACATATCATCCAAGTGATTCCTCAACAGAAATTTGCACCAGCTGGCAATGCTAAGGACGGTTTTTTTTTTTTAACATGAAAGATCTTATTAGGTCTTTCATAGTGTACCAGTTGTCAATATCTTTATAACAAATACAAATTTTATAAAATCTATCGTTGGATTGAAAGTTTATATCATAGATAATCCATACAAATTTTTAAAAAAATTGAAAATCATTTGATGTGTTATTGAGACTCACCAAGATTAACGTTACGTTAATCTTTGTGGGTCTCAATAACATATCAAATAATTTTTTATTTTTTATTTTAAATTTGTATGGATAATCTATATGATATAAATTTTCAATTCAATAATGAATTTTCGTTATAGAGTTAATGACAAATAGCATCTTTGGGGATTTAGATTCTATCATGTCTATTTTGTTCAACTCTTTTACTCTCTCGGTATCAAAATATAAATTGCTTTGAGAAAAAAAGTATAGGAAGCATTTTTTTTAATTGAATAGTTGATTAATCCATACGAAGAAAAACATATATATATATATATATATATATATATATATATATATATATATATATATATATGAGTCAGGATTAAATGACATCAAAGTATCAGACTTAATAATATGACACTTCCGATAATTCTTTATCTGATAATCGTTTTACAAAATTGACCGTTAGAGTGAAGTATAGTATAACATAGATCATATCTATAAAATATGCATTAATTGGAAATCATTTGATACGTCAATGAGATATTGTGTGTATATTTGCCAAATGTTTCTTAATAATATAGTCCTTATGTTGACATTAGTTTTTGAATACCGTTAAATGCATAGATGTGGAGTGTTATATGTAACGTTGACAATAACGTCACACAATTTAACTGCAAGTAGTCAATTGTCAATTTAAAACAATGTTTGTTTGATAAAAATTGATAATGTTATGGACTAATTTGACGATAAGTTGAAATATCAAAGACTATTTTGATTGAAAGTGGATAAAGACAAAGACTTATTTGACGATAAGTGAAATATATCCAAGTTGATAAATATTTAACAGAGATAATGACTAATTATAGATATTAAGAGTCGGTGACTTATTTTTTTTTGGTTTACAAATGTGGCTAATGAGATCGAACCTAAGACCTCATGCATGCTATCCAAACCCCTCATCATTAGACCAAACCTAGTGGCTTAACAATCAGTGACCTATTTGAAAATGAGTTACAGAGACAAAGACCAATTTGATTGATTACTTGTTTAACAAAAATTATGGGTATTAAGAAATGTTGTTGAAGTAATAAATTTACCTGAAATATGTGTGATTACTTCTTTTTTTGTCAAGTAGCCTAGTGGCAGGGAATTTCACTCTTAAGGTGGATGTGAACACCGACCCCCTGAATATATAATACAATGTCACTGTCAACTGAGTTAAGCTCACTGGATTGTGTGATTACTTCTAAATTACCCTTGTGAATAAATACATTATTAATTGTTAATTTTTTTTATTTCAAGTCAAATGAGTAGTATTAATAAGGGTATTGGGAGCATTTAGGAAATGAGTAATAAATGTATCTAAAAATGTATAGGTTTTATGATACTTTTTTTTAAAAGGTTCTTGTAATTATGGACGAAAGTAGTAGATGAGTAGTTGGATGGAGGGAGCAGATGAGTAGTTGAAAAATTACGAAAGAAAAGAAAGGCGAGATCTAGGGGTGCTCGCGGTTCGGTTTGGATCGGTTTTGAGGCAAAAACTCATCTGATCCAAAATTAATTTTATTTGCGGTTTGGTTCGTTTTGGATGACAAATTAAAAAAATCCGACCCGATCCAATCCAATTTTATGCGGTTTAATTTGGATCGGTTTTTGGATATCCAAATTATAAATTGTAAATTTTTTTATTAAATATTAATATTATAAAAAACACCATAAAACAACGGTTTGAATTTTTTGACGAAATAAATATTAAGTTTGATGTAAAATATAACATATAATACATTAAAAATTAATATTTCGAAATGACAATTATAAATTATATTTAAAACATATAAGAAAAGTAAGAAATAGATTAAATTAAACTAACAAATAGTAATATCAAAAGTTAAAATGAACAAAAAAATAGTTTAATTCAACATATATTCATACTGATAATAATATAAATAAGTATTAAAATATATGTATGCGGTTGGTTCGGTTTTAGATCGATTTTTAGAAATCAATCCGAAATCCGATCCGATCCAGCGGTTTTCTTGTAAGAACATCCAAACACATCCAAAAATATTCGGTTTTTTGCGGTTTTCGGTTTTTTTGGATCGGTTTGCGATTTTTATTTGGATTGGATTGGATTCGAGCACCCCTAGCGAGATCCATAAATTTCATGAAGAGATATGAAACAAGCAAATAATTTGAACAAGTGGGGTATGAGTGCCCGTGGTTCGGTTTTAATTAATTTTGAGGCAAAAATTTATTCAATCCAAACATAAAATTATTTCGCGATTCGGGTTGATTTTGGTTCAATTATTAAAAAATCCAAACTGAGCCGATCTAATTTTGTGAGCTTTAATTTGGAATGATTTTTTAAAAATGAACAGCCATAAATGGGGGGACCTGCCAAGGAAGGTCACCTCTTAATGTTTTAATTTTTTTGTGCACTTGTCCTTTCTCGGTCTATCACCAAAATAGTAGTCAATGTACTTTTCTTCAAAACGTTCAAAACGTTATTTTAATGTGAGAACCAAAGTCGGTCTCAACTGTTTCGAAACCCGATTTAAATGTTAAAAATAAATCCTTAATAAAAAAAATTAAAAATTAAAAAATAATAATTTTTATTTAAATTATAAATAACATAAATATATTTAATTTTTAAAGCCCTTCAAAATAGATTATATATATTTTATAGCTAATAAATCAATCATTTTAGAATCAATAAAATTCCAAAATGTTGGATCATGTATATTTTGATCAATATTGTTAGTAATATTGTCGCGGTGATTTTCGGACGCCAAGCTATTGGTTAACTTTGGTTCTCAAAAATTATGATTCACCACCGAGCTTTAATTTATCCAAGGGAAGGGGAAAAGATCGAATAAACCCATAATAAATTTTTAGAGATTTAAGGTTCGGGGATTAGTTATACAAAGGGAAGGTATTAGCATCCTATGTATCCGTAGTACTCTGCGGGAACCTCTTGTAAAATATGTATTTTTGTGCTAAAATGTTTTGCTTGTAAAATTTTGCTTATAAATGATTGGGTAATGCTGAGAGATTTTTTTTATTTAATTTTGGGATATTCAAAAGAAAAGAAGAAAAAAGTTTTATTAATTTTGAATTGGGAAGACACAAGGTCTTTTGCACTACGTACCCGTAAAGGATCAAAATCTCGTAGTTCGGGGTAAAATTTGTAACGTGATTTGTTTGATTGATTTTAGGAGAAAAGACGAGTCGTCATCTTAAATTTAAACTCCTTTTTAATCCGCCACGAACATACTGAAAAGTTTATATCTTTTCCTGCCATATGTCATGGGAAAATGAATTTCAACTAGAAATGACTCACGTCTAAACTCTCTCGAGAAAAAGTTTGAATTTGAAAAGCCAAGCGGCAAAAGATTTGAATTGTTTTTGTATTTTTTAGTCTTTGTGAAAATAGTTAAATACGCTTAAGTGTATTAGAGCGTTTATAAAAAAAAGGTTTGAAAAAAAGGTTTCTCGACGAAAGTCGAAGTTTATTATAAAAGATTTCTTTTTTTGAAATATTTGAAGGTTTTAGTTTTTTTGTTATTTTTTAGAAAAAAGTATTTTTAGAACGTCGGTTATTCGGACCGCAAGCCATCCGGCAGGAAATCCGAAGTCACCGGAGAGTGAAAAGTCATCCGCCAAACCACTCCTTTTTTCATTCTTTTTTATTTAAATAAAATGATTTTTTATTTCAAGTTCAAAAATAGCGGACAAGTAAAAGCGAGGAAAAACAACGTAACGTGGGGTTAACGAAACATTTCCCTTTTCTTTTGGACTTACACAAAATAAATCACACAATATATTTTTTGCAATTTTACATCGAAGCAATGATAAACAAAATAAATAACAATGCATATTTTGGCGTTTTGATATTTTTAAATATAGCATATAACATGTAAATAATGTACAAAATAAATAAATTAAATGACATTCGAATATAATAGACCAAAATAAATAAAAAAAAAAAAAAAGTAGAGCAGGGGGTGTGAATAGCAAGAAAGGGGGGGTGTGGATAGCAAAACTGGACCAGGCCCAGTCCCATAAGGCCCAAGGGCGTGTGTTTTTTGTGCAAAAAAACAGGGATGAGATCTGGGCCGTCTGATTGATCAGACAGCCCTGATCTGATCATAGAAGTAATGAATCATGGACCATAGATCAGATCTGGATGGTTCTGGGTGCGCTGGTGCACCGTAAGGCCATGCACCAGCACGCACCTGATTGGGTCAGGGTATAAATACCCAAAACCCACAAATTTTCTCACTTTTCTCTCATTTTCTCTCTTCTTCGCCGCCTCCCTCACTTCTTTCTTCTTCAACCTCTCTGCTAGGGTTCTTCAATATGAAGAACCAGGGATGAATCTTCATCCCTTCCGGCGAGACGCCGCCACGCCGGAGCGATTCCGGCGGCGGCTCCGCTGGCTAGCTTTTTTTTTTTTAAAAAAATTAAATTTTTTTACATCAAAACCTTCTAAATCTCTTTCTAAACCCAAATCCACAAACAAAAACTTCTAAAACCTAGCCAAAAGTTCTAGATCGGAAAAAAAAAGAAAACACAAAAAAAACCCAACCTTTATGTGTTCCGGATTTGCTTCTTCTCCCTCTCCGATTCCGTTTCTGTTTTTTTGAAGAAAAAGGTTCGTATACTTTTTTTTTGTTGTTGTTTTTTTTGGTTTCGTGGGTTTTGAAAAAAAGGAATGTTTCTTTTGATATTTTTTTGGTGCTGTGGATTTTCTGGAAAAAGGAATGTTTTTTTTGATGATTTTTTTTTGGTGTGAATTTTCTGGAGAAAAAAGAAAAGAAACAGTATTGTTCTCTTTTTTGTGTGTTGGGATTGAGATGTTTTTTTGTTGGAAGATAATAAGTTAGGGTTTGTGATGTTTTGGTGTTTGGCCGTGTAAAAAAAACCCTCCTCTGTTCATCTACCTCTGTTCATTATATACACGAAAATTGGTTTCCTCAGATCCAAAGGATCTGGCTTCAAACTGGACAAAGACAAAGCTTGAGGGAACAAAACTGAATCTGGGAAACAGTACACTGATATTTTGCTTTCTGCAGACAGCATGCTCCTTTGCGTGTTTGGGGAATTGAAAGTTGACTTTGGACATTTTTTATTTTTTAATTAATAACAATAAAAACAAAAACAAAAATAAAAAAAACGAAAATAAATAAATAATAATAATAAAGAGGCTAAATAATATACTAAAATAAAAATAATGAAAAATTGAAAAAAAACAAAAATAATAATAATAATAATAATAATATAAAAATATAAATGAACACAAAAATGAGGTATTTTAAAATACCTCTCTGCCGAAATTTCGTTTGAAAAAGCGAAGCAAATCCCGGACAAAAATGCATGACATATGGACATGAGACGGGATCTTAGGTCAAAAATTGGGGTATGACAAATATCAACATCTTTATTATCATCAACATTTTCAGCACTTAAATTATCCTTTTTAATAGCATCAACGTCAACTTTGTCCTCTAAATTTTTTGTAGTAACCACATTTTCAAGAATTCCACATTATCATAAATATTTTGATTTTCCAGAAAAAGTTGTGGTTACTTTTATAATGAATTTATGAATAGCTCATATTTTAGATTTAGTTAACTCATTAAGTCGTCTCATTTTCTTACGTTTCTGATATCCATAATAAAACTTTATATTTCTTTTTTTTTAATCATTAACATGTGCCCTTAGGGAACGTATTAGCTTTTCTCTTTATTTTTACATCAGTTCAACAACATTGAAGTCGAACCCGATGGATATGTTGAACCGGTAAAAAATTAAAAGTTATTAGCAATTCCCATACAAAATCACAAATTAATGTTAAAGTGCAAAAGTAAGTATATGAATTATCGTTTCCACAGGGACTAGTGCGATATTAATAGCCGTTCAACAATAACCATGATTTTAAGTAAGGGTTTCAAGATTGTTTGTTTATAAAAACTTGTGAACATAAAGAGTACGATAAATATGATGTTTAATAGCAGAGAATAGATTGCCGGGATTAGATTTCACCAATTCATTTCTATGCATTCTTCTAATCAACATACATACATTTCAGATATCAATTAATATTTTCACGTATCGCTAATCGGATGTTTCCGTGTCCAGATAACACCGAGAAATCTATTATACCTATTAACCTCCGATGTCTCGGATCGTCAATCAATACAATAGCATTAAGTTTCAACACTTTAAGTGAATATTGAATCCTTAATCTATATCTAGAGTTTAGTATTCAACAAGTGATTATCCTTGGTTCTTTGATTCAAACAATATATGTCTATATCTATTCAAATCATTAAATAAACATGAAGCTCAAAGGAAATCACTCATATTAATGGATAATCTAAAACATATATATAATGATCAAAATGAATACATAGTCATAAAGAGGTTACATCTAATCCCAACAATGAGAGAAACTTAGCCACACATGGCCATGGAGAGCTTACAAAGATGAAGAGAAGAAGAAGAATGAATGAACATCAATACTTGATGTCTCAAGTTGAGAAATCCACCTTCCAATCCTCTTAGAACCCTAAAACTCGTATTTTCCCTATTGTCGCGGTGATTTTTGGATATCGAGTTATTAATTAACTTCGAATCACAATTTAATATTCCACCACCGATCTTTAATTTATCCGAGGGAAAGGGAAAAAAGTTCGAAAAAAACCCTATTTTTTAGAGAACAAGGTTCGGGGGTTTGTTATACGAAGGGAAGGTATTAGCACCCTAAATATCTATAGTACTCTATAGGAACCTCTTGTTTTTGTTCTAACTTTGCGCTTTATTTTAAATGCTTGTAAAAAATGTATAAGTATGGGAACTAAAGCAGTGATCGAGAAAATAAGTTTAAAATGATGACAACGAAGAAAAATGTTTTTGTTGATTTTATTGATTGGAGAGACAAGTCTCATGCCTACGTACCCGAGGGATCAAACCACCGTAGTTCGGGGTAAAAAGACGAGCAAATTTGTTTGTTTGATTTTAAGGTTTTGAAAATGGTTTTAAAGACCAAAAAGGCAAAAGTGGCAAAATGTGAGTTTGATTGATGTTAGTTTGTGAAAAAAGTCTATATAGTTAAATTGATTAAAGTTTGATTATGAAAATAAGACGCGGACACTTGGTTTAAAATCCAAGGTTTGTTGAGAAAATGTTTGAAGTGATAAAAGACACTTGGTTTGAATTCCAAGGTTTTTTGTAAGAAAAAGAACACTTGGTTTGAATTCCAAGGTTTTTTTGATAGAAATGTTTGATGAAATTTTTTGTGTTTCCATGATATTTCGAAAAGAAAATAATTATGTATTTTTGAAAGAGGTTTTGACCTCATTTTTTGAGAAGAAAATAGGTAATGGTTACGCGCACAAAATGACACTAATCTAAAACGTCATAACAAATAAATTAAACGCGAAGACAATTCGCAATGATATTTTGATCAAAGCGACGCCTTTTCCCTCGGAATTTAACGTTACGCATACTGGCGGAAAGCGATAAAAAATAAATATGCATGAGATGCAATTTTTCATTTAGGGTACATTGGCCTAATCACACTCTAAAATCTTTGCGAGAAAATAAATATGAAATGATGCAAGAGACGGGGTATGCTATGCACTTTTATTTAGAATTTACACTTGGCCTATTTACATCCTAAATTCAAAAACAAAAGGAAATGGCAATTAATAAGCGATAAATACTCAATGTTACGATAATAAAATAAAGATAAAAAAAAATGATGAATAAATCGATGTAATGAAATGAATATGATATGCAATGGATAAATAGCATAAATAAATAAATACGAAACTAAGACAATGAAAATAAACCTCGACATCATGCTTTACAAGGCTAAAAAAAGCTAAAATAGCTTATGCCAAAAGCACTTATCTCATAAGCTTAAAATAAAATTAGCTAAAAATAAATAAAGACATAAAGTAATATTAACAACTTTTAAATATCAAATAAATAGGAAAGTAAAATAAGCCTCGACATCATGCTTGATTGGCTAAAATAGCTTAAAAATAAGCTTGTGCCAAAAGCACTTATTTCATAAGCTAAAAAATAAAATAAAATAAAACAGGGGGGTGGTGTGAATAGAAAAACGAAAATAAAAGGGGGTGCTAATAGCAGCAAAACAACAAAGCCCAGCCCAAAAGGGCCCATCTGTGTAAAAAACAAACAAAAAAACCAGGATTAAATCTGGTCGTCTGATAGATCAGACGGCCCTGATCTAAATTTAAAAAAGAAACGATCTAAGCCACTTGATTGAAATCAAAGGCTGAGAAGAGAGGGTGTATGGTGTGCTGCAATGGACATGCACACACCGGATTGGGCTGGGGGTATAAATACCCCAAACCCTAAAAAATCATATTTTTCTCTCTTCTTCTCCTTCCTCACCGCCGCTCTTCTCATTCTTTCTCTCCCTTGCGGCCAGTTTCCATTTTTTTCAAAACTTCATTGTTTCAAAAACTTTCCAACACCAAACACATACAAAAACTAAACCTAAACCCAAATATGAACTCAAAAAAAAAACTAAATCTTCACCAAATGTTACAGATCGGAAAAAAGCAACAAGAGAGAAGACAAACTCAACCTTTGGTGTTTTTTTGGATCGTATTCTTCTCTTTCTTTTCCTCTTGTCTCGGTTTTTTTGTTATGATTTCGAATCGTGAAAGATTTATGGGTTTGGATCTAAACGAAAATGAGTTTGTGTTTTGGGGTTTTTTCTGTGATTTTTGGTTTCTGGTTTTATTTTTTGAAAAGAAAAAAAAAATCAGAGATGATGATGATGGTTGAAGATGAACGATGAGGATGATGAACACTGATTTTGGTTATTTGATTTTTCTTTGTTCTGTTTTTTGGATTTTTGTTTTGATTTTTGATTTACTGTTTTGGATTTTTGAGTTTCTCAGATTTAGGGTTTTTTTTGCTCAGCAAGAAATTTTTTTCCTCTGTTCATTAATTAGTGTTTACTATATACACAAATTGGGATCCCTGATACCTCTGGATTAAACCATTGCCTGGACAAAAATTGCATTTTGGGGACACAAGTACTGTAGTCAGAAGCTGCTCTGCGCATGGAGAAAGAAGAGTTGACTTTCAATTATTTTTGATTTTTTTTAATCAGAAAAAAAAAGGACAAAATAAAATCAAATAATAAAATTAATTAAATATATAAAAAACGAAAATAAAAACAAAAACAGAAAAAATGAAAAAAATAAAATAGAATAAAATAAAAATAATAAAAAGAAGATAATAATAATAATAAACATAATAACAATAATAATAATAATAGAAAAAAGGATAAATATAAAAGAAACAACAAATGAGGTATTTTAAAATACCTCTCTGCCGAAATTTTTCTCGAATCTCCCAACAAACGAATCATTTTTTTTAAAACATATGTCGATATTTTCTCGAAAAATGTAGCGATTATTCAGGACAAAAAACAAAAAAAGGACTTGATGAAAAATGCAAAAATAATACGGTAAAAAAAAAACGAGTATGACAATAATAATAATAAAGGAAAGAAAATAATAATAGTAATAAAAGAATTTGACTCCTAATTTATCGTTTTTTTTTTTATAGATTTTTTATCAAAATATAAAACGAAGATATCTTGAAAAATAAAATAGATTCTTAACATATTTTTTTGGATTTTTAACAAAGATACTAACAAAAAACAAAATTAAATAAACTGACATATTTTTTTGTATTTTTGTCATTGATGCATAAAATGCAAGGAAGAAAATATGAAGTGGAATCTTAGGTCAAAAATGGGGTATGACACCTATGTTCTGTTCTCTTCCCAAAAGTGATTCCCCTCAAAATCTGTTTCTGAGATCTATTTATATTAGTTATGAAATTACAAGGTCGCTGAGCGAGCTATATCTCGCTTAGCGACCAAACCTTGCTTCACAGGTGGGTTTGCTGACACGTGGTCACTGACACAAAGAAAAACTCCCTCCTCGTCAATGGTCGCTGGGCGAGCTCAATGGCGAGCTGCTCGCTAGCTGTCGCCAGGAACGCCAGACCTTCTGTTTTGTTCTGTAGTAGCTTCGCTACCTCTCGCTGCCGCTCGCTGAGCGAGCTAGTGAATCTTCAAAACTTGTTTCTTTGCTCAAAATGCACTTTTCAGCATAACACCTGTCCAAAAATAATTAGGATTGCGTAATATACATGAAATTGACTTAAATTACTAATAAAATAAATATTTACATAAAAAAGAGTTCTAACATGAATTATCTTACAAACAAAGTTAATAAGTGCCTAAATTTGATATACATTTTAACTACTTTTTGGCACTTATCAATTAACAAATTAGCAAAGAAGAAGAATAAGAATAAATTAGTAATTAGAATTAGAATAGACGAAAAATTGAGCAATATGTAAACCAACGTTAAATTTAGTTTCTTCTCATTTTGGTTCGATGTTTTCTAGTTTCCTTACCGCTCAAAATCACAGCATCAAAGAGTGGATAATTTGAGTTCAATGATTCGGTCGAGTTGCACGTACGTCGGTGAGAAGTGAAGTAGAACGGTGGTGATTGTTGTTTGTAGTGGAGTGGTTCTTGTTAGGGGTGGACATGGTTCAGTTTAGGAGGAAAACTAAACCAAACTGTTTTCAAAATTCATAGCAACTGAGCCAAACTGAACTGTTTGTTTTTCGAATCGAACCAGACTGTTAAAATGGTTTGGTTTTATAGTTCTGAACCAAACCATAACTAACTTTTAAAAAATTAAAACTTAATATTCCGAACCGGATTATTTTTTTTAACCTTATTACCATTATTATTGTTATTATTATTATTATTATTATTTTTAACGTGAAAAACCCTTAAGAGTAAAAAATCACGGGTCGTCCAGACTAAAGAAATAACTCTACTATTATCAAATAATGAGTACAACCAATGTCTTTATACTTTCTCTATGAACTAACAAAACATAAATAATCACCATCTATGGTGAAACTAACAAGCTAACCTCACAAACTAGTGTGTATTCTAAACTGACTCAAAGAAAAGACAAAACTATTCAAAATAATTATCTAAAGAACTAACAAAGTGACAAAAACTACATAATCAAATTTTAGCCGAAACAAATAACGTTTGCCAAAGACACTTTTGACACCTTAACAAAATATGTCTTCCTCTTTGTCATTGTGCAATACTGTAGCTTGCTCCTTGCAGCTACTAGGAATGATCGTATTCGAACTAATCCAAAACTAAAACCGCAAACCGAACCAATCCAAACCGAAACAGCAAAAAACTACATTTATTTTAAACCGTACAAATCATTTTTCTTCTAAACCACGCAGTTTGATTTGGTTTGCGGTTTTCATTATAGAAAACCGAACCAAACTGAACCAAACCGCAATACATAACTTAACTCTATCAACTAGTAGCAATCAACTTATTACCTAGTCCAACTTAGCAAGCCCAACCCAAATAAAGTCCATAAAACAGTATGCTGTCAAAACATATCATTTAACGCGATCTAAAACTATACTATTAGTATTAAAAATAAGTTCTTATGTATATGAAATTTATGTTTAGCATATTATATCACGTAAACAATAAAATAAATTAAAATTTCTTATGTTTATTTTGTAACAAATTGACAATATCGTCATATTTTTTATATAGCGTTAAACCGCAGAAACCGAACCAACCCTAACCGCATTGGTTTGGTTGGGATGACTTTTTAAAAACCAACCGAACCGCATGTATTTTTATCTCGCGGTTAGGATGACTTTTATGCTCAAAACCGAACCGCACCGCGAGCACCCCTAGCAGCTACCAATCCTAATTTTTGTATCACGCACACACTGTTCACCAATTGCAATTCTTCACTTTATATTTTATAATGATTTACTGAAAAATTCTCTTTAAGTCCCTCAATATGCTTTAAGGCCTCCCAAGTTTTTAAATCATGTTGAGAGGTTTTAGAGCATATTGAGGGGTCTAAAGAGAAATTTTTCACATCACTTGGCACATGGGCTAAAGCCCAACACAAATCACACAGGCCACTTTTTTTTTCTTCTTTCTTTCTTTTATTTGTGCATGGTTTCCACTTGAGGAGGAATTCACCGAACAGTCTTTTGCTCCTATGTGTCTCTCGGTGCAAGGAATAAATTAAAGTTATGTAGTTTCTTAGCAGAGAATGCTTGTGTGTTGGTTGATTTTAAAGAAAAGATTTATGCTACGATAAATGCAATAAAAAGACATTAATTTGATTGCATAATAGATATTGATTGCGAGAGGTAGATTTTGTTGAGTTTGTTTGAAGTTTGCGATGATCAAAGAAAAAAAAGGATTTAGAGTAATCGTCGATTTTTTTTTGTTAAGTAGTCTAGCGACTAGAAATTTCACCCTTAATGTGAATAAATAGGATGATTGGGGTTCGAATCTCGACCCCCTACATATGTCCTGTTAATTGAACCAAACTCAAGAGACGAGTAATATCGATTTTAATTAATATTGTTAAAATGACCAAACCAAAAGAAGATTTAGATTTTAGAGTAGTTGCCGAATTTGAGATTTGCATAATAACCAAACCGCAAGCGGATACAAAGAAGCTGAAAGTTGGGGAGGGAGGAGATTTACAAGGGATTCAGATTTACTGCTGTGGGGAAACCCACAGTTTCACAAAGTTGCTCAAACCCCAACCATCAAAGCAATCCAACGGAACTCATTATTTGCCTATATCCAAACTTGCATACTCACGTGTTGGGTTAAAGAAACAGTTTCACACGCGCGCACTCACGCACTTGCCTCTATCCTGATATCAGAGAACAAGAATTCTGGTTTTGCAGAGAAAAAATCATTAAGAAAAAAATAAATCATTAAGCATATATCACAATTTGTGGAGGGAGGAAGATGATGGGTGCGCTTCTTCTTCGGCGGCGTTTGATGGCAGCCTTCCGATGGTTGTTATGACCTGCCGTAATTATGTTGCTTCGTCCACCGTCGTTCGTTCTTCGCCATGCCGTTGTGCCGTCGTTCATCCACGGTCGTTCGTTCTTCGCCGTTGTGCCGTCGATCCCAACAAAGTTCTATCCTCGTGCGAATCCTGCAACCGTGGTTTTGACGTTTTGTTTTCACGAGATTTGGTTTGAAAGCATGTGGTGCATGTGGGTCCCGTCAGTTTCTGATTAAAATTAAAATAAACAATTTCAAAAATTAGGAGAATCCGTTAGATTATTTGGATGGTCTAGATTTGAGAAACTTTGTGAAACTGTGGGATTTTCCCACAGCAGTAAATCCGAATCCGAGATTTATGAAGAACTTAAAAATGGTGATAAATTTAATTTGTCCGAAAAAAATTAAGGTATTAACATTAACAAGTTTAAAACTTGTAAATCTAAATAGAAATTAAAAAATAAGGTTAAATAGTGTTTATCCCATAATATTAGCGAATTATTTTTTATCCCTCTATAATTTGTTTTTCTATTACCACACTATAATGCTAAGATTGTTTCCTTTTAGCTCCTCATTGAATATGTCGGTGAATTTTGATTTATCCTCCTCACTAAGCATATCACGTCATCATTTATGAGAAATCTTAAATCAACATATTTCAAGAGGGGCTAAAAGGACGAAATTTTGACATTACATTAAAGTAATTGTAAAATATAATAATACTATAAACCAAATTAAATTCGCTAAAATTATAGGGTAAACATTATTTTACCCAAAGAGAAATGTTATTTTACCCAAAATAATATAAAATGCATCAAAAGATAGCATCACATTTCTCTATTTCTCTTAACATAACCCAGCCATTAAAAAAGTGCAAGGTTTGAACACCATTTTTGCAAGCATAATATTCTTCTCTTGTATGACTTTCTTCTCCCAAAGGAGAGGAGATACCAGCTTATTATCGATTTGATGATATGTTTTCTCGTGTTTTTATATTGCGGAATTTGGTGAGATATATTTTTATGTTTATATGGAGAATAAAATATATTGTTACATGGATAATACTCTTATGTTCTTGTTTTTTTTCTTTTTTTTCTTTTCCTCATATAGTATTATTCAGAACAATATGATTCTATATAGAGTTAAAAGTTTTTTTGAACATGCAAAAATGAATTTCATTAAAACTATAGTCATGAGTAGCACAAGGCGTGCCAAACAGAACATCAAACGTTTATATCAACAAAACACCAGTTAGCAAATGCCCAAACAAACAAAAGGGCTCGACCACCACATATGAGAATTTAAACTAAGGTTTACATTATAAGCTTTCATCCACCAGAGGGAATAAGTCTTGACTTTATCTAGCATTTGATGAACTGTCATCACTTTTGTCTTAAAAATTCTAGAATTCCGTTCATGCCACATCACCCAAATACTACACAGCCACAATAGCTGCATAAAAGAACGGTGGACAAGAGGGTCTCCTGCAGAATGCGTAAACTGAACAAAGTGGTCATGTATTTGGGGCGGATCAACTGAAGAGATGCCAATCCAATTTCTAATTAAACCCCACAATGGTGCGAATACAGGACATGATAGGAACAAATGTTGAGCAGTTTTCGGTGCCCCACAGCCAGCCACGCATAGATGAGCACCTTGGGAGATGATATGACGCCTGACCAGATTATCTTTAGTTGGTAACCTGTTACGAAGTAACCGCCAAGCCGCCACGGAAACCTTCAAGGGTACCTGTTTGTGCCAGATTAAGTCTGTTGTAGCCGCCACAGCCTAACCTCCCCTAGACGTAAGCAAGTCATACGCACCTCTCACCGAATAGCCACCGCTCGGGTCAGGCCGGCACACCCAATAATCTGTAACATTAACCTGCAATACAACGTCAGAAAGTAAAACCCTACACTCCTCTACCATCTCTTCCTCCCATGCCCACAATTGGCGACGCCACAACCAAGCTTCACCCCCACCACCCCACCCTAATGCACTCATCTCCGCCACTGTACTCATCATGTTAAGAGACAAATCAAACAAGCGCCGATACCTCACACACAAAGGGGCACCACCCAACCACAAATCCGACCAAAAGAACGTCTCCTCCCCACTCCCTACATTCCGCTCAATGCCTTGCGCAAACCACCCCGTCCCCCCCCTCCTATATAGAGTTAAAAGTAAAACAAACTTCTAAATCATATATATCTTTTAAAAAACAAACTAATCCTATAAATTATAAACAAATCCTTAAAATTCTAACCAAAAGTATAAATCTTAAATCCTTATTTGAAATATAAATCTAAACTATATTTAAATCTAAAATATTCAAAAAAGATATTTAGGCATTATTATGCACACCCAAGTTTGTCGACATATACCATCCAATTCTATAAAACGAACCTCAAATTTTATAGCAAGTTTTTCCTTCATGTTACTTTCATTTATTTCATCTTTAAAAGTTTGATACCCATAATTAACTTACAGAGAAGTTGATTTTGTAGTTTATGTTATTAGATATGTTATATGTACTCATTTAGTGACACTACCGACGGCGACACAGAGTATACTACCATTCAAATTACCTTTTTTTCATTTCTTTTTCAATTTTCTTTCAAGTTGATGATTCTGTAAAATGATAGGATAACTTCATTTTTTTTCTTAGTGAAATGTGTTGGAACACATCATTTCTTGGGGTTGAAGAATAAAAGTAAATGAAATGAATATGAATGGAAGAGAGAATGTGATGTTAGGGAAATAAGGTGTGAGCTTTATTCCTACAATAGATCAAGCTAATATAGCTTTTAATCCAAAAATTCGATTACAAGAAGTTGAGCCTATCATGTGTTTATCAGCTTGGCATGTCATGCACTCAAGTTGCGCCTAAGGCCAGGTTTGACAGCTTGCGCCTATCACACGCTTTAACCTTTAAGTACTTGATCTAACAACTTTAACTAACACAATTACTTGTCTTACAAGGTACAAATTAAACACGTTACAATGAAACACGGAACATCATGAATTAAACACATTACAATGAAACACGGAACATCCTTAATTAAACACATTACACTGAAATTAAAGATATAACATAAAACATCGTAAGACATAAAATTAGCTTAATTTAACATAACATGCAAACGTTCCCCTTTTGGATCAATTGGAATTTGATTAAACATGGAACGCACATTATCATCATCTTTCAATTGTTTCCACCCGTATTTCTTTGGTGCATCTTCAAATGAATTGCTTGAACAGTCAGCTGCCAGATGGCCCCACATTTCTGCATACCCAAGTTTCGCAATTTTGATTTGTATGCCTTGTGCATAATGATACATGATTTCAATTCTATTTTTGATTGATTCAACATTTGTTAGACTGGTATCCAATGCAAGGGTGAACAACTCTTTGTTACCCTGAAACTGGACAGAAAACTGATATGTTTCTACCGGATTGCGAACTGCAGAACCACGAGAACCACGTAAGGATGACATAGTTAAGAATTGAAAAAACTAGTAAATAAATTGAAACTGAGTTGTGATTTATCTGAATACGCATCCATATATTTATATAATTTGTTGCTTGATTACATCCACAAAAAAGTGTCGGTTACATTTCAACCACAAAAATTGTCGGTTACATTTCAACCACAAAAAGTGTCGGTTACATTACAACCACATAAAGTGTCGGTTACAAACTTAGTCCACAATAATTGGATCATCTTTATTCGTCTCCATCTCCATGTCACCTTTTTCATTCTTCATCAGTTCGTCAAACTCAGTCATCTGATCCAAAAAGGTATCCTCCCAAGTCTCAGCCTCTGGCGCCCGATGAGTTTTCCATTCCTTGCAACTTGGAGGCAGTGGACACTCTGACTTCAATTTTACATACACACAATGATTTGGAACCATACCAACACACATAATCCGTGAAGATGGATCCAATGGTGGACGACCGCGGATTGGAAAAAAAGTTTCAGAATGACCAATACGATGAGTGGTCAATTCAACTACAACGCGGTTGTAGGCGGTTGCAAGGATATGCCCCATATCTGGAAATGTAAACCAATTTTCTACTGGCGCAATGCCACTCTTAGGCATAACTTTTGGAGGGTACAAACCATTGAGAATGTATTCAAATCGTTCCTTAGTACCATAAATTGCTTCGTACTCTTTCCTAAACATGGTTAACTCTCTAATTAGTTTAGCCCGAACCAATCCTTGATTTTCTTCACCCTTATTAAAACACTCTGCAGCAACGCGAAATCCACAATGACCGTCACCCTTAACATCAATAATATCCTCTATATATGAATGCATGAAGAGTGGCATATACTCCATGTATTTAATTGAACGGCAAGGTAAAATATTAGGAGACAAATTACCAATGCGAGCAGTCTTCCTTTCGGGCTTCGATGATTTTGACTGTGATGCTTGAGAGTCAGGAAATCGTTCATCCATGTACTCCCAATAAGATGGAGATCTGGTGGTTGAACTATTGCATTTAGCTGACTTTCCCCGCTTTTTGGCCCCTTTTGTATCTACCTGCTTGATCGGTGGACTCAATGATGTAATTTCTGGATAAGCTATCAGACGCAATTGATCCCTGATTTGTAGCTTCATACTATGATCTGATGATTTCAACCGTTCCTAAAACAAACAAAAATATTTATTTAAATACTTAAACCTGAAAGTCAATGTTCTGGTCTAAAATATAAAGTGTATAATTATGCCGGTTACCTGAATTACATTAAACTCTTGCAAGCAGTCAACTTCACCATCAATAGTTTCATCAATCTGTAATCTCTTCCAATGAGTGTTAACCTCATCTAGTCTAATAGGTAGCTTTTTTTCAATCTTCAAAGCTATTAAACAAGCACACGGTAACCCATATGTTTTCTTTATCACACAACCACACTTTTTTCGATTCCTCCCGCAATCGCGTGATCGAATTTCTTCACCCCGAATAAAGTGTAAGGCCTATCGAGAGATGTTATACACCAACTTAATGTACAAAAAATGATTTTTAAAATAATGTTCAACAGCAGTAGTACTCTGTCCAAATGACGTCTTTATCTTAGTCAGCTGGTTTGGGACCATTTGATTTATTGCCTCCCAACCCTTGACAAAATCACCCTTACAATCCGTCAAATATTGTTTTAGCGCACCATGTTGTGACTCAACTCTGTTGGTGGTAGTGTTGCCAATGTGCATAACACTGTCTGTCCATGCACTCACAAATTTTTCCTTCACCGGATCAAGGACTGTAGTTTCAACATATTTGACAAAATTTGGAAATTTTTCAAACACTTTCCTGAAATCAACAACTGCAGTCGTATATGACTCTTCTGAAGTCGAATCTACAATTGAATTTCATTGAAGTTTGAGTGTCTTAAGTAACTGATTCATTTTTTGGTCTTTTGCTTTGCAAAGGGCCTTAAACTTAGCTTTGACGTTTTTATAAACATGAACCCGACACACTAAAGCAGTTGAATTTGGAAAAACCTTTGCAACAGCATTCATCAATGACTTATCCCTATCGGTGACAATGACCTTCGGAAAGGTCTCCTTACTTATCAAAAGACTCTTACATGTCTCAAGAGCCCATACAAAATTATCTTCTTTTTCATTCGCGATATAGGCAAATCCAACATTGTACGATTTCTCAGTTGACGTTACACCGACTATCTCAAATAAAGGCATTTTATACTTGTTTGTTTTGTACGTTGAATCCATCATCAAAACAGTCGGGAAAGTGTTAAACAATTTAATACTCTCAGGATGTGCCCAAAAAATGTCTTGTATAGTTGTGGAGTCACCAATTGTTCTACACTTGTGAAAATATTTGTGAGTTTCACAACACTTCAAGAGATGTTGCTTCATATTTGTCTTGCTATCTGGATTTCGCCCTTTCAACATCGTCATAATGTTCTTCGGCGCCACCAAATTCTTAGTCAACTCGCGTACACACTCATTCTCCTCCGGTTTTAAGCGTCCCACAAGAAGATGACCTTATAATGTTTTTGACATCTCATGGTTATGTTCACCACACACAACACTTAGACTCTATTGTTCTGATGCCAAATAATAACCTCGTAGCCTGAACGGACACAATGTTTTTCTCGTAGCAGTGTCTTCTTTCTTTGATTTCCTTTTCATTTCTTTGTAGACACCACCTCTTTCACAACCCAATATAAAATCCTTTTTCCTATTAAAAGCCCCATTGTCTGATTTGGTAATCACAATAGAAAATCCAAGGTTCTCAGCCTGTCTTTTACACCAATCAATCATGACATCTCGCACCTTCATCTTTTCACAATTTACAAAATATTCGCCGGTGTCAACAACAACATTAGATTGTTCTTCATTGGGTTCCACAACATTGGGTTGAACAACGACAGGTATGTCAGGTTCATCAATGTTTGGTTT
Organism: Trifolium subterraneum; assembly: GCA_951799995.1. Lineage (NCBI taxonomy): Eukaryota > Viridiplantae > Streptophyta > Magnoliopsida > Fabales > Fabaceae > Trifolium > Trifolium subterraneum. Next base: position 45,577,387 of record OX637465.1, on the reverse strand, counting down.
CAATTCAATAGGAGGTTCAACCATTAGAAAAAACCTACGTTATCAACCAAACACAAAAACAGCAAGTTATACACTTTTTCGGTAGCTACAAACCGAAAGAGGATATTTCGGTAGCTACGTACCGAAACTTTGTCGTTTCGGTAGCGATGTACCAGAAAATTTATTGACAGCAAAACCAAACAAAATCAAAAAATAAACGGATTAAAGCGTTTATTACCTGTTGTATGACAACCAATCAGTGTAGGAAGCTTCTATGGATGAATAAACGTCGATTTCTTGCCTCTAAAACGCCCTAGATCGCAAAAATTTTGATTGTGTGTTGAAGAGGTTATGAAAGTACAAGTCTGTCAGCTAGACCCTATATAGACCAACTTCGGTAGCTGCGTACCGAAATTAAGTGTCTTCAGCACGTAGTTACCGAAACTGTTAATTTTTAAAAAAAAAAAAACATGTTTTCGGTACGAAGCTACCGAACTCGTATATTTCTGTTATAAACCACGCCAACTATGTAACGTGACATGAGTTCGGTAACTAGGTACCGAAATTTATTTGATTTGGTAACGTTTTACCACAGGCATTAAAGGGCAAAGGGTCATGCAGGGGGGCCTGGGAGCAAATGGTAGGGGCGGAAAAAGCAATTTTCATTATTCATTGAGCCAAATTTATCCCAAGCCCAAAATAAAAAATATGGCCCAACTCATTCAACAACAACCCATTCAACCTTAATTTTTTCACTCATACACTTTTAAACGACACTTTAAAGATGAGTATGTGATTTTAGGTTTGTATTTTTGTGTTTTAAAGATGCTTAGTTTCTGCTAGTCTTTCTTAATCTTTAAAAAGAAAGATTTTTTTTTTGAGATTTTCTAGACCCAAATAAACCAAACCACCCGATTAAATTGAAAAACCAAACCCAATAAATCAAATATTAAACCATTAGAATTTGATACGCATATAACACTAATTGATTTTGCTGAGTTCAGAGAAGACCAGCTATTCAACCATTTTGGATATTTGGACCTAAACCGAACCGATGCGCACCCTATTAAAAATAATGTACACTGACCAGTGACCACAATGATACTAACTAGTGATTCATATAGCAACCTAATGTATTGTATGTATCCATCGCCTCAATGTCTAATAGTGATCTATTGCACAAGAAACCAAACGAAATTATGCAATGCTGGTGTAATAGGAAGCTAGTGATATAACTAGGCATTAGATTGCAGGAAATGCTTAAAAAGGAAAAACCTTATTTTCACTAATGGTAAAAAAACTAGCCTTCTAATGTTTGTGTGACAAAAAATTGCAAATTTGGCATTGATTGTAATATTGTTTATAGAGGCCCCATACATAGCATCATTATTGCATTACATTACATCACTATCATTATTTGATTTGAATTCACCCCTCCCCACACTTACAGAAAATCAATATATCTACAGAAAAACATCAATGCTATTGAATTGTATTCATGGTGATGCTGAAAATCTCCCTGTTGGGTATTCTGAATTGAAGTCTACTTAACCTTTCAAAATAGGAAAAATATTGAGCTGGAAAACTTTTTAATTATTTTATTTTCTTGGTTGTAGAATGCAGAAGCCATGACATTTTAATTATCTTTATTATGTAGTAATCCATGATGCTAAATACTCATAGAAAAAAATGTATCAGGAATATATATATATATATATATATATATATATCTGGCGTTATACAGAATTATTTTGACTAGAACATTAACTTTGTTATTTTTTATTTTTAAAGTGATGATCATTTTGGTTCCTTACAATTTTTTGAGGGTCCGATTCAGTCCGGACAAAAACTCGAATAAATCTCTCATCCTTATTTTATTTTTATTTTCTTACCATTGAATTAACACCTCAAGTGTGTATAAAAAACATTTTTCAACAATTTTTTGCCAAACTAGTTATAATTATAAATTTTTTTAGAAGAAATAATCTTTTCAAATTAGAAATTGAAAATGTAGGTGATATATATATGCTTGATAAATATCTTGCATCAGTTTGGAGATTTTTATAGCTGGATGGAAGTTTTGGTAAGCATCATGGAAGTAATAAAGATACCATAATAGATTAATAATATGTGAGCTTGCGTGACTCCCGGCATTCACTACGTCATCATGAAAAGAGCCTCAACTATGCAAACCGTACAATAATTGTACAGTGTAGAAAATAACATGTATTTTCAAAAAAATAAAGGCTAAAATGCAGTTTTGGCCTCCTAAGTTTCATAATTGTGTAATTTTAGCCCCCTAAGTTTCAATTGTGCGATTTTAACTCCTTAAGTTTTACAATTGTGCGATTTTGATCCCCCATGTTTCAATTGTGCAATTTTGACCCCCAAGTTTACCCGCTTTTGCATAACATAGCCCCTAGTTGCTTATGTGACATTTTAAAATTAAAAAAATATTTTAAAAATAAATGACAAATTGTTTTTTTATTTAAAAAAATAACTTATAAAATAAGTTTTTGTTTCTTATATGTAGTTTATAAAAAAATTTGCTATAAAAAATAGTTTCCAAATTTTTAAATTATTTTTAAAACTTTATAAACTGATTTTTTAAAAAATAATTATTCAACCTTTTATTAAAAAAAAATACATTTTTTTAAATTTTAAAACATACTCCGTCCGTTTTTTTATAAGTGTCCGTTTAGAATAGTAACACCAAATTAAGAAATTGGATTTTTGCACCTTATCTTCCTATTATACCCTCATCAATAGATTTATTGTTATACAAAAAAAATATTTTCAGATTATTGTTATCAATAGAATATAACAATAAACAAACTTTTTTGTTTCTTTTTTTTTTAAAAAAAAACTTTAGTTTTTCAAATATATAAAAAAAATATTTATTGAAAAAGATAAGTGTAATTAAAAAAGGGCACAATTGACAAATCGTACCCTTAAAACACAAAATGGACAGTTAAATAGAAACGCTAAATCCGACAAAACTGGACACTTAAAAAAAACGGAGGGAGTATTTAAAATTTTAATTTGTTTTATTTTTTTTTTAAATTTATAAACTATTTTTTAAAAAACAATAATGATTAAACCTTTTATAAAAAAAATTAATACATTTATTTATTTTTAAAACTTTTTTTTATTTTTTTAAAAATGCCACATAAGCAATTTTTGGTCAAAAAAGTCAACGGGGGCTAGCAAATGCAAAATGGGGTAAACTTGGGGGCCAAAATTGCACAATTAAAACATAGGGGGCCAAAATCGCACAATTGTGAAACGTAGGGGGTTAAAATCGCACAATTGAAATTTGGGGGCCAAAACTGCAATTTACGTAGTTCAGCAGGCCCCATACTAATAGTAAAAAATAAAAAAGATGTTAGAACATAATCTAGGGTAAACCATCAATAACAATTACGTGGTTCACGGTGAACAATGAATAAAAGCACTATTATTTATTGGGTTTTATTATATTGGAGAATATATAAACATCAACATAATCAAGATTCAAAGTATATAATTGTCAAGTATGCATGAATCAAGAAAAACAAATATGTTATGTTATTGATACTGATATTTTTTTCATATGCTTTGCCTTATCCTCTTTGGGTCTGAAATCTAGATAATAAGGCGGTGCAGTTGTGATAGAATTTTGGATAATAATATAGTTGTGTGTTGACGATGATGAAATCTCGTTATGAATGAGGGGAATGATACTTTTAAGAGGATGAGCACATTGGCAGATTGATAAAAAAAAAATAGTGGGGGTTAGAAAATATTACAACCAATGAATAAGTTTTAGATGATGTTGAATTATTTTTTACCTTACCACACGAATATACAAAATTTTCTAAGTCTTTTAGCAGTAATTAATCATCATCAGAATTTTTTTTGGATATATAAGGTAATTTCTCCTCTTTCATTCAAATTTCTTTCATGCGCTGAAAACCAAACCTCAAACAACATGCTTAAAAAGTCTAAATCTCACCACCTATTCATCATTGTTGGTAGATGATGCTTGATTTATTTTGCTAACAAAATTAAATGAATATCTAATACTAAATTTTTATAAAACCCAAAAAAAAATGAAAATCATTTCTACAAACTTATAATTGTTGAAGAGAAATATAATACAAAAATAAAATTGACTAAAGTAAAAAATTTAACCTTTAAATATTGGTTGAGAGAGTGCACATTAGACAAAAATTAGTTGAAGGGAAAATAATAACAAAACGAAGAGGAAATAAAAAGTTTGTGTTGCTCTCTTATTAAGAGAGGCTACATAAAAATTAAAGAGAGTAAAGTCAAGAGAGACATTGTGTGAAAGATTTGAAGAGTGGGAGGACCTGCCCAAAATAAATTAGGACAGAAATTGGGGTAGTGCAAAATGAAAACATGAATTTGAGCTAAATATATTAGTGTTAATGCCCCAATAAATTTTATGGGGGCTTAAAAAAATATAATAATAATATTTTGTTTACAAAAAAAAATATACTCCATCTGTCCCTAAATATGAGAATCTCTACCAAAAAATACAGATATTAAAAAATTCATTTGAGTATATGAGTATTACTAATTACCCTTTATATTAAAAAACACGGATATTAAAAAAAGTTATTGAGGTAATAAATTTGTCTTGTATTTGAATTGTTGAAGAGAAATAGAATACAAAAATAAAATTGACTAAATTAAAATATTTAACATTTAAATATCGATTGAGAGAGATTGCACAATAGACAAAAATTAACTGAAGGGAAAATATTAACAAAAAGAATAGGAAATAAAAGGTTTATGTTGCTCTCTTATTAAGAGATGCTACATAAAAATTATAGAGTAAAGTTAAGAGAGACATTGTGTGGAAGATTTTATTGAAGAGTTCGAGGACATACATTAGGAAATAGAAATTGGGGTAGTGAAAAATGAAAAGATGAATTTGTGCTATATATATATATATATATATATATATATAGTATTAGTGTAAGTTAGTGCTCTAATCAATTTTATGGGGCTTAAAAAAATATAATAATATTTTTTTTACAATAAAAAATGCTCCCTCTATCCCTAAATTTGAAAACTTCTATAAAAAAAATACGGGTATTAAAAAAGTTATTGGAGTAATAGATTTATCTGAATTGTGTATGATTATTACAAAATTACCTTTTATATTAAATGTATTCAAGGTTGTTTTTTCATATTTCAATTCAAATTAATGATATTAATGAGAGATATATTTTAAAAAAATAGTAGTAAATATATTTAAAAATTTGTAAAAATCTTATATTTAGAGACAATTTTTTTTGTTGTAAAAGGTTATTATAATTAGAGACGAATAGAGTTATAATAGACTTATTATAAAAAAAATCTTTGCATGAATGCACCTGCTTGCTTGATGTCTAATAAAAACAATTTCTTAGTTGTTGTGCCTTTCAAGTAAGGTTTTACAATCTTTGTATCAACAAACCATACTCAGATTGATTTCTTTTATCGTGATGTGCATGTTGCAATCCATTTCAAAGATCACATATGATGATCTAACATAGCAATCCAATTTATTCTTTATATAACAATCCTTGGACTTCAACTTCAGATGTTGTTATAATCACAATGGCATAACACTCATGGTTGTCATGAAAGTTCCAGTTGCATCTAAGACATGCTCTTGTATTCACCTTCATATCAACTGTTAAAATCGCTACGTCAATGTTGCATTTACTAAAGTAGTTCATATGTGATGGCTTCAATTTGTCATTTAATTTTGTGTTTTTGATTTATCATATCTTTCTCTATACTACTTAATTTGTTTCATCAAATTCATATTTAAAAAAATCAAATCAAAATTAAACCCAAGTTACAATTTAACCACCTTAAACTACTCAAACTAAAATAAACCACCAAAACAATCGAGCGATAATAAAATTAAAAACCAATTTAAAATTTGTCCAGTTCAATTTTTAAAACATCAATTTAAACACAAGTCAAGCAAATATCTTACTCTTCAATTCAAATGGTCCCTCTCCTAATTCAAGTAACAAAATAATGGTACCTACAAGAACTCCAAACAAAGAGATAAAGAATGACCAATAACAGCTTTAGCCAGTTGTCACTAGCCATAGTACCTTAACTATTTGCCATGCGCACCACAATATCTTCACTTTCTTTTTAATGTCTTTTTCTTGGTATTTGAATTCCATATCCTAGCTGGCATCTGATGTGGCACATTCCTCAATGATATGTCAATTGGATTATGGAATAAGAGCTTGCTTCCCAAGCCATTCAAAATTTAAATTGAAAATATTATATTTTTTATACTATAAAAACCCATCAAGCCAATGAGTCTTTGTGTCTCATAGTAAAAGCTTCACTCTTCTCTCTATTCTCTTATCTTCAAATGTCTTCCAAAATGTGTGGGTTTTTTGTTTGTCTTATGTTGGTGTTTTGTGTATCTTTGTCTTCCTCTTCTAAGTTTGATGAACTCTTTCAACCAAGTTGGGCTTTTGATCATTTTGTCCATGAAGGAAACCTCCTTAAACTCAAACTTGATAACTCTTCTGGTAAATTAAATCCATCGTTTTTTTTTTATATTAATTTTTTCCAACCTTAAACCTTGTTATTTCACACCTTAAAAAAAAACTTTGAATCTATGCAAGTTCTTTTGGTTCAAACTTTTCTTCACGTGTGACATTCATTTAATCCATATTTCAAACTCATTTTTTGCTAATTATTAGATTGCTAATAAAAAAGACAAAATTACTTAATGTGATGGTGTTTATCTTTATGTGATAAAATTGCTAGTTATATAGTATATGTTTTTTAAGGATGTTTAATTAATTAATTAATTAATTATTAATAATGGCATGGATATTTAGGTGCTGGTTTTGGATCCAAAAGCAAGTATATGTTTGGGAAAGTATCTATCCAACTTAAGCTTGTTGAAGGTGACTCTGCTGGAACTGTAACTGCTTTCTATGTAAGTGAACAAATTAAAATTCTTTAATATATATTTGACAAAAGTACATTAATAGTATTAATCAAAAAACAAAGTACATCAAGACTATATATATTTTATTAACATTTTAATCAAATGGTTAAGGAAGCTTAAGAATAAAATAATATTTTAATTAGTGCTATGCAAAAAATATCTCTTCAATATAAATACTATAATTATGTGTCTTTAGTTTAGTCATCAATGGAGAGCTCTACCTCTTGCACCCCTAATCAATAGTATGCAGTTCATTCAAGTGCAAGAAATATTTTACATTTATATTTTGGTACTCATGAATTAAAAGAGTATAGTACCATATAGTTATTACTTATTATTATAGTGGCAGCTACCTCTGCCCTTTACATTATTAATATTTGCTTTTGTTACTCTTTTTTTTTTTTGGTTAGCTTTTTCCTACTTTTTAATCAAGAAGCTCTAATCACCAATACTTTATGTTAAATTAATTTTTGATGAGTTTATCTTCATGTTATTCTGTTTTGGAATTGACTTTACACTTTAATGTATGTGTTTCAATTATTGAGGAATATCTAATTGACTCAATTTGTGATGTAGATGTCATCGGACGGTCCAAAACACAACGAGTTTGATTTTGAATTTTTAGGCAATAGCACAGGGGAACCTTATTCTGTTCAAACAAATGTGTATGTGAATGGTGTTGGTAACCGTGAGCAGAGACTCGACCTTTGGTTTGATCCAACTAAAGATTTTCACTCTTACTCTATTTTCTGGAATCAACGTCAAGTTGTGTAAGTGACTCTTCTCTTTATTATTTACTATCATATGCTAGATCATTAGAAGAAGAAAAAGGGTTGCATCAAAATTTCCTCTATCCTACTAATTATGTTTTTCCTTTATATTTTGTTTATTAAAATTATTGAAATTCAATAAGAAAAGTGAATAAAAAAGAAGAAAGGAAAGAAACAAAAGAAAATGTGCTTTAATTTCAGATGGTGGTTGAGCCATCATAGACATTGGTGTGATTGTGTTCCCCCGTGGGTCACTCAAAAACAAATCCCATAGAAAAAAGGTGATGGAATCTTAAATGTACTATTTATTTATGCCAATGCTCCCAATTGGTTAATTGCAGAATACTAATGTACATTCATCAGACTCTGTCCTTTGTAATTTCAGTCTATTTTTTTGGACTTGTTAGCACCATGCCATGCGCATATCCTATCCTTTTCCTTCCTAAGGGGACCACTCAATCAACTGTAGTACAAAACATCTACTAAAAATTTAGTAGTAATTAGTAAATTATTTTTTAGTATATTAGATTAATCGTTAAGAAGTTTATTCATATCTTGTAAGAGTGTGAGTTCAACGCATTTTTAACTAGTGATAAAATGTTCGTTGTTAGAAGACAAGCCACCAGAATTGTTCACTGTTCACGCTTTAGCAAGAGCAACCATATCTCTAGTTAGTTTTCACCTCTTTATCAATGTACCCACTTATATTTGTGACGTTATTAATAATAAAATATTCTAAGTATCAATTTAGGTGGACTAATTTAGTTTCTTAAAAAAAAAATTCTAAGTATATTTCCGTAAAAAAAAACTTCGTTGAGCTGACCATAATAAACTTGTAGAATCTAACTATGCTAAACTTATATAGAATACAAAAAAAAATAAAAATAGTTTCAATGTTTTAGCCCGCGCATCGATTTCTTTAAAATAAAAATTGTAGTAAGTTTTAATAATATTGGAAACCTAAACATGATTTTCAAAAATCTAGGACACTCATAAGGTAGGGTACAAAAATTAACATTATGTTCATGATCAATTAATATTTCAATTAAGATATGTACTTAATTTTGTCTTACACTTTCTTATAGTTATTGATACAAATTCTAACATTACCTTTAATGTGTTTCAACAATCAGATTTCTAGTAGATGAAACACCAATAAGAGTACACACAAACATGGAACACAGAGGAATCCCTTATCCAAAGGATCAACCAATGGGAGTATACAGTTCAATATGGAATGCAGACAATTGGGCAACACAAGGAGGAAGAGTTAAAACAGATTGGTCTCATGCACCTTTCATTGCAACTTATAAATCATTTGAAATCAATGCTTGTGAATGTCCTGTTTCAATTGCTGCAATGGATAATACAAAAAGGTGTAGTAGTAGTGAAGATAAAAAATATTGGTGGGATGAGCCTAATTTGTCTGTACTTAATTTGCATCAAAGTCATCAACTTATGTGGGTTAGGAATCATCATATGGTTTATGATTATTGTAATGATGGTGCTAGGTTTCCTGTTACGCCGGTAGAGTGTGTTCATCATCGTCATAGCTAGTGAAGTTGGATGTTTGGTATTACGGCGTGTTTGTCAGAATTATGATGAGCTGTCTTAATTTAAATAAATCTACCGTAATACCAAATATGTACGAAGAAATGGTTTAGGTGATGCGAATGTTGGGTATGGGAGGAAATGGTGTATTAAGGAAAAAGAAAGCGATGGAATATGTGTTCCTTATGTTTAATATTATTGTAAAATATTATATTGATAAATTATAATGTGAATTACTTGGTATTTTTCAATTTGTTCAATGAAAATTATCTTCTTTATCTTAATTTTAAGGACTGAAGTCTTGCCTGCATGGAACAGAATCCAAACAAGAGGATTAGGAAATTTTTTGTTTATAAATAGAGGGTGTGGAGATGTTTGGGGATTACTACCACTTACTTGATTCTTTTGTAGTTTTCTCTTTTCCGAGCTTAGGCTTTTAAGATAAATAAATTAGGCATAAGGAGTACCTAAACATAAGAGTTAATGCATGAGTTCTGTGAAAAAAAAGGAAAAAGATCAACCCGCCGTAATTTCTAACCACAAGCATTTAGATTGGACAACCAAAAATTTAAATTGAAATAAAAAAAAAATATTCGTAGCTTTCAACCACGTACCACATGTTTATTTTGATATAGTAAATCATCCTTTCGGCTGAAATTTCTTTGCAATTAAAAAATTTATTATTACGCTCTTTCCAAATAAATTAAATCATCGCTAATCAAATTGCTTGGAAATAACTCCCAGTAGAATTGAAGTAGTTGTACGCCCCACAAAATTGATAGGTCAAAGCAGTGGCAGTGCCACTCACAAGTAAGAGGGTGTAGTTGCACCCCTCGGATATAATGCTATTTTTATTGATATTGATTGAATCCCCTAATTTTTATACTTTGCACCATAACTCAATTTTGCCATTAGAACTAAACCCACATGTTGCACCCTAACCAATTAAATTTTAGAAAAATATTTGATGTACATCAATATGAGTGTATACTTCTTGAAAGAAAAACATATATGAGATAGAGTGATATATGTAATGTAATAGGAAGAGAGATAGCGATAAAATGTTATATATTAAATGAATGTTGGTGATAAAATAGTTTAAAATTTCATAATTCTAAATTTCATTAACATATGGTACCTTATTTTTTTACCATTGAAAAGACCTCTTATTAGTAGTGTATGAAATTCATAGTAGATTTTATGAAAATGCGAAATGCTTAAGTGCACAACGCCTATTGTCGTGCAACTTGCACGATATGGGTTTCCAGATTTTATTTTTGTTTCACCATGAGTAAACTAATATTAATATATAATAAAATCATGAAATTATATCACTCATTGGCAGCATCACTTTTAACATCTTATAGTGCTATTATCAAAACAAAACAAAAAAATCTTATAGTAGCCAACAAAAAGATATAACCCAAATTTTTTCTTTTAACTTCTTACCTTTAACTTTGTAATTTATAACATTTAGGTCCTATTTTTAACGCCTATATGTTATAATCATAAAATTTATAGGAATAACAATCATAAAACTTAAAAAGGACTTTTCTTTAGGTAAAATGCATCAATATGTTCTTTAAGTTTTACAGTACATTTATAATAGATAGGTCCTTTAAAATTTTTAAGTTATAAATAAGTCCTTTAAATTTTTTAAGTTACAAATTAAATAGGTCATTTAAATTTTGCTTCAAAAAAAAGTATTACTTTTGTAAAAGACATGTCCTTTAAATTTTTACCCTTGTAACAAATAAATCTTTTAAGTTTTTTAAGTAACAAATAAGTATTTTAAGTTTGTAATTTGTAACAACTAGGTCCAAGTAATTTGTAACATTTAGATCCTACCTCTTAAGACCTATGTGGTATAAACGTAAAATTAAAAGAACTTTTTTATAACAAACGTAAAATTTAAAGGCCTATTTATTACTTAGAGGTGATCGTATCCGAACCAATCCAAAAGTAAAACAGCAAATCGAACCAATCCAAACCGAAACCGCAAAAAACCGCATTTATTTTAAACCGCGCAGATCATTTTTATTCTAAACCGCGCGGTTTGGTTTGCGGTTTTCGTTTTAGAAAACTGAACCAAACCAAACCGCAATACATAACTTAACTCTATCAACTAGTAGCAATCAACTTATTACCTAGTCAAACTTAGCAAGCGCAACCCAAATTAAGTCCATAAAACAATAGACCGTCAAAACATATCATTTAACGCGATCTAAAACTATACTATTGATATTAAAAATAAGTTTTTATGTTTACTCATATCATATTATATCATGTAAACAATAAATAAATTAAAATTTCCTATGTTTATTTGGTAACAAGTTGGTGATATCGTCATATTTTTTATATTGCAATAAATCGCACAAACCGAATCAACCCTAATTGCATTGATTTGATTTGATTTGGTTTGGTTTGGATAACTTTTTAAAAATCAACCGAACCACATGTATTTTTATCTCGCGGTTAGGATAACTTTTATGTTCAAACCCGAACCGAACCGTACCGCGAGCACTCCTAGTAACTATAAGAATTTCTATTATCTAACCGATACTTTTTGAATGACGAAATATCTCGTGTTTTGTTTACAAGATCTAAAACAAAATGTTAAGTCCCCAAAATAAGTGGGGTGAATTTTTATACTGATTTCAAGTTGCTAGTACCGTAGTACACATATAGTAAGAAAAATCCCATTACATATTGGTGCATAAGATTTAAAATAAAACTTCTTGCTTACTTCAATGACTCAGCACTTGACATGGAATGACATGGCAATAGGTACCACAAGGATCACGGGTTGGAAGGAAATTTTGCTCTTTGGAGGGACCAAAATAAATAGCATTTGATTGGGGGAACAGAAAATGGTTGATAGTCTTGTACTGTTTTGGATGCAATCAAAATAATTAAATATATAGAAAGTTGTGGGACAAAATATTTAAGAATCAAGGACTTGGCTTTGTTGGGTTATGTTTATTTCGTGTCTTGTGTAACAAGTATTTATTAATCTTACTGCACTCTTAGCAATTTGCATCATAAAATGCCAAGCAAGAGTGAAATTCAAGGAATGGTTAATTGTTTTATTGCTTCTATAGATATTTGTCTGATATAATGCGCGAAAGCATCAAATTCATGAAGCGCAAATCTAATTCATAAATATTGATGTTAAAGGTGTAGAATTGATTTCGACACATATTTGATTGCTCTGAGATTGACATTGTCTCGAGAATTTATTTAACTTGAAGCCACGATTTAAAGTTTTTAATTTGTAGAACTAGTTTTTGGACTTAAATTTACATTATCAACTCACTTTTACTTTTCTTTTGAGAATCAGTTATACAAAATTAGTTCATTTATTTTATTTTATTTTTTTTGTCAAGTAGTCTAGTCTAGTTAATAGACTAATACACTTTACTCCCTCTGTCCCATATTATAAGGGAAAAATGACCTTTGTTTTTTTGTCCCAAATTATAAGGGAAAAAACAACTTTCAAGAACGTTTTTTACTTATTCTTATAAAATTAAATGCAAATTGCATTTAATTTTTTTCTCTCTCATTTTCTCAATAAACAACAACCAATCAAATTTGTTTTTACATCTTCCCATGCAACTTATTTCAAGAAAAACTCACAAAACCATATTTCAAATTCTCAAGTTTTGGTTTTTTTAATAAGTGTGTTTTTTTTTCCCCTTATAATATGGGACGGAGGGAGTAAATGTGATGAAATAAAAAATTTCGAATTCAAATTCACACATCTGCGGAATAATATTCCTAACGACTATCATTTAAGCTACACTTCTGAAACATTAAAAATCATATTTTACCGCTGCATAATCAAACACATGCCAAAAGTAGTTCATTATGATTGATATGATTGTCTTGATTTGATATGATTGATATGATTCCTTGAGTTTCATACTATTTAGTATTTTTGATTAAACATAACATTAAATTGTGGAAATCCTTTCTTTTCAACACACAATCAGTGTGACTCAGCTGATGAAAATAGCATTGAACTATGAGGAATGATAGCAAGGGGAAATGTGACCGCACCACAGTCGGTCGTATATGAATTATTTGATTAAGATAAAACGATTAAGCTTCTAAATCGTCCGATATTGATCAGATAATTTTGATCTCTGCATATCACATTCACACTCTTACATGATTGTTGCGGTGGTAAATACTTTCATTATAGTAGTTTCTAACAAAAATTGTTTGTTTTAAGCATTCAGAAAGCAATTAGACACTGCTATGAGTTTAACTCAGTTGGCAGGAACATTGCAATATATATGCAGGGAATCAAAGCTCGAACTCCGATCATCTCACTTATTCATGTTAATGGTAGAATTTCTATCTGCTAGACTACTTAACCAAAAAAAGCAATTGGGACATAACATTTTATCATGGTTTTAATTTGTTCATACGTGCATCGGAAATGATCCATAGAGTAGTGCAACAAACATGTGAAACCTATGTATGATGTGATTTTCCTAATAATTAGAGTCAATTATTTGATTAACATCTTGTGTCAATATGGTTGGATCGTTGACTGCCTTACATGAACAATTAAAGTTTGTCTTTCAGAAGATAGAGGCTATAAATGCTACGATGGTTTAATCCATTTGAAAGGGATAGTTATGTTAGGACCATCTTCAATGGACCTGATCCACTAATGTAACTGTTTCACGCAGTAAAGGATCTGAGCCACAGATTTCTGATCGAACGGTTACTGTATAAATAGTCAGATTTTATTTGCTTTAATCACAACTATCCATTTTAATCGGATGGTCAGAAACAGTTACTGGTGTGACAAAAAATAAGATGGGTCTTTCTTATCGACATGAATTATTAAATGGAGGGCCCTATTTGGTTAAATGTTATGAGTTTTGAGGGTAAAAAATTGAGTTGGATTTGTGTCATAGTCATCATATTTAAGTGTGTTGTATAATTGTATTGCATGATGATGATGAGCACATGAAAAGGCAAAATTTCTAACCATGATTAAGTGTATTAAAAATGTGTATCCCATTGTGTCCTTGTGGAAAGAATAGTACAATCCACTCATAGTTGATAAGTTATTCAAATCTGGATGACTAACAACATCAAGATGGTAGTGTTGAAGTTGATGTCTCAAATTAATTTTCTATAGCTCAATGAAAACCAGATAATATAATTTGTTTACAAGAGCATATAAATTGTCCTTATCAAATGCTTTGTAAATATCTATTGGCACCAAACTATTGCTTAGACTTGAAAGCTCCATTGTTTGTGCACAAAACATGTGCTTCAATTCATGCAATTGATGATCAATCGTAACATATGAAGCACGGACACCTCTATGATTAGGCATGTCGCGGTGTCCGACACGTGTCGGTGTCCGACACTCGTCCGACACCTGTCCGACACGTGTCGGATAGCTTAAATCGGTGTCCGAAAAAATTCAATTTTTTCTTTACTTCGACACTTTTTTGATCGGTATCCGACACCTGTAAGACACTCGTACACACGTGTCGGACAAGTGTCCCCAAAAAAATTATTTTTTCTTTGTTTATACTCTTCGTAGACACATATTAGACATACCTATAAGAGTTAGAGATGTGCAAAATAACATCATTGATAAAAAAGTATTAAAAATATTATATTTTGATTACAATATTTTTAGTTTTTTCAAAAGTAGATGGATAAATAAAGGTAAATATTATCATACTTTGTTTAATTTATTTTTTTAAAAAATAATTTCCTCAACTTAGATTTACATTTATATATTTTGATTCTAAATTTATATCTTTTATAAATATGTAGCGGTGTCGGTGTCCTATATTTTTTACGTTAGCGGTGTCGCGGTGTCTGTGTCCGTGTCGTGTCGCGGTGTCCGTATCAGAGTCCGTGCTTCATAGATTGTAACACAAAAGAGATTCACTCTATAATATTGACCCATTGTGTGATGTGATCCATATGACGACGAGTGCGCCTTTTGCGCTCTATATGAACAACATTATAATCGCGGGAAACAATATAATATTCTTCACAAAATAATGTTACATTTTTCAATAAATCATCCCAATTATCATATCTTAGTTTTTGAATTAATGTTTTCGAAGTGCTGATTAATTGCGTAGAATTAAGTATATCTCGATATTTCTATTTTAAAGCTTGACAAAGTGTATGTGTGGTTTCAATTCTAGAGGAGCTAGAATTCATCATGATGTTTACCAGACGAACATACAGCATTGACAATGCAATAAAAGTCAAGTGTGAAAAGAAATCATGAACAGAGATAACTTCTACCAATCAAGTTGTAATCTATGTGTAAAACAATTATGTAATAATAAGCTCAAGGACAATCTATGCCGGCGAACTGAATAAATAAAGCTCTTGAGACGAAGTCTATTTCGGATTATTTGTTCGATCCTAATTGCTGGGAATTCCAAATAAGTATTTCATCACTGCCTAGTCAGCACTCAACACAGGTAGTGTTCTTAATATAAATGTTCTTAATATAAATAAATAGTGGTCTTGTAGAAAGAATTGTGACTTTTTGAATTGACAGAATTGATTCTTGAAGATTCTTGCAAAGTTGCTCTGTATGGATTCAGTTCTGTTATGTTAGTTTCATATATGTGTAAATACACTTGGGAAAAAATGGATGTATTTCTTGTTTCTTTGCAATCAAATTATTTTATTCACAATCCAAGTTTATATCTTTTAATTTAAACAATTACAAAACTAGTATCTGAGTTAGGAAAACATAAGAAGTACCTATGATTGGGTTTAATTACATTGTTCCGGATTGGACCAAAGCCCATTTCCATTTTGGACCACTAGGATGACTATCACCTAGGCACGCCTTCGAGGCACACTGAATCCAGGCTGAGCTCCCTATCCTAACTGTCAGATGAAGGAATTTAGACGATCTCCCTACAGCTGTCCAACAGGTTGGGCAGCTGTCTAGAGGTAGGTTCCGGTACCTAAAATCCTAATTTTCTCACCCTAAATCCTAACTTATGGTCTAAATTCATGTATGCACTATTGTAACCCTCAAACCACAACACTTACTTGATCGTCAAGTGTTTGCGGTATACCTCCAACCGTAGGAAGCATTTGATCGAAGATCCACCACACCATCAACAACCAATATTCACTCTTTTAGGCCAAAGATCTTAGGTCAACCATAACATTGAATTGTGCCTAATTTGTGCCAAACTTATGTAAATATCTAATTTTCTTAAAAAAAATCCTAACTTTTTGAAGAGGAACATGATTTTCAGATGAATGAAGTATCATATAGGAAATTTGGAGTATTATTAATTTTAATCATGGATCACTAATTAATCTATTTTTTATAATTTCTCGTCATTTACAATCTCATCAACTAAATATAGACTTGATACATTATATATTGGATTAAAAGAAGCAACACTTCAGTGCATATAAATCAATTCTTCATCTTTGCATTCTCTAACAGCAATTTCCATTTGATCACTAGCACTAGAAGACAATACATCACAACAGTGCCTTCTTGGAGCCTGCAACTGAATTCAAAATAAAAGTTTATATCAGATTATTGCCAATGTTAAACCATTATCAACTTTTACTTCCTACATAGGTGATTGAAATGAGATTTAGTTAACCAAATAGAATGCATTTTTTTGTTGTATTAACCCTTCAGTTTCCAGGGAAAGGGATCCTAGTAACCCGAGTTCGGCGAAAAATTAAGTAAAATCTAGTCAATGATTGTTTCAGGGGAATGGACCCTGATAATCTCGAGTTCGGTGGAAAAGTAACTAAAGTAAGTAAAGTCTAGTCAATGATTGTTTCAGTTGGGATTATATCTTAGATTCTCCTGAACAATTCGTCCTTAACTGAAGCTCATTAGCCACTTTATTCCAACCAGAAAATGCATTTCTAAAAAACGCCGAAAACAATATTTTGAATTTCCAAAACTTTTATAATACCTAATCTAATGTTTATTTTATCACTAGAAATGAAAACATGAAGGAAAAAAACCAGAAGTAAATGTACTCAAATAAGTTATAACTATTTACCTGCTTGATGTCAAGGTCTAGCTTATGAGTGACAACTTTGATGACTTCAACTTTCTTTAGAGACACCAAATCCTTTGAGCAATTGTGAAAAGATCTCTTATAATAGCTACTTATGATTCCATCTTTACCAGAAGAAATACTATCAAAATAAAAGATAGTAGATCTTTTACAAGGATCAGAATGAAGTGGTTTTGTATTAAAAGTATATGCTTTTGCTAACATATTTCCCTTTTTCCATTGCTTGAATGTTTCTTGAACATTAACAACATCAGGTAAAAACATATGATTAGAGAATACTTGAACAGCATAACCCCATGAAACTGAAATTGTCCATGAAAACCATTTGTCATAGCAAATTGTTTGTTGTAGTATCCTTTGAGAATCAATGTTTACTGCTTGAAATAAATGTTGTAGGGCTTTTGTTGTTGTCATGTTTGGAAAGATTGGTTCTGTGTAATCTGGATGATGGAGAGATAATAAGGGTGTTACTGGATGTGATGCTAATAGGCCAAAGGTGTTTCCGGTTAAATCAACCTATCACATTTCATAAACACGAAAATAATATATTAGTTTAGGGTCGTCGAAGGAAAGAAAAATAAAGAGAGCGTTGTAGGTGCCGAGTAGTTTGGTTTATATTAATGAAATTCTAAAATGATCTATGAAATTGAAAATCTTCGACCACGTTATTACATTAGTCATTCAGGTCAATTTTAAAACTAAATTGACCAGGCCTTAAATGATTAGCATGATTAAGAATTTTAATTTATGAAATCCTATTAGGCCGAAGGTGTTTATGGTCAAATCGACTTATGCCATATCATAATTCATAACCACGAAAACAATGCATTGATAAGGTTCGTCAAGAGAAGAAAAACAAAGAGCACATCATAGTCATCGAGCAATTCAGTTCATGAACTTATTGAATTTTTTAAATGACCTATGAAAATCAAAATCCTCAATCACATTACATTAATCATTCAGGTCAATTACATTAAAAAAATGGCTTATCTACAAAAGACTAATGTGATTTCAATTTTTTTATCTCAGAGATCATTTCAGAATTTCGTTAATTTTTAAGACTAAATTGTACGATATCTACAATTTCATAGACTAAATTAACTATTTCATCAAAAACAAATTACTCCTAATTTTCATCATTTCGAACTAATCATGATTTCAATTAACTATGTGTTAATTACCTGATGAAAACCTGGTTCATGTGTCAATCCAACACCAAGTTCTGATAAGCAAGAATAAACCCTTCCATCACTTCCATAGAGATGAGGGTATCTTTCCAAACAAGAATCAAAAACCTTAGCCAAAACTTTAGCCAGAGAAGAACTAATAGCAAAACCAGCACCACCAAAAGCCATTCCGAAACCAAAAATCCGATTCTGCTCATAAATCTCGGAGTGTGAACCAATATAATACCAAAGCTCATGATCATATTTAGAAAGAGTCTTAACTAAATTCTCCGGAAAGAAAACTGTATCATCATCACCAAACACATACCACTTCACATCCGAATGATTCAAGGCAACCGTCTCCGCAACAACACGTGCCACACGTATAGCTGATCGAAGTCCACCTTTACAAGTGTATTTAAACCGCGAAGTATCTTTGGAGACACAAAGTGGCGGAAAAGAAGAAGGGTCATCTTCATTTGGAGGTAAACTATCCAAAAACACACAACCCTTCATTGCATTGTTGGTTTTCCACCATAATTTCACATACTCTTTTCTCTTTATCCATGAACTTTTGCTTGAAGCAATACCAAACACAATATGATCTAGAGTTGTGTTTGTAGTTATGGACACATCTTGTGATGAAAAATTATGTAAATGTAATAATAGCTTTGGATTTGAAGTACCTAATATTAATATTGTTGCAATGACATAAAAGCCACAAAATGAAGATGTTACTAATAAGAAATTAATCAAAAATTGTGCTTTTGTGTGTTTCTGAAATAACTGCATATTAATTCACAAAGAAAAATTTGAGGATAGAAAATTTGATGAAAATTGTTATGTTTTCTAATGATGTAGAGTTCTATATAACTAGACAAAGTATTACACCGTGATTAACGGTTTGAGAAACATAAAACATGCCTAGCTTTGACGTTTTATGTAAGTTACAATTCCATGTACAAAATTAAGGTAAGGTAGGTGTATAAGAAGAAAATAATGTTTCTTCCAATTAGATTTTCACGGTTGGCTTGTTAGTGACCATTGTCATTTGATATTATGTAATTGTTGACTATAGATAAGAAATTTTAGGTTGAAAGGTTTAGGTAGGCCATCTGTTTAGTGAGGTCTACTATTTGGAGACTTTGATCAAATTGACTTTTCATAGTATGTTTTTACATTTACGCCGTTGGCATAATAGTGATCGTATGATCAAGATCAGATGGTTTAATGTTTATAAAATCTAAAATATCAAATTTAAAATATGGATATGTTCGATTTTGATCTAACGGCTATTAAGTTGCTGACTATATGAATGTGTTTAATTTCTGACTTTAGACAATTAAAATCTCAACTATTCAAATCCAAATTTATTGCATTAAAAAGTATACGCAATTACACGCATGAATTAATTTCATGAATTAATTTCAGTTATTAATTTGAAATTAGGTCGATTCACGTTATATTTCAGTAGTTACGTCTTTATACAATCTACAGGTTGGTTTTATCAAATGGATGATATTAATTAGCGTGTTACATATTTCATTCTAACAACCATCAATGTAATGATTGCGTGAATACGTTGAATTTCTGACGTGAGACGATCAAAATCCTAACTATTCAAATCCAAATCAGTTGCATTAAAAAATACACGCAATTACACACATCACGTTATTCTTTATTAGTTATCTTTAACATTCTACACTGTTAATTTTATCAAACGAGCGAGATTAATTAGCGTGTAACACATTTCAATCCACATCCATCAATATACTGACTGCGTGAATGCGTTCAATTTCTGCCGTGAGGCAATCAAAATCTTAACTATTCAAATCCAAATTTGTTCCATTGCAAACTACACGCAATTACACGCATCACGTTAAACTTTATTAGTTATCTTTAACATTGTACGTTGTTAATTTTATCAAAAGGATGAGATTAATTAGTGTGTAGTAACACATTTCAATCCAACAACTATTAACTGCATAAATGTGTTGAATTTCTAATGTGAGATAATCAAAATCCTAACTATTAAATTGCACGCATCACGTTATACTTTTTTAATGATCTTTAATAATCTACTCCATTGATTTTATCAAAGGATCGAGCTTAATTAGTGGATCACACATCAAATAAGGTTCTTTAATAATCTATTCAGGCATAATAACACAAATCAATGTTTTATATTCATTTGTTACGGCTTTTTTGTGCTGTTTGTTTTTATTTTACTTCAAATTAATTGTTACTTTTATCATTTTCCGTTTCCTTTTCCTTGCATTATTATTCGTGTCATATTCATATCTCCAAAACCAATGCCCCTGTCATGTTCTAATTTGCCTTTACTTGTAAGATAAGGCATAAAATTGATACAGGCATCACATGATTATTCGACTTCTATTAACTTAATTAATACTTAGAATTTGAGCTACGTACGACTAACTCAATTTTACAAAATCATTTTTGTAAATTGAAGATTGTTTTTCTTTTATAAATATTTTTTGAAACATGGATGTAGATGGTAATAGTATATGGTCCAATAATAGAAACATGGATTTTTCTCTCCCCACCTCCCTTATCTCTTTTTGACCTCCCTAATTTCCTTTGTTTGAGGGGGTTTTAAGGAGGTCAAAAAGATATGAGGAGGGTGGAGAGAGAAAACATCAGAAACATGAGAGCATATGGCCCAACACTTGAAGACTCTCATGCTATTTCAAAATTTATAGTATTTTGTCTAATTCATCTTACAAAATCAATTTTATAAAATAAGTATTTGTCTCCACTTATAAATATATTTTTGGGTTAAATATATTTTTAGTCCCTACATTTTGCGAAATTGTTAAGAATGGTCCTTACATTTTAAAAATAGTCAAAAAAAACCCTATAAAATTTTGCACTATCAAGATTAGTCCAATTCGTAGAGAATAGTCCCTACATTTTGCAAAATTGTCAAGAATAGTCTCTACCTTTTAATATTTTTAGTCCCTAAATTTTGAAAAATTGTCAAGAATAGTCCCTATCTTTTAATGTTTTTAGCAATGTTTTTAAAACCGGACCGGAGATTGAACCGTCGAGAGCTTCGGTTCACGGTTTAACCGGTTCAATCGGTTCAACCGCTATTAAACCGGATTATTAATAAATAAATAAATTAATAATATAAAAATAAATATGTTGATAAAAAAAATTATTTTTTGACCAAGTCCAATCATAAACTAACTAAATAAAAGAGGCCCAATAAGTCTACCACTTTTCTCAAGCCCAAAAGTGTGGAAACCCTAAAACATAAAAGACAAAGATGTTAAAGTTAGAGTATGAGGCGCAGCAGCTCCCTGTCAAAAGAAAAAGAAGCAGCTTCCATTGTTATGCCATGTCCACCTCTTACATACACATAACCTTCCTATTTCTATGTGTTTGTTCTTTTTTTTTTTTTTTTTGTTTAACTAAGAAAGCAAGGTTATGACTTATGAGAACAGTAGATCTCAATGTCAAGTTTATTTTTCAAAGGTAAAACTGGTTTGCAGTTTGGACAAGCTTCTGCATCTTTCAATGGTGAAACTAATAAATATACAAAGATCTGGATCTATTTATCTTTTCTCTCCCTTCGAACTGCTTAATCACATCTCCTTCAGAACTGCTTCATCTTCTTCTACTGATACGTTTTTCTTTTTAAATAATTCTGAGATTTTTTTTTTTTTGACTGAGCGGTTTTTAAAACCGCTACCGGTTCAACGGTTCGTCCGGTTTTACCGGTTTTCATCCGGTTTAAACGGTTTTTTAACGGTTTTACTGACTAGCGGTTTTTAATGTCTGAACGGACCGGACTTACTCCCGGTTCATGGTCCAACCGGTTCGACCGGCCGGTCCGGTTCGGTTTTAAAAACATTGGTTTTTAGTCCTACATTTTGCGAACGTGAATGATACCTACTTGTATAAATAAGATGTAACACATGGAATACTTTATCAACAAAAAAAATGGACATGTGGAATCATAGATTCATATCTCATGCATAAAAAGTATTAACTATGGAGCAAGCAAAACAGTTACAGTACATTTACAAAATTTCAAGACAAATCAATAGTTAGCTTAATAGCTTACAATGAGACATGGTCCCCTTTGGGATCACAATCTAGAGCAAAATTGGTCCTTTAAGTGAGAGGTTACCTCACTACAAACATGGGAGCTTCCATGAAATTTTGTGCATTGTATATGATGAATACATGCAATAATATGTACAACACTACAACTGCAGGGAAAGAAGCCATTTCAAAAAAATGCATCTGCACGGCGAATTAAAACCTGCCTGTGAGAGGTCGATCACCAGCACGACCTGTAGTTATCTTCGAGTACATTCAATAATCTTTCTCTACCGCAAAGTGGACATAAACTTAGTGACATATTGGTTCCAGTCCTATGGAAGCGTCCCCTCGACTTGTTGAACGACCCTTGTTGAATGACATAACAAAGTCAATTAAGAATTCATGAAGGTTGAAAGAAATATACTTACCTTCTATCCAATTCAGAAACAATGAAAATGATTCAAGTTCTAAATGAAAGTATATCCTATTGAAACAAAGTTCTGAGAACAGTCATGATCATGATGAAGACGCATCCACCTTATATCAGCTTCAACATGGGTCCGAACTCTATCAAGCATTCAAGCTCGCGAAAGTTTCAAAGCTTTTAATAGTGGCAACTTCTTAAAAGAATGCTATGATTCCATGGAGATCAGTTCAATGGTTTCACACCGTCTTAAATGAATACTGACTGTATCATTTGTAGATGGAAAAACATCGCAGCACTGACGACGGGGAGCTTTCATCTACAACAAAACCGAACAACACAACATAAACTTAGATAACTTGAACTAGAACATAGATAGAAATGGGAAACCAAAAAAAAAGAATTGCAAAATTTTAATCAACAATTTATAACAATAATTTAACAATACCTCTTCAATACTAAGATCAAGCTTTCTTGAAAAAACAGTGATCTTCTTCGGGTGTGTAGGATTTGATTTGGGGCACTTCTTTTCTATATGCCTACTGTAACTGCTCCAAATTTCCCTTTTATCAGAAGTAACATTTTTCAAGAAAAATATAGAAGGCCTTTTACAAGGATCTTTAGGATTGTCTCTTGTGTCAAACATGAAATTGGAATGAATCTTCCTCCACGGCGCAAAAGTTCTTTTTACCGCAAGTAGATCAGGTAGAAGTACATTTCCTTGAAAAACCTGGATAGCGTAACCCCAAGAAACTGAGAAAGTCAAAGAATTCAAACGATCATAGCAGACAGTTTGCTGCAGAATTCTCGTGGGATCAATATTTGTAGCTGCAATAAGATTTTCCAAAGCTTGTGTTCGATTCATGTTTGGAAAGAGAGGCTCTGCCGCGTCCAAGTGGTGAAGGGAACATAAAGGAGATAATGGATGTGAGGCCAGCAACCCAAACAAATTCCCCCGCATATCTAACTGATGTAAAAATACAGTTTGTTAAATTTCTGCATAAGTTGTACGCTTGAACTGAAAGATAAAAAGAATCCTCAAGCAGCTTAAATGAGATCTTGCTAATGTACTGCTACTTGATACCAACTGCCGGTGAAATTTGTTTAAAATGCTAAAGAAATTAATAAGATGAAATCTCAAACCAAATAATATAAGTATTATTCCTTGCATGTCTCAAACGTGCACAACTGATAAAAGTTAACTTAGTTTAAAGACAGTAAACATTAGGGTAAAACCAAAATTTAGTTTATCAAGTATCACTGTCTTTCCTATTTAATTCTTAAAGTATATATGAAAATAGTTTGTGGTCTCGAAATGATAGACACCCAAGAACAAAGTAGCATAAAAAGAGTGTATTGTTTACTAAATTCAAATGATTAGAAGAACTTCCTCAGAGGATGAATACCCTGTGCACAGCAGAAATTGTAAAACAGAATGCCAAAAGTTATTATAACCACCCGATGACACTACCTCTATATGTTCCCCAATTCCACGTGACATGACTGACCCCTTACAGTATAACTACCAAAATAACTCACTTTCTCTCTAACTTCTCTGTGCAGTCCAGTTTTGAGCATAGGCCCAAAGTTGGTATCTTATCACTACCTGCCGCTAGATGGACAGCATTGTACCCAAGGCAAGTGAAATCGGTATATACTTGATGAGAGAGCTACTTTGCAATTGGTATCCATCATTGGCATGATCAGGACTTTTCTCTAACCAAACATAAAACTTTGATCCAGTTTTCTGCATTTCATTGACCTTTTTTCTCTGAAATCATGATAAGTTGACATTTTTTACTAAACCAAGAGTCCTTTGACACACAACCAAGGGGCAACTATTTGAACTCGTTCATAATAATATTTCCTTTTACGATTGCACCATTCGAAAACACAACTAGCTGTCAGAACCTTCTTAACTAAACTGGTCTTGAAGTTGCAAATGCCATGAAGAACACAATATACAGGCTTGCAGAAGTACTGAACTGAGTTGGGATGCTGCTGCAAAGCTAGAAATTTGGTGATAATATTATCTAACTTTAGTTGTTTCACTTCTCCATCATGAAGAAATATAATTTATCATCATTACAAAGAGCTTCTCATAACTATCAAAGCATGAAAAGGTAATGCTTGCCAACAAAGGTTTGTCAGTTGGTAAGAAGTTGGTTCATACCCCGCAAGAGCGTGAGTTCAAGTTCAACTCCTGCTGCCAGCATAGGACCTCGTTGGTGGGTAATCTAGTAGACCTATGTCAACACTATCTGAGTCTTGTGGCCTGCTCAGGTGAGCCCCGGAAACCCAACTCAATTAAACTAAGCTTTTCTTTATTAAGTATAAACAATAAAACATGGAAAGGTAATAAATGCTCACATCACGCTTGACAACATTAAATCTAAACAAGAGTCACGCCTCCATATGCATCAATAATTTCCTTATTGGTATAAATTTCTGCTAATTAGACCAAAATATTTAATGACAATTCTTTCAATTCAGTCCTTCGTTTGATATTTAATGTATTTCATTGACCTTTTTTCTCCAAAATCATGCTAAGGTAACATTTTTCACTCAATCAAGAGTCCTTTGACACACAACCAAGGGGCAACTCTAAGATTACACAATTGCCTGCCAGAACCTCCTTCTTAACGACACCGGTCGCAAAGTTGCAAATGCCACGAAGAGCACACAATATACAGGCTTGCAGAAGTAGTGAACTGAGTTGGGATGCTGCTAGAAAACCAAAAACTTGGTAACTATATTAACTAACTTTAGTTGTTTTTCTTCTCCATCATCAAGAAATAAATTTTATCATCATTGTGAAGAGCTACTCATAACTATCAAACCATGAAAATGTAATGCCAACAGAGGTTAGTCAGTTGGTAAGAAGTTGGCTCATACCCCGCAAGAGCATGAGTTCAACTCCCGCTACCAGCATAGGACCTCGGACCTCGTTGGTGGGTAATCTATTAGTACCTATGTCAGTCTTGTGGGCAGCACATGTGAGCCCCGGAAACCCGACCCAATTAAACTAAACTGTTCTTTATTAAGCAGTATATAAAGTATTAGAATATTATTGTTATTATTAGTCATTATGGTATAGCAAACAAATGTAGAAACTTTACATTGTATATATTTCATTGCAAAATCAATAGAAAGCAAGGCCGATTATATCATTGCAAAATCAATGTAAGTTTATAAATTTGTTTGATATACCATCATGACTAATAATAACAATAACATTCTAATATAAAGTATAAACAAGAAAACATTGAAAGGTAATGAATGCTCGCATAACGCGTGAGAACATTAAATCTAGAGCAAAAATCACACCTCCATATGCATCAATAATTCCCTAATTGGTTAAATTTCTGCTAATTTGACCAATCCATCAAAATCTTCTCTGTCAGTTACTCCAATCCATAATGTTCCTCATTACAAAAATGCAAGTGCTAACTAATAGAAAAACATAACCAAAGAATCCAACAACAACAAAAGAGAAAATCGAACAAAACAAAAACCAAATGCATACATACCTGATGAAATCCAGGTTCATGTGTCAATGTAACACCAAGCTCAGCAATACATGAATAGATTCTAGCATCACTACCATACAAAAATCCATATCTTCTCAAACAAGAATCCAAAACCCTAGCTAAAATCTTAGCAAGTGAATAACTTATAGCAAAACCACCTCCACCAAACGCCATTTCAAAAGAATACATAGAATTCTGTTCATAACTCTCAGAATTACTCCCAACATAAAACCACCTATCATGATCATATTTCGAAAGAACCCTGACAACATTCTCCACAAAAAACACCGTATCATCATCCCCGAAAACAAACCACCGAACATCCGATTCATTCCGATCCACCGCTTCTTTCACAACACGCGCCACACGAATCGCTGAACGAAGTCCACCTTGTAAAGTATACGGAAAACCAGAAGCATCGCCGGAGATAATCACCGGAGGTGACAAAGAAGATGAATTCACCGGTAACTTATCGAGAAAAGCAAGTGCACGAGTCGATTTAGGTTTATACCAAAGCTGAACGTAGGATTGACGATGTGGCCATGAGAGAGAAGAAGAAGCGACGGTGAAGAGAACATGGCGGCGCGTGGTTGGTGAAAGACGAGATACGACGGAGGAAGGTTTATAAGTGGTTGGGTATGGGGCCCACAATATTAAAAGAAAATAAAAATTAAGAAGTAATGAAATGAGTAATAATAATGATTTAAACGATGCCGTTAGTGTTGAAGTTCTGAATCTGAAAAAATTAGAACTAGAATTTGAAGGCATTGGTGAATTTGGTTGTGATGATGATGAGTTTGAAAGAGGTAATGTTGTTGTGTTTGGTTCTTTTTTTCTTCTATGGAACATCATTTTGTTTTGTTTTTTTGTTACTATGGTTAGATATTTAACTGGGTTTGAATATTTTTTTAATTAAAGTAATGTGATGATGTAAGATTGAATTGAGTTAAGTTGAGGAACATGGATGATGAGATAGTGACAGTAATAGAAGCAACTTGCTTGATTTTTAATGTTTTTTTTTGTTTGTGTTTGTGTTTGTGTTTGTGATGTTAAGGATCGTCATGGTCCCGTGTTAGAAGGTGTAACTGTGCGACAACAATGGTTTGAATTTGGACTGTTTCTTTCTTCTTTGGATGGCCCGGTTTGTTGGGTATAACAACCGGCCCAATAAACTTCTCACGTGTATTATGATTTTCTAACCGGCCCAATAAGGCTCTTTTTTTAAAGAAAATAAATTCACTACCATGATTCAAACCGGTCTTTAAGTGTTTTTTGTTTTAATTTCAACCAATTAATGTTGCAAGTGGGTCTAATTGAGTAAGCAATCTTAAAGTGGGTCTAATAGATTCACTTTTTTCAATTTTTAGCAATCTAAAATTTGTAATAATTATTGAGTAATGATTCAATTTAGTCCCTAAATCATCCGTCTCTCACCAACTTAGTCTCTAAACTATTAAAAATACCTAAAAGGTCCCTGAACTATATTCACATCCTTCAATTTAGTCCATCGGTTAACTTTCCCGTTAAGTGGCCGTTAGTGGTCCCTAAACTATTAAAATACTTCAATTTAGTCCCTAAATTATCTAAAAAAAGCAACAAAATAGTCCCTAAACTATCATTAAAAAACTACAAAATCATCCTTAACACAACTAGTATCACTTTTTTTTTTTTAAATAAAAAGACAAATTTGCAATCATGTTTACCAATAACACACTCATTCATAAACATCATTTTACGATTGCTAGCAAACCTATTTACCAATAATCCACGAAATTCATTACATAAATCAATTAAGCCACGCTATTCAAAAAGGATTAGCAGCGCAGCTTGTTGCCCGACTACCTTTTGTTAATGTGTAATTATTTTTTATATATATATATAAAAAATTTACTTACAAGATAAAAAAAAAATTATTATATTTATTAAGCCATAATCCATCAAAAGAACTAACTAAATTCATTACAAAAAACCAAATATCATAAGCAACAATCAAACAAAAGCACTAAGTAGAAGGTCCTTCATTGCGTACTCCTCGGCTTAATCCTGAAGTTGGCATGAATCTCATCGATGTTGTCTCCTTTGTGTTGTTGTATGCTTTCATTGGATCTACAACAATATTTTTTACAGTGACTACTGGTTTAAAAACTGGATTCTTCGGCCTCCTCAACAGTCCAACACCAGTACTATTAATAGGTTTACCTAGTCTACTATTAAACTGGATTCCCATGCACTCTTGTTAACTGCCTTCAATTTTTCCATCTCAGTGTTAAATTGTTGCGGTGTTGTACTTCTTGCTCAAACCCAAACAATATCCTCCAAAATAGGGAGACAATTGCATAAAAATAAACAAAATCATAAACAATATATAACACTATAACAAACACTTACGGTCCGTTTGGTCTGGCTTTTTTAGGTCTTAGAAGCTGACCGAAAGTTAAAAGTGAAAATAAAAACTTTAAAAAACAGAGTAAAAGTTGTTTGGTAAATTTTTTTTTTTAGCTTCAAAGTTATCTTTAATCTAAAATTTGTTTGGTAAAATATATTTTTTTAAAAAAAGATTTGTACCAAAAACTAAAAATTTACAAAAAGATAATAACAACTAATAATATTTAAATGAAAACAACCAAAAAATTGAAAATAATAATAATAAAAAGAGCCTTCAGTAGGATTCGAAGCGGGATCATTGAAAAAATGCTCCGGATTCTTTTTCAAAAGTAGGTCTCAACCTCTTTTCCTAGAAGCTCATTTAATCCAATTTTGCACATTGAACAAAATCTGCTTTTTACAGTTAAGAGCTTTATTAAAAATGTGTTTGGCTCAACTTTTGATTAAAAAGAGAATTTAAAGCTAAAAAAAGTCATGCCAAACGGAGCCTTAATCAGTAATCACAAAAGCGCAGACCACATGAAAATAACATGTATAAGCCAAAAAGGCAACATGAAAACATACTTATTTTATTATATATGCATATTATTCAAAACAGAGCAGACCCTTAGCACTAATGAGTGATCACAAAAGCACGTTTCAAATAATCAAAACCTAGATTAGGAACTTCACAAAACCTAGTTTTATTATTCGTGATACAGGAACAACAAAACAGACCTTTTTAGCAGCGATTAGAGAATCCAATCGTTACGGTGGTTGCCGGAGAGACTAGTGGTTGCCGGTGAGGACTTGGAAGCATGTGGAAGAAGAAGCGTTAATAGTATTCTAGGGTTTTATAAAATAGTTAACAGAAAAGTTAACAGAGGACTAAATTGATGGATGGAAGATAGTTTAGGGACCTTTTAGTTGTTTTTAATAGTTTAGGGACTAAGTTGGTGAGTAAGTGATAGTTTAGGGACTAAATTGACTGATTACTCATGATTATTTTCAATTTGAATGAATGAATCCTTATTTTTGGTAAAAAAAATAAAAGAACTCTAACATCGAAAGAAAATAAATTCACTACCATGATTCAAACCGGTCTTTAAGTGTTTTTTGTTTTAATTTCAACCAATTAATGTTGCAAGTGGGTCTAATTCACCTTTAAATGCCGGAGGATCATGTGGTAGCAACAACATCTGATATTTTTTAGGATTATAATTATCATTGTTGTATTTATAGTTTCATATGTTCAAGGCTCGATCATATATTTAAGGATTTTTTTAGAATATTTCATTTTGAGATTTTCTCGCAATTTGTATGTAAGGATTTTTTCATGCTTGAATTTAGAATGTTTAAGCGTATTTTCTTCTTTTCTTTTCTCTGTTAAGTAGATATCAACGGGGGCGAGAAATAAGCGGAAAGTACTTTATCACATAATTTTCCACCATTTAAAATGATCCTCATCCTCAAACCTGCAGAGGGATTTTTCCTCCATCCCTATTAAAAATTATTTGTCTTCGGATCCCCAAACGGGGCAATCCCCGCGGGGATCCCCATTTACATATCAAATTGATATCCCTACTCTTAACGATAATGCTTTTGAGATTTCTAATGTTGAAGCATTCCTCTTTTGCTTTGTTTCTCTCATTTTTTGTGATAATCACAAGCTTGGTGTGATTGCAACAACCATTAACGCATCATTGCTAGATTAGTGACAATGTGACATCAAGAACGAGTCTTCAGTTTCACGTTGATTTTTTAGGAATGGTCTTTAGATCTTTATATGATGTTTGATCTAGATGAGTGGTCTTCAAGTCTTTAGATTATGTTATTCCGGTGCTTTGAGTCTTCAACTTCTTATTACGATGATATACTTGTGCATTTGTGAGGTTGTCAAAACCCTAAACATAATTAACTTATTCTTTTGACTTTTTTTCACAAGGCTTGTGAGAAATTCAACTTTATTAGAGTTTCTCTAATTTTGAGTTGGTTTCTTCAAGAGTCTTCTTAATCTCATGGTTATGCTTATATGTCTTCCATAAAGTGATGAAGTGTTAAAGTAAGAGATTTTGTTAATTGGCGAGGAGGATTTTTAGCACAAAACTTACAATATTATCTACAACATTCACTTTCAATTAACTTATTATATTATCTATTTATAAATAAATGATCTTTTAGGCCTTTTTTGACCTAAATTTTTGAGGTCTAAGCCGCCTTACTTGGGTTGTTTGACCCTTAGAACAGCCTTGAGAACACTATAATATGTGTTAATTGAAGTTGATTCCCAATCAACATTTAATATGATTCATTATGGCTATATCAATATTCCTCTACAACTTGTACTACATATATCCTTTACATTGTTTAGACTTCTAAAATGAACTTTGATTTACAACATATTGACCTCGACGAATAAATGTGCAAACCTTATTATACATCAAACTCATTCTACTTATTCAACTTAGCTGAGGTGAAATTTGTTTTTCTTTTATTAAACATTCTCATATGTAATGATTCTCGTCTTGTGACTTCTACCAATTTGGATACTTAATGTAAAGCAATTTTTTTATTAAAAAGAAAAAAAAAATCATTCATTAACGGTGTGTGTAATCAATCTAACGGTTTTGAAAGGTTGTCCACTGTGAGAGACCTATCAAGGTCTCCCACCCTAGAAGGCGCGTGTCTGATATGTGTCCTATTGAACGGCAAGTGTTCATAGCAATTTACACTTCCAATAAATCATCTCAAAAAGCACCACTCATTTCCATGTCCATAAAATTCCTCTTTCTTTGGAGTCATAATTGGCCAACGCATATTCGTGACTAGTAAGTAATTGGCTGAATCAAATTCTCAATTTTAACCATACACGTGGATTAATACTAGCCATCCTCAAGAATATTATGTGGACAAATTAAGACACATTTTGTTTCACAAAAATACGTTTCATTAGTTTTATGGATCCAATCATATTGTCAAAAAAAAGTTTTATGGATCCAATCATAGAATTATAAAACTCCAAAAAAAGGAAGTTCTTAAAAATATCAAATCAGCTTCATTTCGCGTGGCTATATATGCAACAAAACATATGGACATTGTGTCATCACATATTAATCAAAAGTGACCATTCTAGACCATACAAAAGAAATAAAAATCTTTCTTCTATGATTAAGAGCTCATATATATGCTTGGTGGTATCTAACCACTTGACGACATGAAGTCCTCATGTCACGGCTCAGGAGAACCCTAAAAGCATATATGACAAGGAATTCACATATAACCTACCACATTCGTTCCGGTGAATATAATATATAATATACAGGAAAATGAGATTTGAACCCTGATATTTTCGCTTATTCACTTTAAAAAGATGAAATTATAACCATCAGATTCAGACCATACTTAATAAAAAAATCTACCGCATTTGCGCATTCGAAATATTCGCAATCGTTATAATAAGATTTAGACCAATGTATAATCTTGACTCAACATTCGAGCATGTGTCAAATACGTGATGTGGTAAATTTGTGAATGCATGTAACCTTCCTTTGACAAGGCAGCTTGACTTGTAGAACTAAACCAAATTTTTATGAGCCTTTTTTATGGGGGGAATATTTTTGTGTCGACCTTAACTTAAAAGAATAATCCTAGTCAATAGTAGCTTCTTTCTTATTTTTAATTAATTCAATTAAAACTAGTGGAGTCATCATATATGCTTAGCATGTGTTTGGTTGAACCGTAGGTAACCAACATAAATTTAGCATGTGTTTCATACAATAATTTTAAAAGTTTTTAATGTGTAATTTCTATCTACGTACCGTAATTTTGGTGTTTTTCAAACACACATAGTATAATTGAATTAACTACATTAAATTTTATCTACATTTCTCTTTTTATCATTTTTTTAACGATATCTATACATATATTCCCTCTCCCATTCTTATTATTTAGACAAATCTACAAGAGATATCAACTTATAATTTATGTTTTAAATAGGTCTTTCATATTTTTTTCATGCTAAATTAATCATTTAAATAGTTTCTAATATAAATTTGTGCACATGATCATTGAATAGCATACTATTCCCTCCGGTCTCATATATAAGAAACAAAAAAAAAAGGCACACCTTTTAAGAAAGTGGAGTAAATGATTAGGAAAAACATGTCATTTCCACTGTTACCCTTACTTTTTGTTTAAATTAAATTATTATTTATTATGTGGAAAAGTAAAACAAAGGGTAAAATTGGAATATTCAAAATAAATGTAATGATTGTAGTAACTTTTTCTTATATTTAAGACTTTGTAATTTTTTTTTTTGTTTCTTATATATGAGACCGGAGGGAGTACCATTTAACTTATTTGACATAAAAAAAAAGAAATAATATGACACAAAATAAAGAAGAAGAAAAAAACTTGTTTGAAATATTAAATTAAGGATCCTAAAAAAATTATTTAAATTAATTTTTAACAATTACTCCTTAATTTTTTAATCAACAATTACTCCTTAAATTAGATAGTTGTAATTACAAATTAGAGTAACCCAACATAGAATCCATTACCCACTCACTCAACCATTGAAACCAAATTAGACGCAATATAGAATCCATGTTCCACTCATCTTTGACTGAAATTGGTCCCTTTTTTTCTTACTTTCTTCCATTGTCATTTGACATGATTGGAAAACGACAAATTAGCTAAAAAAATTAAATAAAAAAAATGCAGTGTTGATTACGTAACCAAAATGACATATTCTTGTCCACAAGTATTCCTCCAAATGTCACGTATCATATGTATGTGGTTCAAACTTCAAACCTCATAAGTTCCTATAAATTAAATGCCTCATACACAAGAATTTTCTAAGCACAAAACTAAGCTAAATTATAATCACCAAAAAAAATAATAAAGTCTCTCAAAATGTGCAAAGGTACTATAGAAGAGAAAAATCATAGTTCATGCAAGAGGTTTCCACATGAAGAAATTGCTTCAACATGTGAAACAAAATCAAGTTCAAGTTCAATATCTTGTGAGCTTTGTGGATTGAAAGCTTCATTGTATTGTCATTCTGATAATGCATATTTATGTAGAAAATGTGACAATTTGGTTCATAAAGCTAATTTTTTAGCACTAAGACATGTAAGGTGTTTCTTGTGTAACACGTGTCAAAATCTTACTAGAAGATGTCTCATTGGAGCTTCATTAGAGGTTATTCTTCCAACCACCATAAGCACCATAGAGAACCTTCCTAATGATGATAGCATCAATAGAAATTGTTCAAGAAAGGAGAAAAGTACTACTCTCTTTCAGTTTCTGTAGTTTGTATCATTTTCTTTTTTTCAATTTGTCTTCTCTTTTGGTTGAATTTTGAGCTTAGTTAACATCATCTAATGGTGTCTTGGTGAGATTATTGTTGAAAATAGGAGAGTTTGTAATTTTTCTTGATATCAAGATTCAGAAAAATGTGATAATTGATTCATCTAGTTTTTTTTCTTTCAAATTTCCAAATATATAGTATGTAATATTATTATATTAATCAAAAAATAAAAAATAAAAAATAGTGGTTATGATTAATTTGTACTATGGTAGTGAGAATATGCCTTATTTTTTTTTAAACTAAAGAAATTTTAAATGGAATTTACGCATATTAACATCTTGAATTAGTTTATGTTTATTTCTATTATATTATTTACGCATATTAACGCCACCAAGAACGAGCGCATTAATCAAACACTTGTAGCTCAAGTTATGGTTAAAACAATGCTAATATAAACTTTTGTGATGAGACAACGGACTAAATTTTTTTTTGAACAAGCAAAAATGGATTTCATTAAACCAATAGTCCTGCGCAGCACAAGGCGTGCCAAGCAGAACACCAAATAATTACAATAGAAAAACTTTGGCTAGCCAATGCCCAAACAAACAAAAGGGCCCGACCACCACATATGAGAATTTAAACCGAGAGATACATTATAAGCTTTCATCCACCATAGGGAATGATTCTTGACTTTGTCTAGCATTTGATGAACTGTCATCTCTTTTGTCTTAAAAATTCTAGAATTTCTTTCATGCCATAGCACCCAAATGGTACACAGCCATAGTAGCTGCAGGAAAGAACGACGGGCAAGAGAACCTCCTGCGGAATGCATAAACTGAACAAAATGGTCATGTAGTTGGGACGGATCAACTGCAGAGATGCCAACCCAATTTCTAACTAAACCCCACAAGGGTGCGAATGCAGGACAGGACAAGAACAAGTGTTGCGTAGTTTCCGGTACCCCACATCCAGCCACGCACAGATGAGCACCTTGTGGGATAATATGACGCCTAACCAGATTATCTTTAGTAGGTAACCTGTTACGAAGTAATCTCCAAGCCGCCACGGAAACCTTCAAAGGCACCTGTTTGTGCCAAATTAAGTCTGTTGTAGCCGCCACACCCTGATCTCCCCTAGACGTAAGCAAATCATACGCACCTCGCACCGAATAGCCACCGCTCGGGTCCGGTCGCCACACCCAATAATCTGTAGCATTATCCTGCAATACAACGTCAGCAAGTAAAGCCCTACACTCCTCTACCATCTCTTCCTCCCAAGCCCACAACTGGCGCCGCCACAACCATGCCTCACCCCCACCACCCCACCCTAATGCACTCATCTCCGCAACAGTACTCATCCTGTTAAGAGACAAATCAAACAGGCGCCGATACCTCACGCACAAAGGGACACCACCCAACCACGGATCCGACCAAAAAAACGTCTCCGCTCCACTCCCTACCTTACGCTCAATGCCCTGCGCAAACCACCCCATCCCCCCCTCAGCTCCCTCGCCATCCCGGAGCTTTACTATCTCCCTCCACCATGAAGACCCTCGACTCCCCCCCTCTAACACTTTCCCCGCCTCCTCCCCATACCGAGCAGCCAATGTCCGATACCACAAACCAGACTTATCAACTAACATCCGCCAACACCACTTCCCTAGCAGAGCTGTGTTAAACACCCTCAGCTGCCTCACCCCCAAACCACCACACTCCTCCCTCTGACAAACATCACTCCAACGAATCCATGAAATTTTTCTCCGGTCCTCACTCCCACCCCAAAAAAAATTATTTAATAAAGATTCAATGGAGGAGATTATACCTGACGGAGCTTTGAAGAAAGAAAGAGCATAGACAGGCAAAGAAGTCAGGACAGACTTAAGTAGAACCAGACGACCGCCGAAAGACAAGAAACGACTCTTCCATATGGTTAGCCGAGATCGGATTCTATTCACCACCGGTTCCCAAAATGACACTCGGCGAGGATCACCTCCTATCGGGAGGCCGAGATACATAAACGGCACCCTGCCCACTGAACAACCCAAGACCGTTGCCGCTTCTGCCAACCAAGACTCAGCCACATTTACCCCAACCAACATACTCTTGTGAAAATTCACTTTTAACCCGGACACAGATTCGAACAAAACAAGAATACCCCGGAGGGCGCGAATATTAGCCCAGCTCTTAACTCCTAGAAGTAAAGTATCATCAGCAAACTGTAAGTGAGATATATCTATAGGAGACCCTGTGCCAATACGGTAACCTGTAAAGAGATTTGTATTAACCAAGCTTCTCATCATAACATTCAGACCCTCAGCGGCCAACAAAAACAAAAAAGGAGACAAAGGGTCTCCCTGGCGCAGCCCCCTCTCTAGAGAGAACTCATCCGTGGGGCTCCCATTAACAAGAACAGAAGCTTTGGCCGTGCTGACACACTCCTTGATCCACTTTCGCCACAAGACCGGAAATGCCATTTGACGCATAACATCATCCAAATACCCCCAATCCACTGAGTCATAAGCTTTTTCAAAATCAACTTTAAATAAAACAAGTTCCTTTCGGTGTCGGTGGGCATCATCCACTACCTCATTCGCCACTAAGATCCCGTCAAGAATTTGCCTCTCAGCCACAAACGCGGACTGCACCTCAGATACAACACTGCCAACCACCTTTCGGAGCCTATTAGCTAGAACCTTGGCCAGAATTTTATACATGCTGCCCACCAGAGATATAGGCCGAAAGTCATTTAATTTTTGAGGGTTACCAACCTTCGGAATAAGAGCTATAAAAGTAGAATTTATGCCTTTAGCCAGTCGACCATTCTGATGAAACTCTGAAAGAAACCGCATAATGTCACTTTTCAACTCTGCCCAGAACTCCTTCAGAAAACCGAAATTCACACCATCCGGTCCAGGACTCTTATAACTATCACAATCCCACACTGCGGTCTGTACTTCTTCAACCGAAAAAGGCTTAACCAACGTCCCTCCCTCCGACGGGGACAATGTACTGAACTGTAGCTCATCCACCTGCGGCCTATCCACACGTCCTGCCTTAAAATGGGAAGAGAAATGTGCGTACACAGCTTGTCGGATGGGCTGCACTCCCTCCACCCTCTGGCCATCGACCATAATCGAAGTCAGATCATTCCTTCGCCGACGGCTCGTCAATAAAGCATGGAAATACTTAGAATTAGCATCCCCTTCACGCAACCACAAAAGACGCGCCTGTTGCCAACTAATGCTTGTATTAATACGGGACAAAGAGTGAATATCAGATGAAACATGATGCAGCTCTACAATCTCGTCTGCCGTCAACCCCTCCTCCTCCCCTTTACTATCCAACGCTGACAATCGAACTTTTAACGAGTCTATTCTGCCCGATACATTTTTAGTGTGAGTATCATGCCATTCCTTCAGCGCCTTCTTCACCATTTTCAACTTTTCTTTTAACACAAATCCACCCCATCCCTCTACCTGCAAGGACTGCCATTTGCTAATAACAAACTGCTTGTACCCAGGTATATCTTGCCAACACTTCAACATCCGTAACGGTCGGGGGCCCCAGTTCTCCTCATCCACCGATAAAGACAAAGGGCAATGATCAGACAAACCTCGTAGCTGAGCTTGTTGCACACAATTAGGCCAGACTAAGCACCAGTCCTCTGTAAGCAAGAACCTGTCAATACGACTCATGGATAGGCCATCTCCCCTGTACCAAGTGAAATTTCGCCCACATAGTGGTAAATCTATCAGATCATTATCTTCTATAAACTGATTAAAAAAAGCCTGATCCGGGGATCGCAGGCCTGGGCTCACAGAACGCCTCTCTGCATCAAACCGCACCGCATTAAAGTCCCCACATATACACACCTTTTGCCTGCCCAACTGTAATAACCTTCTAGTCAACCTCTCCCACAATTCCACCTTTGCATTGTTCTCACATGGCGCGTACACATTAAACAAAAAGAACTCTTCCTGAGCACGAATGAACCGACCATGTATAATTAGTACATGAGGGTAACTAATCGTAGACCACACCTCCACTTCTTCCGTATCCCACATCACCAAAATACCCCCAGATGCCCCCACCGAAGGGCGAAAAGAATAACCTGGAACTGAAGACCCCCACATGGAGGCACATAAAAAATCATCACAAGCCCCCAACTTAGTTTCTTGTATACACACAACCCACGGACGCTTCTCACCAATCAACTTCCTAACCTCCCTCCTCTTCTCCAGCCCGCCCAAACCTCTCACATTCCATGACAGAATCTTCATAGTGCACCCCCAACACCCCTCTCTACCCCCTCCCCCGCTCTACACCCCTCACCTGTTGCCCCTGTTCCCTCCCCTACCACCGAAACATCCACCTTCTTTAACCCTCGTCCCCCCCTAGACAACACACTAAACATATTCGCCGAATCCCCCTTAAACTTAAGTTTTATGGCCTCCCCAATACCCCGCACATCCTCCACCACCACCTTCTCATCCCCGTGCATCACCACCCAATTTTCCCAATCCTTGTTAACTGATGCCACCGAAGAATCATCGGAACCTGAACTCTTCTGTTGAACCCCGGTCACAAATTTGTTAGGTCGACGGCTCCCACTGCGTTTTTTAACCTCTTTTTTCAAAATCTTAAGAACCTCCCTCCGTTCTTTGCCAGGTAGTCTCGCCACCTTCTTCAAAGTCTGCACAGTGTGACACAGTACCCCACCTACTTTCTTCCTTTTTGACTCCCTACTAACCACTTTAGGTTGATTCTCTTGCTTGCTTGCCTGCTTTTTTGGTGAAAAAATAATGCCCGCACCGCTATGAATATGTTCATGAAACCACTCTAAACTCCACGGCCCAGACATAACAGGACCGCCTTTACCCGGGGGACAGGATGAATGTCGTCTTCTACTTTTGCCTCGACCATCTAAACGCTTAACACCATTCGACGGCATAGTAACCGGTGAAAGCTGAATTCCACTCCCCCCTTCCATTATGACCGACCGTGACAAAACATTAGTCTCTGTGACCTTACTAATAAGTACTTGATTGGTATCCCCACGCCGTACAGAAGTCTCCCCCTGAGTCCCTCCACAAAAGTCCTTAACTGCTGCCCCAGCATCTCCCAGCGATATATCAGGATTTACGTGCAGGTCTTCCTCAACACTAGCTATCTCATCTGCTAAATTCTCCGCCAGCATATCCACATGGTTACTGAGCTCATGGTCGTTATGTTCACCCGCATGTTCAGACATATGTTCTTGCTTATCCGCTTCCTCAGCCAAACATGCATCCTCGCCCAAATTATACCCCCATTCCTCAAGCAATTTAATTTCCACCAGTACCTCATCAACTAAGATGGTGGCCGTAGAATTAAGGACCTCAACAGAAGATGTTGCTACCAGCACCCGAGCATA
The DNA here is from genome assembly GCA_951799995.1 of Trifolium subterraneum. NCBI lineage: Eukaryota > Viridiplantae > Streptophyta > Magnoliopsida > Fabales > Fabaceae > Trifolium > Trifolium subterraneum. The sequence continues at coordinate 45,537,749 of OX637465.1, read as the reverse complement.
ATCAAACCTGTCTCTCTCCAAAGTACACTCATCTATCCGTAGAAACCTGCCACAATCCCTGACACACAGTTTGAAAAAATCCATATTCCACGCATGTAATGGAATACCGTACAACCGAACCCACGCACCCCTCTGAAAGGGCAACAACTCCTTATCCCACCTTACGATGGACGAGAAAATTTGGTCGAAGAACTGTCGTGCCATATTAAAATTAATCATCACATCCTCCCCAGTTAAACTATGAATGAACACCTTATCCGCCCCAAAAGGAATAATATTTAGATTCTGAAAACCGGCGTCGACTATCCTTGCCTGAACGACAGATATTGCCTCGCCCCTCTGCACCACCGCCACCACACCCATTCTTGCCCATTTTACATCATTCGCCTTAGACCGATACTTGCACACTAACTGTTTACTCAGAAAACGAGTGTCAGTGCAACCCCCGTCCTCTCCATCCTTCTCTCCCCGCCTCCTTCCCTCCCCATGGAGCTTATTTTTCTCCTTCAGCGTGCCCACTCCCTCATCCTCTCGCCCCTTCACATTCCCCTCCTGCACCAGCGCCTCTCCCGCCCTTAACCCCCCTCCCTCGGCCACCTTCCCCTTCTCCCCCGTACTTATTTTTTCTCCCTCACCCTTGCTTATTGGTTCTCCCTCGCCCTTACTTTTTTCTCCCTCACCCTCACTACAGCTGTCTCGCCCTTGTCTACCACCAACGCTCCTTACATCAATCCTGCCCTTCTCGCCAGTACTAGCTTTGTCAAACCGAGCCACTCGTGCCCAAATACGAAACTGCCCAAAACTTATTTCATTGATAGCCGTGAGCAATTTGTGAACATTTCGAACCTTGGAAAATCTCACAAAACCATACTTATAACCATGTACATTCCTCTTCCTAGCCACAACCACATTCTCCAGAATTCCACAAACCTCAAAAGCTTTTCTTAGATAAAAATAACGAATTTGCTCGGGAAAGTTTGTAAAATAGAAAGTAACAAACCTCTTGAAACCGAAACTCCCGCCGTCGTCTTCATCATAAGCCCACGCCTCAATCCTCTTATCAGCCTTTGGGTCACCTAAATTAGCAAAACGTTTCCCTGTAACAACCAGACCAGAATTCACCGCCCCATTCGTAAAACCACTTCCTGTACCATTCAAAAACCCACCGCCAGAACCCAACCGTCGCTGACCACCCGGAATCCCATCACATGACGAGTCGCCCACCCTCTGTTGTTGCCGATTGCGCTGTCGAGCATCCCGTTGAAGTCTGTCCTGAGCTTGATCGTCCTGTCGCCGTGCTTTCCCTCTCCGTCGCACCACATCAGTCCAATCAACCCCACCCACCCCGATTTCTGGCACCCTGCTTGGCTCCCCCCCCACCCAACGCGGTTGTCTTACCGGAGATGAAGACAGAGCTCGCCGGCCGCTTGAGAATTGGTCAGTCGAGCAGCACCGCGATTTCAAAACCTCCCTTGCGCACATGGAGTTCTGTTCTCCAGAACGCGTGTTTTTGACAACGGACTAAATTAAACTTGGCTTAATGCATAACACTTGAGAACTACAAAAAATTGTAAAATAAATCAAAAGTTAATATTGTGAATCTTCATTTTATGGGCAATTTGTTTTAAGTCGGACTTTTTGGCCCTTCAATTTTCACATTTATTATAATTTTGTGTAAAAAAATGTGAATTTTAGTCTCAAAAGAGATATTTTGTCATTAATTTCAATATTGGAGCAATGAGACATTTTTTTAGTAAAAAGAAATTCAATTTTTATGGGGAAAACATTTGTTGAGATCGAATTTACAACAAATTTACGATAGAACCCAAAATATTGAATTAATAAAGAGGGATCATTTGCATAAGGTTAAATGAAATAAGGGATATTTAAAGTGAAATTGAACCAATAGTATAACAACATACTAGTATAAATAATTTAGGGGGGATCTTGACCTCTGTTGGTCCCCTACTAGCTACGTCCCTGACGGACTGATTTAGGCCACAAATGAGAATGAAAGTGTCAATTTATCTTATACCATAATCTCTTTATTTCTATTAATTGTTCATGCAATTCGTCATTCTTTGAAAAGGAAATTTTCTGCACACTAAAAGATTATATTTGTCATCAAGATTTTAAGTTTTGTACATATCAATAAATTTTTATTTTTGTATGAAACTGGTTTTTGTAAAATATTTACTTTGGAATTGTGCAGAATTTTCATTGATTATGTATGATTTATGTTTCATCAATTGCATTGTTTAGTACATAGTCAGATGTGTGTATAATTCATGTGCTATAGTATTATCCAATTTGTATTTCAAATTTTCAATTTGCTTCTGTTGATTCGAAATCAAGTAATTAAAATTCACAATTTGCTTCTGTTGATCATTTTCAATTACAGATTTAAGTGCATGATTTGGATTTATCAAGTGTCTTCTACACATGTGTTTTGCAATCAACTTAGCAGTTTGCACAAAATCTGATCGCGTAACATTTTACTACACGATTTTGAAAAGCAATAATTTCTGCATAAAGTCGCGATAATCTATTCACCCTCCTCTAGATTTTAATACGGCACGCAATGTAACAGAATCAAAGCAAGTGTGTGAGAACGAAATTGACCTATAATAAATAATCTAAGAAGAAGAACGAGAGAGTAAAACAAGATTTGAATTCTAGAAAAAAATGTAATAACGGTAACTTCTATTTGGTAAAGATGGAAAAAGCATAATCATCAGAAGGAAAAAAAAAAAGAAAAAAGAATAAACGAACGCATCAAAGAGATGTACATGCATGGAAGATGTTAAGACTCTAATACGATGTTATGAACATCTTCCATACAGAGAGAATATGCGAAAACTGAAAAATAGAAATTGTATTAGAACAAGTACAAGGATATTCACATTAACTATTGCATACCTTGTATATAGAGCACAAATGAGTAACAAACTACCAAGAAATTACTTACTCAATTGTCGGTTGTTGTCGGTTGTCACATAAGGTTATAACTATTTCTCTCTACATAAAGAAGTCATTCTTTACATTTAAAGATAGGTTTTTGTTATTATGGTCACCCCAGCAACAACAATGCCTACATATGCAAATATTCTCATCACAGGTATAGGCAGTTTGGGAGGTGGAATTGTCACAAGATCCTCAATCTAATAATAGTAAGGAAAATTAGGGTCAGAAAATCTTTCAAAGACAAAACAGAATACTATACTATGATTTTTGAAAAAGAAAGAATTAGTATATTAGAGTTTCTTTCTGTATTAATCCTCTTCTTTCCAAAAAAAGGAAGCCCTGATAATTCAGAGCTCGGCCAAGAACTATACTAGAGCTGATAAACTACTAAACTAGAATGTTCACTAACCTACCTTGAAAAAATAGGAGTAGCTGAATGGTGCACACATGATACGTTCTAGCAATTATTATGATAATATAACATATAAATAACAGAATGTTCACAAACCTACCTTGATAGGTTGCTTCCAATTCTTTTTGATTCCTTGAAGATGGCCCCTTCCAACAACAGCAACAACTGATCTGCTCTCACTTGCCACTTTTAATAATGTGTAACACATGTATCTGGATAGAAGCAATGTAAACCTTATCATGCATAATATATGATATGGCAAAACATATAAACATATAATTCTATCGTAGACAAAACCTAGATAGAAGCTACTAGGTTTGGTCTAGTGGTGAGGGATTTTGATAGTATGCATGAGGTCTTGGGTTCGATCCTTTACTCCATTGTAAACAAAATAAAATAAAAAAACCTAGATAGAGTTTTTAAATCAACTTATTTGAACTTATTTATTGATATAATCACTTGTGAGACATTTCAAAAGAGCTTATAAAAACAGATTATGATATGTATATAATTAATTATCTCAATGGATCTCATCATCTCAAGTGTCGGTTGTTGCCCGTTGTCACAGAAGGTTATAACTGTTTCTCTCTATATAAAGGCAAGTTTTGGCGCCAAGGTACACAATTCAATCACTTTTCACATCACTCTATCTTGATTGCGCTGACTTGCTAACTTGGTTTGTAGGTACTCTCCCCCACCGTTATTCACCGTACCTGAGATCTATCACCACCGTAACCGTCTCGAGCCTCGCCGTTGAAGCCATCTAGTTCTACTCGGAATATATTAGTGGCACTGTATGTGGGAAGATTCTTCGCTGAATCGTCCCGAACCTACTTCTTTAACGTTTTCATCGATTAACTTCATCTCTGATGGCTGAATCGCAGATTACACGTAAGAATCTTGCATGAACGCAAAGATCAGCATTGCAGACACTGGAAGCAATATCGGAACCAGTGCTTTTTGTTATTCATGAAGCTTCACCGCAAAATGCCACCGATTCACTTCAGAACCGCGAGCATCAGCGTTCGCACCTTTTGAAGCGCAAATCAATCCGCAACAAACACTGCCACCTCCGTCAAACGTGTCGCGAAGAACCAAGGAAACAGACAAGATGAGACACAAGAAATTGTTGAACATGCTGCGACCAACTATATACTAATGAACATCGTGAACCTGTTGCAACAGCAGAATACACAGCTACACCGTCGAAAAGTCGCAAGATCGTATTCCAGTGGAGATCGCCACACATATCGAAGGAATCCATCGGACTCAACATAATGCAGTCCATGAAGACAAGGATCAATCAAACAATGCACGATCTCAACTGCTTTGAAATGATAACTCAAGGCAGAAGAAAGCCACATCACGGCGCCACCGCGGTGCAAACGGAGGCAAAAGAGGTTCAACTCCCCACGACTCCAACAACAGTGGAAGTAGTCACACTCCACCACCACGTCGCAGAAACATAGGGACACAAGCATAAACCGCCACCGTAGAAGTAGTCACACTCCACCACTACTAGGCTACTTGACCAATAAATAAATAAATGAAACACTAATAATAAGACGGAGGTAGTGTGAAGCTAGCTAAACCATAGCCCTATTTTCCTCCTCCTAACTCTAAAACAAGTTTAAAAGCATGTGACAGAGACAATATTAGAACTTACTGATCTCTTTCATGGATAATGGGCTCCATTACAGTTGGCAGTAACTCCCACATTTTTTCCTTCAACCGAAGAGGCAATGCAAAAGTAAAACCCATGTTAGGATATAGACAAGAACTTAGAATAGACATGATTAATTCACACTTATCACTAGAGCATTAGATCATGAGATATACCTTTATTTTAGCAAGATCAGATAATGATAGAGAATCTGAGAAATCGATGTCTGGATAAGAAGAAAAATCGAACAATCTTATGATGTGCTTGAGTGGCAGCTTCCTCCATGTTCTCTTTAATGTAATCTGTCTCGATCAAAATTAGTAAAACCATCAATACAATAGCAAAGTTGCAAAACATAAGTATCACATTGCACACCAAGTTAAAAGCACATTTGGTAATATTACTGTTAACAATGAAAATAAAAATAAATAAGTGGCATTTAAGGATTTTATTGATGTTAACTCTTGGATTCTTAAGGAAAAAGACCATAGTAAGCCCAACTTAACCGAAAGTTAAGTAAAATCGAGGCAAATATTGTTTACGTCAAGTAAACTCAAGTGCTTCTGATCGAGTTGACCTGAACACATATTAACCATTGAGTTTACTTGTTAAAAGAAAAAATCAGAAAGGTAAGTAGCATTCATAATGTAGAGTCACAAAATATTACTACTAGAGGAATAACACTATTCATGAAAATACCAAGAGTTGAAAGCTAGATAAAGAATGGATAAGATATTTACATTATACTTATGCAATATCAGCAGTTTTTCATGAAGTACCAAATTCATGAAAATACCTGTTGAGGGCGATCGCCAAGTACCACTCTGCCACCATACTTCCTTGCTTCTCTATATCCAGAACGAAACTCAGCACCAGGATATACATCAACTTCATTGGCAAGCTGTCAGAAAATGAAAGAGAAAAAAACATGGTATATGATAATTGCAACATTTGTTTTCTCGAAAATAATACAACATTCCTTAATTAGATGGAATGAAAATGATTGTCAACCTTGAAACTTGCCTTGGCATTGAACCAACTATTAAGTATTTCAAAGATGTTGTGTTTTTTCTTCCACATTGCAATCATGTCTTCCACAGTAGGTACCTGGAAGAACCAAGGTAATATGGAAATTAAGAAATTAGTTATACCATGACGATGTGGCCAAATTTCAAGATTTGATTGTATATTTCTTTGCATCAATCACACATATTTTCTAAACCAGTGAAAACTATTGGAAGTCATTCTGATAGCGCTCCATCACACGTTATAGTAAGTTGATCATTTTCATGGGCGATCTTTGAAACATAAACCTAAATTGATTATCAGTAACTTAAGTCTCTTTAGTCTCCTCTCAATCAAATTTTCCTATAACATCATTGTATGATTCATAAAATTGTATTGTTCCACTACAAGTTTTTGGGTTTGATCCAATCTTCTATCCTTTATACAACCACAATATACTTTTTCCATTCCTTATCAATAATAATGTCTACTCAATTTCTCGATTAGAGACGAAGGTGGTTGAGATCTATTGGAGACGGTGAAAGGTGATAAGTCAGAAAGTGATCATGTCCAGAGAGGTATTTCATTTAGAATATATTTATAAAGATATAGAGTTGTTGATATTATGTAGAGTTATTGGTGGTACCTGAGTGATTTAGTGCTTCACTATTAAAAAATTACAAAAAAGTGATGTGTACACGTGAAACTTAGTTGAGTACTCCAAACTTGAGTGTTCTATCGTGGATGCTCTAGGTGTTGGCGGTATGACAATCACCAAAAAGAAAGAGAAAAGGATATAATAATACTTCAATACTTGTGAGAAAAGAATACTAGCAAATAGTGTAGTATATATAGTAATAGGCCATATTAGTGTGTTGCCATATATACATATGCTGAATTAATCTAAAATGCAATTTATTTATTTTTGACAAAATCTAGAATGCAATGTTAGAGTGGAAACCTTAAGTTTTTCGTGGAAGAGAATATGTTGACGACTTCGGCACAATTCCAAAAAGACAGTCTGCAATAAACAAAAAAGTCAATCATATGATTTCATCATAAAAATATGTACAAAGAAAATAAAGGGTAAGAAACAGCTTGATATCAAACCAAAGAAAAAAAGCACCTCTGGTTTCAAAAATTTGACAATATCTTCAACTTGTTTGCTTGATTCCTGCAACATAGTTCAACATAAAGTTTGGTTTGATAGTAACACGGACAATGTAATAAAAGAGTAAAATATGAATAGAGTTTGAGAGGATCCATAATATAAATATAAAACAATATTTAAATCCAAAAGAAATGGAGGAAAGTTGATTGATGATTGAAATGTGAAAATTGAGGAAAATTGAAGAAAAATAAATTGAGAGGATCCATTTTCTGATTGTATCATATTTTTTGTTTGATGTATTACTCCCTCGGTCCCAAATCTTTAATCTTTTTACCTTTTTAGTTTTGTCTCAAATCTTTAGTCCTTCTAAGAAACCAATGCACTTATAATTTACAATTTGTACCCTTACTAAAACTAAAACATTAATTAAATATATTTTCTGGTTATAAAAATATATATATATTTTTTCTCTTTCTTAATAAAGTAAGGGTAAAAATGACTTAACATATCAATTTTTATCATTTCTTAATCTTCGTGCCAAAACTCTAAAAGGACTAAAGTTTTTGGACGGAGGAGTACTATACAAGCTCCATTGCAAATTAAGAGATGAAAAGTTAATCTTAAATAAATGCATCTATATGCTAACAACAATTTAGAGCATCTCTAATCGTATTTTTTTTTATTAGCATAATATTGATACGAAGTTTCCACCACTTTTAGTGATGACTAATCTCTGTTGCGGGTAGATTCTCCCCTCCCAATCGATTTCTCTCCATACACGCACAGTTAGGAGGTGACATTCAAATGGGTCTACAATCAACACAAAGCTCTAATTTCTACAATCAATTTATGTTGTCCGTGTTAGGGATACCCATTTTTTATCTTACCCAATTAAAAATTTAATCAGTAAATTTTACAACATGTTGACAAAACAAAAGGAAATTCCAAACGTGATGGATCAATAAATTCAAGATACCGTAAAAAAAAAAAAAAAAATTATTTTGCTATAGTAAAGACAGTGACAATGTATGATGAAACGGTTGCAAAGTGAAAGGAATAAGTTGATTTTTTACCTTAGAGAAATGATTGGTGCCAACTACGTAGACATCACAAACACCACCCTTCGCTGTAGACTCACACGACAATATGATCACATCTTTCGAAAGTTCCTTCGGTAGCTCAACTCGACTCGGTTCCGGTGACTGTTTTCCACCGCAGTTGGTGGCGGTTTTGAGTGAACATTTGAGGAAATGAGTGAAAGAAACGAGTCGAGCAAGTTTAGTACGAGTCACCAGGTGAGTCATCATCATTATGACTATGGTTGGTTTCTTTCTCCCTCAACTCAGTGTGCAATGCAATGCTTGAAGAGTTGGGACCCCACTCCCTATAAAATAGGAATGGAAGTGACTCATTTGATTATGATCTCTCTCTGTATAATAGTAGGAGGAGTGTCTATTTCTTGTGTTCAAAATTTCATATTTCATGACTCATGTGATTAGCATTTTCCTTAATAAGTAGTAAAAAAAAGTAAGTTGATTTAGTTGTGATTGATGCTGGATTTGATAGAAAATATAATGATTTGAATGCAACTATGATCCGAGGGGTTAGAATCACTTGATGGCACAATTGATTCCCGAATCAGATTAAGCTGTCTAATGGATCAGATACGGGTAGCGGTGAAAAATAAAAAATAAAAACTTTAATTAATCTCAGTATTTTTTGCTGTTAAAAAAAATAAAAAAGTCTCATGGTATTTTTTTACCGAAAAGAAAAATAAGTAATTTCTTTTTTTGACGGTAGAAAAATAAAGTCATCTCTGCTAAGGTTATTATTGTGTTGTAAAATTGGAATGCTAGTTGTTTTCTTTTTGGTTCACTTTCTCTCTCACCCTTATTTCGTTTAAAGAGGTGAGGTAAAATAAGGAAATTAATCTTTTGGAAACATAATAAAGGAGAGATGGTTTTGCTATAAAGGTGAAAGGAAAGAGAGATGACAGGAAAAATTCAGATGTGAATGGTGCATATCAGGTGCTAATCGTATCTGAATCAATCCAAAAATAAAATTGCAAATGAATCAATCCAAATTGAAACCGCAAAAAACCGTATTTTGTTTAAACCGCACGGATCATTTTTCTTCTAAATTGCGTGGTTTGGTTTGTGGTTTTCATCTTAGAGAACCAAAGTGCAATACATAACTTAACTCTATCAACTAGTAGCAATCAACCTATTACCTAGTCCAACTTAGCAAATCCAACCCAAATTGAGTTTATAAAACAGTAGGCTGTCAAAATGAGTAAAATGGCAAAAACCCCCTGAAATTTCAAAATTCGTCAAATACCCCTGAAATTTGGAAATAGGCAAATACCCCCTACAATTGTAAAACGTCAATCAAATACCCCCTCTGTTAGTTTGCTCCATTAAGTACGATGATGTGGCTAATAAAGGGTGACGTGGCATACAAAATTATTAAAATAATTAATATTTCCCTCTTTTTTCTATTAACCCTTGAGTTTCCCTGACAAACAAAACACACGTAGAGAGAACCCAAAACTCAGTATCTTCTTCATCACCTCCGATCACTTCATCATCATCGCCGTCCGTCTTCCGTCGCCGTTCTTGTCCGCCATCCACCGATCATCTTCATCATCATCGTCCATCCTTCGTTTGTGAGGTAAACATGCAAAAAAAAAAAACCCTTTTGTTTATACTCTGTTCTAGGGTTTAAAAAGATGTAAAATCACACTTCCTTTCACCTTTGATTCTTCTAATATGTTGATTTCTTTGTTGAAATTTCGCATTGGAAATAGTTTTCAAGTTTTAGGGTTTATGTTTTATTTTGACATTGTTCCTCTTGTGTGTTTTTTTTTTTCCTTCTATTTTGCTTATGTTTTCTAATATGTGGGTTTGTTTGTTATTGTTGCAATTTTATCTCTTAGTCAGCTCTATCATCCCTGTTTTAAGGAGTTATTGTTGCACTTTTATCTTAGTTTGTGGTATATTTTCTATTTTGCTTATTGTTGCACTTTTATGGGGTTTGCCCTTTTTCTGCTATGTTTATTAATCTGAAGTTCATATCATAGTGATGTTAATTTGTAGAAGTTTCTGGATATTTCATATGTTTAAGCTAGCTTATCTCTTATAAAGAATGGAATATGATGTTTCTCTTGTGCTATCTGAAGCAAAAAATTTCAGTCTATACAAACAATGTTTCTGCATATGTTTCTGCATAATGTTTATCTTTTCTTCCTTAAAGGGACTAATATTATTAAACTTTCCTTTTTTTAATGATCAGGATGGATGATTATGTTACACTGATTTTGTGGCATGGAGGTAGTTTTTTTAGAAATGAATCTCATAAATTAGAGTATGTATTTGGTCAAATGGATGTTTGGGAGATGGACCCAGATATGATATGTTATTTTGATCTCATTAACATGGTAAAACATTGTGGCAAGTATCATAGTGTTGAAAAAGTTCAATGGATGAAAACTGATTATGGAGATAACTTTGATTTTGGGTTGAGACCTTTGGAAAATGACAGTCACATAATTAAGATGATTGAGGGTGCAAGGAAGAATGGAAATGAGGTAGAGATAAATTTCAGGGGGGTATTTGACAATAAGTTATAAATTTCAGGGGGGTATTTGATTTTAAAATTTCATAACAACACTGAATATGCAGAAAATACATAATGCATTGGCATAAATGAAAATTGGTACAATAGAATACAATTAACAGAATACAAACTTATACACCCTAATGAGTGCCAAAGATTTGATTCAAAAATAGAAAAATACAAGTTATTGCTAAAATATACTTCAACAACTTCACTTCAATCACTAATGACTCTAATTTATCCATCATTTTAGCCTTCCACACCTCTTCACTTCTATTTTGTTTAGCCAATAATTCTAATTTTTCCATCATTTTTCCTTTCCAAACATCATTTGCTTCATTGTCATTTGATAAATTTTTCATCTTCCAAACTTCTTGTTTTTTTCTGTCAGCAAACATATATTGTTCTTCAATCTCATCAACCCATATAAAGAAATTGCAATTGTATGGGTGATCCTGAAAAAAAAATTCAAACTAAGTTTTATAAAAAATGAAACAACAATTAACAAAACCCATAAATTTGAAACAAGAATGGACATAAATGGAAGAACCAAATTGGGTAAAAGGGTTAAAATCAAATTAAGGAAAAATAGGAAAACAAAAATTAGGGTTCTCTGTAAAAGAATTAGGGATAACATATATTACCTTTGGAAGTGGGCATGAAAAGAATTATCTGCCAAAGTTTGCAACAGTTTGAGCAACTCTAATGATAACAATTTTCTCACAATGACATTTAAGAAAATTAGGGTTCTTAGATTCACCCATGGAAGAGGAGCTTGTTTCTTTCACCTTTCTACGATTTGAATAAGCAATTCCACCACCCATCATGCTGGATATGAGAATAATGGAGAAGAAAACTCCATTAAAGTGATGAAGAAAGCTCTATTATAAAGAAGATGAATATGACCGTTATAATGATATGTTTGTTGCAAATTTCAGTCAAATACCTCCCCTATGACGTGACAATCCACTCAAACCAGTCCCAGTGATGTGGACTCTGACTGGTAGTGCCACATAATTAGTTAACGTCCACATCATCAAAACAGACGGAGTTAACGGACCAGGGGGGTATTTGATTGACATTTTACAATTGTAGGGGGGTATTTGCCTATTTCCAAATTTCAGGGGGGTATTTGACGAATTTTGAAATTTCAGGGGGGTATTTGGCATTTTACTCCTGTCAAAATATATCATTTAACGCGATTCAAAATTATACTATTGATATTAAAATAGGTTCTCATGTATATGGAATTTATGTTTACGCATATCATATAATGTAAACATTAAATAAATTAAAATTTCCTGTGTTTATTTTGTAACAAGTTGGTAATATCGTCATGTTTTTTATATCACGATAAATCGCACAAACCGAACCAACCCTAACCGCATTGGTTTGCTTTGGTTTGGATGACTTTTTAAAAACCAAACCGAACCTCATTCATTTTATCTTGCGGTTCAGATGACTTTTATGCTCAAAACCAAACCGAACCGCACCACACCGCGAACGCCCCTAATAGGTGCAATATATCTAGTCTTGCAAAATTAATGTAAAGATAATGTTTCAATGCAATAAAAATGTGGTAGTTTGTTTAAGCAGCTTCGGTTGCAGGTTTCAAGGATAGGTCGGTTAAGGATCGGAGTTCGTATTGGCCACCGGCTCATATCATGAATAAAACCCTGTTTGGGGCTGGTAACACAACTACTAACGATTTAGCTGAGGTGCATGGTGGTAGTTGTTCATTTGATTTGGTTTTGTGTTGTTGAAAGTGGTTCTTTAATTTGTCGTCGTTGTCAGTTTGATTTTGCTCCGTAGTTTCTGTTATGGTCCAGCCACTATGTTGGTGAATTAGTAACATTAAGATTGGCTTGAGACACTTTGGCTAGAAATAGCCATAATTGCTTGTTGTTTGTTGCCACAGTGAGTTGTCGATTTTTGAATTTGTTTATGTGTTGGTAGATTTATCTACTCCATCCGTCCCAATATATAAGACCTCTTTTTATAAAAGCACAAGAATTAAGAAAAATACTTGTTGCACTAAATTTGTCAATTTCCAAAATTATTCTTCAATTATTAAGAGAGAAATAATGATCTTTTACTTTTCTTCATTTAATTAAGGGTATTTTTTTGAAAATTTAATTAATGTAACTTAAATTTTTAAAAAATGTCTTATAAAATGGGACAACAAACTTTTACAACAAAATCTTATATATCGGAACGGAAGGAGTATTTGTCATTCTCAAATGTAATATCCTTGTCATTATTTGTTTGAAGTCCGACCGTATGGCTCGAAAGAGTCCTGATGGCTGTTGTTGTTTTCTACAAGGAGTTGTTGATACGTGACTCAGGGACTAGTTTGCCCTAAGTATGAAACTGTTAGAGAATAATTTGAGTTTTATTTTTGTAAATTGTCCGGTTAGAAATTTATGAGGACCAATATGGATATTCACTCTAATTTAAGTTCATATGATTAATGAGTTTCTCCTAAAACGAATTGTTAGAGAAAATTCGAGTTCAACTCTTGGTAAAAATAATTTTTGATCAAATTTTAATTACGTGACCGAACTTTAAATTACCGGACCCTTTTATTCCTTGGTTAAAATAATTTAAAGTTTTTTTGTTTTGTTTTCAACACTAGTTTAATCTGGTTCAGGGGTCAGTTCTGGCATCAAGTGGTTCTAGCCCCCTCCCGATTGTAGTTGCGGAGATCGAACCGTGGTCCTCCATACTAAGTTCAATTCCAATATAACAGAATCAACTGGCGATTGATATTAATTTTAAAGTTTTGAATGCAATAAAAAAATAAATGCATTTAATCGAAAATATAGTCACAAAATACATCTATATCTATAAGAATAATAAAGGGAACACTTAAACTTTGGTGTAGCCTTTTTTAAAAATCCAATAATACCCTTTTCAGTTTTTTTTTATAAAAATTTTAACTTCCCAACTAACTATTTCATTGGTAGTTTTTTTTATATATATCTCTTCTCTCTATTATCTTTAACCCTTTCATTATATTATCTTCAACACAAACTTTAAAAATAACCAATACATTATCAATTATGTTTCTCTTCCCTCTTTTCTATGTCTCTCTAATATCTATTTTGGTTCTCTTTACACTTCATATCTCACTTTGGTCCTTAATTCAAGTTCTTTTATTTATTAATCAATTTATTTCAAAAAAGAAGTTCTTTTCATTTTGGATTTTTTTAATACCTGCTTGAATTTTGGATGGAGAAGTTACAACACAATGAGGATACACACTTGGTACGTGTTCTTTTTTTTTTCTTTTTTATTGGTAGTTTTTTCTTGATTGTCACGTCATTGTGTATGCATTTAACATTCCTTTAATTGTTTTGTTTGCAGATTTTATGAACATCCTTTAAATCAAAGATAAAGTTTGAAGTGAAGAACTATGGTGAGAAATGTATTGGTAAGAAATCATGTTGAAAATTGGTGAGTCATTATTGTCTGGATGGTATTCATGTCTACTCATTTCTTTACTTCTTTTTTCTTTTTTGCTTAAATATTTCTTTACTAACTCTTATATCTATTTTGTGAAGATTTAGAAAGCATAATTATCATTCAAAGCATTTTTAAATTGTATATCTCTACAAAGTATATTTTTTTCCTAAAGATGATGAGGATATTAAAGTGTGTGAAGACATAGAAAGCATGATTGTTAAAGGTTTTTCAGAGTGCCAAAGGAATCAGTATGTACTCCATTTTTTCATTTTTATTTCAGATCTTATTTTTTAAATCTTTGTGTTTGTTTATGTTTGCTATATTGCATTTTTGCTTATTATATATATGTATATATGTTGCTTACTGATAATTTCTTATTTTAAAGAAAGTTGTTTTAAAAATCATGTTAAAGGATGCAAAAAAATTATTTATTTTCATAATCTTTTGTAAGAATTTTTTTTCCATATTTTAAAATTGATCTATATATTGCACTCACAATATCTAATTGTGCTTTAGTATTGGTGTTTTTTCCTTTTTCCATTTTGCCTTATAGAGTGATTGGAAGATGATTGTTGTGAAGCAGTTTAATTCGACCATACATGAGAAAGAATGACCAGGGAGGATTTCTTATAGGAATTTCATTGCTACAAACTCATGCAAGTATTTTTTGTGCATAAGAGCCTTTGGGAGCATTACTAAGAAGATTTTTAGTATTTATATTTTTACTCAAGATCGTTTAAATAAGATGACACAAATCTTTTTCTAACATAACCATAGTCCCGAATCTGAGTTTGGAAGATGCAACTGCAATGGTCTTAAAACTCTTACAAATGGATGAGTGTGATCATTAGCGGAATTAGTCATCATCTTGAGTGTTTGGTTACTCTTTTTTTTTTGTAGAATATTGATCATATCGTTGGTGGTAAAGTTTGGTTCCATATTTTTCTTTGTCAAGAAATTTGGTGTCATATTTTTAATTATTGTTGGGGTTTCTTTTTGCTTATTTTATGCCTTGATGCAGACCAATATGTGTAAAATATAAAATAAAAACTAAAATTGACAAAAATAACAAAAATAAATTTAATTAAAAATCAAATTTATACAAATTGTTTATAATTTACATACGTTGGCGCATTAGAAATTGCGGATCACACAAATGGGCACGGACCGCTAGTACTATACGAGGAGATCAGAATCACACTCACACAAACCAGTCACTTCCATTCCTATTTTATAGGGAGTGGGGTCCCAATTCTCAAGCATTGCATTGCACACTGAATTGAGGGAGAAAGAAACCAACGGACCATAGTCACGATGATGACTCACCTAGTGACTCGTACTTAATTCGTCCTAATCAATTGACTAATTTACTAATTAAATAAGGGGAAATTTGCTTTTATATTGGGTAAAATTAGAGTTGTGTCCATTCAATTATGTTTAACAATACCCTTATTTAATTTGCAGGTGTGCTGTTGAAACACAAGTAGCAACACCAAATATCTATACTGGTATTTATTTAGGGTTCTTCATTTTAACCGGTTATCATAAATTAATCATAACCAAATCCATATCCAATTTTAAAAACCGGTTAATTATGTTTTGGTTTTATAACTAAATCCATTATTTTTTTATTTGGATATCCATAACCAATCAATGGATGACCATAACCAAATTTTATGTCCAAATTCCTTAAAGTTCAAATTCAAATCAATTTTTTTCCCGAAAAAATTGGATACTTTTTTTTAAAAAAAATTTTCCAAATAAAATATCGGAACTTTTTTCCGAAAATACATCGGAAACTTTTTTTCCAAAAAAAACTCCGGAATTGTTTTTATCTGAAATCGAAACTTTTTCCCCCGAAAAAATCGGGAACTTTTTTCCGGAAAAAAATCGAAACTTTTTCCGGAAAAAGATCGGAAACATTTTTTTCCAGAAAAAACTCCCGAATTATTTTTATCAGAAATCGGGAACTTTTTCCGAAAAAAATCGAAAGTTTTTGCGGAAAATTTTTTCCGGAAAAATCGAGAACTTTTTTTCCGAAAAAAAAATCGAAAATTTTTTCCCGAAAAAAGATTGGAAACATTTTTCCAAAAGAAAGATCGAATTATTTTTGTCCTAAAAAAAACTTCGGAATCGAAAACTGAATTTTTAAAAAATCCATTTTAAAAACTGGAATTTTTACATAAAAACCAGTTTTGAAAAAAAAACCAGTTATTAAACCAGAAACCGGGTTTGAAAAGCAAAAACCGGTTATAAAAGTGGTTATGGACATAACCGGTTTTATAACTGGTTTTGTAAAAACAAAACCGGTTATGATATTTGGTTTTAATATCCGGTTATAATAAATGGTTATGGATTGGTTATGGACGGTTATTTTGGATTATCCAAGATGCTCAACCCTACTCGTATGGTTCATTGAATTTATACCGTGTAAAAAATCATCTTCAATTTTTGTTTGTTAATAGCACAAAAAAAATTAGTTAATAAAACAACTTAATTTTTTTTTTTTTTAGTCAAAAAAAAAAAATCCTCCCTCTGCAAGATCACCATTCATTGGATTCATCCATAATTGCTGATTGTGTGCTTCCAATTGTTCAAACAAAATCTTAAGATACCGATTAAATCTTTAAGGGGAATGTTAACATGTGCCCTTAAGGGCACATGTTAAGAATACAAATGTGGTAAAAATTTATTGCATTTTATATATTCATCAACTACTTGAACATTAAATGTCTTGTATCATTAAATGCATAATTTCTACTTTTAGGTAGCTTATCATGTGCCCTTAGGGCACATGTTAACATGACCCAATCTTTAATTGCTAGGGTACGATCTCGATCTTTTAGGCATTTAAGCCATGCATTGTGTATACAATTGTAAAAGGAGAGACAAAAGAATCATGATTGTGGTTCTTGTCTCATTTGCGCATATATGTCACACCAAACCACAACCAAATTTGTGCATGATATGAGATAGGGGAAAAACTATGTTGGGTAGGTTGAACCCAACGCAACTTCAATTTATTGTATTCGACATATTGCAAGCAATTTCAATAAAAAAATTCGAAAATGTTGGACTAAAAAAAGTAAGTGGCCAATATGGACAAGGAGTTAATATAGTTAAGTCATTCTCATTTTTTTAAGGCTTTAATGCAGTTTTGATCCCGCTATTTTGAAAAATTTGAATTTTTGATCCCCTATTTTAAAAGCCAATTTTTTTATCCCCCTATTTTGAAAAATTTGAAGTTTTGATCCCCTATTTTAAAAGCCAATTTTTTTATCCCCCTATTTTGAAAAATTTGAAGTTTTGATCCCCAACTCATTTTGGTCAAATTTGTGGTGATGTGTCAACCACATTAATGACGTGGCAGTGTCTATGTGTCAATCTCATATTCCATGTCATTATTTTTTTAAAATAAAATATTATGTATTAAAAGTATTAAAATAATTAATTAATTAATAATAATTAAAAAACAGTAAAATTAACCTCTATAAATATATATATGATTAAAAATCAATAAATTATTCCAATATTTAATTAAAAATCAGTAAATTATTCAAATATATAATTAAAAATCAATAAATTATCCCAATATATAATTAAAAATCAGTAAATTATTCAAATATATAATTAAAAATCACTAAATTTTCCAAATATATAATTAAAATTCAATAAATTACCCAAATATATAATTAAAATCACTAAATTGCACAAATATATAGTTAAAATCCAATAAATTACTCAAATATATAATTAAAAATCACTAACAACAATCCAATTCTCATCATCATCATCTACATCACTCTCACTAGCAACATATTCAGAATCATCCTCACTTAAGTCTTCAGGTTCCTTTTTACTTACTCCCGGTTCTTTTTCCCTTGTTTCAGTCTGTTTCTCTGATGGCCTATACAAACAATAATAAAACACTATCTTATAAAACCCTGGACATGTTTCTTTCAAAATGGAATCAAACACTAAAACCCTAAACATTTTTTTGTCCACCACCACTATTAAAATAATAGCAACTAAGTAACAGTGGAGGACCATAACTTTTATTAAATGAAGACAACCGAAAGAGACGATATGGACCATAACAACTACTAAATTAAGTGTCTGTAAAACAAAAAAACTACTAAAATAAGTGAATACCACAAACATACCTCATACAATAATTCATGTTTTCCATCTTCTTGTTCAACTTTGCGATGACTTCAGAATATTATCTTGTAAAGCAAGCGTAAAGATGAACACGAGCGGATGATGAATCAAATAGAAAATTGATAACATGCAGATGAATGATGAACACGAGCGTGATGATGAATCAAAGAAGATGAAAGATTGAGACAGATCGTCGAAGATGGGTGGCGCTAGGGTTCCATGATTTGGGAACTGAGTTACTATTTGTGCGTGTCTGATTCTTCTGCAATTCTTCCCTTTTGATCATCTGCGTTTTTTAATTATTGTTAATTATTTAATTAATTATTTTATTGTTTTAATATTTGATTTAAAGATTTGTTGAAATTTAAATATATTGTTTTAATATTTGATTTAAAGTTTTGATAAAAAAAATTGATTTAAATATATTGTTTTAATATTTGATTTAAAGATTTGATATAAAAAAACTGATTTAAAAAAAATTAAAACATAATATTTTATTTAAAAAATAATGACATGGAATATGAGGTTACACATAGACACTGCCACGTCATTAATGTGGTTGACACATCATCACAAATTTGAACAAAATGAGTTGGGAGATCAAAACTTCAAGTTTTTCAAAATAGGGGGATCAAAAAGTTGGCTTTTAAAATAGGGGAATCAAAAATTTAAGTTTTTCAAAATAGGGGGATCAAAACTGCATTAAAGCCTTTTTTTAATATTCAAAACTATTGTAATCATAATTTTGTTACTGGTTATGAAATGCAATAATCACGTTTTGAGGCAAAACTTACTGTCATGAGTAAGAGTTCAAAGAAGATGTGGAGTGCTTAGACAAGATCCCTAGAGAAAAGTGGACTCAAGCTTATGATGGAAGAAATAGATTATACCAATCTTGCAAAGTCTTTAAACTTATCCTTAAAAGGAGCATGCACATTGCACATATTAGCCTTGATCAAAACTACATGTACACGACTCTTTTTTTAGATCAAGGAAACATAAGGCTTAGCATGATGAGAGCCAATCATGTTTACTCTAAAAATTTATGTACATCGTTGCATGAAAATCAGGTTCAAGCAAAAATTCAATTTGTATGCAAATTTACAAGGGACTGGGAAAAATTTTAATTAGAAAAGTTGACAAATCCAAATATCGATAGACGAGCAAATGACATGTAAGGTCAATTTAAATAGGAAAATGTTAATGAGTGTACACTCTTTAAGACTTTAAAAAATAATTTTTTATAGAAATGTGTAAAATCAACACATGACAAATTGTAGTGTTTTAACTTTTTGAATAATTTTAAAAAATAGAATATTTAAAGAGTGTCCCAATACACTCGTTAATAAATTGTAGTGTTTTAACTTTTTGAATAATTTAAAAAAATAGAATATTTAAAGAGTGTTCCGGTACACTCGTTAACAAAACCGTACTTTATTAATTGTAGTGTTTATATTGACTCGATTAATTAATTACCATGAACGCAAAATTTTGGGCAAGAAGAGGGACTAAAAGTTAATTTTGATCACTTTTAAGACTTTAAAATAAAACTAAAGAAAGAGTGAACTTTCATTCTTCAACTTCAAGGTAAAGAACTTTCATTCCCCACATTGACTCACACTCAACGACAACACTTCATTTTTTTTTTTTTTTTTTAATTAATATCATTTTTCTTCAATTTTGTTCCTAAGGAATTTATTTTATTCCCTTTTCTATTTCAGTAGTGCTATATAGCACGACAGATTGGCTGCACGACGCATGCACGACATCATTTATATACCAAGTTACCACGCATATGTTTTACACAAATAAACTAAATGAGTTTATATCTTGCTTCTCGCCAACACCTTCTGAGTCATTTTCCATCCTCTCTTTTTCTCATATATGCATTAATTTCATCATGCTAATTGATATCTAAGTATTTTTCTATATTAAAAAAATGATTTCTGGAATTTTATGCTTTTAAGTTTTACCAACAAGACAGTGGTGGCAACAATTATAACAACATAGATTTTGGTTCTATTTGGTAAAATTAAGCAATAAATTATTAGCTGATAACAGCCGATAAATCAGCGTTTAGCTAACAACTGAAAACCTACTAGAGTGAAATTAAAGTGTTCGGTAAATCTAGTTGTTGTAGGTACAAAATAACATAAAAGTATATGGTTATTTTATGTTAGTAAGTAGTTATTTATGTGATTGAGTAGTTTTTTTATGAAACAAATAAACAAATTAAATGTTGAGTTTTGAAGATTGACTTTATTTTTGGTAAAATAAGTCCGAGGCCCAATGTTGGTCGCAATGTTTTTGAAGCAAATATATTTATTAAAATATATTTGATGGAAATATTTGGTGCAAATATATTTATGGAAGAAATATTTGGTGCAAATATATTTGTGAAAAATATATTTTGCATTTAGAAGATTTCTTAGAGCTGAAGATTATTATGGATCACGGTCTGATAATGCGTCTTATCTTATCTTTATCTAGCGCACGGATATGTTTGAAGGATTGACGAAACAAACTCGCGCTTCCTTATTCAACAAGTTATGTCGAACTGAGTTAACAAATAACTTGTGTTATTTATTTTATGTCGATTTACTTTTTGTCTGTTCGGGAGATCCGGTGGATTAACAAATAACTTTTAATATAATAAGTTAGCTTATTTGTGTTATCAAATAAATATTGTAAAATTTATATTGCAGTAATTTTTTATGCTATTTCCCAAGCCAACAATTAAATCAAAGCTCTCTTTAAAAAAAAAAATATCAAAGCTTGACATATAAAATTAAACAAAACTTAACTGATAACATTAATAGAGAGAAAAACTCCAGTCGTGCAATATATACGAATCCTAGTGTCGTGCGCTTTAGCATTATTCTTTCTATTTACATATATCTTTCTCATTTTCTCAGCAACAAAACAAAAACGCGCAACATTGGAAAAATTTCGATTGAATTAGGGTTACTATATCTTCTTCATCAAACTCGAATAATTCAAAGCTATTTCCGATTAATCGATTATTGTTTATCGAATCGATCAAAGTTGAAGATGTTTGAACGGAAGCAATTCAAGACAAGGTTATGCGCACTCTATCAGAATGGTCGTTGCAATCGCCATAACTGTTCCTTTGCACATGGAAATGCTGAGCTTCGACGTTTTTCTTCCTCCTTTAATGGTGAATTTTCAACCTTTCATTTTTTCATCTGTTTTTTAATTTTAATTATTTTTAATTTTATTTTTATTTTTTTTATTGTTATGAAGTAGTGTTGGATTTTGTTTAGGTTAGTGAATTAGTTAGTTACGTACTTAGTGCATGTTAATGTTAATTGATGAATGATGGATGCATATTGTGTGAATTATTACTTATAGAAATTCAATGCCACGTCCCGCGGTGGATGTCGCTCGGATTAGTCGGCCCAAACCGGATACGGAGTTTTCAAAAAAATAAAATAATATTACTTGTAGAAATTTGTTGCTAAATCTAGTGTTGTCAAATAACTAACTATATAGCGTAGCGGTAGCGGAATTTGAACTAATCACTATTGTTTCGCGGTACCCTATTTAGTATGAAGTTTTGTCAAATAGCGGTTATTTTGGCGCTATAGTGTTGTAGCGTAGAGGAATTTGAACAAACCGCTATTTTCTGCAATCCAGGATGACATACATTATAAATGCAATTCAGTAATTGATTTGCACTTCAATTATTATTTGGATTTTGGTGTACTTCAATATAAATATTACACCTGTTTTGTTCACTTGCTTTGTTGGTCTTATTCTCCTCGTATGGGTTTCTCTTCAATACCCGTCCTTGAATTGAGGAAATTGATCTTAGAGAATGTAATATCTATTTTTGTGGCTAACTTCATCTTCCATCAAATTTGTCTTACTTTATTCTTTTTTTATCTTCAATATTTTGTATTTTATTTCATGCAATTTTATATCTCTATTCTAGAACCTGACAATCTATATTTCATTTCTGGATTGCCGAGTTCAAAAGAATGCTTCTGAATGAAGAACTTACAAAATTTTGAAGAGCTCTTCATATTCCTTCCTGCAGATATAGATGGCTGTAGATATTTCATTGGACTATTTGTAGTCCACTATTCTTTGTGTCTTTCTGTGTTTGTATTGTGACTTCTACATAAGCTGGTCTATTATTCATGATATAAAGATGTTTAAGCAGTGAAGAGTCCGAATTACCTCTCATATTTGTGATAGCATACTTAACTTGCATGGGGAAAATTGACTAATGATAAGAAAACGAAGCATTGCATCAAAGGAGAAAAATGTGAGGAAGTAAATTATGCAGTGTCACATTATCGGCATCCCTTTGTAAACTAATTATTCACATCTCCAGCTTGTTTAGTCGGCACACTGTTTATTCTATTTATATAGCTGGATTCAATACTCTTAAAACACTGAAGATCTGGATGCTTATATATATCTGATAATATGGCTCATATGTCCATTTATTCTATGTAAGCAGACATCGAAGCATACATATGCAATAACACATAGCATGTGGGCTTAATGTCAGATTAATATATCCAATTTCAATGATCAGACGTCTGTCCACGTTTTCTTGTGGACTGTTGCATTTCCAGCAGTACAGATATTTCATTTAAATCAGAGATTATTCCCAATGGATTCTGCTGATTGATTTATCTTTTGAGTTAATGCTGGTGTCGTTGACATTGTATTTTCTTGGCAATGTTTATATGCTTCATTCCATGAATCTGTGGAACTAGTGTTTCCTGAAGGATCTCAATCAGGCTTACGTGGATGTATCTGCTAGCTTCTTATTTTGATCAGAAGACTTCAACAAATTTCCCAATCATTTCATATACAAATTCCACTACTTAAATGTGGATCTAATGATATTTCTTTTGGCTGTTACTTCTGGATATGCCATAGCTACATCTATTTAGGCAAACTGGAATTATTAATGAAGATGATATCAGGAGATATAAAATCTGATAGCATTTGGATGGATTTTTATTTCTTAAGCATCTTGGAGATGACTCCTTTTGAGGTTATATATTATATCGTACTTCTCAACAAGATGAGGATGTGAAATGTTGTTAATCTATTTCCACCTTGATTACACTTCAAAGATATAAGCTACATATGCCGGTTTTACTATATCTTTCATAATATGAGGGTGTGATATTTTCTATCTCCTTTTTGCTCTTACATGGGAAGCACTAATATTATTCATTATTATGTTTCTCTTGTTATTCCAGTTAATGGTAAGCTGGTCTTCATTATCAGTTTATGTGCTCTGTTCTTAGCTTCTGAAATATCTCTTGCTTTTGATTTTAGTCTGCAATACTAAAGCTAATTTTCTTATTTCAGGAAGGAGAGACTATTTAGGTAATGACTTGAGGGATAAACTTGAGAGAAGGCATTTATCACCTCCAAGATATTCACCGGCTCGAGATGCAAGACCTCGGCAGACCACTCGCGGTTAGACACAACACCGTTATATCTGCTTGATCTCATTGTTTTAGTATAATTTGTTAGTTTACTCGTACCATGGAGGGGAAGGTTTAAAGTACTCTAAAAAGGTTTTTCTATCCATGATAGCAATTTTACATTTCATATTTTGAGAATGATTTCTTCTAAATCTTGAATGTATCAGATATTGCTATTTTTAAGAAATCTTTAAACAAGAGATGGTCAGAGACGTGTCCTATTTAAATTAGAGGGTAGCTCATGTTCACACACAGATTGCACACACTGTTTTACTTAATGATCCCCTTTTCTCTTTCCTAATGTTCCATGAAATAAAATTGCAGAATATAGTCCAACGAGGTCTCCGGAGAAAAGAAGGTAAATTAACATGAATCACTTTTGACAATGCTGTTTTTCTCCTTTCATTTTTGTTGCCAATGGTGCAGTGTACTTGTGTTTTTCATTTTTGTTGGCATTGTTGTTTACTACTTTGTTATTCTTGGATGTTCATATTAAAATATGCTATATAAATAAAGTGGAAATTCAGAAATCTAATTAGGAAAAAAAAATGATTGACATATATTATGGAGAGACAGACTTTGAAAGGGAGGAGGGAGATTAGAGAAGGATGGGGGGAGGCTTGATCCCTCATGAATGATAAATAAGAAACAAATGAATTCATGAGAAAGTGAAACATGTGAAGCATACAAGAAGTGACAAGTATATACTTTGTCTGCCATGCAATTATATATCATTTGTAATTGTAAGTCAATGGTATTATGTTCATTGATATTTGTTATTAATAATCGTCAACTTTCCTTCATGGAACTCACTTGCTGAGGAATAACAGTCTTATTGTTTAAGTGTTGTTTTGTAATTGGAGTTACAGGGTTTGATACCTAGGACTTGGTGAGGGAGTTTCTAGAATTAAAATTTCGTTCTTACTTTCAACAAACTAAGGTAGAATTTGCTAGATGTGTTAAGATGAGACATGTCAAGACTTGGTTGGGATTCTACTTTATGTTTGGTACATTTTAAAATCGAACATAGCATGATTTAATATAAAAATGTGGTTATTTTGATTCCACTAAAGGGGCAGAACCAAATAGTTCAAAACAGAACAATTTAATTTCATTCCGTTCTATTCCATGCTGACTGCATGCAAAATTACTTTATGTATGTAATATCTCTTTCAGGGCCAACCTTTAATTTCTACATAAAATATTTCATTTTGTTTCAAATCCATGTCCATGATTTAGTCTAAATATTAGCAACTCATGGTGCAGTGACAGAAGATATAAGAGAAAACAGGGCATTAGTGGCCAAAGCGATATTTCTGGAAGTTTAAAAGTCTCTGATAGAATTAATGATCAAGTTAAAGACGGAAAATTGCATTCCTCTGATTCTAGAAATACTCTTGAGGATCAGGTATAGAAATTGTTTAATCTTTCTGTCAAATAACCGATTCTCCCAAAAGCTTAAGCTGTTAGGAAAGGCTACATCAATGGTTTTATATTATTTCTAACACGTCCCCTCACGCAAGAGCCCATTTGGGCTTGAAGCGTGGATAATGCATAGGCCCACCTACCATATGCTTAAATTCCACTTTTTTTAATTAGAAAGTGAGGGGAGCGGGGATCGAACTCTAGACCACTTAGTCATAGAGGCTCTGATACCATGTCAAATAACCGATTCTCCCAAAAGCTTAAGCTGTTAGGAAAGGCTACATCAATGGTTTTATATTATTTCTAACACTTTCTATCACAAATATATATATCCAATAATACTCTTGTTTGTTTTGTCAAATTTCATGTTTTTTTAATTCTTGGAAACTTTTGCAGCTGAAGAAAGTACATTCTGATATCAACACTCTTGAGAACCGGAAATCCCAACTATCGGTTAGTTTTGTCTCTTGTAGTTGTATTTTTTCACATTCTCTATGGTAGCAAAAATTCCAAACAGAAAATTGTTTTGTTATGTTCATTTGATTCCATTCTCTTAAAGCATCTAACATATACTACTTTTCTTAACACCATGTCCCATTCAATTTTGTTTTTCAAATGCACTAAACATATGACAAAACAACACACATGTTATGTCTTGTTGTCTCGTTCTTACCTGCATACCAAAGGGTGCTTATGTCCTTTGTTTTTGTTGCTTGGCACCTAAAACATTGGTTTGCAATACCTAAATTTTTTCATTAGTTTGTGAACTTTCAATATTACTGCAGTATAGATATACACAGTCGGCAATTTTTTAATAGGATAGTCATTAGGTTTTGTAGTCTATGTTTTGAAAAAGTGATAAGCAATATTAATTAAGCCTTAATGTGGTGCTATACAAACATAGAAGTATTTTTTGAAATTAAACAAAGTTCAATGCAAAAAATTTAATTCAAATCAAGAATTGAAGTTTCCTCTTCGTATTAAATATAGTGGGTGTTATATAAACTTTTAGAATTATTTTTTTTGAAATTAAACAAAACATAATGATTCTATTAAACAAAGTTCAATGCAACACATTTAATACAATTCAAATATGTGTGTGTGTGTGTGTGTTCATAACAATTAATTAACTAAGTTACAAGTTTAAAACATTAAAAAGAATGATAATAAAATTTGGGGAAGCAATCAAAATAGTGATAAAGAAATAAATAAATAAATTTAAATAAAAAGTGCAAACATTAGAATAGAGAAGGTACAACATGTCAAATTTGCAGACATAAAACATAAACACATAAGAGAATAGTGTAGGGGAAGGTAATGTTTGTGTCGGGGTTTGAGGAAGCTCCAAATCTCCAATTGCGATGGGAGAGAGGGATCATGAAAATGAACACTGGAACTAGGGTTTAGTGTTTCCAGCAACTGGGTGATCCCCAAAACCAGTCTCAAAACACGTCTAGCTCAGTTGAATTTGAATACAATACTTCAATACAGTTGAATTTTGAATGTCTCTTAATCATTCACAAGGGATTTACAAGTTTATATACTAGAGAATATAGTAGATATTTCACTTATAGGGGGTATTCAATTGTGATTTCCAAATCTTTGTTTTGAGGCTTAAATCTGATGCTGATATTAGGAGTTGTTTCCTATGCCGTTTTGAGAAAATTTATTAGATTGAACTTCCTATCCATTTCGCTGAAATAATTATCCTCTTTGAGGTTGGATTAAATTCAATTCAGACTTTTTGACTTTCAATGTACATTTTTGAAGGTCCGTCTAGATGAGAGTGTTCAAGAAGTGGATATCCTTAATTCCAGAATTCAGGAACTTGAGGTTCAGTTAAACAAGGAGAATGGGGAGTGTAAAAGGTATTAACCATTTCCATTACTTTTATGGTTCTTGATAATGCTATTCCCTTTCCTGGTTTTTATTTATTCTTTGTTTTTTATGTAAAACGTAAAATTCAGAATTACTTCAAGAATAAGGAAGTTTGCTCGAATGCACAATCATAATTTGGAGTTGCAAGATGAACTTAAGAGGCAAGTTACAGTATTTGTATGAATTCATGTCATTTGGTGCACTTTGTTTTCTCAAATGCATTCTTTAATCCTTCAGCAGTGATTTTCATTTTTAATTTGTTTGTGTCTTATGTAGATCACAGGTCCGACTTCAAAGGTTTGGAGATCAGCTTTTCTCGGACATTTCTATAATTGGTGCTAATGAGGAAGATTTAAGCGTTGATATTGTAAGCAATGGTGAGAATACTAGTCTTCCTCCAATCACCAAACATAATTTGGAGCAGAATGGCGGATCTCCCTGCAGAAAAAGGCTGCATGGGGAACGAGATTCTGTGGAAAAGTTAAAACAAGGTAGTAGTTGGCAAAGATAGTTATTTTGGATTTTTTTTTCAGAAATAATGTGACCTTTTCTAAGCAAACATTGGATAGCGTAAAAATGAAATATATTTCATTTGTGTGGGGATGTATGTGTTCAGACAACATATAATCAGGCTAGTATCTGTCATTTTTTATATCATGAATAATGCAGAATGGTCTTTTAAGGCCGTATGTTGCGTAACCTGTATGGTTCTGGACCACTAGTTTTTTAAAGTTTTAGTTATTAGTATAAATGGACAAATTTAACACAATCCTCGTATTCTCATTAGACGTCTTTACCCCCACTTTTTGTTTCTTTTTTTGCTAAATTGGGGGCCGTTATGCTGGGTTACATAAGGACTATAGGACTAAAATGAATACCAGCTAAGTCCTGCCATAAGTGGTTGACACAACCACCTTGCACTAGATTATATAAAAGATTAGATACTGTCTGTATGCCAGAGACACATTTTTTCAATTTTATCATGGATTTTGATTATTTTTTTTTTTGGTCTAGTAGCCTAGTGGCTAGAAATTCCACCTTAAAGGCGAATAAGTGGAGTGTCCGGGGTTCGAACCCCGGCTCTTGCATAATATATGCGATGTCCCTACCAACTGAACTTAGCTCACGGGGACGATTGTCTTTTTAAACTAGTTGGTCTGGTAATTGAATTCGGATAATATTTGATTGTTAGCTTGTAATTAACTTTATTTGGACATGTGCACATTTGCTTTCAGTTCCTTTGACATCTTTAAGGTTGTTCTTTGCTGTGCAAAAAATATGCTTCAATTTTTCCTTTAATCTTGCCAACGGGCATAGTTATTGGAAATGCGCTTTTTATTAGTTTGCTGACCTCGCGAACGTGCATGCAGATAAATCAAAAGTGGGGAATTTGCTTGAAACAGAAAGAAGTGGGAAGCGTTCTCGGTGGAATTTGTCTGCTCAAATGAGTGACAAGGGTTGTGAGGAGGCCCCAGGCAATGGACTTGAAGTTACTAGACACCTAGATCTTGAAGGAAAGCACAAGAAAGGCATATGGAATTCTTCTAACAACACTCATTCAGAAAAGGTACTAATTCAATTAATTTCGTGGCAGCTTTACCTTTGCTGACGCTTTTATAAAATGAAGCTTGTTTTGGTATGTTGTTGGGTTCTTTTGTTTTGGTCATATATCTTGTCTTAAATAAATTTTCAATAGTTTACCATAACATAACCATGAATATACAGCCGAAGGAATCCAGGATTGAAGTGCCATCAACCAGCATGGCAGCTCATGTGTTTGATGAGGA
Organism: Trifolium subterraneum; assembly: GCA_951799995.1. Lineage (NCBI taxonomy): Eukaryota > Viridiplantae > Streptophyta > Magnoliopsida > Fabales > Fabaceae > Trifolium > Trifolium subterraneum. Next base: position 45,508,786 of record OX637465.1, on the reverse strand, counting down.
AGTTGATATTGAACATGATAACGGAACTGATATCGACGAAACTGCAAAGACAGAAAATGAGAATGCAGTGGCATTCCAGGTGAAGGGCATACCTCTCATGCTTACCCCAGATTTGATTCCCCGTAGCAATTATTCACAGGTTAGTTCTTCTCTAGGGTACATTTTGTTTACTACCTTAAAATCTACACACTTGTAGCAAGCATTTGTAATAGCACTTTAACTTAATGTGCAGTATGAGGGTAAACACGAGAACGTGGATGTGGATGGTCTTGATGAAGAGGCAGCAGGATCACGCGTGGACATGGTCTAATTAGTATTTGCAATCTCTAGTTTTTTGTTTTGGCGGTTCAAAAGTTGTATATTTGAATCATAATAGGATAGGATGCAAGATAGTAAAAAAAGAAACAAATGACTTCAGTACTTAATCTTTGCATGGATGTAATTATGCATTCCGTATTAGTGGATATTAATGTGTTATTTGTGCTTATGCATTCTGTAGTACTTAGTATGCATAAGATTGTATGCCATATTGGTGGTGGTTGCGCTTAAGCTGAATGTCTATTGACTGTAGGATGTATTGAAGTGATGACTGATTACACTATATATAATCATCACATGCCTGTCATTTTTGTGTTTTTAAGATCAATTCTTTGATTTGATTTTTATTCATAACTTCATAAGTTGTTATGGGAAGCCATATATTTAAACAAGCTAAAATTGACAAGTACTTTTACTAGCATAAACCTTGAGATCCTTTGGATATAGAAAAGTTGTAAATTGTGGGATCGCAACATGGATAGAAAGATTCAGCCAAAGAGAGTAAGAGACAGTTATATTTGATTATTTTTTATAGAAAAATTATATTCAATTATTTGTATATCATAAATGTTGTGTGCATTTTTTATTTGTTGAGTGAATCTTAATTGTTTATTTTAATTATCTTTTTACAAAAATTTCTATTTATAAGTATTAGAACTATCTTTTGTTATTAAGATGATAAAAATCAGACCCAACAAAAAAGAGAATAAAAAGACACTTGGCCTCGATGTATTACCACATGAGAAACCTAGACCTAGTAGACTACAATTACAGTCTCATCTAACATCAGCTCTGGCCTCATCTTTGTTAATCTTCTTTCTTCTATACAAGCTACCCACTGTACCTCTCATCTCTAGGAGCCTCCCTAAATGGAGCAAAGCTGCACTCCCACTATATCATACAGGTTGAACTTAACTCCACTTCAACATCGTGATTTAAAGGGGAAACCCAATCTATATAAGCTCTCACACCAAGTTCATGACTTCCAATGTAGGACTTTAAGTTGGGTTCATGAATCTCTAATTACACTTGGAAATTGACAACATATTTGTTACCTGAACAACCGGCGTTTTGACGGTTCACTCTTTCTCCTTACTTTTACATGGTTCATTCTTCCCATTCAGTTCTGATGCTCGAGGATCTAACCAGCTCTGATACTAATTGATACGGATTGAACATAAATCCACTTCAAAATCATGATTCAAGGGTTTTCCGGTTCTATATAATCTCTCACACCAGGTTCATGACTTCCGATGTGGGACTTCAAGTTGGATTCATAAAACCCTCATTCCACATGGAAATTGGTAACACTATGGATCTCTTGGTCACATTCCAAGACAAAAACGTGTCGGTTCTATATGTTGTTAATCGTCACGTCATCAAAATAGACGGAGTAAACATAACAGGGGCAATTTGAATGATGTTTTACAATTTCAGTGGGTATTTTTGCCTATTTCCAAATCTCAGGGGTGATATTTGACAAATTTTGAAATTTCAGGGATACTTAACATTTCACTCAGATATTGTTGAATTCGTCTCGATGAGTATTTTCAAAATATCGAATTTTTAAAATTTTTACTATTCCATAATTAAAAATATTACTCGTCAAAGTTATGCAACAATATACATAAAATAGTCAACTAGGTCACTTATTTTAGAACGGATGAATTACATGAGTACTGCATATAGTCAAAATAGCCATGGAGAATTGTTTTCTTATTGAAAAGAGAAATGTTATTTAAACATAAAAAAAGGGGACATCTCTACAACATTAAGGGGGAGTCACGTGTATATAACCGGAGAGTTCTTCAACACATTTGATTAATGGGCATTAACCAAATGTGTTGAAGAACTCCCCGATTATATACACGTGACTCTCATTGATGTTGTAGACATAAAATCTTTTAAACTTGAAAAAATATTTACTTTTAACTTTGTTTTAACTTTATCATCCGCAAACAATTAAAATGTGTCCCTTATACAATTTCTCGTAAACAAATAGTTGAGGAGTTGTAGATCAAATTTGGTTAATGTCGGTAAACCAAATGTGTTGAAGAACTTTCCGATTATATACACGTGACTCCCCATAATATTGTTAAGATGTCCCATTTTGATCTTTAAATAACATTTCTCTATTGACAAAGGTAATGATTATGTCTATTCTTAAATTTTTTTGTACTTTTAGCCTTGTACCCGATTAGATACATCTTGTACTTTTTTTTGGGACTAGATACATCTCGTAGATTGTTTTTACTTACCATATCTTCATTTAGATAAAAATAAAATAAAGAATTGAAAACCATCACTTTTATTTTACCACTTTGAGTGAGAGAAAGAAAGAAGCATATTCAATTTGTATGACTCACCTTTTCACTCGTACTCAACTCGCTCGACTCGCGCCTTTCATTCATCGCACCAAAACAACAATCACTCATCCCATAACCGTCACCTTACCTCAATTCTCAACCGTAACCGATCTCAAATTCCGCCGTACACACTCACCGGCAATGGACGCACAACCACCGCCGGAATCCAACACAACCGCCGTTGAAGGAGCAGGTGGAGGAGGAGAAGACTTCATCCAAGTCCACGATCTGAAAATGGAGAATTTGTCTGATAGCATGGTTCGAATTGATCATCCATCAGATGCGGTTGATGCAGCTTCATCTCCTCCTGATGATCCGATGGTTGTAGATCGCCGTCCGGTTGCGCTTCCGGTGGAGCTTTCAAGAAACGTGGTCATGCTTTCTTGTGAATCTTCTGCTGTTGGCGGTGTTTGTGATGTTTATTTGGTTGGCACCGCTCATGTATCGGAGGTAGTTTTTCTTGTTTTGATTTTGGTGCAGTTTTTATTTTTTAGTTGCATTGTGCATTTTCATGGTCTAAATTCAGAATAAAGAATAAAGAATTAGGGTTTTGTTTCTGTTCTTTCAATTCAATTTTAATTGTTATTGTGTTATTTCTTTGCATAAAATGAATCTATGTCTTCTTTTAATTATATTATTATGTGAATGTGTTTTTATTCAATCATTTCAATCTGAATTGCCTTTTGTTTTGTAAAATGCATGGTTGTGGTTAAGTTGTTAACCTTGATACCGGAGCAAAATATAGGCATTTATTACTTTGGTGGTTGCGGCTGCGTTGCCAATTGAATTCACCACTGTTGAATTGGTGGTGAATTGATATAGTTAGAGACTTAGAGCTTAACATATGTTTCAATTGGAATTGATTTTTGTTTTGTTTTGTTTTGTAAAATCTGTGGTTCTAAATTGAGGTTGTAGTTGTGGTTAAACTGCGAACCTTGATACCGGAACAAAATGTAGGTGTTTATTACTTTGGTGGTCGCGGTTGTGGTGTCAATTGAATTCACTGACGTTGAATTGGTGGTGAATTGATATAGTTAGAGGTTAACATTTATGTTGAACTATGTTGCAGGAATCAAGCAAAGAAGTTCAAGCTATTGTCAATTTACTAAAACCAGAGGTGTTCTTTTCCTTTTGAACTCTGTTAAACTTAAGGCTGAGCTGCCTGATTTTGGATTTCATTTCCTTTTACGTTTTTAACATGAAACCATATGGTTGGTCTTTGTTTGCTGCAGACTGTCTTCCTTGAATTGTGCTCGAGTCGTGTTAGAGTGCTTACCATTCAAAATCTTAAGGTATCTACTTTTTAACTTCGTATTTTACAAAGCAAGGTTGGCAATGCATTATATGGTTATATGGTGACAGATATTTATTTTGTAAAATTGATTTTTGTTAAAACTGAGTTCTACGTTAAGGATCTATTTTTGGGTTCTACAAAGGGATGGGGTAATGGAGTGGAGGGGGTTGTGTTTGGTTCGACGAGGCAAGGGGAAGTGTAGAATTACATTTTTTTTCCTTTGTAATATGTAAGGACACATTAAATAAAAATATATTTAAGTCCAATTTGTAAATAAATATTTGGGGTGGCTAAAATTGGCTTTAGGAGTGATTTTATTTCCCTCCCCTCCAACCAAACAACCGATTTATGTTTTCATACAGTCATGTAAAAATGAGTTTAACATTAAATTTAAGGCTAAAACTTGCATTTGGAGTTAAAAGCTCCAAATCCCAACTTCAAGTTTAAATCAATTTTGGAGGCAAAAACAATTCTATTTGAGAACATCCAAATATGCCAAAAAAAAACTTCTGCTTCTAGAATCACTTTTGTCTCTCAAGAAAGTGAATACAAAATGTGCAATATATATTTAGTGGGAGTCATGAATTTTAAATAATAATAATAATAATAATAGAGAATGTTTTGGAAATAAATGTCTAGAGAGTGTATTGCTAGTGTCTTTTTCTTATTAATATATCACTTTCTCTTTCTTTTTTGGGATTTTCAGATTTCCCTCTTTTGTACTATCTTGTTCCCATTTGTAATTTCAGACTCTAAGTATGCTGAGTATTTTACTATTGGTGAATATCAGCAATAGCATGCTTTAGTTATGCATTAGATGAGTGCAGGGGTTGAAAGGTTAAGTATTGCTGACTGGTGCTGACTAAAGGAGTATCATCATCATTTTGTTATACATATTTATTTTTTAATAATATGCTTATTTAAACCTTTAAGCTTGCTAGTTTTTGAGTATTTTGCTTTTCCTTGTGTATAAAGGAGGTGAAAAAATATCATCCTTTCTTTCAGTAATAAAATGATAATTGTAATTGTCTTAGCAGTATAAAATATTGTTCAACTATAGCATTAACAAGTTTCTTTAATTTCATCAATATGTTGGTTCTCATATAGTTATCTATTTTCGTCCAGGTACCTACTGTGAGAGAAATGATTGAAATGTTGAAGAAAAAACATAACATGTTTGAAGTAGTTTATGGCTGGTTCCTAGCCAAGGCATGTTTCTATGTTTGACTCTCATATTTACCATCCCGATTACATTTTCAACTATTTATCTTTCATTCCTTCTCTTATTCAATAATGCTTTATTTCTGATGTACCTTATTATGCCCTTGAATTTCTGACAGGTTGCCAGTCAGCTTGAGGTCTTTCCGGGCTCTGAGTTTCGTGTCGCATATGAAGAAGCAGTGAAGTATGGTGGCAGGGTGATACTCGGTGACCGCCCTGTACAGGTTGGATAAGTTTTTTTTTTTTTAAATAAGAAAAGCCACTGATATTGCATATGTATAATGTTATGTATTATCCATTCTTTGTATGCTTTCAACTCTTGATTTTTTCTTGTATACAAGCATTGCTACATCACTATTTTTTTGTTGCTCGTCTCCTTTGTTCATCCATTGTGTATGCTGTCTCATCGCTGCTGTAAGTAAAAAGGCTGTTATAACGTTTAGAACCAATTACCGCCATGTCACGTAGCCTACCATTTTGTTAGTTTTGATACTATTGCATAAAGGCCTACTCTGTAACACTTCAACCCTACAACATAAATATATGTTTTTTTCCTCAACTTCTGAATCTACTTAAAACGCTTACTGGAAAATATTCAATTCTTACGATATTACTCTTGATTATTTCTATAGCCTTTGGAGAAATATTGATATGTACTATAGTCAATAAAAGGAAAAAATTGAAAACAAAATATTTTGTTGTTTTTTGGTAGAAGTTAGAAGAAATATCCTCTAAAAAAATATGCTGTTAAAAATAAGATATGCCATAATTCATAATAGCATTTATGTTTTTTTACAAAACTTCGCTAAATGCACCCTAATCTGTTCATTTAGTTTTTCAATATTTGCAGTTTTATCAAAGTGCTTTCAGCTTGGTTTGATTGCATGATATTTTACAAGTTTCTTGTTACTGTATTAATGAGTTTTTATTTGCAATGAGACAGATTACATTAAAGAGAACATGGAGTAAGATGCCTCTTTGGCACAAGACAAAATTGGTGTACTCTTTACTTTTCCAAGCAGTTTTTTTACCAAGCACCGATGATCTTAATAACATGGTATATTTCACGATCTTAATCGTGTTTGTGCAAAGTTCTTGTCTATATCCTAACATAGGTTACTTTGCTTTTTCAGCTAAAGCAAATGGGTGACAATGACGTGCTAACTCTTGTTATTCAAGAAATGAGCAAGGAATATCCAACTTTAATGGAGACCCTTGTCCATGAACGAGATCAGTAAGCTCTATTGCACTTAATTCAATTTAAAGTTTCATTTATTGTGTCTGGCACCTGTTCCCCGCATCCTTTATTCTTAAATTAGGGGGTCCTTGGAGTTGGAGGGCATCCTAGACATGGTTTTAGTATTGGCATTTTCTGCATATCCTAGGCAAACCTTGGGTCTGAATTCAAATGCCTTGGAGGGGGCTTCTTACCAAGTGCCTCTTACATTTTAGAGTAGGGATGGCAATTTGACCCATACACATTGGGTACCCATAAAAAATCCCCCCAATGGGTAGGGTAAAAACCCGCATTTTGGGTACAAAGATGGGTATGGGTAATTACCCTCAAAATTGAGCGGGTATGAGTACCTTAGTACCCACCCCCGCCCCATACTCACATAGTATATATTTATTTATTTTAATTATATTATTATATAATAATAATAATAATATATGTAAGCCAATATAAAAAATACCACACTATTATACTATTACACATTTTTAATAAAAATGTTTATTTATAACATAATGTGAATATGTCAACAGAGAAATGAACTTTAACATGATATTACTAATAATTTTGTTTATAATTTTCATGAGTCAACATTAAAATATTTGAAATTTTTTTAACTCTATTAAAATAATATGATATTTTATAATTGATCGAGTATGAGTACTTAGGTACCCATAGGGTATAGGCACGGGTACAAAAGATTGTTACCCACGCGGGTATGGGAATGGGTACAAGTATTTTTTCAAACTACGGGCATGGGGATGGGTACTATAGTACCCTACCCATACCCTATCATTTGCCATCCCTATTTCAGAGCTTAGGATATCGAAAGATTTTTGAACTGACCATACTGCAGAGATTTTTTGGGGGGTTGATATCATCCAGTTATGCCTTTAACTAGTGCACTAGCATCCTGCAGTTTAGATGAACGTGACTGGATTAGTTCAACTAACCTTTATTTTTATCTAGAATTGAGGGTGACTGCATTTGTTCAAATGAACTCTGCTTTATCTAGAAGTTGTATAGAATAAGATTATGTATATATATTACGTCTTATATTATTTATGATTTAACTTATATTGTGTCTATGCAGGTACATGTCCTCCACATTACTAAAAGTGGCAAGTGAGAGCAGATCAGTTGTTGCTGTTGTTGGGAAGGGGCATCTTCAAGGAATAAAGAAGAATTGGAAGCAACCTGTTGTGGTTTGTGAACATTCAGTTATTTCTGTTTATAATCATTATAATTGCTTGAATTTATCCTGTGTGCACTTCAAAGCAGATACGGTGGAATTCAGAAGTATTTTTAGCACAAAAACATTCTTCGGATACACCTATTTCATATGCTTTGTAGTTTTTATCTTTTCAAAATTGTAGTAGCATTCATGTATTAGTCATTGACAGATTTTCTGACCCCAATTTTCCTTACTGTTTGTTATCAGATGCAGGATCTCCTGACACTTCCATCTGCCAAACCGGCTATCTCTGCAATGAGAGTCTTAACATCTGTTGGTGTTGGCGTGGCTGGGGTGGCCATAATATCAGGCATCTATCTTTCATGCAAGAAATGAATTTTCTAGGTAGAGACATTGTCATAATTTTCATCTACAGGAACGTTTGGTATATGAACTGAACACATATTGAGTCAAGTTATACCATCATCAACAAAGTTGGTGCATAAGCCATTTAATTGATTTTGTTTTATTGTTTGCATAAGCATTGCAATCCCTTTCCTCTAAACCCTGATAAATTATGCACAATCACATTGGCGGCGTTGACAAATTCAAACAGGATAGAACAAAATATTTGGTTGTATGCTATATTTATTGCACATCTTAAAAACATAATATAATAAGACGAGGTAAAATGTTATGCATTTTAACTCTACCTAAAAACACTATGTTGCCTACATGCGGACACGGTATACAGACACGGTATACAGGTACCGGTACGGGTACAACGCTTTTAGAAAAACTAATATACGGGTATGAACATAAATTAAGGTACATATATCTACCCGGTACTGGTATGGATACGTACCCGGTATTGATCGTCTCCTTCAACTGGAGTACCCGTGCATCAAGAGAGGATTCTCTCAATTTGAAAACAAATCGAGGAAATAATGTTGGCTTGTAGACCATTAGATTATAAATATAGGATAATATTTAAATGTAAAAGAAATGAAGAAAAGATGATTGATGATTGAGATGTAAAAATTGAGGAAAATTGAGAGGATTCATTCTCCCGTGCATTATAGCTAAAAAAGAACATTGATTACTTCAACCATTCAAAGGGTAATTTAGTAATAATCTTACCCAATTCAAACAAATTTCTAACATCTTATACGATAAAAATTGTAGTTAAATGTTGTATGGAAAAATCAATTATGACTTATTTTATAACATTAAATTTGAGAAAAGGTACAATAATAGTGTGTATATACTAAATGGTAAACATCAATTTTTTAAAGCAAAAATGGAGATGTTATCATGCTAATGCATTGACATCTCAACATTTCAATGCACCATGAAAATTTCTCAAGCTATACCTCCCTATCTCTTTTTTACTCTCAATATTCCAATTTTGCTCCTGCAGTAACCTCGGTTTGAAAAAATCGAAATTTTTGGTAGTGCAAATTCAAAGGAATTTCGGTTTCTATAAACCGAAAAAAAATTCGAGGCAAAAAAACTTCGGTTTTTAAAAACCAAAGTGTTTTGTAACGGCAAAATTGGAAATTCATGGGGTAGAAAAGAGATAGGGAGGGGTAGCTTGAGAAATTTTCATGCACCATTGATTAGGGCCCATCACCAGTCGTGTTCTAGCCAAAAATTGCCCATTCCAACCGTTTTATTTGGGTCACAAGTAGAACGGGTCAGTTGTTATTGATTAGATTGAAATTTTATTGTTACATCAAAAGATTCATTCAGAAATTAATATTCTTCAAATAGTTGAATATAAACATTAAAATAATCTAGAATATTAGAGTATATTTCAGCCTCATTCATCAACATATTACAAGTTTGTATAATATATATTTCTCTCCTGTACCAAATATGGATAAAAATAAGAAACCAAAGAGTATCTTAAATTGAGAGAGAGGAGGTGCCCGAAACTGAAGAAAAAAATTAATTTGCATTCGACAATAGATTTTTAGAGACTCGCACCCATCCGTATGCAATTATTCATGACTGATTTTTAGAAACATTGACCCGAGACTCGATCGAATGCTTCAATGTGTTGGCAGTTATAATTTTGAGTCGGGTTGTGAGTATGTGCTCAACCCTATCGTCAATCATATATAGGTCCTCCAAAAGTATTATTATTACGCATGAACAAAAGATAGATGGACAACATGCTGCACAACTAGACCTTTCTATAATAATATGAAAAAGAAAATAAAGGGGTGGAGGACAATTTCAAACACACCAAAACAAGATAAGGAATTTGATAACTAGGCAAACCAACTTTGTCTTAAAAGAAACTCACTCTAGAACAATTTGGTAATTGATTCCACCAGAGTAAACCAACAATAAAGAATTAAACATTAGTTAATTTGTCTGTACAAGCATTCTCGTCTATAAATATGAGAAAACCTAAAACGGAAATTTTTAATGATATTAAAAAATTTAAAATGGAATTTTCTAACGATATGAGAGCAAATTTTCCATTTGATCTCAAGCTTCTAGGGAATTTCATTCACACCCGTAAAAACTTTTAATCAAAAGGAGTGTGAGTCACACTAGAGCCATTTTTGCAACATTTATCATGAGCAAACTTAATAGCATAAATTGTAGCATAAAGAAAAGTTGTAACACCAAAATTAGGTGAAAGTTCACCTAAAAAGTAATAAGTTGGTATCTAAAAATGTCACCATAAACGAATTGTTAAATAGGTTTCTCGTCCCTACAAAATAGGTACATTCTGAGCTTAGTACCTACAAAATTATTTTCCATGCAATTTTAGTCCTATTATTGAATCATCGTGTATTTCGCTTATTCATTCATCATATGTGGTCCTTAATTTTGTAACTTTGATGGAAAACTCTACTTGACTTCTTGGAAATGGGGAAAATATAAACTTTTGGAAGGACAACTGGTGTGGTAGTGCTTTAGCTGAGCATTTTAATATCCATCACCATGTCAGCCTTGCTCTCAAATCAAAGGTTAGTGATTGTATACATAATGGTCACTGGAATATTCCCATTCGACTGACTCAAGCTTTCAACAATATCAGCAATATTATCCATCAAATAACTATCCCTGTTGAGCCTTCATATGACAACATTCTTTGGATACACTCTGACTCTGGTGACTTGCAACTTAAGGAAGCATATCTCTTTAAACTGCAGCAAGTTCAGGACTTGCATTGGGCAAAAAGCATCCGGAGCATTGACATTCAACACTCTAAATCTCCCTTTTCTTGGAGATTAATGCATAATAAAATTCCAACTGATAAAAAATCTTATGTTAAGAGGTTGTGATATTCACTCAATGTGTAGTCTGTGTAGCATGAATGTGGAATCTTCTTTCCATATATTCTTTGAATGTGATTTTGCAGTCAAATTGTCCAATTGTCTGAATTTGGTTTTACAAATTAGTCATTACAGCCCAGCAGCCATGGTTAATTTGATCAATTGTATTTGGCTTACAAGAAATCAAGCTAGGTTTAATAACAAAATTGTCAACTGGAGATCAGATTAGTTTGCCCAATTGTATATGCATACGAGATGTTTGATTTGTCTTACTGAATATGCATAATGCCTAGTGTTATTTTAATGAATTTGTTCTGATTTATGATTTGCAAATGTTAGATTGTAATTGTAAGTGTCTGGATGATTCTGGTCTTGGTTAAAATAGAGATGTTCAAAGTTGATTTTTCTTAACTTTTTAATTGGCAGTACACTTTGTCAAAAATTGTGTAACCAAAAATAAGCTTACAACTGCAATGACATTTTTGCCTCACTTAAATAATAACACATTGAACTGTGAGGAAACTCGTCGATTGAAAATTAACAGAAACCAATAAGCTTATAACTAATTAAAATTTAACATTTTTGCCTCAGTTAAGTCCATTAATATCATATGAATGTAGTTTCACCAAGTAGGTTCACCCTGTAAAACAGGATCTTGGTTCCACAACACCTCAAACAAGTTGGATTATATCATCATAGGCAACTAAATCAACATTACATTACAAATTAAAATAATTTGATGGATACCATGATAAAAGAATGATAATTTAAGACCATATAAATACTACTAGTAAAAAATAGTAGTAATTCAATGCATTTGAAAGTAATTAAAACTTGAAACAAAAATAATAATTCAATTCAACATGTAATTGATAGGCTCAGAACATTTAACAGCTCTAACAATCACGATTTTTCAGAAGCAGAACTGGCATTAAGCTGATTATTAATCCTCACAGCCAACTATTACATTAAAAAATTCAATACTTAATTTATAATATTAACGGTGTTTTCATAAAGAAAAAGAGAAAATCAAAAACCTTAAAAGCAAAAACGACCGCGTTTCGATTTATGCCTCTAGGACTAGCTCAAAATCCAAAGAACACGATGTGACTTATGTTCGAAAACAAGCTGAAGGTTTAACGAGGCAAATTCATAATTAAAAACTATAAACAAAAATTAAACAATTGAAATTTTAATTTAAACAATGTTGCCATTACTTTGACACAGATCTACCGTGGAATATATTGAGATGAACTGCAACACGAATAGCATCAATTTAGCATGTGCAATGGGGCTTTCACTTCATGAATTATTCAGAAAAGCCCGGGGTTGCAACATGCTTACAAAAATTCATAATTAAGTGAAACTAAATTAAATTAACTTATTCAAACCAATGTTTGTGTAACACATTTCCATGTTCATAAAGAAATAGAGAAACTCCATTTAAGATGCAGAGATTATAAAAAATTAATTATGATTAATCTAAAAATTGATAATAAACATGAAAAATGTATGAGGCGTTTCCAAGACCAAATGGCATTGAATAAAAACCATCAATCAGGATCACCACAGAATCGATTTGGCGTCCGAGCCATTACACCAAAAGGAACCAATTAATCCTTCAGAATTGGTAATGGACGCAAATTAATAAAACTAAATTAACACTAAAACATAAAAATTAAATTAAATAAAAAAACAAGAAAATTATTATAATTTATTAAAGTGCTCAGTGGAAGGAGAAGTCGTTTTGATAATAAGCTCACGGCGAAACCATGTGATTTCGTCCACTGCCCAAAAACACTTCCAGTGTTTTAATCTCATCATAGCACTAATTAATTAACAGATAAATTAGTTTTCAGAAAATATTAATTTAAATAAAAAAGATATTAATAATAAAAGAATGGCCTCAGTGTGTGTAACAATCAGATCCTTGATTAAAAATCTCACTGAAATCCGCTAAGATAAAGTATATTATCATCATAAGCCAAGTAAGTTTATAAAATTGAATAATAAGTAAAAAACTAAATAAATAAAAGAAATTTGATGATATTGTGGAATTGTGTGTGTGTGTGCTCAGACAGCCAAGGGGTTGATAATCAGATTCTGGGTGAAGTTATCCAGATCAGAAACTCTAGTCCACATAAGTATCGTCACCGCACAAATATTCATACATCATCAGAAAAACAAAATGGATTGAAAAAACAAGAAAATTGAAATTGAAAAAAAGATTCTATGAAATTCACTAAAAAAGGAAAAGGTTTGAGTGTGTGTGATGAATGACGGTGAATGAGAGAAGTGATGAATGACGGTGAATGAGAGAAGTGATTGAATAAGAATTGGGGAAATAGGTTGGAATATATAGGGAGTCAGGCAAATTAGGGTTTATGATGATGAGTGGGCGGAGGGGCAGAGGTTTAGTGTGGGCCGGATGGATCTTAAGCTTCAAAATAGGAGGCCCATATCGCTATTATCTTTTATGCGTTTATTTTATTTTTATTGATTTTTTTAAGGGTTTTTTACTCAAATAAATTTACGGTATTTCATCGATGCTTAGTGCGAGACAGAGATGGATTTTGTCTCATCTGAATTCAGAAATCTGTTTTAGAGAGTGTATTGAATTGAGATTTCAATGAATTCTAAAAGATTTTTTTATGTTAAAAAATTTCATTGATATTCAATCAAAACTTTTATAAAATCAAATCAAATTTAATTTTTAACGGGAATAAAAAGTAAAACCGCAAATACATATTCAATGAGGTTCGAGTATTCTGTCTCAGCTCCATATAAATTTAGGTTGAGTTTTGGTCTTTTTTATTAAAAAAATGGGTAAAAGTCAAAATCATATTTTTGTTTCAACAATATAATTTTTTTAACAAGAAATATAAATAGAAAGAATAACTTGTTTAATACTCAATGTAAAAAAAATAATATAATTTAAGACTTTGTTTAAGAGTTTATAATTTAAGGGATGTAAAATATAATTAGATATCTGATGATTGCCGAGTTTCTCGAGGTTGAAGAACAAATCCTCAACCAAGTGACCTCTCGAAAAATAGGCAAATATAATTAGATATAATGGGGGATGAGTTCACGTTGGGAATATTTTTTCAAATTGTGGATTTAAGGAAGAGTGATACACTAAACTTCAAAGTCCCATCCATGACTTAAAATTTCAATTAACTTTCATGCTTAAACTTCATAAAAGAAACCTATATTTTAAGGAAAAACGCTGAAAAACTTATCCAAATAAATAAATAAATATATAATCACTTATTTCAATCATAGGAAACATACATTTTGAACTTAAGGGAGGAAAATTTTTCCCCTTATTTTATCGTGTGTCACAAGAAATTTTCTACCCCCCTCAATTATGCTTCTTGTCACCAGAAAAAAACTTTGGAATCACTTAACCAATTATTCCCATATCATTTGGAAAACAACCAAATCAATAGGTTATTTCCATCATTAAGACACCACAACATTAACATGAAATAAACAACAAAAAAATAAATGAAAAATTGACATACAATAAGATACTCATATATATTAATTAACAAATGCACAATGCTTCCTAATCTCTCCTTCAGTTCCAATCTTGACATTAATTCTTCCCATTTTCTCCATAGACTTGGCAAATTCAACAAAGAATTTTTCAGGTGATTGAAGCTGTTGTGCAACAATAGATCTTGTTGTAGAGCTTTTAAGCAATGCAACATCAGATTGAAACAAACCCCTTCTCTTAACTACTTGCTTGTAATAGCCAAGATCAAATGTATTGCGACTTCCAGGGTCCATTTCGAGAGCTGTGGTTTGATCATTGATACTCTTACACTTAAAGGTTTTCAAAGTTTTAGCATATTTACTGTCCAGATCTGGGTCTTGATCACCCTTGCCAGTAAAATTATACAACCTGTTTGATACTGACGCACAATGTCCAATACCAATTGTGTGTGCACCTGAAAGAATTAAAGTTTTTGTGATTAGATTATATCAGACAACAATTTTAGCATGCTTAAAAAAGTATGTAGTTCTGATACTTTTGATGAAAGACGAGTCAGACACTACATAGACACAAGTAGTTAGAACTGTCAATTTATGCAAGCCCAAAAATTTGGATCTGAATTCAGTAAAGTCATAATCCGTGCAGTCATGTAGTCGATCGTCATGTTCGAAGCCGTCTGATCTTGATTGGACGGCTAGGATTTTAATCACAAATTTTTATATTAAATAAAAAATTAAAATTATTTTAAAACCTAAACCGTTTAATTTTGATCAGATGATTTAAAAATAATGACTGCAAGTGACTGCATCAATCACTAACCGCATCTAATCCATTTTTCAAAAATTTGGAGCAAACCGCCAAAGCTAAAGACCCCCAACTGAAAAAAATAAGTTCACAAGTTCTAACTATTTTTTTTGTTTATTTTATCGTTTGTTCAATTACTTTTATACAAAGTTACCTCAAAACATTATGGGCGGACAAAAAGTGAGCCCATGAAATTCCCGGCCACATCCACAAAAAATTATATAATGGGATAAGACAAAAGTAAAAGTTATCTCGATAGGAGGCCTTTATTAAGGGGGCATAGTAGAAGGGTTAAGGATTTAAGACTTATCCAAGAGCTTTATATGAAATTATATTTAATTACTCTTATTTTCTTAAATTATTTCTGGTATCTATGTGTGAGGGTTAATATTGTATCTAATATCCGTGTTTGTAAGTAATTTATCAGTATAATAATTAAGGAACTTAATTTGTGTTTAGAATTTGGTATACCAGAAAGCAAGACCAAATCAGTTGCATCAAGTCCAACATTGCCAAAGAGTGTTAGGAGAGTGGTGAGGTTGTGAAATGGAGCTGGAAGGCCAAGAAAAACATCTGCTGCTTTAGATATGAGACCATCCCTTCGACCAGTTGGTACATTCCAATAAGGTCCACCCTGCAAATCCATGACAATGTTTATGTTTTGTTGGAAGAAAGTGTAGAGAGACAAAGATGAAACCAATGAATACTTACAATGGCATGAATAGAGTCTCTAGCAGTCAAAGTCACTATATCAGCACATGAGACAACACCGGGACATTCAGCTTCAATAAGGCTCTTTATTTTGTCAATGAATGCAAAGCCTCTAAGTGAAAGATTTGGAAAAGAGGTCTTTTCGGCTTGAGGGTTGTCTTGTGTTGCGTTAAGAAGAACAGATGCATCACATCCCTGAAATGAAAGATGTCAGTTTCATACCCTATAGCACCGACACTTATGATACAAAGCGTGTGTCTAATGTAAGACACATGACACGAGACTGACATATGTCAACGTGCGAGTGTCAGTGTCACGTATAATGTTTGTATCAACGCTTAATGAATATGAATATATGAAATTAAAGGACAAACATAAACAAAAACAAAGTTCATACCCTAACAAAACAATCATGGAAATGTAGTCTTATGAGTGCAGCTGCTAGTGATGGTGCATTTGGAATATGTTCATGAACATACTTCAAAACAATTTTTTCAGCTTTTGGGCAGCTTTTAGCATAGAAACCCAGTTGCAACTCAGCATGAGTTGCTCCAATTATTGCTATAAGACAAATAATCAAAACATTCAAGCAACTTTGGCTTCCCATTTTCATGTAATTAATTGGCAGAGAGATCTTAAATTTTTGTTGCCAAAATCACAATGATATGAAAAAGCTTAGAGACTTTTTTGTAAGAAGTTATTTCATTTGATTTCCATAACAAACAATGGTTAGTTATTTATAGTCCTAAGTTTGTGTTACAATAAAAGGATCAAATCATAGAGATGGTCCATGCAGCACACTAACACGTGGTGTGCAAGGTAATCAGAATAGGTCTTGTTAATATTTTATCATATATACTTTTTAGCTTAATAATGTCAATTATGTTTAAAAAATTCGTTAATTAAGTTAGGTATATATGTTCTTAGATCATTATATGTTGCTTCCTCTATAAAACAATAAATAATATAGTACATAGATTTGTATTAAAATAATTGACATAATACATGGATTTGTTTTAAAATGATTGTCAATTTTAATTTTAAATTTGATATATTAATTAATTTTTTCCTATGTGCATCACTATTAAATCGTATATGTTTACATTTTGGTAATGGTAAACTCCAATACTACACTACCAAAAAAAAGTTGAAATACCAACAAAAATTTAGAGAAAAAAATTATAAACGTCTCTATTTTTGTCGTTAAATGTTAGAGACACCAAATGTGTTAATTAATTAAATTTTATTTTAGTGAGTGGTTTTAATAAATTAATTTTGTTGATTCAAAAATAAAATAAAAATGTACATCAATAAACTAGTTTAGTTTAATAAAATTATTAGTCGTTTTCTTTTGTTTATTGTATTTTCTTAAAAAAACGTTATACTGAACAGTTGAATTTTTCACATAAACTAGTTTAGTTTAGTACAAAATTATTTCGAAGGAAAACTAAGGATAAGGATAGAGTAAGTCACATTAATTAGTTGATGAAATAGTTTTTTTTTTTTTAATTTGTTGGGAATGTTGTAAATAATACATAAAAATTATGTAAAACTTGTAATAATTGAGTCTACCGGTATAATTGGTTTTTAAATTAATAAATTAAAGATTATTTCTGTGAATTAAAAAGCTATTTCCCATCATTGTATTTTAGAGACAATAATTTTTTAAGAAAAAAAATGCAATTTTATTGTGTATAAACATTTTACTAACTTTTTAAATTTTTTAATAAAAAGTATATATCCACAATTATTATAAACCGTAAAAATTCAAAAAATGTCAAATTTTATTTTTTCACTATTTAGGAATTATATTTAGTTAATATCATTTTTTTTATCAAGTAATCTAGTGGCTAGAAATTCCAGGGATAAATGGGATGATCGGGGTTCGAACTTTGATCCCCTGCATATATAACGCAATGCTCATGCCAATTGAGTTAATCTCATGAAACAATTAATATCATTTTTAATTTAAATGATAAAAAATAAAAATTCTTTTGAAAATACTCATGAAATTCCCGTGAAATAGACTACCATGTCTTTTTGGAGAGTAAGTATTATTATTTCCAAATAATATATGGTTTATGAATGCATCATGTACCATTACACGCCAAGTGATATTATACAAAAATTTCCCTCTTTGTTTAAACATGTTATGTCTTACCTTCCACTTTGGACTTATAGCTTATAATTGTATAAAATTAATTTTAACGATTTAGCATTTCTTGCGGTTGTGATCAACATATGTATATGTACAACACTTTGATGTGTATCTCTTAACAGCAAATTGATGTTTTTGTAAGAAACAAGTTTTAGAGATAAATTTAAAAATGAAAAGTTGACTTAACTGTTTCGATGAGGCTTTGATGGCTTTAATCTTTCTGTCACACACATGAGCCATCACCTTTTGTTCTAATTAAATTACATATTAATGTACAAATTGTTTATAAGAAAAAAAAATTGGAACATGATACATGAATTATGGATTGGAGTGGGTGAATAACAGTTGTATGATTATGATCTTAATTATTATGATTATTTATACATAAAATACTAGTTGATGACATAGGTAAAGACAAATTAGCCGGGGAAGAAATTTTGTAAGTACAATTAAGAGTGAATTAATAGTAATGATTAATGAAAATTGGTTTACTTTTGTTCATCGGTGTAGATATTTTTTTTTTAATGAAAGTAGTAAAGATAATTGTATGCATTGCTGGAATAACAAGACAACATTAGAATGAACCAAATATATATAATTTAAAATAAAAAGTCAAAAGTACAGAAAGAGAGAGAATTATGGCTAGTGTTAAGGAGTGAATAATGTAGGACGACAAACATAACTTGCTTAAACATGTTAGTTAGTTTGACAACTTCATACGAAGAATATGGTCTCATATGGATAATGGAGAGCTGAACCATGTTATGTTATGAATCTGATTAACATTTTCTTTTTAAGTAGTTTGCTTTGCTTCAATTTTAAAGTTTCTTGACTTCATATATAATATAACTCTTATCCAATATTTATCCGAATACGTCTTCAATTTTAGAGTATTTAGGCTTCATAATCTTTTGAGCATCTTCAATAAATGTATTATAGTGAATTTTATAAAATGATATTTGTTTCTTACTTTTCTTTTTCATTGCATGAACTTGACTTGACAAGGCGTATATTATAAAATTTATAAAAGTAGTGTAAATAAGGTACAATATCATCACTCCTTCAAAAAAAAAACAAGTACAATATCATCATTAATGTATACTTGTAAATTGTAATGAGGTATTATATGAATTAATGCAAGGTAACTTATGTTTTTTTTACCATTAAAACAAAATATATATGAGTTGCAAAAATATGACGTATATGAGCTAAAGGAATTACCACTTATTAGTAGAGTTGGGCATATGAGCTAATATCTGCAGACTTAAGACCAATTTTTTTTAGTCGGTTTAGATTTTATGAGAAAAACAATAGGAGATACTCTTGCAACTTGTTTAAAAGATCCATCTATAGTTGGTATAATCAATGAGTCAATGGAATTTAATTAACATACACTGCTAATTGCATTAGTTCTTTACTTAAATTGCGTCAAAATAATCAATAGAACTATAATAATTCTAAATGCAACTATCCAAAATATCAACTGTAAAAGCAAATTTAAATAAATTTGTTCTAATTAATTACACAATTTGCATATAAAGATTTGTTGGGTCATGAGAACTATATGGCCATGTCATGTACCAAAAAAAACTATGTCCTATGTCGATGTCTATGCATTATTACAATGATAAGTTTTAAAATGGCAAGTCAAAACTATGTAAACAAAGAGATGAGCATGGATACTAGCTAATGTTGCGGAGAGAATCTTGTAGCATGACAAACATAACTTGCTAACTTTGAACAAGTACGGTTATGAATAAGGAGAAGGGATATAGCTTATAAGTAAAATAATGACATCCAAAATGCATCTCTAGAATTTGTCCAACTATACATTAAAAAAGATGGCGAATGCTAGAGGAAGTGGACCCATTTTTTACATGTGGTTTATTATAACGACGGTCGACAATGTTTTTTACAAGTAAAAAATGGGCTCTCTTTATTTTTACGGTTAAAACAATGACATGATTGTCTTAAGTTTAATACAAATTACATCTTTATTTGTGACTGGAGGAGCGTCGAGAGTAACAATGAGTCAATACTTCGGAACCATAAAGGGAGACACTTCATCTCCACCAAAAATCTTAAGGCATTAGGTATATGTATCATCTCTCTAATAAATTCAACATTATTCTAATTCATAGGCGATGTGAGACTTAACCACTTAAACTTGAAACCCAACAATCTCTCCTAAGTATGAGTTCCCACATTCCATATTGATTCAATATCACGATTCATTTCGCTCCACCATCAAGCCGAATCACAACTTTGATACCACTTGTTGGGAGTTCGGGGGAGCGCAAAAAGTAACAACAAGTCAATGCTCTAGGACTATAAGAGAGGGAGACGTCACATCTCCACCGAAAACCTTAAGGCATTTTTTATTTATGGAACCTCTCTTATATATATCCAACATACTCTTCTCATTCATAGTTGACGTGAGATTTAACTAATCACACTTGAAACTCAACTATTTCCCCCTCAAGTGTGAGTTTCCACATTCTATAGTTTCCATATCTCAGGACCCACTTATGTTTCCCCACCAAGCAGAACATGCTCTAATACCACTTGTTGGGGAGTTCAATGAAGCTCGGGAGAAACAACAGACCAATGCTCTAGGACCACAACAGAGGGAGGAGCCACATCTTCACCCAAAACCTTAAGACTTTAGGTATATCCGTATATGTGTCACATATGAATCCAACATTCTTTCCATTCATAGTTGATATAGGACTTAACATGCCAAACCAGAATTCTGACACCATTTGTTGGGGAGTCAGGAGTAACAATGGGCCAATGCTCTAGGACCATAAAAGAGGAAGACACCACATCTCCACCCAAAACTTTAATGAATTAGGTATACGTGTCACCTCTCTTATAAATCCAACATCGTTTTCATTCATAGTCGATGTGTGACTTAACTCCTCACACTTGAAACCCAACATGTTTTAATCTAATTGGTGTCAATTAATTCATGATTCTAACCATAAAAACGAGGATGATCGTTAAATTATAATTCCAAACAACAATGTATGTTGTTGATAAAATTTTAAATATTTTTAAGTAAAGTTGTTAGACTCGCGTGTCTACTCAAACTCATAAATTATCCATAGACTTGACTCGTGGATTCGTACGAGTCTATAGAAAATAAAAAATGTCTTTCAAAAACCTATAAGTGACACACAAACATATATATTTAAACCTGTAAATTACTCATATATTTAAACCTTTACATTACTCATAAATGACATATTTATATAATAGAACACCAATTAGCATAAAAGAAGTAGCACCCAGATCTCACCAACCTCCATCGGCTCAAGCACATGACTGGTTGTACCACCCACTCATAGAAGGAGCAAGGGTTACTAGAATATTTTACCAAAAACCATTTTCAGGATGAAAATTTCATCTTATCGACCAAATACTCAACATAAACAGTTTCCATAGCAAAGATTAAATCATTATGAGAGATCTAGATAGACCACACAGCCGCATGCCAAATTAACACTCAATCCAACCTAGACTTCCTACCCACTCCTAGCCCTAGGAACCATTCAAACAAACTAGTAATACTATTGGGGGGAAACTAGCTGAAACCCTAACCATCAGACAAGTTTATACCTAAAAAGGAAGATGCAGATACAGGTAGTGAAAAGATGGTCAATTGACTCAACGAAGTCCCCACATAAAGCACAAAAGAACTGAGATGCCTCCCTAAAAACTCGACGTCCAATGAGGTTTTGAAGGTTGAAGATAACAGCGCCGGAAGATGAACATGCTTGGTGATTTTGGTGAAGGTGAAAAGCGCAGGTGAAAGTATGAAGTGCAAACGCGTATTCTTTTTTGGGTTAAATGTTTTCCAACTCGACCCGATTTCAAAAAGCCCAATTCCTTTGCCTAACAAATCAGCCCAACACGTTTTTGTATATGACCCTGCATCGGGAACTCGTTCCTGACCACGACAAAGCACAAAACGACCCTAATAGAGCGTAAGTAAGAGTGGTTGGCCGGAGCACGTAAAGTCGTGTGACCCTACGACCCAACGCAAGACCCTGACTACATAGATGCCACCTCAATTTTTTCTAGTTCTAGGTTCCGATTGACATGCACCGCAACACTTCAGACCTATAACAATTATAATTACTAGCGGACCAGACAGTGTGTCTAACTTATCTAAAAAAAAATGATATGTCTTATGTTATGGTGAATTTGTTAATAAATTTTTTTTGCAGCTAAATCAAAAAGAAAAATATGTGTCTTATATTATGGTGAGTTTGCCAAAAGAAATAAGGGTATTATTGGCAATATAAAAAGTCCACGTAGATTACCTAAAAAAAACCAATTTGGGCTACATATCGGTTCCCCATGCACTGCAATCTTCATCACAACAGTCACTTGAACAGTAACCACACTTTTTATGCACTGCAATGCTGCAACACTTCATAACAATAGTCACTTTTCACACCTTTTATGTACTGCAACACATCGGCATTATATTAGTCACTTCAAAAAGTTAACTTTTAGCTTATAACCTAAAAGTTTTGTTTATTTTGTTTTGAGTTTATAGTTTATTTTATTTAGTTATAGCTTATTTTCAAACGTTATTTCAAGTAGTTTATAGTTTTTAGCTTATTGTTTTTTCTTCCACTTTTATCCTTATTGTTTTAACTAAAATTCAAGTTTACCCTTTATCATTTATTTTAATTTCAAATAAAATAATTATAAGATTTTGGAATACAAAATATCTCTCGCAAATTTATATATGTATGTTACATTCCCTTGCGTTTTAACTCCACCTTGCAACATCAGAGGACAATTACATCAAATGTAATTTTATTATGATTATCTTAAATATTAAAATATTAATTTCATATAGTTTTTTTTTTTACAAACATAAAATAATTATAATTATGTTTTAAATATGAGCATATTATGTACCATTTTTTTTTACGAAGCATATTATGTACCTTATAATGCTAAATATAATTGATAACATTGTGTTTGTTATTTATGTATGTATGTTATGAACGTTTATTCATTACGTTAACAATACTATATCTTTTTCTTTTACAAGACAATACTATATATTATATTTATATTTAGTGTTATATGTCTTAAGTTAAATTTTATTATTACAAAATTTACATATTGAATAAATTCTATTGTTATGTTTGATTTTTTATACAGTAAAAAAACTGAAATAAAAATATTTGAATAATGACATTTAAAATATAAATTAAAAATTAAAATTACTAAGATATATGTATTTTAAATATTAATTTGATATTATTAAGAATGTCCTTTTAATTGATTCAAAAAAAAAAATCCTTTTAAGTCATTTTACATTTATCAGCTAGTTGAACAGCTAATTACCAAACACTTCAATTAGCTTATCAGCTATAAACTAGCTTATCAACTAACCGCTATTTTTACCAAACTGAGCCTATATCTTCCGTGGAAGAAAAACTATTACTCTGTTTCTTTTTAAAGTGTCATTTTAAATTTTTTTCTTTGTTGTTGTTGTTTTTTTTTTTATACTTTAAAGTTACAATTCATCAATTATACTCGTATTCTCTCAATAACTTGTGCTTCACATTTTCCATATAAAATTACTCCATCCATTTTTTTTAGTGTTATTTTAGAATAATTTTTTGTTTCTATTTAATTTTCGTTTTGATAGTTTAAAGTTACAATTTCTCAATTATATATTTTTCTCTCAATAACTCATTACTTTACATTTTCCATAAAATTAATTCTATATTTTTCAATAATTACAATACTTTTTTCAAAATGAGAGTAGAATAGGAAAAAACTTCAATAATCACTATTTTGATTGGAGCGACGTCTATATTAAAACGACACTTAAAAAATATCGGTGAGAGTATTAAAGTAGTACTTTTCTATCATGCTTACAAGTTCAAATTATGTATTTTCAAAGAATTATTGTCACGCGACTAAATATTATTATTTTTAGTCACATTCACAAAATTTTAATTTTTTATTTATTATTTTAATATTAACTTTTTTTATTTTAGATTATAAAATTTAACATAAAATATTTTTCAATCGACTTTAATAATTTATTTGAAATTTGTATTTTATTTTGTATAATTTCATTTAATGCCTTTTGCTGCTCCACAATGCTCTCTCCAAAACGAAAGTGAAAGAAGCCTGCAGGAACCGATAAATACTTCTGCTACGAAAAAAGGTTGTGATAAGAAACGTTCAATTTTTCGCGCTCTTGCTATGATTAGGCGATCCTCTTCGGATAATTCGTCCAACCCAAGAATAGCTATAATGTCCTGAAGTTCTTTGAAGCGTTGTAACGTTTGTTTAACTCTTTGCGCAGTTTGATAATGTTCTTCCCCAACGATCCGAGGTTGGAGCATGGTTGACGTTGAATCTAAAGGATCTACTGCTGGATAAATACATTTGGCAGCTACCCACTCTTTTTTCCCCACATTGCTGGGAGGCCTCCTCTTTCCGTCCCCTCTTTCTGAAGTAAGAGGATTGCATATGTTAATGATGTGAGGATAAAATATATGCATTAGAAGTTTGATTATAGTAAAATAAAATTTTTAATTTTTCTTTTTTGAATTGCCAAAGAAATATGCTATAAATTGAAATAAAGTTAAGCACAAATTGTAATCCACAAAATGCTATAAATTCTATTTTTACGAACTAGAGCCTTTATATAAAATGGGAGTAAAGCGTATAATTTAACAAAAGAGAATGAAAATAGTGTAATTTAAACGATTTTAAGAGAGAATACCATAATTTACTCCATTAACAATTATATCCAACAATGTAAATGAAAGGACAACTAAATAGTTATTTTTTTTTATAAAAATAAATTTCTCAAAAATAAATTAATTGCATTGAATTAAATTGTAAATTGTAAATAAAAATACAGTATTGTTGGTATCCCTCTCACACACACTTTCTTTTCGAAAGTTGCGCATCCTCGAGAGTTAGATCGCTCTTTACTGGTAACCATCTGACAGACCCGATATTGTGTCTCGGGTGTTTAAAATGAAACTGGATCAACTGATTATAGATTTATTTTTCAGAACAGTTGATGCAGGCAAGTTTTTAATATTCGACAACTTATATAGAATACGTTATTTATCCAATCAGATTATTTAAATGATATTGACTTTCTTTGCAGTTATGTATACTGTTGAGTTTCAAAAAAGAGGTCTTCCGCACGCTCACATTCTTTTATGGTTAAGTGGTGCTCATAAGTTGAAAACAGGTGCTGATATTGACCGCATAATTTCAGCAGAACTGCCTTATCCAGAAAAATATCCAAAGCTAGCTGATGTAGTCACTAGATACATGATTCATGGGCCATGTGGAGATACTAACAAAAAGTCTCCTTGCATGAATAATAAGTTTAGGTGTTCTAAGTACTATCCAAAACAGTTCAAGCCTACCACCTCAATCGACGACGACGGTTATCCAATTTACAAACGTCGCGATTCTGGTGTTTCGATAGAAAAGATGGGAGTAAAGTTAGACAATAGGAGTGTTGTACCATATAATCCTAAACTTTTGATGAGGTATGGTGGAAATGTAAATGTTGAGTACTGTAATAAGTCAAACTCCATAAAATATCTCTTTAAATATGTCAACAAAGGCCCCGACAAAGCTTCTTTGGAGATAAGCAATCGTGGAAAAAACGGGGAGAAAGAAATTGTTGACGAAATTAAGCAGTATTATGATTGTCGATATGTTTCACCGTGTGAGGCAACTTGGAGGATTTTCAAATTTGACATTCACCACCATCATCCCCCTGTAACACGATTAACTTTTCATCTCGAGAATCAGCAAACAGTGTCATATAACGACAGGCAACCACTTCCTGCAATTGTTGAGAGGAATGAAGAAAAAAAATACAATGTTTCTTGCTTGGTTTGCTGCAAATGCCATGTTCGTAGAAGGGCGAGATCTAACATATGGAGAATTTCCTACCAGGTTTGTCTACCATAAGGAAGACAGAATGTGGCGACCAAGACAGCAGGCATACAATATTGGAAGGCTTCAATACGTGCCACAAGGTGTCGACGAGCTCTATTACATGAGATTACTACTCAATGTTCAAAGGGGGTGCACCAGTTATGAAAGTATAAAGACAGTAAATGGACATACATTTAACACGTTTCAAGAAGCATGTGTTGAGTTGGGATTGTTGGCAGATGATAGAGAGTTCATTGATGCAATTAAAGAAGCGAGTCTGTTATTTTCTAGTAACCAGTTAAGAAATATGTTTGTGGCAATGTTGACAATGAACACAATGGAACAACCAAATAAAGTTTGGAACCAAACATGGAAGTTGTTAGCCGATGGAATTGTTTACGACAGACGGAGGACTTTAGATTTACAAGGTAAATTGTGTAATTAATTTTCTTTATTTAATGGTCATTATATAATTCATTTGTCATTTCATGTAGGTCTCCAGATTTCAGATCGTGATCTGGAAAAGTTGTGTCTGATTGAGGTGGAAAAGTTGCTTCAATCAAATGGGAGGTCTCTTGAAGACTACAAATCAATGCCGAAATCAGATTTATCTAATGTTCAAGATTACCAGAATAAGCTAATTGTTGATGAGCTTAACTATGACAAAGATGAAATGGCAAAAATTCACTCATCTTTGATCGCTAAGTTGACAACAGAGCAAAAGGGTGTTTATGATGAAATCATGACATTAGTGATGTCTCAATTAGGTGGCTTCTTTTTCCTGTATGGATATGGTGGTACCGGTAAAACATTTCTTTGGAATACGCTATCGACAGGACTACGGTCACAAGGATTAATTGTGCTTAATGTCGCTTCCAGCGGTATTGCTTCATTGTTGCTACCTAGAGGTAGGACCGCTCATTCAACTTTGGCAATCCCTTTGGAAATTGACGAGCTATCCAGTTGCACCATAAATAAAGAGAGTCCTAAGGGACAACTACTTCTGCACACAAAACTAATCATATGGGATGAGGCACCAATGATGCACAGGTATTGCTTTGAGGCTGTGGACCGTACGTTGTGTGATATAACCGAGGTTAAAAATAGACCATTCAGAGGAAAGGTTGTTGTTTTGGGGGGTGATTTTAGACAGATATTACCGGTGGTTAGGAGAGGTTCTAGACAACATATCGTGTCGGCTGCGGTAAACTCATCTAAAATTTGGGAAAGTTGCAAGGTCTTGAGACTTACCGAAAATATGAGGCTCGCCAGATCAAATGACAATAGTAACACAGATTCTATACGATTGTTTGGTAAATGGCTGCTTAGCATCGGAGACGGCGATAGCAAATCAGACGAATGTGGTGAGTATGACATTGATATTCCCGAAGACCTTTTGATAAAGGATTGTGCAAATCCTTTACAAGAATTGGTGGACTTTGCATACCCTCAGCTGCTGCAAAACATTAGCACTAAGCATTATTTTGAAGAGCGGGGAATTCTTGCTCCTACTTTGGACTCTGTTTAGGAGGTCAATGAGTATATCATGTCACAAATTCCAGGTGAAGAAAAAGAATATTGTAGTGCTGATTCGGTGTGTAAATCAGACAAAGACAGCGACGTTACAGGAGAATGGTTCACTACGGAGTTTTTAAATGAAATTAAGTGTTCGGGACTTCCAAATCATAAGTTGAGACTAAAGGAAAACGTGCCTGTCATGCTTATGCGCAACATTGATCAAGCACGTGGGTTGTGTAACGGAACAAGACTTTTGGTAAATTATTTGGGAAAGAGTATAATTGGTGCAACATTGCTCATAGGAACAAACATCGGTGACAAAATTGTGCTTTCTCGCAAGAATTTAATTCCAACTGATCCAGGACTACCTTTTAAATTTCAAAGGAGACAATTTCCTTTGACTCTTTGTTTTGCTATGACAATTAATAAAAGTCAAGGACAATCGCTCTCCCATGTCGGAATTTATCTTCCTCGACCCGTATTCACTCACGGTCAGTTGTATGTTGCGATGTCTAGAGTCAGGTCGAGAAATGGACAAGTTGTTGATTTTGGATGATGAACAAAAAGTTTGCACTTCAACTAAAAATGTTGTGTATCGTGAGATCTTCAGCAATGTCTAAATTTTTTTTAAGGTAATGTCTAGCTTTCCAATCATATCTACTAATAATGATGTTCATTTGGATCACCATTGAAATATTAAGCTACTGGGTTATATTTGTTCAGTATTGGTTATTTTCTTCTTATATCTATCCAAATTTTGTCCCTTTAAAGGTTGTTTATTTTGATTTCTCATTGAATTACACAACAAATGCAGTAATCAACATATAACTAAATAACAACATCAACAAATGAAGAAAACAAATCATAAGGCACATAATCCAACTATTCTATAAGGAAATTATAATTACATAGCTTTACTCAATTGGATGACCTTTCTTCAGCTGCTCGCCACTTTAGAAATTTTCTAACTCTCCACCAGTTCAACATTGTTTCCAGCCTCTCTCCACTGCTTCATAGATTTGATCTCCTCTCTAGCATTATAAGCATCAGCACATCTCCGGTTGAATCAGGAAGACCGTTAATCGAACCTTTAACTCCTCATACTCGTGCTTCACCTTCCTACGAAATTGAACCCCTATTTTGAGATGTTAGATTGTAGGTACAGCGATTTCCATTTATACAGATTATGAAACAAAGGAATCAACTGGTGATTTTGAATAACGGTGTCATGGTGATGAAGGGGTTTTTTTTCAGAAATGAAGGAAGTAATGAGATGGTAATGAGGAGAGGAAGGATCTTAGATAACATAAATATTACCTCCTTTCTAAATTATATGTCACTTTGACATTTTTACACATATTAAGAAATGTAATCATTGTTGTATGGAAAAGAGAAATTATGAGTTGATTTACAAAATTGTCCTTTATTTATTATATTGAAAAAATAAATTGAAGAATTGAAAGAAGAGAGAGTAATAAATAGTTAAGGGTATAATAGGTAAAGTTGCATTAAATGCTTCATTGGTAATGTAAAGTGACATATAATTTGTATAAATTTTTTCTCCACAGTGACATATAATTTAGAACGGAGGGAGTATCTATCTATCTACTGCTATTATTTAGTAATTATTTTTTGGTTACCTATTATTTAGTAATTAGTAAAGTACAAATAAACCTTTTTTTTTTCTTGCTTCGAAAAAAATTCCATCTTTTTTCAACCAATGTTTTATTTTTAAACTTCCATTTGTTTTTGTCGATTAAACATGCCAACGTCAGTAATTTTTTTTTGTTTGACAAACATTATTCAATTTTTTATTTAATTTACTTCTTTTTTGGTCTTATATGTATTTAATTTACTCTTTAACTTCTCTTATAAGTTTTATTTATAATTATCTTATAAGTTCAATAAATAAATTAGTTTTGATAAATATAAATTTGTCAATTACTAAACTAATTTTTATTTTAGTAAAGTTTAATGGATATATGTTATCTCTAGGTAAATTAATTTTAGGAGAAAACTTAGGTCAAATATCATACATCATTTTGGTTATGTTCTCCTCTTAAAATATGACACATCAATAATTTTTTCCATATTCTCCTCTTAAGATGTTGATGTGTTAAATTTTAAGTGGAGAACATGACCAAAATGATGTATCATACTTGACCTAGATTTTCTCCTTAATTTTACACTAATATTCAATATGAATTAAGCGTTTTTCCATGTCATACGATTAATGTATGATGTATGTCCTGCTATTATTTTACACTAATATTTAATATGTATTTACTTTTAGTCCCTAAAAGTTATTTTAAATTTATGAAATATATTAATTTACATATATTTTTCATCGACCATTAACCCGTGCGAATGCACGGGTAAATTATACTAGTACAATATTGTTGGTATCTATGAAGCACGGACTCTGACATGGACACCGCGACACGACATGGACACGGACACCGCGACACCGCTAATGTAAAAAATATAGGACACCGACACCGCTACATATTTATAAAAAATATAAATTTAGAATCAAAATATATACATGTAAATCTAAGTTGAGGAAGTTATTTCTTCAAAAAAAAAATTAAGCAAAGTATGATAATATTTTACCTTTATTTATCCATCTACTTTTGAATAAACTAAAAATATTGTAATCAAAATATAATATTTTCAATACTTTTTTGGTCAATGATATTATTTCGACACATCTCTAACTCTTATAGGTATGTCTAATATGTGTCTTCGAAGATTATAAGCAAAGAAAAAATAAATTTTTTGGGGACACCTGTCCGACACGTGTGTACGAGTGTCTTACAGGTGTTGGACACCGATCAAAAAAGTGTCGAAGTAAAGAAAAAATTGAATTTTTTCGGACACCAATTTGAACTATCCGACACGTGTCGGACACCGCGACACGCCTAATCATAGAGGTGTCCATGCTTCATAGGTTGGTATCCCTCTCACACACACTTTCTTTTCGAAAGTTGCGCCATCCTCGAGAGTTAGATCGCTCTTTACTGGTAATGTAATGCAATCATTTTGAACTTTATTTATGTATTTATCCTCTTTGCCATTAAAAAAAAAATTATGTATTCTATTTGATACTTCCTCCGTCCCACTTTCATTGCCACATTTGAAAAAAAAAATTGTCCCATAATACGACCCATTTCAATTTTTTATGTTATTTTTCCATTTCTACCCCTTATAATGATTGCCTTTTCACTTTCTCACCACATTTTGCCTCTTCACATTCTCACCATATAACAAGGGTAATTTGGTAAAATTAATATTATCTCTCATTCATTTATGTACTTTTCTTAATATGTGTGAAATGGTCAAATGTGGCAATGAAAATGGGACGGAGGGAGTAGTATACTAGCTATAGTACTAGAATTCAATGTTCTAGGTTCGACCCCAAGGTTGGACATGCAACAAAGTTAAAACTCTTAGAGAGAGTTTGCCGCCCATTTGGGTTCCACAAGCTCGAGGGAAAGTTAAAAGTAATTAATTTCATGCATTGTTTTGATTATTATCATTTATGCATTCATTCTTTTTCTGATGCGCGACTAAGTTGACTCTTGATACATGAATTTGCCAGAATCTAACCACAAGTTCAATGCAAGTGAGGATTCATGGGGATTTGAATCATTGATGACTTTAGCAGATCTTCATGATCGTAACAAGGGGTTTATTGTGAAGGATGCTTGTATTGTTGGTGTAGAGGTTTTTGTTTGTATGTCAAGCCAAGAGAAACCAATGAATCAAGCAGCTAGCTTAACATTTGGAAGCCAGACTGGTCTTATAGATGTGGAAGTCCCAAGGCCAAAATCAGAAGGTCAATGTCAAATTTAGAAATTTTCATTACTTATATTGATATCGATTGTATTATAGGAGCAATTTTGTTAAAATCGCAAGTTAACTAATGGAATTGTACAACAATCCCACAATTTAAACTCTTCCGAGTACAATTCAATTGGTTAAACTATCGACTATGACAATTTTTGTGTGTGACGGCTATGGCGTTTGTTTTTGGATAATTGCATGCTATTTATTTTTTTGCATGTTCTAGCAAAGGTTGGAGATATGGAGGATAAACTATCTAGTGTTGAGAAATTTACATGGAAGGTTGAAAATTTCTCATGCTTTAACAAGGAAATTTACTCCAAGCCTTTTGTCCTAGGCAGCTATCCATGGTATGGTATTTGAATGAATGCATTTGCAAGTACGTGTTAGAATTTCCCGTGATCTGATTTTGGTTTTGCTTTAGGAAATTTCTTCTTTACCAATGGGGTGACAATGTAGGCGACTTATCAATTTTTCTCCTAGCTGTGCAAACTGCTAATATGTCTAAAGGATGGTGCAGACATGTGAAATTCAGGTTGATTGTATTTAACCAGTTTGACAGCAACAGAACAATCACCTCTGACGGTATTTTTCCTTTTTCTTATGGTGGTTTCATTTTCTTCTTTCTAAAAGCCTTACTTTACCTAAAACCAAAGTTTTAAATCGCGGTCACGGATGCGGTAATGATTGTGAATGTGGTCATTAAGGTTGCTGCAACGCACAATGCGGCTGTTGCGGCGTGAAATCATTTTGAAATTTCACAAACAATATAAAATGATACCACTATGCCACTACACTCTTTACTCACCATTGCACTGTCTTAGTTTAGTCCATAAGCACTAATTCGAATGTGCTTAAAATACACGGTTGAGAGATTGTTAAAAGTAAGATTTTTCATTAGATTTGACACAAATTAAGATTTGAGTTCATAAATTTTTATTTTTTGGTAAGAAAATTTTAACGAACATAGCCAAAATTGTCTGATGCGGCCTAAGATGAGGTTACGATGCGACCGTACACGTAAATTAAACTCGCTACAATTGCGGTCAGATGCGGTTGCAGAAGTTACCGCATCAACAATATTGTGGCCGTCTTTGTGAATGCGGACCACAATTTTAAACCATGCCTAAAATACTAATTTAAGAATCAATTTTATAGTACTCAGGCGTGTATATTCTTTCGTTCTTCATTAGAAGCAATTTAATTAATTGACTTTTGATATGATACATGTTTTTCTCAGAGATTGAACAAAAGTTCACTGCAAGTGCCAATGGCTGGGGTATTCAATCATTGGTGTCTTCAACTGTTCTTCATGATCCTCAAAGTGGATTTCTTGTAAAAGATGTTTGTATTATTGGTGTCGAGGTTTCATTTCACCCGACAAAATATGAAAAGCCGGTGAGTCATGCAGCTATGGTAACTAAAAATCTGGAAGTTGAAGTCATAAAGCCAATGCTAGAAGAACATCAAGGCCAAAATGCCGGCGAGCTTAAGGATTTAAAGGGTTTAGGACAAATAGAAAAAGCCTTCATTCCATTACTAGAAAAACTGTGTTCTATGTACCCTTCACTTATTGATTGCCAGCAAAAAAGAAGTCTTAAGTTTAGGGAATGGGCTTTCACTGCTTTAGGCAGAGTTCTTTATTTCCTTAAGACTCGAAAGGTGAAAGATATGAATGACTTAGCATGTAAGGATCTTCAAATTTTCTGGGAGGAACTTCAGTCATTTGATTTTGAGTTGACTTGGCTAGAACCTCATGTTCAATCAGCCTTAGGAATGAAGAATTATTTGGAGAAAGTGAAGAAGGTAGATAAGCTAAAGCATAATGTGGTAACTCTAGAGATGGAAAAGGAGAAGCTGAAAGCAAAGTTGGCTATTGTAGATGTAAATCTTGATGTTGCTAGAGACTTGTTGATAGCAGAAAATCTTGAAGAGTTAGATTTGGATGCTGAACTAGGATTTATTAAACTATAAGTCTATAGCTAAATCTGCATGTTGATGTAATTGGTGTCAACTTATTATTTTATTAAGGCTTAATTGCATTTTTTGTTTCTTAATTTTGATCTTCCTAATTTCAAATGTGCAATTAATTTGAGAGTGTACCAAATACGAACATTATGCAATTTTGGTCTTCCTAATTTCAAATGGTAAAGTATCCACTTGTACCAAGTACGTTTTGGTATTCGGGTACGCATGTGATTTATAGAAATAAATATTTTATTTGAACTTAATTAATTAATTAATTTTAGGGTGTTTATGTGTTATTTAATTAATTTAGTGGGATAGAGGCAAATAATTAGCTGGTTATCATAATTAAACTAGACTTTTAATTGGTAGTAAATTAATTAAGAGGAGACATGAGAGAAATTAATTTTAGTTAAGAGAGTTTTTAGCCAAAAATAAAAGATTTTTTTTTTGTTTTCACCACCAGTTTAATATGGTTTGGTGGGACAATTCTGACATCAACAAGTGGTTCCAGTCCCCTTTCAATCGCAGTTGCAGAGATCAAACCGTATTATTTTCTATCAAGTTCAGCGTCAATCACCAGTACCACTGGAACAAACCAACGATTGGTCTCTCTGTTTATAATTTTTAGTTGTAATAGAGTTTTAGGGGATGTATTGGATTGAGATTTCAATGGATTTTAATAGACTTTTTTGTGTTAAAAAGTTCCATTGTTATTCAATCAAGACTTTTATAAAATCAAATCTTCTGTTATTCAATTAAGACAATTAAGAATTTTTTTTCAGGGCAATGAAATCTGCTGTTATTCGATTGAGATTTCTCATGACTTATAAAATGTCACTTGGTATTCAAAAATCAACAAATTTTGGTGTCGATTTCGTGAGACTTTTTAGTTAAAAATATACTTGAGAGACTCTTCCAACAATCTCATCAAAAACCTTGAGACTTTTTCAAACTCTCCATGACTTTTTTCTTTCAGAGTTTATCATCACTGTACCAGAATTTTTCTTCTTCTTCTTCTTTTCTTTCTTCACATGCTTATCAAATATGGTTTTTGCAAGTTTTCTTTTTGAACAAATTCTGCAACTTTTTTTCATATTGGATTTAACACTTTTGTTATTTCTTGTGTTATTCCGGCCATTGAAGTGAGTTATGCAGTTGGTTTAACTAAAAAATTACATTTTTTTTATATATACAATCGGTAATCGGTGATTCACTTGCTCCATCTGCTTCTATTTCCAACATCGTACGTAGAGAAAAACACAAATTTTTTCATCGTATGTTTTTTTATTTTATTTGGATTCCCAAAAAAATATATTTTTTTCTTTATTACTCTTATAATTTTTTTATATGAAAATTTACTGAGTCTTTTTAAATTTTCCTAATATATATTGAGTCTTTTGAAATTTTTCTAATATATAAAGTATTATGAAATCTTGATTGTAAAAAGTCTTTTTAAAAAAAAAATCTCAAAATTCATTCAAATCATGTGTTAAAAATCTTGATTGTAAAAATCTTTTGAAAAAAACTTTTAAAATCTCATAAAATCAATATAATCTCACGAAGTTATTTAAAATCTTCAAGACTTTTTTTGCCAAATAAATCTCTTGAAATCCCAATCGAATACACCCCCTAAAATAAAGGATTTATAGTTAAAATAAAAATGATATGAGATATGACGAATATTATTTTGTTAGAAATTAGTTCCAGAGATTATGTGAAAAAATATATATCAAAAGATGAGATTTTTTAGGAGATAATTATTAAACCAAATCTGTTTATAATTATCTTTCTTTTACAAAAGAGGAAACAAAAATTATGATTTATGAGAGTTTCCACAAAATTAGAAAAGAGAGAGTTCAGAAACAAAAGTTTGGGAGACACACTAGGCTATGGAGAGGAAGTCAATCTAAGAGGATCATCAATCACAAACCTTGAAGGAAATTCTGCAAAAATCTAAGGTAAGGGGATGAATGAGTTCACATCTAGGGTTAGTATTAACCATGAAAGTAGTAGAAGGACCTTGCTCTTCTTCCCCTTCCCCTTCCCCTTTTCTTTTTTATGTTTTGATTTTCTTATGAATCTTTTGAACTAAATCCTATTTTTTGTAAAGTGTGTAATTTTTATAGAAGTTTATCAATGAGACAAATATACCTAATACCTTCTAGTAATTTCTACCAAGTTAAAATTGTCCTATTAAGATGATGCTGAAATTTTTAGTAAAATAAATCCGATTGATTTCTTTTGAAAAATAGTAACTAATGATACTATATTCACCTAAGAATGATTTAATTGGACTCAAATTTGAAATGATAGTACTTTATTTCAAAAACTAGCACTCTATAACATGCCTACAGTAGAGTATTGAGAGGATGTTGATTTCTTCTAGGTTGTTATTCAGTTCAATTTTTTATAATTATTATTTGAAGTTTTAATTAAATTCCGCTGTGAGTTTCTAAATAGTAGTAGATGATTGATTTTTTGAAGTTGGGTTTTAGTGTGTTACATAGTTGGTAGCATAGAAGGTCGGTCCAGTCAGACTAAGTGGACCTTACTACATTACTTGCAATTTTTTTTTTAATTAAAACTACTTTTTATTTATTAATAAATAAATAAAGGATAATATGTTTGATCAGTTTTATGTGTTGCTTGCTAACATGTTAATTGCTAGATTATTTTTATGCGACACATGTGTCTTTAATTCTTGTTTTATGTTGATGATTTTTATTATGCTAATTTCCATGATTTGGTTACAATCATTTTTGCATGTTCTAGCAAAGGTTGGAGATATGAAGCATAAACTATCTAGTGTTGAGAAATTTACATGGAAGGTTGAGAATTTATGTTGCTTGAACAAGGAAATTTACTCCGAGCCTTTTGTCCTAGACGGCTATCCATGGTATGGCCTGAACAATTGTTTATAAAGTAGAGACAATCCTCACTTTATGATATTAGAATTTCCTGTGATTTGATTTTGGTTTTTCTTTAGGAAGTTTCTTCTTTATCAATGGGGTGACAATGTAGGCGACTTATAAATTTTTCTTAGTGCTGTGCAAACTGCTAATATGTCTAAAAGATGGAGCAGACATGTTAAATTCAGGTTGATTGTATTTAACCAGTTTGACAGCAACAAAACAATCACCTCTGACGGTATTTTTCCTTTTTTCTTATGGTGGTTTCATTTTCTTCTTTCTAAAATACTTACTTTACCTAAAATCAATGTTTTAAATTGCAGTAGGAGATGCGATAATTGTTGTAATTTTGGTCATTAAGGTTGCTGCAACGCGCAATGCGGCTGTTGTAGCGTGAAATTATTTTGAAATTTCACGAACTATATAAAATGACACCACTATGCCACTACACTATTTACTCACTAGTGCAGAGTGTTAGTTTATTCCATAAGCATTGATTCTTATGTGCTTAAAATACACCGTTGAAAGATTGTTAAAAGTAAGATTTTTCATTAGATTTGACGCAAATTAAGATTCGAGGTTCATAGATTTTAGTAAGAAAATTTGAACGAACATGGTCAAAATCGTCTGATACGACTTAGGATGCGGTTACAATGTGACCGTACACGTGAATTAAATTCACACCGTAATTGCGGTCCGATGCAGTTGCGGAAGTTACCGCATCAAACAATACTGCGTCCGCAATTGCGGATGCATGCTTCAATTTAAAAACATTGCCTATAATATAGAAGCAGTTTAATTAATTGACTTTTGATATGATACATGTTTTTCTCAGAGATTGAACAAAAGTTCACTGCAAGTGCCGATGGCTGGGGAATTAAATCATTGGTGTCTTCAACTGTTCTTCATGATCCTCAAAGTGGATTTCTTGTAAAAGATGTTATTATTATTGGTGTAGAGGTTTCATTTTACAAGACAAAATATGAAAAGCCAGTGAATCATGCAGCTATCTTAACTAAAAATAGAAGAAGGTCAAGACCAAAGAAAGTCATAAAGCCAACCCTAGAAGAAGGTCGAGACCAAAATGCCGGCGAGCTTAAGGATTTCAAGGGTTTAGGACAAATAGAAAAAGCCTTCATTCCATTACTAGAAGAAGTGTGTTCTATGCACCCTTCACTTATTGATTGCCAGAAGAAAAGAAGTCTTAAGTTTAGGGAATGGGCTTTCACTGCTTTGGGAAGAGTTCTTTATTTCCTTAACACGCGAAAGGTGAAAGATATGAATGACTTAGCTTGTAAGGATCTTCAAATTTTCTGGGAGGAACTTCAGTCATTTAGTTTTGAGTTGACTTGGCTAGAACCTCATGTTCAATCAGCCTTAGGAATGAAGAATTATTTGGAGAAAGTGAAGAAGGTAGATAAGCTAAAGCATAATGTGGTAACTCTAGAGTTGGAAAAGGAGAAGCTGAAAGCAAAGCTGGCTATTGTAGATGTAAATCTTGATGCTGCTAGAGACTTGTTGATAGCAGAAAATCTTGAAGAGTTTGATTTGAATGCTGAATTAGGATTTATTAAACTATAAACCTATATAGCTAAATATGCAATGTTGATATAAATGGATTTTGATGTACTTGTAGCTCATGACATTCAATTTTGTGGACAATCTACAATATGATAAATGAGTGTCTTTGATGAATCTAGTTTGAGACTGAATGAATTTGGATTCATTTTTTTTCTTTCTTTTCCTTTATATGTTTTGTTATGTACATTTGAAGTTTTAATCACTGTGATCATTATATGTGTGATATCTTGGAATTCGAATTCTTCCAGTAAAAAAAAAAGTGGATTTCAAATTCTAAAAATTGAAGGATAATCTTAAATGCAATTTTGACAATAGTCTATTTAATGTCATTGACTTTTTTCTTGGGAGACATAAAGTAAATATCATTCACACACGTAATTGTAGAGACTAATTTTTCGAATTTTGTGGAGATCTAAATAGGTGACAAACTCTTCATAAATTTTTTAATATTGCTGCATCTACGTGCCCAAGTTAGAATATTGAACTTAAAATCTTAATTAAACTAAAAGAGACATGCGTCATCTCATCTAACGCTATTAAAAATTGCATTGACTTTATTATTAGTAGGAAGCATCCAAGAAGGAAGGAAGCTCGGTAATCAAACTTAAAAAATGCTTTAAAACCAATTAAGCAACCACTACCGACTTTGGATTATAAATTATAGCATGTATCAAGTTAGGCACATGCTGTAGGCTGTAGCAAGAGCAATGGCTTCAAATTTTAGGTGTTCGCTTATTTGGGTGGTTCTCTTTCTCTGTTTGTTGAGCTTTTCTATCAAAGTATTAACGAGGAACATTCCTATCGTTTCTGAACACTACGCAGGTAAAT
Organism: Trifolium subterraneum; assembly: GCA_951799995.1. Lineage (NCBI taxonomy): Eukaryota > Viridiplantae > Streptophyta > Magnoliopsida > Fabales > Fabaceae > Trifolium > Trifolium subterraneum. The sequence goes on along the minus strand of OX637465.1, from coordinate 45,470,102 downwards.
GAACTACCCCATATATATTTAATGTCCATTTTTTCTTGAATTTTAAAAAATATAGATAATGCATCATAATTAAGCTTTCATCATGTTTTTTTTTAGATGAAATGGAACTGAGTAACAGAGTCCTTAGCCAAGAAAACCGACGACCAAAATGTAGGAGGGGAAGAATGACTTATGTTGTGAGTCGTTTCAGGACAGATAAACCACGTTGTCATCATTATTTATGATCTGCTGTAGGATTAATTATTAGATATTATATGATGAAGTTCCAGAAAAATAACTTCGAATCGAGATAGATTAAATTATTTAAGATTTGTGTAAAATTTTAAGAGTCGGGTGATGGTTCAATATAATAGATTAAATTATTTACGATTTGTGTAAAATTTTATTAAACGATGAAATATAATTTTTTACTTCAACTGTAAATTTTGTAAAATTAATATTTTTAAAAATACTATTGGTGTCATTTCATTATATATATATACTCCATCGATCGATCTGGAACCTTAGTCTATGCCACATCTATCGATTTGGAACATCAACGTGTAATAACACATGTTCCAACACAACACCATACTCTGTAACTAACTCTTCCTCCTATGCAAACAAACGCCTCTTCCACCGCCACCCACCTCCCTCTTCAACCAATCCCAACCTACACGGATCTGGATTCACTGTTGTACCATAAGCACGCAGTATCAAGCAGTAACAGATCTCAGCCGTTGATTTAAGATCGGATGGTTTAGATTTTAAATAATCTTTTATAATCAAATGAATCTCAACCATTCATATAGATCGGACAACCCACATTCATTACAGCACCCTGCTATAATTGTGTGAAATATGCTTCCCACCTACACATATTTGCCATTATCTATAGATAACTCATATAGTCGATTAAATCTAATATTCAAAGAAACATCATCTAGCCACCTATCTTTCCAAAACATAGTGTTCTCACCATTTCCCATGTCCATCTAAGATTATTCTCAAACAAATGATCTACAGTTTCTAGCTAGCTGCTAGATTGTACATAGACATTCCAACATTAAAAACATAAAGTTATGGCTATTGGCAAAGGACATAATTTTGTGAGAATCTCAAGTTTTTCAATCCAATACAGTACAATACAAATTGACACAACAAAACTATTTATTCCAACACAAAAAGAAAAGAGTTTATAAAAAAATTCACTATGAAAACTATTTAAAACATAAAAATACGATACAATATACGGAAAAAATACATATGATCAATTTAAAAGGCGACAATTTAAGCATGTAATGTACATAAAACATTGTAACTAACAAGGAATTAATGAAATTGGTTGCGTTATTAGATCGTGAGAACACCAGAAAAAAAAATTCTTTAAAATCTAACGATCCCTTCAATTGTTACATCAAATTTATAGATGATCTGATTCGTTGCGGGATTTTTTTAACCAAGAAGAAAATCAGGCAATGTAAACCCAAAATGTTTGGTAGATTCATCATCGATAGAATTAAAGAAAATGTAAATATGAGACCCATCTTGGATTCCACAATCAACAAGAGATTCCTTTTCTTCATCTTTTGTCATCATTGGCCAATGATCATCATCATGAATAAGGATCAAACGGTCACAAGGGAGTTTCAGCTGAGCTTCAATTTCTCTTTTTAAATCTTCCACCGTGGCATCATTCATCACTTGAACATAAAATAATGTTCCTGTTAAATTCTCTACAACAACCTTCATGGATATGATTATGGACACAAATTATAACTAGTGATGATATAATACTAGGTTTCATTTTTACAATGTTTTGGTTTGAAGCTAAAAAGGAATGATATTGAATAGGGAAAGGAGAGGTGTTAGAGTTTTAGTTGCACACAACACAAATGTTGAAGGGTGTGTTATGTTTGTGTGAGCTGCATTATCGGGAGTTAGTTTGTGGGTATTGAATGAATGAATGTACTAAATTTAGTATGACAAACTTGTCCACATATCTCCTTAACTTTATGATATTGTAATTCATTTTTTGTTTTGAGTAATTGTAGTTAATTTTGATAAATAAATTAATAATTAATAGCATCATATTCATATTTTTAATTAGGGGTGAAAATCAAACTGAATTGCCGAACCATACCAACCGTATATAAACTAATTGAATTGTTATGACAGTTTAGTTTGGTTCGGAATGAACTATCAACAAAATAATAGTCTAGTTCGGTTTTTTTGAACTATTACAATAGTTCGGTTCAATTTCCTCGTTGAACCAATTATAAACAATTCTATTTTTAGTTTTTAAAATTGACTTCATTTTCTTACAAAATTATTGAATATATTTTTGTCCCTTATATAATTTAAATACATGCTGCATAGTTTAATTCTAATTAGATGACGGATCATATCACGTCATTTCACTAGATTAGCTAATTAATAATTCGGTATGTCCACATCACATCAATTTTCCCTCTAAAACTTAATAGACCTACTAATTAAACATACTCCCTCCGTCCCATTTCCATTGTTACATTTGCAAAAAAAAATTTGTCCCATATACCCATTTCAATTTTTTATGTTATTTTTCTATTTCTACCCCTCATAAATGCTTGCCTCTTCACTTTTTCACCACTTTTTGCCTCTTCACTTTTTCACCATATAACAAGGGTAATTTAGTAAAATTAATATTATCTCTCATTCATTTATGTATTTTTCTTAATATGTGTGAAATGGTCAAATGTGTCAATGAAAATAAGACGGAGGGAGTATCATTCTTTTCAAATGTGTTAACCATACATATAATTAGCAAATTGAATCGAGTATTCATATGAATTCAATTAATGTTTTCAAATGCAACAAATCAATACATGAATCCACCGCAATGAATTGATACGGCTCCATCATTTACTAATGAGTCAATTCTATTTTTTTTATTGTTTTCACCATCAATATCCGGCCCACTGGATCGCCTAATCTGATTCAGGGGTCAGTTCTGGCATCAAGTGGTTTCAGTTCCCTTCCGATTGCAGTAGCGGGGAATCGAACAGTGGTCCTCCCTACCAAGTCAATTAATGTTTTCAAATGCAACCGACCAAGTTGTCAAAACAGGCTAATGGCCCTACACGGACCGGCCCATAAGGGCTTTGGGTTTTATCGGGCCGAGTCAAAAAATCTATATTTAAATTCGGTCTTCTTGACTATCCAAAAGTAAACAAGGTCACTTTAACATCATTTGGTTAATGCATACAACAACACATTTAATATAATTTCGAAAGAGCACAATGTGTCTCATCATAACAAAAAATGTTTAAATTATTTGTAGTCTATAATGTCAATTAGATAAGAAAACAATGCTTCTAGGAATTACTAATTTGATTTATGATAATGTTTCAACCATGTACTGAAAATCTATAATGAGAGTGAAAAGGTAAATGATATTGACAAGAAAGGAAAGGTTTTTATATAAAAGATAAAAAATACCGAGACAATAGTAAGTATACATAATCCGTTAAACAAATTTTCAACCGACTCTTTACTTACGTGCAAATTGAGAATCTGGTAAATCGCCATAACCTTGGTTAGAGGGAGCTCCATTTTGAGAAGTCTTCAATAATGTCCGTTGTAATTACTAAACATCTTTAGCAAATATTAGAATCTTAAAAACTCACTTTTTCAGGAGCCAATATATAAATATTTATCCGAAACATTTTAAATTTCACCACAATTTCTGGGGAAACAATGATCGGTGATTTTGGAGTAGAATCTAACTATAATATATCAAAATGAATCATTGTAGGAGATTGCGAAATGAGAGTAGGGATTTTGCGAAATGAACCACAGCACTAACATAGACCAACAAAAACTAACACTAACACGGACCCGATACACTTGAAGCAAAAAGCGCAAACACTACAAATTAATCCTGTCAAACCAGAAAAAGATCTGACCAACATCAACCAATAACAACCAGAAAAATTTGTTCAAATAGTTCATTACTAGTTGTTACCTAAATTGTTTGATAAATTTGTTTCTAAGTTGAAAGGTTGATTCAACTCTAGTCTCAGAGTTCAATCAGTGTGTTTAACATCACTGCTCACAGTGTGTATTAGCTTCATTTTAATAAATTTCCCCAACAATTACAAATTTATATACATTTTTATGACACTAAATGAATTTAAATCACTTTTCTTGTTTCAATTTCTTTAAATCACACCACAACAAACTTAAAAAGAAAATTCATAGTTCAGTTTACACTGCACAACTCAATTAATCAATAAGCTATAAAACAGAAGAAGGGGAAATGGTATACATGACAAATAGCATTGAAGATAACACACGCGGTGACGCGGATAATACAGTTTATACCCAAAATGCAATCAACTTCATTCAAACTTGTTCCAAATTTCACAATACTACTAATACGGATAATATTCTTACAAGATGTTGTTATACCAACTGGTTAAAACTAAAATTAAACATTCTATTTCACACTCAAACCCCAGTAGATCCAAAACCACCTTCACCTCTAACAGTAGAATCCAAATCAAGAACTTCAGAAACTTCAGGAGTAATAATCTTCTCAATTATTAACTGAGCAATTCTATCACCAATTTTCACTTCAAAATCAACATCAGAATGATTAAACAGTATAACCCCAACAGGTCCTCTATAATCAGCATCAATCACTCCAGCACCAACATCAATAGAATGTTTCCAAGTCAAACCTGATCTCGGCGCTGCAAAAAACGTTCAATTTAATCAAAAACCCTAAAATTATGAAAACCCTAAAATTCTAAATTTCTAAAATTCAAAATAGTAGTAGTAATAATGAATAATAGAAGATTGGAAAGGGAAAATGAATTACCAACACGAGCATAGGTTCCTTCAGGGACGGCAATTGAGAGATCCGTAGGAATGAGAGCTTTGCCTCTTGCCGGAACTTTTGTATCGGTGGCGCTGGAAAGATCGTATCCGGCGGAGAGAGGGGAACCTCTGGTAGGTATAACGGCTTTGTCGGAGAGTTTTTTGACTCGGAGAAAAGTGGGTGAGACGACACCGTTTAGGCTAGCCATGATTAAAAACAGAGAACAGAGATTGGAAGTGTGTGTAAATGTGAAGAGGGAAAGTTGAGAGATGATCTGTATATATAGAGAGTGTGATTATGGCGCCAAACTTTCCCGCTACGTACGTTTGTAAATGGGCTTATAAATACTAGTCCAAGTCATTTTTCTATTAATTATTTTTTTATGAACACGAGTATCTTACCATTCTCTGCGTCTAATTGCATAGACTAATAGTTCAAGTCGGGTGCAAAGGGTGGCAAAACTCTCCTCAAGAGAATTTAACGATGTTGAGTTCCTTGTCTCCCATATTGTGTCTTCTGTTCGACCGCATCTTTTCCTTGAATGCCCTCATGCTATTATAATTGTTGGAACTTGGAAAGGGCTTTACCTTTGAAATAAAAGTCCTGCTGAGAAATTAAAGATAAAATTAATGTTAAAAAATAAATTTTTACATTTTTAAAATATTGAATGTATAAATTTTAAGATAAAATTTTCTTATTAATAATATGTTTAATTAGTGTGCTAAAGGACACTATTTAACATTTCCATCGAAACAAAATCTAGTAGCACATGCTAAAAGGAGCCAATTTCTCGGTTGTCATTTTCTATTTGTTTGCAGGTTGAAATGGTGATATCAAGGCACTTGTTTTTGCCACCCTATGGAGTATTTGGTGCATCTGCAATGCTCATATGGGATCACAAGCCTTTCAGCATTGCCATAATTTGTTTACTCGTACAAGACACCATTCATGACTACAATTGGTGAAATACGACTTTTGATAAACACCCCGTTTCGAATTATAGTATCTCTTTGATGAAATAAGTAACAGTTTACTAAAATGTAATGTTGATTGTGCATTTTTTTTTCAACTAACAAGTGTTTTTACATAAACGCTTGTTTCTATGCAACATCGACACTTTAGTGCAAGCTCATACCTTTATGTATTAAACCTTATGGCTTGGTCTATAGAACATAGTATCAAAAGTTCATTCTTAAGATTTAAGTGCTTAATACATTGATGACATAAGGTGCAGAGAAAGAGTTAACTTTTCTTCATTTATTTTACTGATCGAGTTCATAACTCTTGACTTATACACTTGCATACTTTCTTGCATTTTCCTTTATTAAAGAGTTAAATAAATTTTTACTTTATAAATATCTCAAATTTCATTTTAAGTTTATATAAATATTTTTGGTACATTTATTGGATTTAAGTGGCGTGTGTAATAGAAAATAAAAAAGAAGTACTCAAAGTAAAATATATTTAAACGATATAGGGGTAAAACAAATTACAAACACACAAACTAGTCTTCTTTCCCACCTTGCCAATAAGGCTTGAGAGTTTGAAGAATCTAGGAAATAATAGAAATTATATAGCCAAAAAATACCACAATGATTTAATGGCCTACTTAATTATAGTATACAAATTTATTCCAATCCAATACATAAATTGATAAATTATTGGAAAATTTCCCCCAAATTCATCACTCAATAGCATCGTTCAACAAAAGTATAGCTCCTTCACATTCTGGCCTTAGCAACCACCATGCTGCCATTTCCTCTATCAATTCCCACTGCTCCTGGCCTAGTCCATGTTTCCTTAAATTGATCTTCAGTTACTCCTATAAAACAACATTGGAAGTAAAAAAAATAAATTAAAATTATAAAAAATTTCAAAATAAAAAATTTAGCAATATTATCGGGGTATTCAATAAATGTTACGTGACTAGGATCTGGGCCACGATATCAAGGTTTTTGACGTCCGCGTGACCATGATTGATCTCATGTTGGCATTAGCCACATTTTAATGTGATTCTATGCAATATCAAGGATCGCGATGGCACTACAATTGCAATTTTTATATTCTTAAAATCTTACCTTTTCCCATTGCAGCGGTTGACGCAACACCTCCTTGGACAGTTTTGAGGTACCTATCATAGTAATTAGCACCAGCCCATTTCTGATGAGCAAGTGTATCAACACCATTGTTCCTCTCCTCTCTTTGAATCCTTTCGACATAAGCTAACATTCCCCGATTAGCAAAATCCTTTGCAAATGTTGAAGTGATTAATGCATTAGAGTGCAAACCACCAACAGTTATGAACTGCCAAACATACCCTAATTGAGCTATCTTAGGAATGAAATCTTTCATTTCCACATCACTCATACCAGAAGCATCCCAATTAAAAGACGGCGAAAGATTATATCCAAGCATCATCTGTGGCCATTTTGATTTCATACCTTCAGCAAATTGTGTGCACTCAACCACATTTGGACTCGCTGTTTCCATCCATATAAGATCAGCATGTGGTGCGAAAGCACAACCGCGAACAACAGCCGCGGTAACAGATCCTTTAAACCTATAGAACCCTTCTCTAGTTCTAGGTAAGTCCCAATCCCAAAAGAGATTTCTTACACCTAATCTCTCAGCAATTTCTCTACCTTCCTCAATGGAAAGACACTTCTCGTAACTCGAAAAATGCATCCACTCGTTCAACTTCCTCCTTTTCTCGTCCTCATTAACATTTTGATTCTTAATTGCATCTGTAACCGCTTCCGAGAAAGTCTTCAATTGCGCATTCGACAACCATTGATCCTCCAATGCCTGTAGCTCAGCTCCATTCTTTCCGGCCGCAAATCCCTTTGCCATAACTGTTGCCAAACTCTTTCCCCTCAAATTAGGATTCGTCACGCCTAAAATAAATTGATGGTCCCTTGTATCAATGTTGGATTGAATAAGATTAGCCGCAACAGCATCAGTTCTAGCAACCAAAACAGTTTCAACACCCATAACATCAAATTGAAGCCTAGCAGCAACAAGCCTATTGATATGTTCACTAATTGCAACCAAAACTTTCCCGGCCATGTGACCGCATTTTTTCGTCACAGAAGATTGATCCTCAATGTGAATCCCCGCAGCACCACGTTCGACGAAAAGCTTACAAAGCTTAACAGTAGCTGTCGTGCCGCCAAAGCCAGTATCACCATCAGCTATAATTGGCCTCAAATAATCAATAAACGGCGTCCTTGCTCGTTCTTCTCGACTCATCCTAATCCTCTCTTCTCTTTGTTTTCTGTCATGATACTGTTGAGCAAAGAAAAGATGTTCAACTTTGTTCGGGACAGTGTCGTAAGGATAATCGGCAAGATCAGGACCAGGTTCATTAGTTGTTGTGTGTGTGGATGAACACTGCCACCCCGAGACGTAAATCGTGTCCAAGTGTTTTGCCATTTGAGTAACTTGAACTGGATCAAGTGCACCAAATGTTCTTGATGCTGTTCTGTTGGTTTGATGAGTTTTGAGAAGTCTCCATAGCTTTTTGGATAACTCATTTGAAGCATAGGTTTGTCTTAGGTTTCCTCTTAGAGAAACTACATCTTTTGCTGAGTATGGTCTTTGGGTTAGTCTGAACCTCTCTGAGTTCCACCATGCTTGCACCTCAGCTACTTCGGATTCGAATCTAGCTTCTTCTTCCATTGTCTGTATTCATTCATATAAGTTTGGTTAATTAATATTACTACAGCATGAAATTAAACCGATGTTATTGTTTATAAGTTAATGTAACATAGTATCTTGATACCATGAGATAAGTTACAAAGTACTGATAATGTTGTCTGACACTGACGCGTAGATATTGATAATGATTTAAACAAATAAAACTGATCGAATGTAAACTTGTGTATCGAATGTAAACTTGTGTTGGTGTCATGATAGTGTCAACATGTGTCAGATATATAATATGCATTCAATTTGAAGTGTAGGTGTTATATTTGTCAGATAACCGATTATCCCAAAAGTTTAGCTCTTGAGCTTGAAGCGTGGATAATACTTAAATTCCACTTTTTAATTAGAAAGTGAGGGGAGTGGGGATCGAACTCTAGACCACTTAGTCATAGAGACTCTGATACCATGTCAGATAACCGATTATCCCAAAAGTTTAATCTGTTAGGAAGAACTACATCAATGATTTTATATTATTTCTAATAATATTAAAACCACTAATAATGTCCAATCAGACATTTCTCCTTGAATGAAAAAGCTTAAACTACATTCTATTTTTCATCTCTAACTCTAATTAATGAACAAGTAAAGAAAATATTTCTAAGAAAACCATATTAATATAGATTCATAGTCCAAACATGTACATTATATGAAATAATTATATTCAACCCATTAGTGTAGCTGAACAATGAAGGAACTATACCTACCCTCAACATGACTTAGGACTTGCACTCGATATAAAAGAATTTTTTGTGCAGTCTAAAAGTACACCTTCAAATAAATTATCCCATCTAGTGATTGAGATTGACTGTTATAGGATTTTCACACAGTTTAACGCAGTAATCGATCTCGGTTATTGATTTAAGATCAGATGATTTAGATTTCAATTCAATTTTATAAAGTGAATCAATCACAACCATTCATTTTAATCGGACGACTAACAACTGTAAACCTGTAACTGCGTGACACAGTTACAGTAGGAAATATTGATTCCTGCCATCTAGAAGTATATTTCTAAAAATATGTGTAGTTTTTTTGTTGAAGTTGGATTCATTTTTCGCAAACCATGCATAAATATTCACCAAATTCGAAAGCATAGTAGCTTTTTAATTTATATATGAAATAAACCAGAACATAAACATTCTGAACATGAAATTAACACAAAATTAGAACTAATTCAATAAATTTTCTTAACAAAACTTCAAGAAATGAGAAAGAGTGAAGGGTATTGAGCTTACAGATGAAGGCACAAAAAGTGATGAAGCCATAGTTAAATCACTATACTTTTCTTTTTGGTAGATGTTACTAAGAGAAGCTCATGCAAAACCTTGTTCAAGTTCCTCAATTTATATAGCTTCCGGGAAAGTCTAGTTGATTACGCTATTGTAAGAATGGTAAATTAGAAGAAACAAACAAACAAAATCTAATAAATTTTATCTTGTCATTGTTAAATTAAATATTATCTTTGATTATTTTTCAAAGGGAAAATTTGAAAGATGCATTCACTGGCAAGTATGGTGGTGGCAAATATCATTTATCACCTTTTTTTTTTTTTTGTCATGTAGCTTTCATTTTATTGGTATGATGTCATATTATTTATCACATTAATTATTACCACTGCTACTATAACATTCTAAACCTTGATTTTTCTTTATTACAGAGTCTGTATATATTATTTTTATGAACCTTAAATAATTTTAAAGGATGTGATGAATAGTGAGATAGAAATTAAGGAAAATATATCTTCAATGATAAAGATTTTAGCTTTTACAAATAAGAAAGTCGACAAAGTATTCATAAAAATTAACATCCGTCAAAATACAAAATATATTTCTCCAACTATTGAAAAAGAAATTTTACAGGTATTTACTAGAAAGATATTAAATGAAATTAGAGAAGACATCGACGATGAAAAGTTTTGATTACTTGTTAATGAAGTTCGTGTAAATCTATAAGAGAACAAATCGCTTTGTTGTTAAATATGTTGTTAAGAATATATTTGTCAAGGATATTTTTTAGATATCGTACATGTGCAAGATAACATATTATCCATTGTTAAGCAATGAATTTATCTAACATTGTTTCATCATAATCTTAACATTCAAAATGTTTGAGGTCAAGGATATGATGAATCTAGTAATACGCATGTAAAGTTTAATGGTTTGCAAACATTGATTCTTCAAGAATGTCTTTATGCATATTATGTTTATTGTATGATTTATCCATCAATTCTAACTTGTTCTTTTTGAATCATCTAAAGAAGTTTATACTTTTTCTCAAACTTCTTTTGAATGGAATGATGAGTTGCAAGCTGCGCATGAAACTAAAACATTATGTAATCCTTTTTTAAAGTACTTCTTATATTTTGTACATTTTAAAATTTATTTTTTCTTTATTAAATTATACTATTAAATTTGGTCCCCCTAAGATGAATTCTTGGCTCCGTCCCTACTGCTAATAATTCTGGCGCATTTGTATTAATTTTAAATTTAGTTTTTTTTTTTGTATTTCTAAAAATGATTTTTATAAAAGTTGTTTCAAATTCATTTTTAAAAAATTAAAAAAGTGATTTTGACATTTAACTAGCTGACGACGAAAGGGGAAGTAGCTGCGTGATTGCAGTCCTGAGCCCAGCCCGAAAATAATCAGTAACTTAAATATTTGTGTTAGAGATTTTAACTTAATAATAATAATTTTTTAAACAAAAGAGATACTCCAAAAAAGAATTTACAAAAAGAATTTTTATGAAATGCTATTTAAAATAGCTTCTTATTTTAGAGATTTTTTTTGAAATTTCATCATCCAAAAAAATAACAAAATGATAATTTACTTTAAATGACAATGTTAAGAGAAACTATCTAAATCAATTTCTTTTCTTTTAATTAATATCAAAAGGTCTAATGCCGGGAAGAAAGAGATTACAACGAAACTAAATGAGAGAAATATATTCTCAATACATTTGCGGTCAACAAGTGACTAAAAGTACTTGAACATACTATTTAAACCAATTTCTTATTTGAAACTTTTATTATCTTTTTTAAAACAATACTATAGAAATGCTTTTTTTAAAAATAATACTATAGAAATCATTTTTGAAAAAAATTAAAACAAACGGGCTCTAAGATAATACTAGAGTATTCATTAAAATTATTTTTTATTTGTCATTTTTACCAATTCAACTCTAATATTATTTAGATTTGGGATAAGGATTTCACATTTTCCACTATAATAGATTTTAACTTAATTTTTTGAAGCAATACTGTTGATTTAAAATTAGACGATTCTAAATCGGACGGCTCGAATAATTAGTTAAAGCATGCTCTAACAGCAGCAGGAAATCCATTTCGTTAGATTTAGAACCAGAAACCGGGCCTATCAAGTAGTTTGGTATACATTCACGAAACTTCTTATCTGAATCAGTTGGAATCTGTTACTATCTTCAATTTGGAGTTTAGTTTGTTGAATGTAAAAAATGATAAAAATAAGTATGGGAGCAATGTTGAAAGGAACTAGTTGAGGGAGTCATAGTATAGATCAAGTGTACTATAACGAATGATATATAACATGGTCCACTATGTTGTTTTCTTGGGTTTCACAACATTATTATTTAGGATAATAATCAATCATAGAATGAGAATGAAGACTATGAGGAAATTAGAATTAACACATACTGTACTAGTATTATGAAGTGGTCCTAAAAAAACGGGTAAGGATGATGATGAACAAAAGACATTTTTAGCATTTCGAGGAGGTTGTGTTTTTTCCCCATTTGTTGTTTCAATTTAGCCCCATATTTATTTTAGGATGGTCACTGTTTATCATTTTTCTTTATTTTATGGAAACATTAAGAAGCAATCGAGCTAATATTTTACTCCCTTTGTCTCAAAATATAAGAACTACTTTGACTACCGTACGTATACCAACACATATTTTGTTTACTAATATCTTTAATTCTCTATTAGTAAAAATTATAAAAACTTGATATTTTAAAAATATTTATCAAAATCAATCAAACAAAATATTATATGCTAATATTTATATCTATATATTATTAAAAAAAATATGGTTAAAATAAAATAAGGGAATAATATCATTTAGTCAAATTAGTTCTTACAAAATGGGACAGAGGGAGTATAAACTACTAAACTATTGCATTTGCGTGAGTGCTAGACATTATGTTAAAGTAAAAAATATAAAATAAGTTTTTTAAAAATTTGTTAAAAAATATTATTAAAATACAAGTGCAATTATTGTATATTTTTATCTAAAATTTATTAATATTAAATTAATAAACTTATTATTTTAATAAAGCTATTGTTCATTGTATTTCCACATACAAATTTTCTTACAATCTCTTTAGACTTACAAATCCACATACTCAATCCTTCTTTACAACCCAAAAAACATTGGCGGTGTTCTTACAATTAACTGGTATTGATTTTTGTAATTTATATCACTTTGAGACTTGATAATAAATATCACAAAGTGTTAGTCCTATATTCTGAAATACACTTAAGGATTTAACCAAGATCTTATGCATGAGTGAGTTGAGACTTGCCTAAGATGATCAGAATATGATTATGATATTGTTCTTGTACTTTTGAGAGTGTGGTTTCTATTTTAATATAAGCATAGTTTTAGAATCAAGACCTACAATCGATTCGGTCAAGTCACTGAGTCAATGGGTCATTGGTCGGACCAATGGATTACTAGTTGGACTGCATAACTGTTAATCCGGTCTATATAAATAAATTTTAAAAATTCATGATTTATATTTCATAATTATAAAATTTTAATAAGAGTTCTATAAAAATAATAATTATTCACACATTTAAAAACACAATTAACTAGAAAAATAAAATTATCAATGTTTTTTTATAATAATGTATTTTATATTTTTATTAATACATAATAGATTTACATGATTTTTTTTATAAGACGAACAACATCTAGACATAAGAGAATAAATATACGTGATAATATAAGTAATGGTTAAGAAAATATAAATAACTAGGTGCGCAAACTTATTGATTTGGCTCATGTTTCTTAATGTAAGTATTAAATATATATAATTTATATGCAATAATTTCAAACAAATATAGTTGGCTGAGTGGCAAAGTAATGAATTGTTATTACATGGATGCAGGCTGGACTCCTTGTAGCCAGACTTTTTATATTTTATAAAATTTTCGTTCAAATATCAAACTAGTCTGGTTCACTATGGGTCACACGGTTTATCAGTCTGACTATGGATTTGGCTGGGTCGCACTGGGTTTCACCAGAATTTAATTGCAAAATCAGTCCTTTAGACTGGCCGACCCTCCCACAACACTGATTCACGGTTCGATTGGTCAGACTGGTTTTAGAAACTATGGATCTAACTACTTGAGAATGGACAATTTCTTCTTTATCTCATAAGCTTTCTCTAGCTTTGATGACATTCTCAAAATCGATCATGTAGACTGACCGCCCACACCACCGATTTACGGTCTGACCGGCCGGTCCAATTTTTAAAATTAAGTATCTTAGTACTTGAGAATGGACAATTTCTTCTTTATCTCTTTAAGACGTTTCGCGGCACCACCCAAAATTGTGCAAGCAGACTATCAACCACGAAGTCCCTAGGATAAAACAGTTCAGTTACAACTGTATACCGGTTTGCTACTGCACGGTAGAAATTGGTCAAAGAATACACATTCTTGAATGGTACTACGATACTACTCGAATTGATACTACGATATCAATCTATGAATCAGTGGTACTATGATACCACCATATTGATACTACAATATCAATCAATATAATGACACTGAGGTCATTCTAATATGGTACTAAGATCATTCTTAATTTGAAGGAACTAGTGATATAGAAATAACTCTTAAATAATAAGCTTAATTGCAGTTTTAGTCCCCCTATTTTACATATTTTGTAATTTTGGTCCCCCTATTTTAAAATCAAACACTTTAGTCCCCATATTTTGATTTTTTTGGAGTTTTGGTCCCTAACCCAAATTTTTGGTCTGTAGAGCATGATGTGGCATAATTTTAAATGATGTGTTATTAAAGATGATTATGTGGAAAATCATAGTGTGAATTTATTTTATCCACCTCATTAAATCTATTGTATAATAAATTAATAAAAATAGAAAATGATCAATACTAGTACTAGATACTAATAGAAATCACTCTTAAATAATAGATACTAACGCTACAAGAATACATCAATCTTGTGACGGATTGAATATTAATTTAGTGGCCGCCTAGGTCGCCGCAAAATTAAAATAAACGGCCACAAAATAAAAAAAAATAAAAAATAGGACGCGTCAGCCACTTACCGGCCGCCTAAACGGCCACAAAGTTGTCCTAGGACTTACCGGCCGCCTAAACAGCCACAAGTTGCAGCTGACAGGTCTTGGGAATCGTTGCAAAACTTAGTGACGGCCTAGGCGGCCACTAAGTTGTAGTGGATTTAAAAAATAAAAAAAAAGGTTGGACTTTGATATATATTCTCCGAAACCTTAAAAAACACTCATTTTCTCCTTTCTATTCTCTCTCACTCTCTCATCTCCCACTCTCTCAACTTTGTTCATCATTTTTCCCTTCTAACACTAAATCTAACCCAAAAATTACGCAAATCAACACTAAATCTAACCCAAAAAATACCTAAATCAAACCAACTCTTACCAGCGAGGTTTTTTGCGGCCGATTTTGGCCGCCGGTAAGTTGGACAATTTTTTTAATTTGTGGCCGATTTGGTCACTTTGTGACGGATTTTGGCGGCCACTAAATCCTTGTTTTCTTGTAGTGTAATACTAGTATCACATATAGAACACATAAAATAAAATAAGACTCATTCTTTAATTGATTCTCATGAAGTAGGTATAAAAGATAATCTCAATACAGAGTATTTTGCATTGGTAATATTGAAAATTACAAGAGCCAGGTCTGTTTGATCATAGATAGAAAGTGGTTAGCCTCGGTGGAACAACGACACTGTGCCGAGCACAAATAAGTAAACCTAATAATCTATTTTCATCATTCATAAGTCATAGAGCACAAATATATGAACTATTATAAAAGCAGTTACAATCACTTGACAAAGAAAACCATGAGTTGATAAAATCAAACAATAACAAGTGATTTTATATTAATTAGCAATAAGCTCTATGAAATAATGACCTATTCAATTAACCGCCACTCTAATGTGGTGTTGTTTTGTACCAATAACTAGGGTGTTTTGTAACATCCCACTCAATATAAAGTGCAAATTAATCAATATAAATGTGTCAATTAATCAATATGCAGTTTGATATTTTTATTCTCAAAAATACATATTAGTATGGTACACATACTAATATGTTATAGTACCCGATGCGGGACTCAATTTTATTTTTAATTCACACACCAATATGAACTTTGTTCTGATATGTTTCAACTCTTTCATCAAATCTAGGACTTTAAATCACACCTTAACTTACGATAACATGAGGATATTCTTGGTTTCCTTTGTTCTAAGGACTTTGATTGTTTTCTTGGGTGATTGGTGGTATATATAGTATAATATTTCTTTTCTTTACAAGTCTTTGCGAGATCGATACTTTTTAAAGATGATAGGTAGGCATATGGTTGGATTGAAAGTGACTATCAAGATGTTGTTTGTGCTTTGAAAGATCATTCTATTGTGCCTTGGAGCTTAATAAATCGTTGGAGTAATTGTCTATAGCTTGATATGCATGTGATTTTCTCTCAAACATATAGGGAAGATAATGCTTGTGCGGACATGATTGCTATTAAGACTCATATTATGGTGGACCTTATTTGGTGGAACTAGGCCCTCTTTCATTAGGGATGAATTTTTAAGGGATAAGTTGTGGGACTCCCTTGTTATAGATTTGACTAGTTTTCTCCGTTTGGTTTTATTTCTCTTTTCTCTCTCTCTTCCTTTAGGTAAGGGTCACAATCACCCTATTCAATATATATTTTCCTTTTTTATTAATTATATATTTATGAGCTATAGGTAGGCATGACAACAAGCGGAGCAGAGAAGGATTTTGTCCTTCTCAAACTCAAATCCAGCCTATCCTAATTTCCAACGAGTATGAAATGTAGAATCTCAAGCTCATACTCAATGAAGTTCGGGTGTTTATGTGGAATCGAGTATTCCATTTCCATCCCACCTCAACAATATGATTTGTTTTAAACAAAACAAAAAAATCCAGAGAAAACAGCTTATTTAATACTCAACTTAAACATATAAACATATTAATGTAATTTAAGAGATTGGTTAAGAGTTTACAATTTAAGAGATGTCAAATATAATTTCGATATAAGCGGGGCGAATTCGGGTGGATATCAATCTTCCCATCAATCGATCCCAATTAATCGGACTTCCTGGTCAAAATCGGGCCGAGTTCGATCAGCTAACCACATGTACAAGTTCTATTGTCATGCCTACATATAGGAAGATGATGGAGTGATTAAGGGTGTCAATATAGTTGAAATGTTTATTTTTTTTCATGACATATAGATGTTATTAATTTATTAAAAAAATGTAAAATGAGATTTGTAGTTTGTTTTGAGTCTTTGCCTCCTTTTGTTACCAAAACAAATTCCTATTAATATTATTAAGATAGACATTTTAAGTATAGGTAAAAAGCTCTTTTAAATAATAAATACACCATCAAAATTGCGACAATTTTTTATGAATAGTACGGAAAAATTTGCAAAAAGCTTTGTCCTCGTAAACTTAATTTAGTTGATAAGGAGATTGTATTATGTATATGCGGGAGTCGGAATTTAAATTATATGTACTCCACTCATTTACTTTAAGAATGAAATTTCTAACAATAAATAAACTACTTGATAAAGTAAAAATTGGCCGTTAGTTGCACCAACAATGTGAATGGTGGATTATATATTATATAATTAAAATTAAACTACCAAATAGCATTGTAAGATTCATTTCTTGATTCATTAAAACACAAAATAAAATTAAAACACCAAATAAAATTAAAACACCTAATAGCATTGTAAGATTCATTTCTTGATTCATTATAATAATAAAAATCGACTTTCATTCCCTCAAAATCACTCATAAATTAATTTCTTGATTCTTAGCTTGCACTTCATTCGCCAGTCGAATATCTTGAATTCCAATACTTTTCTATTTCTTCTGCTGTTCTTCCAGGAATTCTTCCAGCAATCAAGGACCACCTATAACATAAAACATATAAAAAAAAATACATTTTCTAAGAGTAATCATGGCTTAACCTAATCCTCAATTTTCTAAAGGCGAAGATTGTATCTTACTTATAAACCTTTATCCAGATCAACTCACATCCAATGTGAGACTTTTAACATTAATACCAAGCATGCACCAACTTTCTCGATAAATAATCTTCGTAAGGAATTTAGCCGATGATTTTTTGTGGGATTTTCCCTCTTGTGAACCATGTTTTTTTCATCCTCATGTTCGAAATTCGAATCATGTAATGAATAAAAACATATAGTTTTGTCCCTTCCGGAAAACCCTACTAAAAGTAGTCAGTCAAATTTCTTCGCAAAGATTATTCATCAGCAAAGTATGTGATTACATATTTTACATCATGTGGTGATAAGGATTTGTAAAATGGAATTTGAAGCATACACTAACCTCTCCCCAACCAGATTATAAACCATAGTAATAAGGATTTCCTCATCTGCAGAAAATTCAAGTTTTGAATCTTGGCTAGATTGTTGATCTGCAAATTACAAATTATGTAAAATTAATTTGATTTTAAAAACAACAAAAATAAAACTTTTAAAAAATAAAATAAGAGTTTGTAATATCTAATATCAATAACCATTAATCATGATATATTGCAATATCATGAGTCATGATATAAAAAGGCATGCATTCTAAAAGGGTACCTGGAGAATCTGCTGAAACATTGTTAGTGGAGGATTCAGTGTCAGCCATTTGCTATAGCAAATTAAAAAGAGTAATGAATTAAATTTCAATTTCTTTCTTTTCTTTTTATAATCACAAGACGTGGGTTATTAAGAATGTTGTAATTTGCATAATAAGGAAATGATTGAGTAGTATATTAATATATAGGACTATAAGAGCAAGTCAATTCCTAATATAAAATAGGGCAATGCAAAAGTGTGCAATTATTATTCTAGAAGCTTATTAGTAATAAAGAATTGAATTGGAGAGGTGGAAAAGGGGGTGTAGAAAGTAAAATAGAGAGAAGACGGGTAGCTGAACACATGGTAGACTATTTTCCTCTAACTTTGCTTGGTAGTTGGGCAATGAGTGTTGTTGGATAAGTGGATCATGACAAATCTTGGGAATATGTTAGATGCTCACTGTCACATTTATTATACTTTATTTTGCATAATAATTTAGTGGATAGACTTACACATTTTAGATGTAAAATTGCATGATTTGAACTTGGGCCACTATATATTAGTGTTTTTGCCAATGATGTGCGGACATATACGACATGGACATTGATATGTCCATGTCAATATTAATTTTAAAAGATAGTAGCATAATTAATTGTAATCATATGTACTATATTGTGTGAATATCATATATGGACACATATCCGACACAGGAGCATGTCTCATATAAAAAGTGCCTATGCTTTATAAGTTTTTGTAGCTATCAATTGAATTGTATATTATTTATTTAGTTTTTTTTTGTTACTGTGATATTGGTACGAAGTTTCCACCGTCTCAGCGATGACTAATCTCCGTCGGAAAATTTGTGGGACACGCGAGGTGAGCTCTCTCCCCTTTCAACCGAATTTTCTCCATACGCATAAGCCAATAATCGAATCCCTAACCACATATTTAAGGGGACCAAAATCCTTATCACAATTCATTACTAGTCATTTATTTAACTAAAGATAGTAATAATAATGATGATGAATGGAAACTAAACTTTTGTAAGTAACTCTCATCGTCAATCCATCAATTATAAATCTTGGGAATATGTTAGATGCTCACTGTCACATTTATTTTATTTCATTTTTGTTTAATAATTTAGTAGTTACTTTTACATTTTAAATATAGAGTTGAATAGTCTCATGAACTTAGCTCAATTGGCAGGACAATGCATTATATATGTAGGCGGTCGGAGTTTGAAGTCCGATCATCCACTTATCCATTTTAAGGGTTAAGTTTCTTATCACTAGACTACTTGACAAAAAAATATACATAGTTGCATAGAATCCATGATTTGAACTTGGGCTACTATAAATTAGTGGTTTTGCCTATGATGTGAGGATACAACAAACATGGATACCATCAGGTACAACATAGACACTGACACGTCAATATCAAAAATAATTTCAAAAACGACTATTAGTATAATCATATGTATCAATGTTATGTCAGTATTATAACACATGTTGACCGACACGTAAAGATGCCCTGTCTTATTTATAAATTTTTGTATCTGTCAACAATTTTTTTATTACAAATCTGTCAACTAAATTGTATATATAGAATCTTGTACCAATTTTTTTTTTTTTTTTTTGTATATATTGAACCTTTCACATTGATTTATTTAAAGATAGTAATAATGATGATAAATGGCAACCTTTACAAGTAACCAATCAATGATATTAAGTATTTCACTAGGATTTTGTCAAAAAAAAAAGTATTTCACTATGATAGAACAATATAGGACAGTGCAAGATAAACAGCACAATACAAACGTTTAAGGTATTGAACAAATTTTGTGTTTGTACGATGTTTGGTGGACAAAAGGTTATTTTGGTACTTTAGACAACTGGTGCAGAGGACAAAAAGTTGTCCCGTGGTTCAGTGGAGGACAAGAATTTCAGTTTTTGTACTGTCCCTTGGCCTCCAGTTTATCCAGTACCAAAAACTGTTTTAAAATCAAATACAGTACAACTGAAGTTATCATGTCCCGTCCCTTATTTTTTAGCAGATCAAACGCACTCTTAGTATTTTTGCCAATAATGTGCGGACATAGACATTGACACGTCGATGTCAACATTAATTTTAAAAAATAACATAATTAATACTAATCATATGTATTATATTGTGTGAATATCATATATGAACACATCCGACACGGGAGCATGTCTCATCTAAAAAGTGTCTATGCTTTATAAGTTTTTGTAGCTATCAATTGAATTGTGTATTATTTATTTAGTTTTTTTTTACTGTGATATTGGTATGAAGTTTCCACCGTCGTCAACGATGACTAATCTTCGTCGGAAAATCTGTGGGGCACACGAGGTGGGTTCTCTCCTCTTCCAACCGAATTTTCTCCATACGCATAAGCCAAAAATCGAATCCATGACCACATACATAAGGGGACCAAAATCTTTATCACTTGGACTAATTCATTACTGGTGATTTAGTTAATATAGTAATAATAATGATGATAAATGCAAACTTTTGTAAGTAACTCTCATCGTCAATCCATCAATTATAAATCTTGGGAATATGTTTTTTTTTTACGGAAAATCTTGGGAATATGTTAGATGCTCACTGTCACATTTATTTTATTTCATTTTTGTTTAATAATTTAGTAGTTAGTTTTGCATTTTAATTATAGAGTTGCATAGTCCCGCGAACTTAGCTCAATTGGTAGGACAATGCATTATATATGTAGACGGTCGGAGTTCGAAATTCGATCATCCTACTTATCCATTTTAAGGGTTGAGTTTATAGCCACTAGACTACTTGACAAAAAAATATATAGAGTTGCATAGAATCCATGATTTGAACTTGGACTATTATAAATTAGTGGTTTTGCCTGTGGGGATACAACAAACATGGATACCACCAGGTACAACATAAACACTGACACGTCGATATCGAAAATAATTTCAAAAAACGACTATTAATATAATTATATGTATCGATATTATGTCAGTATCAGGACACATGTCGACTGACGCAGAAAAATGCCTCATCTTGTTTATAAATTTTTGTATCTGTCAACAATTTTTTTATTACAAATCTGTCAACTAAATTGTATATATAGAATCTTGTACCAATTTTTTTTTTTTTTTTTGTATATATTGAACCTTTCACATTTATTTATTTAAAGATAGTAATAATTGATGATAAATGGCAACCCTTACAAGTAACCAATCAATGATATTTAAGTATTTCACTTGGAAAAACTTAAGTTCACCGAAAAATACCGTAGATAAATCATGAAACTAAAATGTTGGAAGTAGTATTAAATTTGTTGATAAATAATATTATTTTTACTCCCTCCATCTCTATTTGTGTCAAGATAAATTTTCATAATACACGTGAATAGAAGTTTTGAGATAAATCCACAAATCTTAACTTAAATAGTAGAAATATCGAAATTGCTATTGTTGGATGTCATGACCAGGGTTCGATCTCTGGTTACTCCACTTTGTGTGTGTGAGTTTCCAATGGCTTTGCCATTTAGTCTACCAACAAAAAAAAAAAAAGTTTGAGATAAATTTACTAACACAATTGCTATATTGTAACAACTCTATTTGTCTCGAGATAAATAGAAATCTAACCACAATAAGAATTTGTGTGGGAATGTATGAAGAGGTGTTGTGTTTCTGCTGTTAGATATTGCTGAAGGATAGCATACCTTGTGCTGAAACATCAATGTGCATACTCAACAAGTGAGTTTTTTTTATTTTTTTATTAACAAGAGGGGCTAGGCCCAACAAAAGATAAACTACAACGTAAAGGGGTCGCTATCCCCAACATATCCACTAATAACAAATGACTAATGTTACTAGGACAATCATCAAAGAAAACACTTCCCGGCTTCCTGCTTTCAAGTTACATCCATACTTAGGAGTAATGCATCCGTGCAATGATTTGCTTTATGATACAAGTGACACACCACCACCTCCCAATCCAAAGCTAGCATCTTTCGGATCTTCTCAATAAATGATCTTCCCATGATATTGTTGCAGCCATTAGAAGTTATGGCATGTGATAACCGTTATTACACGCTAAAAGTGACTTAATTTAAGGGAATTTGAAGGACAATTTGAAGGTTTTAAGCTTAGAATAAGTGGAATTCATGGTCTTGGAGAGTTGGTTTGTGTTGAAAGAAATAAGGAAAAACTGTCAAAAAATGTTGTTGAAGGCCTAAAAACTGTTGCTGAAAGTGCTGCGCCTCGCGCCCAAAAACCTGCGCCTCGCGCAATTAAGCTGTATTTTTTCACTTTTTCCTTTCTGTAAGTTGCGCGACGCGCAGCAGATCCTGCGTGACGCACAGGAGACCCTTTTGACCCATTTTTTGCACTATTTGAAGAGAAAAAGACCTATTGTAAAGGGGTTACGAACCTTGGGAGCAAAAGTGAAGATTGGAGCTCAATTGAAGGGGATTCTAGCAAGATACAAAGGGTGGAAACACTCCAAACACTTTGATGATGAAATCTTTGATTCTTCTCCATGTAATTTCTACTTTTAATATGAATTGCTAAATTTTAAGATTGGATTTCTAGGGGATTCTCATGTAATTGGTTTGAACCATGTGAATTGAATTTGTATGAATGAATCATAATATAGTTTCAATTGATTATCCTTTATGCTTAATGCTTCATATAATTAAGCCAATTATGTGATTGATTGAATGACTTGACTTATCATGACAATAAAAGTTGATATTGGTACTAGGGATAATTGAACAATTACTTGTCACTTTAGACATATCGGATGAGTAATTGTGATTATAGAATTAAGTTTGTAAAACTTCACTCAATCACAACTCATCTAAGACATTGGAGAGTTTGTGATAGAGTGAGAGGATCATATTACCAAGACATTGTGTATGATCACTTTTGGTTAATTCATCTTGAAGCTAGTTGTGTAATTCATGAGTATATGATTTGATTCACCGAACAAATTACATTGAGATGAACCGAAGAAATCCAATCACTCACCAATTGTTCGATAAAATTCCTAAACAAAGTTTCATGAACAAAATTCCCCCAATATGCCTTTAATTTTACAATTAATCAGTAGTCTAATTAGTTTTGCTTGATTTACCACAATCCTCGTGGATCGATACTCTTTTATATTACTTGCGATATTTATATACTTGCAAATTATCCATCAACATACACAACCAATCTAGAATCCACAAGTGAGTATTGCATATACACAACAAAATTGCAAGAAAAACTTAAAGTGAACCAAGAAGCTCTACTCAGAATTAATTTGAGCTTGTGCATTTAAAAGTGAGCTATAATAGTCATAAACTATACTCGCTGAAAAACGCATGTTCTTACTTTCTACAAGAAAACCAAAAGAGCCTAGAACATATGATATGACCATGAAATACACATCCTCTCTAATTGAGAGTTATTTTGAACATATTTTAAATCAATCGAGTTATTTTGAGTACATTTGAATTGATATAGAATTATTATCGTAAATCATCTCACCAAGAGTTAGAATCCTACAAATGACCGTCGGATTTAGACTTCACCATTGTGTACGTTGGATTTAAATGCACAATTTTTGGGGGATTTACCTAGAGAATTGTATGCTCATACATTTCACTTTTGTGTGAGGGTCGGCTCGACTGCATAAGTGTTGTAGTGGGTGATTTACTTTTAGTGGGTGATTTACACAATACTCTCTATGGAGAGGTTAATTTCAGAATCATATACATGTGACAGACTCGGTTAGGGTGTTCACGCTCATGTAAATTTGTACCGCTAGGCTAATTGTGCATTGTTATTTTATACTATTAAACATGATATCTAATATGTTTTTATGCCATATCATGTGTGCCTATATAACACCCCATACTAATTTTCTAGAATATTAGTTGGGTTATACATAATCAAGCATCCGCGCAATAATTTGTTTCACGATACGAGTGACACACCACGACCTCCCAATCCATACCTAGCATCTTCTGGATCTTCTCAACAAGTGATCTTCCCAAATATTGTTGCAGCCATTAGAAGTGATGGCATGCACAACCATTGTAGCTTCAACTCCTAACCATCCCACCAGACCATCTCGACAAGAAAAAGTGTACATGGAATTGCTCCAACCATGAACAATAAATTAGAGTAAGATGATTAAAAGGGTTTAATGCTTAGATCACTGTGTGAGGGAAAGAGGAAGGAGAGAGCTACTATTCTTAGTTACCTTATCTCATTGTCATCAAAGAGCTCAATTCCATGGAGGATTTTGGTACTTGTTTGAAGAAGATTGACTCTAGAGATTTAGTGTAAATATTTGGGTCAGAATAGAGAAGGGTAAAAATTGAAATAGATTATTCTTCCTGTTGGTTCAATGGAGTGATTAGAAGTGGAACTTTACACATGCAAACAACTTGGAAGTGAAGGATATTTAGTCTTTTTGGGGTGTGGGTGGATAAATTAGGGGTGTTACTAAAAGAACTCTTATTTACTCCTCATTTAGTTCACCCCTCTCATATCTCAGCCCTTCAAATTTTTAATTATTATATTTAGATAGCTTCTCTTCCCACCCCCAACATTTCTTTTCTAACGCAAAACACGCAGAAAACTTCAATTTCTATTTACCGAAGTTTTTTTTAGTGTAAATTTGGGTTCTATTTACCGAAATTTTCTGCGTGTTTTGGGGGTAGAAAAGAAACGTGGGGTTGGAAGAGAAACTTTCTTATATTTATGGTTGAAAGTGCAAGTGACCATGGTGGTTACCAAGTATTAGGGCACCACGCACCACCTTATTCGCCACCAATGTTATTTGATTCTTTCCTCATAAAAATAAGATTTGCATGTTTTTGCTTAAAAAGGGTTCAAGGAAGAACAGTTAAAAAATTGAAGAGGCAAAAAAAGGGTTAGCTAAAACATGAATTAAAATGGTTTGGTTGTACAGTTGAAAACTGAACCATAACTAACTTTTAAAAAATACAATAAAATTTATTATTCTGAACCTAATTAAATTGTTACGGATTCCTATGGAACTGGCCGATTCGGTCTGATATTTAAATAGAAAATTCCATTTTCCGATTATTTTCTCTACCCACATTTTTCGTTCACCATCACAACTCAACCAAGCAACGCTTAAATCTCAAGTTTTCCCAGCAGTGTGCATTTCAAGGGCACAAAACAAAAAGCAATCAGGCCCGAATGGGTAGAAATTATGACAAATTTATTCAAGATATCTGTCATAGAAGGAGACATTAATCCTTATCATAACCTAGTGAATACTAATCCAAAATATGTAAGAGAGTAGAGATTATATAAAACTCTTAACCACAATATGTTGCTATGACTGATTTCTTGAATTCAGATGATACTGACTGTAGTCTGCATGCTAAATATTTAACATGTAGCTAAATTTTGCACACTTTTGATTAGTCTTAGAAACCATGAATCTTGATATTCTCCTTTTTTACGATGCCCGCCTGTTACAAAAAGAACAGAAAATTAATTAGAGAATATAACATCATTTCCTAATAGAACATTAGGCACATTATAATCAGACAACATGATGCATACCTGCACAAGGAAAGTAGAAACATTCTTCCTTTGATCTCCCTGAAGTTGTATGACCTGCATCCATACAAATTGACCTTTAGGCTTTCATGATAAAAATGAGAAGAAATTATGTACAGGATTCACTTTTGGGAGAGCCACAACTGATTTTGAAGACTACATTTTTTTTTGGCATGTTTGAGGTTCTTGATAAACAATGACTTTGCCTCTAAAATTGATTCTAACTTGAAGGTAGTATTTGTAGCTTGTCTCCAAACATGATTTTTACATAGATTTATGGTTGAATTCACTTTCACGTGAAGGGATCCAATCATTTTATTTTAAACTCAATTTCAACTAAAATGAATTTTTGCCACCATAGAACCTAACACACTGAATCACATTAAATGAGAAAGACCTTGCGCTCAAAAAGGTAATAAAAAATTTGACTCGATAGTTTTTTCTTCGATTGCAAAATAAATGATTTCATAGTACATTAACTTTACATATGAAGAACAGAAGACAAACCTGGCCCAACTCAGGGTCCTCGACAACAGTACCATTACAGCAGAATTCTTTCTTCAGGTCCTTGAGTATCTTGCTATAGCTGTACTCTTTCTTTAACCCTTGAACAGTTGTTAAGCTTTTCCTTCCGTTACGCTGCTGTACACGGACATGAACATATTCTTTTGTCCCGGCACCTGAGTCCTCAGCATTTGCCTCAGCAAAGGGATCTAATCAAATTATCATACCACGTCAGCAACCAATGCTAAATTTGCTGACAAGAAATTGTTGCATATCTGGTATCAATCTTAAATGGTTTTTTAAATACTACGAATAGACGAATTTAAGAGATTAAACACTCACCAAAAGTTGTTGGGATGTTTGTGTCAAACTCAGACATGAAACTTGCCCTTGGTAATTTGTAATAACCAAAGTCTTTCTGATGTAATCAACCACTAAGCACTGGAAAAAATCAAATATAACCAAGTCAGGGATGAGTTGTGCCATAAGACATTTCTATATCTATATTATACTTGATTGCACTGCAAAAAAAATATGAAACACTTGTTTACACATATTTTTACTATACAGAGGAAATATGCAGTAATTAAGAGACTAAGTTCCCCCCAAAATAGGATTAAGATTTTCTTCAGTAATTAAGAGACTTAGCCATATGCAGTGGGTCCAATCCTTTTGTAGACCCCACAATGATGGAAGGTTGGAAGGTTGCCCTTTAATATAATAAAACTATGGACAATCCTAATTCGCCATTATGACATGCCACTACCAGTTCAAAATGATAAATCAATAAAATGTTGAGAAACAATAAACCCTCATTGTCCTTACATATATCAAGACCGAACTCTTCCAGAATGTTAAGCTTTTAGATGAAGGTTCATGAATGATTTCACATTTCTAACAACTGAAAGGGGTCTCGCTCATATACGTTCCAGCCATCTACTTCATATATATACATCAAAGTTGTTAAACATGTGGTCTCAGTCATATACTTTACAGCCATCTACTTCATATATACACCAAAGTTGTTAAACTTGAGATCCTACCTAAGATCGGGAGGAGGGTATATGATCGTAACACAGATCGTTAGTTCTTACCAATCTTCAATTATACTAATACATATATACTTATGTTACTACACATCAAGTTAGTAAAATTGAAGATTTTCAATGATAAATTGTAGATTCTACACTCCTCACAACTAGATAAATTGATTATTATAAATGGATGCGCATTTTGCTGCAACAATGGTCTTCCCATTTCTAGCAAAACCTTCAATTTCAGTCTCAGATCTTGCTATGATTCATCCAAATCAGAAAAATTACTGTTATCCCATCCTCAATAATTCAATAGTCATGAAAAGAAACATCAGAGCAAGAAAATACATAAACTGATTCCCTTGATGTCACATATCACACTTGCAAGCAATGTTGTCAGGATCCGAGATCTTGACTTAGATCGAGAGGGGTGTAGTAGCATGATCGCAACACGTAAGATCGCAACTAGAATTGTAAGATCCTACCCAAATAATTACGTAGGACAGGGAGGGGGCTAGCAAGATCGCAACCAGGATTGTAAGAACCTACCAAAATTAAAAAATTACACCGAAATTACATAAACTAAATTAACTCTTATGCATTACAATATAGTGAATTTAAGGAAAAAAGAAAGTTATTTACAGTTAAAAAATTTTGTATTAATTGATTTTCTAAAGAAAAATATTTAATTTAATATAGTTACGGAATATTAAAATTAAGTCATCAATATTTACTTCACTTATTATTGGGCCTTCGTGAATAAAACTCAGCCCAAACCAATGTTAATGTAGAACAAAACACAACAGTAAAAGAATAATACAAATGATTTAGACCTAAAATAGCCCAATACCCTTCCCTCAACCGAAACGAAACCCTAACTTTCTTTTCTCTCCCGCCGCCTACCTCCATCAACAGCAAAACTGTGCCATCTTTCTTCTTCCTTTTCTAGAGAGGGCACAAACATGGTCGGGAATGACAACCAGAGCTGGTGGGATGTTCGCGCAGAGATGGTTGTTTATACTTTAAATAGATGTGCAACACAGAGATCCGCGAGAGCCATAGATCACCAGGCTTGCGCAAAATCATTGAACCGTGCGATTTTAATCGCGAGTTTAACAATAATGGTTGCAAGTGAATAAAATCACTTATCATTAATTTATAGTTAATAGATTATATATTCAAATGTGACCTTATATGTATTTGATACAACAAATCTACAAATTCATGAAAATAAGGATAAATAAACCTAACAAAGAAAACATGATTAGCCACTTCCTTCACCTAATTGCTAAAGAACCAAAAAAATTAAAATAACACAAATTTCAATTTTCTAAGCTATATTCAAACAAAATCATTCAACAATTGAAACCTAAATTATCCTAAAGTTAAAATACGATAATAATCATCAAATCCCTAAAATTACATATCCAACATAAATAAAAAAACTAAGTATAAAAAAAAACCATCATTCCTAGTAATAATAATAACAAAATTAAGAAAAAATAAATAAGAAAGTAACAAGGAGAATTGAATAGTGGAAATACCTGAGTCTTGCGAAGAGGAAGAGGGAAAATGAGAAAGAACGAGTGGGAAAATATTGCGGTGAATGAATGCGATAGAAATTTGGGAAGGAAAAATGGATCAAGTTTATTTTTTATTTATATAGTAGCGAGAATCGGATTCGAGAAAAATAATCCTAACCACACAATAATATATTTATTTTTTTTGAAAATAAGAATTTGTTCGGAGATTTGTCTAACATGAACGAGTGATTTAAATGGTGTATGGTGTAACACCATTGGTGTATGAATAACATTGTAAGTAATATGAAATTTATTTATATTCAAAGTTAGATCGAATGTTTATATTGTATAGATCATCCATAAATTTATTAGCGTTACATTTTTTGACAAATTGATTCTGCCAATAAATTTAAAGTTCTTGTTGGATTTGGACACTTTTAGAGGGATATTTTCTGCCAGAAAATGGCGTTTTTTTTGTAGTGGATAGATTTTGTAAAATTCATATTTGTTATAATGTTGGCTTTAATGCAGTTTTGATCCCCCTATTTTGAAAAACTTGAACTTTTGATCCCCCTATTTTAAAAATCAACTTTTTGATCCCCTATTTTGAAAAACATGAAGTTTTGATCCCCCAACTCATTTTGGTCAAATTTGTGATGATGTGTCAACCGCATTGATGATGTGGCAGTGTCTATGTGTCAACCTCATATTCCAAATCATTATTTTTTTTAAAAAATAAAATATTATGTTTTAATATTATTTTTTTAAATCAGTTTTTTTTTTATCAAATCTTTAAATCAAATATTAAAACAATATATTTAAATCAAATATATTTTTTTATCAAATATTAAAACAATATATTTAAATCAAATTTTTTTTTATCAAACATTTAAAAATTAACAATAATTAAAAAACGCAGATGATCAAAAGGGACGAATTGTAGAAGAATCAGACACGCACGAATAGTAACCCAGTTCCCAAATCATGGAACCCTAGCGCCACCCACCTTCGACGATCTCCGTCTTTCATCTTCTTTGATTCATCATTACACTCGTGTTCATCATTCCTCTACATGTTATCATTCCTCTATTTGATTCATCATCCGCTCGTGTTCATCATTATGCTCGCTTTACAAAATAATATTCGGAAGCCATCTTATGAATATTACTAGTGTTTTGGTATCAAGTAATATACATCTGAGATGTTAGATAATACTACTAGTGTTTTGGTATTTTGAATTCTAGTGTTTTGGCCAATTTTTGTGTAATTTAGTGATTTTTAATTATATATTTGGATAATTTATTGACTTTTAATTATATATTAGGTAATTTATTGATTTTTAATTATATATTTGGATAATTTATTGGATTTTAATTATATAATTGGGCAATTTAGTGATTTTTAATTATATATTTGGATAATTTAGTGATTTTTAATTATATATTTGGATAATTTATTGGATTTTAATTATATATTTGGGCAATTTAGTGATTTTTAATTATATATTTGGATAATTTACTGATTTTTAATTATATATTTGGATAATTTATTGATTTTTAATCATATATATGTATAGAGATTTATTTTACTGTTTTTTGATTATTATTAATTAATTATTTTTTTTTAATACTTTTAATACATAATATTTTATTTTAAAAAAAAATAATAACATGGAATATGAGGCTGACACATAGACACCACCACGCCATCACTGAGGTTGACACATCATCATAAATTTGACCAAAATGAGTTGGGGGATCAAAACTTCAAGTTTTTCAAAATTGGGGGATCAAAAAGTTGGCTTTTAAAATAGGGGATCAAAAATTCAAGTTTTTCAAAATAGGGGGATCAAAACTGCATTAAAGCCTATAATGTTTTTAACACTAAGAAGTGTTGTTTTTACACTCAAACAGAATGAATCCAACAGGCAATCCAGGACATGAATTAGATCCTTCGTAGGTTCTCAGTTATCAGGTTTAAGATTATTTTCAAATTGCGTTTGTGAATCGGCATGTTTAAACGATTAAAATCTCAATCATCCTGAAATGACTTCTTGAAGGAAAGGTATTCATGCAGTGTTGCCATTTTATATGAGCACAGACGGACTAGTCTGTGAGAACAAGTTTGGTTCTACAACTATATTCTTGGAGTTTTGATGATAAGAAAGCATGATAAAACAATTTTGTGCACTAATCGTTTCATTAAGTGTGCAGAAAATTAGTAAGGAAAAGTTGATTCTGGGATGCTGAACAAGCTTACGATCAAGCTTCAACTTAATTCGTTATACAAAGTCCAAGATCACAAAAATAGACGTTGGAAAATAAATCTTGTGCAATCAATGATCAAAGGATCGAGATTCTAGGGGAAGGGGTCGGGCTTTCAGCTGATTCGAAAGGGATCGTCAAGCCAAGATTTGATTGCCGATCTTTAATACAATAGGTCGGCAGGCAACCAAAGGAAAGATTCGACAAGGATAGTTAAGAATGATTTTTTAAAAAAATTTATAATTAAAGGGATAGTTTAAGAATGAATATGTTGTATATAGTCAGTAAATAATAATGACATATTATTACAAATATAACATATGTTGAGACAAGAGTTTATCGATATAGTTTACGTTATAATATATATGGGGAGTGATCAAATTATACCGGTGTAATATTTGAGGCTCAATAACGCTTTAACGAATCCAAATTTTACAAAATTTACCGTTGAATTGAAAGCTTATATCATATAAATCAACTATGTTATAAAAATTTAAAATCGTTTGATATGTTATTGAAATCAATCAAGATTAACAGTTTATCTGTTTTTATTGAATGTCGTTAATTTTCATCTTCCTCAAAAATATATCAAATTTTTTGTAAAACTTAACATAAATGATCTATATGATATATATTTTTAAGTGTCGTTTAAGAATAGTGCGTACTAAATCTACTTTGATCCTATTTTTTCTATTGATATGTAAAAACAAATGTTAGCATATAATATATTGTTTAATTTGTCTCGGTGAGTATTTTCAAAATATAAAATTTTCATAATTTTTTAAAACAATATATATATATAAACTTTCAATCCAACGGTGGATTTTATAAAATTTATATCGGTTAAAACGTTATTGAGAGGTGTTAGAATTGGTGTCAAACTAATTGGTGTCAACGGATCCTGACTCATATATATATATGACATATTATTATAAATATAATATATGTTGCTACATTATACTCCTTTCGTTCATTTTTAAGTGTCGTTTAAGAATAGTGCGTATTATTTATATAACCTACTTTGATCATATTTAGCATATAAATATTGTTCAATTTGTCTCGATGAGTATTTTCAAAATATAAAATTTTCATAATTTTTTATAATATATAATTAAAGATTAGTTATTAAAGTTATGCATTGACATTTGTGCTGTGATCTAAAACGACATTTTAAAAGAAACCGATGGAGTAATAGAGATGTATTCATATGATATCCCATGAGCTTATAACTCAGTTGACATGTACATTGCATTATATATGTAGGGGGTCAAAGTTGAAAAAATATGTATTTGTATGAAATTTTAGATTTATGTAATTTATTACTACATATACTACATAATAATATTCTAAAAATTAATACAGGATTAGAGACGTGAGCTAGCTAGCAATACTTAATAATAGTTCCCTTCCAAATGATATTTCACACCTGAGAAAAATACAAAATCAATTTCCACACACTGATAAAAATCATTAACATTCATTGTTATCGAAAAAATAATTTAGCAAAAAAATGACAACAAAAATTAAAAATAACAAAATAATCACTAAAAAATACATATGAAGCAATTGGGAATTAAGAATGCAATTTTTATCCTTCTATTTTACAAAATCCGTAATTTTAGAGTATCCCTACTTTATTTTCCACAATTTTGATTTTCCTATTTTAAAAAATTTGAACATTTGATCCCTTCTATACTTAACCTTCAATTTTAATGATGTGGCACATTCATTGCCACGTCAAATTAAATTTCTATACTATTATTCTAATAGATTTTATTAATTCTTAGTATAAAAAAGTTAAATAAAAAACTTAATTTGCCAAATCACCTTACTAACATGAAGCAACGCAACAAGCGTAGCAATTGATTGGTGCTTCAAGCCTTCAATTGATAAACAATTAATCTATGGGCAGTGATGGAACAGAAAAAATAGTTTGGGAGGACCACCGTTTTTTTTAATATAAATTAAAAATGAAAATTATATTACATATAAAAATATAAGTTGTAAAAAACAGAAAGAAACTAATTTTTGCAATTTCAAATTTTAAACTTATAGCATATAAGTTTATATTAAGAAAAGAAAAACTTATTTAGTAAATATTTTTCATGAGATTATAGTTTATTTTTACTAGCTGATAATTTATTTTATGTTAGTTCAGTTAGCTTTTAACTTATTATTTTTTATTCTAATTTTTTCCTATTATCTCACTTAATAAATTAGATATTAATTAACATATATCTTTATGTCATTTCATATTTATATATGCTATAGTTTAATTGTTAATTTTACTTAATACTATAAATTTATTAGTTATTCATTATTTTTTGACAAACAAAGTCAAAGTTCATTATTATAAAATTAAATTGTATATATTAAAATAATACTCTATGTATGTATACTAAGTGACTTAAAAACATCAACAATAGACTATAAACTAATATTTGTACTAATATGTGTGCCAAGTTTCTTATAATTATTAAAAATAAACTGTAAATTAATATTTTCATTAATATTTATACTAATTAAGTATATTAAATTACTTAAAATCCTTAATAATATATTTGAATTAATATTCTTCTTATAAAAAAAATTATTTTTGGGGTGGGGAGGGCTGTGGCCACCCTCAGCCCCACCCTAGTACCACCTCTGTCTATGGGGAAAATTGAGGTACATAACATCACCAAAAAGTTTAGGGTTAAATATGTTTTTAGTCCATACATTTTGCGAAATTGTAAAAAATGGTTCCTATATTTTGAAATTGATCAAAAAATTCCCATAAATTTTTCTGTTATCAAGAATGGTCCATTCAGTCTGTTTTTTCAGATAAGCTAACATAATGATAATTAGTGGACCTCGCTATTTAAATTTAATTTTTTTTTTGGTCTTAGAAGAAGTGGTAATCCACTGAAATTAAACTCATAAATAATTGTGAGATCCCGGGTTCGAACCCAGGTCACGACGTCCGGCCTAACAATTTCGGCATTTTTGCCAGTTGAGCTAGGCAAATTTTAGTCCCTATATTTTGTGAAATAGGCAAGAATGGTTCCTATATTTTAAAAAAGGTAAAATTACACTTTTAATCTTTAATTTAAGTTGATTTGATCTTTTATCTTTTTTCTGGTCGCCATAGAAATTGAAATTTGAAAGACTAACTAAGAACATAAATTAAATTGGGAAATAAATTATATTAGTACAAACATTCTGATGATCACATAAAATTATATCCTAAAAGACATAAACTTTGTTAACTCACAAATTTTTTCCTGACACACCCAAATATTACGACCGAACGATACTGGACAATCACTGTCAGAATTGCAGGGCCTATCGGCTAATTTGTCAAATAAGAAAAAAGAAAGTTATTAAGAGGTTATAGTATAATATTTCGTATAAGATAAATTTTAAAATGGTATGAAAAATGACATACTTTTATAATAAAGCTGGGATTCAACAAGAAACAGCGAAAGAAAAATGATCAAAGCATAAACAAACATGGACATTTTAGCCATATTTTTCTTATTTTGCATTTAATAAATAAAATGTTTTCGAATGCTTTATAAGAAAAAAATTGAATGTTTTGTTAGTAATTTTTATTAGCACTTAGGAGTTGCAAAAGACCTTTTTTATAAAATTGGAATTCAATAAGTCAGGTGAATCCCATTAGCTCACTCAACTTGTTCTTTGGGCGAAAGCTCACTCAACTTTTAGCACATGGATTTAATTACAAGAAGTCATTTATTAAAGTTTTTAATGATCATCAAAGTTAAATATTTTTATTATTATATTTCATTATACTATATTTTTTATTTATACTTTAGCCTTTCGTAATAGACATGGGAAAAATCGTAAAAGAGAAAGAATATTAAAGAATGATGAAATATATTAGTAGTTATATAAATAACATAGAGAAAAGATTTTTTTTTGAAGGAAACACAGAGAAAAGATGACACCACACACACACACACACATATATATATATATATATATATTAAAAGTACTACAAAATATCAACAATGAATTGGTCCAAGTGATAAGAGTTTTAATCCTTTTAAGTATGTGGCCAGAGATTCAATTTTTGAATAATGAATATGGGGAAAACCTAAAACTACCCCCATCGGCCCTATCTATATGCAAAAGCAACCAATTTTTTGGCCTCAAATATACTAGTCACTTTATACCGACAGTTGACATTTTAAAGAAAATCTTACCAAATTAAATTCTATCATTTGATGTTATTGTTCGAAAAATACCCTTCATTAAATATTCTACTTTTTAAAATGATTAAATAGTCTCAATGTAAATTTAATATATTTTAAAAGATATTTTAGTTAATATGACAAGTTTTTTAATATGTGTGAAACAAAAGAATTTTGCTTATAGAAAAGGCCAGCAGAGGGAGTAAATCATAACACCCCTACACACTTTTGAGGATAAAGAAGAAGCAATTGTTGTAACTTGATTTTGCATGGTGGAAAATTGTTCTAGTGTTGGAATTGCAGAATATGGGTCCTAAATATGGAGAGATATCTTGAGAGAAATACAAAGTATGTTAAGGATCTAATTTTTGGGGAAAATTCAAAGAACCAATTTTTTTCTTCTTTTAGAATATGCAAGGAATCCATTTCTATCAACGAGGAGTTCAGGTTTTGTCGCATGCGTAGGGCACATGGCATGTTGAAGAATGGTGATCAATTTCGTGATTCTGGTCTCTAGCCTACGCGGGATGCACTGGGGAGCATGGATATATACATACTTTCTTCTATGTGTGCAAAGAATAAAGTTTATGTTATTCTGAACCACGCCAAACCTATAACGATAACTATATGTCATGCTATATATGAATATACTATATAATATATAGACACTTGTTTTAAAGTCATCACCATTTTCATTAAATCAATTGAAAGTTTAAAAGTTTCTTTCAAACTCCATAAATTCACTATTTAATAGAAATATGACCGAATACTCTCCCATCCACAATCAACCGCATACAAAGAAAATCATAAAATTAAAGGTAAATAGGGTTTTACCCCCTGCAAAATAGGCGAGTTTTGATGTATCCCTGCAAAAATTTTTTTTTTGATTATCCCCTGTAATGTGAAGA
This sequence comes from Trifolium subterraneum, assembly GCA_951799995.1. Lineage (NCBI taxonomy): Eukaryota > Viridiplantae > Streptophyta > Magnoliopsida > Fabales > Fabaceae > Trifolium > Trifolium subterraneum. The sequence goes on along the minus strand of OX637465.1, from coordinate 45,433,652 downwards.
TTCTTTGGTTTACCCTCCTATGAAAAATTTTGGCCTAAAATTCCATAAAAATGATGACGCGACATGGTCAGTCATGCGGTAAACCAAAACTCGCTAACATTATAGGGGGCAAAATGACGGAATCTTAAGTCAACATTTTTCATGAGGGGGTAAACCAGAGAATCTTCATATTACAGGGGTAATCTGAAGAAAAAAAATTACAGGGGGTAAAACAAAACTCGCCTATTTTGCAGGGGTGTAAAACCTTATTTACCCTAAAATTAAATATATAATCAATGACACACATCACTCACGGTACATTAAAATAGCATAAAATGTTATAAAAGTAATTCTTTGTCATTCCTTCTATCATCATTCCTCTTTATCGGTTAACTAATTCCATTATTAATCTATAACATTAACCCTAATTAAGTGCATGAGTGTATGGAAAAAACTCTTACTTAGACGCTTACTTCATAACGCAACCTTAAGTATAAAATTTGTATCTACAATGCAACCACGATATCTCTCATTACATACTTTATTTTGACGATTCAACCATTAAAAATGAAGAACTACGTGTTGTGGAACTACCGTTCAAAAATGAGCACTCTTGCAATTCTATGGTGACAGCCTTTGCAAAAACGAAAATGGAATTAAAATTGGAACTTTCATGAAACAAATATAAAAGAATAGAAAGACTTATAAAAGACAACTCACATGAATTGGACTAAAGGCTAGGAGAATGAGACTTGGAACGAAACTTGATAGATGATAGTGATAGGAATAGATGTGAGTACATAGTGGTAAGTCTCTTATGTTTAGAGATTAAAAGAAATTGAGAGAGCGAAGTGAAGTAGTTCTTTATTTCTATGTTTACGTGTGAGAGCTAGAGGAATGTGTGGGTTCAAGTTAAGAGAAGAATAGGAGCACCTGTGTAGTCTACGATGAGTAATTAGGAGGTTGAAAGATTTGTCACTCCCTTTAGAGAGCAGGCCGAACAATAGGAAGAGATGGAAAGATGGGTTAGTCTTTTTGTTGGAATATTTTATTATATTTCAATAATATCATTATGTAATTATATTATATATTTATTAATAAAGAGTCTTGATCGATTCGTGGTCAAATTAAATAATAAGGCTGATTTAGACTTCTAATTAGATAATTAATTAAATATTTAATTAATTGATATGGACTCAATATGAGTGAATGTCGGGATGGCCCATTTGGGAATAATGGGAAGGTCATCAACTATATATAGGCTATGGTACCCAATATATCGGACACGCTGCATATCGACTCTTCTCCCCATCTGAAGAATCCTAAAGGCATAAGGAGTTCAGGTTGAGGAAAAACCACAAGCCACCGGGTGTTCATCATCTGATATCTCCTCCTTGTGTTTCAGGAGCAATACACGTCAACCGGCCTCACTCCCGCCTCTCTCTGCTTTTGAGGATTGCTGCCAAGAGACTATGGTTTGTTCATATCTAGTGATTCATCATCCAGGTATTTCTAATTCTTTAATCTCAATAAATCAACATGTCGTAAATCCTATAATTATATACATGCTTATATGTTTATTTGCCTTCCGCACTACGGTTATGAAATTATATGTTTAAATCTCTATTATAGAGAGCATGTCTAGAATTAATGATAAAGTAATTCTATCAATTGGTATAGAGCATGTCTTCATGTTTGATTTATTAGGATTGATTGAATTATATGTGTTTGATTTGGTACAAGATTTTAGTTTTATTTTGTTTGGTTTGCGATGATTATCTGACCAAATTGCTTCATCGTAAAAATGCTTTCTGATATATTGCATCCTCAGTTTATTTCCGGTTTTCTATGATTATTGCTATGATATTTGGGTCTCCAGTATTCAACCCACTCCAATTTTTCATATGCTTATTTCATGAATAACATAATTTAGTTATTTAGAAATTTGGTTTTCTTTAACAGTGACGTTTTGGATATATGGTCAATCATTGATCTTAATATTTTGTGATCTTGTAGCCTAATGTTGTGTAATCCAATCTAAGACTTTCAGTTTCAAATAAGCTTACATGTGATACATTTGTACATAAGTGTCACTGTATTTAATAATTTGAAATTTAGAGATATGTAACAATTTTGCTAATTCACTAGCAAAGTTTATTTTTATTTTATGGTTGTGATTCTTTGGCTGTGGATTTTTTTTTATTTGGTCCTATCATTAAGATGGATATTCAAACTGGAGTGAATTTTATTATGATTGTAAGAGAAGAAGAGGGAAAAAAAAAAATGAGAGACCTTAAAAAAAACTTATAGTCTAAAATCTTATTTTTAGAACACTTTTTTTTTGGTAAGAACACTTTATTTATTTAGAAGTGTACACAATTGTTTTCTTTCAGCAAAGAATAATAACATATTGAAATTACAAATAATATTTATAAAATTGTTAAGATGCCTTTTTATTTTTTTTTGGTACATATGCTAAAGACAAACAGAAAGAAAACAAAGGAAAAAAAGAAAAAAACTAAGCTCTCGGGTAAGGCATCCTTAGAGCATCAGACAAAAGAAGGTCTTGCATATCCGGTGGCGGAGACTCCCATATAGAAAACTTCTCGTCATTTGCTGAGCCTAACTTGGCTAGAAAGTCGGCACAAAAATTCCCTTCCCTCAAGGAATGCTTTAAGGAGACGTCTCATTCCAACACCTGAAGGTCTTGAATATTCGCTATTATAGCGGCATAACAGTGAAATGAGTTTCTCTCCTTGCTTAGGAGGTCCAAAACCGTTTTAGAATCAGAGTAGCAAAATAATCGATTGTAGCCAGCCTCCCTAGCGATCTTGAGGCCATGATAGACAGTCATAAGCTCAGCTAACGTGATATTTGTGACACCCAAATAGCCACTGAAACCTCTAATCCATTCACCATCTCCTTTTCTAAATAAACCACCAAAACCAGCTCGTCCTGGATCCCCAAGGCAGCTGCCATCAACATTTAGAACAACACAATCAGTTTTGCACGGATGCCATGAAATCCAACGCCGAGGAGTATCAGTGCGAACCCGAGCAGAAAAGCAAGAAACAATAAGTCACTACAAGAAAATTGTCATTTACCAACGGAGGTTTCTAGTGACAGCCGCATATGCCGTAGGTATAGCAGCCCTATACCTACAGAAAAAATTATTAAATGTGGATATAGATATGTTTCATTAAAAAAAATTAAAAATTAGAAAAGGATAAGTTTATACTTTTATAGTTTATGCGATTCATATTTTTTTTAATGGTGGGTATAGATTAAATTTTTTTTTCCTTCTATTTTTATGTATTTTTTTTGTTTTTTTATCTTATATTTTTTTCAATATTTTTTATATTTTTATTAATAAATTCGGTGGTAATCTTTTTTTTTTGTTTACAATGTTGCCAATGAGGATTTAAGCTAGGACCTCATGCATATCCCTCAGTACTATATCAAATCTAGTGGCTTTTGTGGTAAATCAATCATATTACTTGTATTGTATAGTATTATATACTATTTCTTTTAAGAAGTAGAGTATTATATTAGGAAATATATATATATATATATATATATATTTACCACAGAATTTATTAATAAAAAATTATTGAAAAAATATAAGATAAAAAACAAAAAAAATATAGAAAGAATATAATGAATCTATACATAAAAATAGAAGAAAAAAAAAACTGAATCTATACATAAAAGTAGAAACAAATCTATACCCACAATTAAAAAAAATATGAATCGCATAAACTATAAAAGTATAAACTTATCCTTTTCTAATTTTTAATTTTCAATATATATATATAACCAAAAATTAAGGAACTTATGGAGAAAGAAAACAACACTCACTTTATACAAAACAAAAAATATTTTATATAAAAAATAAAAAGAGAGAGAAAGGAACACTAAAGCTTGGATACGTAACAAAAAGAAAAGCAGGATATAACATCGCGACTCATCAATCTCTCAATTTATCTCTCGAACTCTCGCATGAATCCCTTTCTTTAATTCTCTTCTTTCGATTTCTATCCACGGCTAATGGTTTTTATTTTGATAAATGGTTTTGATTTCTCAGTGAAAGGTGTTTTAGAGGATAAGATCAACACTCCCCTCTCTAAGCTCTACGTTTGATTTTGGGTAAGATTTCTATTCCACACTTTTCTTCTTCAATTTTGTTGGGCTTTTTCTCTGTCATGTGTGTACTTTTGTTGTTTGATGCCTTCGATGCTAGTATTTGGAAGCCTCGTTGACCGTAAAAAACATTATGAACTCTTTACTCATAATGTAAAAGTTTCTTGATGCCTTCGATGCAATATCGATATGAATTGAATTTTATTCATTCATAATATATGGGGATGGATTATTAGATGCCTCGATGACCCGAAAGGAATCAAATAATATTATTTGTTATATAAATTGTTGCTAGTATTTGGATGCTTCATTGACCGTAAAAAAAACATTATGAACAATTTACTCATAATGTAAAAGTTGTTTGATACCTTCGATGTGATATTGATATGAATTGAATTTAATTCGTTCATAATATAAGCGATGAATTATTCGATGCCTCAATGACCCAAAAGGAATCAATGAATATTATTTGTTATATAAATTGTTGATAGTAAAAAAACATTATGAACTCTACACATAATGTAAAAGTTGCTTTATGACTTCGATGTGATATTGATATGAATTGAATTTGATTCTTTCATAATATAAGAGATGGATTATTGGATGCATCAATGACCCAGAAGAAATCAATTAATATTATTTATTATATAAATTATTGATAGTATTTGAATGCCTCATTGACCGTCAAAAAACATTATCGTAGTTGTTAATCAAAAGTTGCACGATGTATTGGCAAGATTCCCAAACCCAAAAAATTGAAAGTTTTTTTCTCTCTGAAAATAAAGAGTTGCGCGATAAACTTAAGCAAATGGAAAATCAAGATAGTACAAATGCGGTGTTGGCAAATGTGTTGTCATTAATGATTTGTTGGAGAAGATGTGAATGACATTTTACGAGCTGCAAGACAGGTATATTTTATTTTACTCTTCGTGTTCATATTTCGAATATTATGAAAATATCAATTAACTTGAGTTTGTAATTTGATCTCTTTTATTTTTTATAGGTTACAGATGCTGTGCCCCCGACCAAACGGATTCTCAAACTCCATACACTGACGAAGATTGAAGAGTGAGATTAGAAGTAAACAATGTAAACTATTGTTGTTTATTGCTTGGTAGGAATGTCATGTACTATGTTGTGGGCTGTAAGCCGTTGGAGTTTATTGTTTGGTAGGGATGTCATACATATGTATGTTTTTAGAGTTGTAATTTTGGGATGAATTTGATTAGAAGTAACTAGTAGTTCTCTTAAGTTATTTGGTTCAATTTCAATTTTGGATTAGCTAGGTGATATTGTTTTGGTGTTTTAATGTACTCCGTTAGTTTGTAAGACTTATTAGTTTTTTTAATCAATATAATGGAAATTCTCTTTTATAATTATAGTTGACTTGGTGTTAGAAAACATGCATATTGGCAAATTATTATTATTATTTAAAAAAATGTACAATCTGTCAAAAAAAAAAAAGATGCAAAATAAAATAAAATTCAAACCTATACCAACGGACAAATTCGTGGGTAAACCGATTTACAATAATTTGTAATGTCCGTGGGTATAGCTCCTAGGCTAGTCCAACGCCAAAAAATGTTGTTGCTATAGGCTATAGCAACGGCAAATTGCCATGGGTACAACGAGATAAAGTAGACGGAACAAAATACCCGTGGGTATATGTTTTATGGCATGTACCCACGGATTTTAGACCTTTAGCAACAACATTTCGCCGTAGCTATATGTCAAATTTCTTGTAGTGAGTGCAACAAGTTTACTAACTAATAAAATTATTTAGATTACAAACTAATAAAATTATCAAAAAAATAAATAAATTACAAACTAATAAAAACCATCCTTATTTATCCTTGTGCGTCCGTCCGGGTACATTAATCCTCCTTCAATTTTAATACCTACAACCATAATGTAAGGGTCAAAAAATATACCAAAAAATAAAAAATACACCTTGTAATTTTCCTTTGTACTCTTTTATATTTCTTATAACCTTTCAAATTTTATTTTAAGTAAATTGCAAAAGTACAAACATTACGACGATCACATAAAATTATATCCTAAAAGGTACGATTTAATTAACTCACAAAATCTTTCTTTGCATAGCCAAACATATCCACGTTTTATTGATGGTGGACAATCCTTGTTAATTCTACAGGGGATATTAGCTGCATTGTCAAATAAGAAAAAAGGAATGTTACTAAGAGGTTTTATACTACCGTGTATAAGATAAATTTGAAAATGGTGTAAAAAATGACATACTTTTCTTATAAGCAAAGGATTCAACAAGAAACATAAACAATAATATGACCAAAGCATAAATAAATATGTGGATTTTAGTCATATTTTTGTTATTTTGCATTTCGCAAATGAAATGCTTTTAAACTATTTATAATTAAAATTTTGCATGTTTTGTTCTTAAATATTTTTACCACTTAGGACTTGCAAGAAGCCATTTTGTAAAATTGAAATTAATATAAATGTCTCCAATCGATATATTGTGTAATCTATTAGCTCACTCAACTTTTAGCACGTTGGAGTAACAAGAAGTCATTTGTTAATATTTTTATTATTAAACTTCACTATATAGTCTATATATATTTTATTTATATTTTAGTCTTTTGTAGTAGAGATGAAAAACAATATAATTATTAATGAATGATGAAAAATATTATTTGTTTATGTTTCGAACTGGCCCAAGAGTGACAAGATGAGTAACTCATTTATATTCTATTGTAAAATGAGTTATTAGAAGCAAAATGAAGTAAAAAATGAGAGAGAAGGGAGAGAGAAGGGAGAGAGAAGGGAGGGTGGGGCGAGCAAAGATGGTGGACTTGGAGGCTATCTCCACCGGTTAGACATGGAAACAACGTCCTTTTTCTTTATAAACTTTCTGGAGGATGTCAAGATGCTTGATCTTTGGCCTAAATTTGGGAGATATGGCCGTGTGGCAGAGGTGTATATCCCTAACAAGCTGGACAAACAGGGTCGCCGCTTTGGCTTTGTTAGATTCCGAGAGGTGAGGGATGTGGAAGAGCTTCTATCTAGGATTTCTGATATATGGATTGGTACATACAAGCTGAGAGTTAACCGGACCCGTTTCCGACGTGATGAGGCGAGGAAAGACCAATAACAACCCCAGAAGAAACCGGGAAGGGTGGAGGATACACTAGTTTTTCATGAAACCCAGCAAAGAAGGTCTTTTAAAGACGCTTTATCCTCTCCTAGAGCTGATAAAGGGAGTAAGGTTTGTCCTGTTGTGGTGGAGGAAGAGAGGAAGCAGGTCATGTGGGAAGTGGAGGTGGAAGAAGACAAGGTTGCTTTGCTGAAAAGTGCCTATGTTGGCTTTCTCTCGGAGGCAGTGGAGGTGCAACTCTTACAACAATACTTTGTCATGGATGGGTATCATAATGTCAAACTCACTATCCTTGGCCACATGAAAGTCCTTCTCTCCAGCCCTCATGTTGATGAAGTTTCGGACATTGTTCGTTCGGTTGGGTGGTGGAGTAAATGGTTTGACCATTTTGTACCTTGGTCGCCAGCATCTGTGTCTCATCACCGTGAGGTGTGGCTGAGTTGCTATGGGGTGCCACTCTTTGTGTGGGGGGTCTCGCTGTTTAAATCAATTGCCTTCAAGTTTGGGACGTTCATTGATATAGACGCCTCTACAAAAGAAATGTTGAGAGGTGATGTTGCTAGAGTCAAAGTGGCTACGACGACGGAGGAGCGGATTGATTCTTCAATGGTGATTTTAGTGTTGGGTCAAAAATTCACCATTAGAGTAATGGAAGATTTTGGTGGGTGGTACGGAGGTGGTTCGCGTTGTCAGGGTAACTGTGAGGTGGTGTCAGATGAGGCGCCTTCTATGGCGTCAAATGACGGTGGTGGATCATTCTTGCGACGGTAGCGGGTGGGTCGGTGGAGGGTAGTGATGGTGACCCTTCACAAAGCTGTCAGGTCCTCGTGGCTTTAGAAAAGCAGGCTGCTGGAAAGGGAGGGAACATGAGTCCTAGGAGGAAGTTGTGTCAGGATGTTGATGTGTCAGGTTGTAGTCCCAACTTTTTGGGAAATTCCTGCGATTCAGCAAAAGCTCTGGTCAACGAGGAGGTTTTGGGTACGCTGAATTATGCTGAGGAGAGCAGAGGTAGGTGGGTAGAGTCAGCGGGGTCAGGTGAAAACAGGGTACAAGAGACAAACAACTCTTTGTCCAAGGCTATGTGTGATGTCAACTCTCAATATGTCTCTTGTGGGGAGGCACATGTTGCAATGGAGGGTAGTGGAATGGATCAAGTTGCTGGTGGGCAGGATGGGGTGGCACGTGGCTTAATGGTTGGGAGTGGAGTGGGCCAGGTGGTTGGTGGGCTGGATGGGGCGGTACATGAAGATTGGGCTTGTGATTTAGGACCTCCGTTTGTGGGGGGTGGGGTTAACGATGGGCCAGCAGTCTTGAGAACTAAGGGAGGGGACTTACTTATTCATGGGCCAACTCTTTCTAACCCATTTATTGATGAGTCTGGAGGTGCAGCGAGCAACTTGGTTGGGCCTCTTGTTTTTAGCGCCCCCCTAGGTTGAAACCAATCCTACCTTACATACTATGCGGGCTCGGAAGCCAGGAGTGGGTAGGCCCATTGGTGCGAAGGCTTCTAAGAAGCATACGTTACCTAAGTCTAAGCTAATGCTGCCACCTGGTAAATGTTCAACGTTCTTTGGAAACATCCAGGGACATCCAAACACCTTGAAGCGCAGAAAGCTCCATCAGAAGGGAAGGAAGAACGATATTTTGTTAGCGGCTGAAGGGTCCGATTCAATTGAATGCCCAGACGAGGAAGGCTCTTGTGAAGTTATCCAATCTAATCACCTTGTCTCTGCTTCCGACGTGAACGGGATTGAGCTCGAAATTGTTCTTCCTTGCTCGAATATGGAGCTCGCGAACAAATCTGGGTCTTTTCCGTCCCAGGACCCAAGTGGTAATCATAATCAGAGTCCTTTTAGTGCCCCTGCACAGGTTGATGGTAATGGGATTTCGACGATTGGTACCACTAATGGAGGATTAAATGGAAATTCTGATGGGGGTAATGTTTGTTTACATCGTGATGAGGTGGAAGCTAGAAGAGTCATGGGTCTCCAACATGACTTAGGTGTTCAGTTTCATGGCAGGGAGGAAGACAATTTGAAGCGTTCTATGGAACTTAAAATCAGGGACAGGAAGGAGAAGGAAGATTGGGAGCAGAAAACAGGTTATCAATGATTATTGGAACCTTTAATATTAGAGGTCTCGGTAGTAGGGTGAAGAAACGCAAGATTCGGGAGTTTGTTGTGTCAAAAAAGCTTGATTTTCTTGCCATTCAGAAAACTAAAATGGAGGTTCTCTCAGATTCTCTCTGTCATGGGTTGTGGGGTAATGATGAGTGTGATTGGGTGTCTCTACCAGCGGTGGGGAATAGTGGTGGTATTCTTTCTATGTGGAATAAAGAGAAGGCGTCTCGTGTGTTTCATTTCTTTGGTGAAGGCTTTCTAGGGGTATGCCTGGAGTTACACTCTATACACCGACAATGCTGTTTTGTAAATGTGTATGTAAAATGTAATGTCCAAGACAAGCGGAGGATGTGGGAGGAGATTCTAATGTCTCGTAGAGGTTTTGGTGGCTGTCTCTGGTGCTTAGTTGGTGACTTTAACTCAGTCAGAGAGGCTTCTGAAAAGAGAGGAGTTGCGACTTCGATACCGTATGCTCTCAATTCTGAAATGGTTGGATTTGACGCTTTTCTGTCCGAGTTGGAGTTGGAAGACTACCAGATTTTTGGGCAGAATTTCACTTGGTTTCACCCGAATGGGACGTCTATGAGTAGATTAGATAGAGTGCTTCTCTCCTACGATTGGTCAGATGTGTGGCCGAACCCAGTGAACTTCAAAGATTTGGTCACCAAGGTTTGGGAAGATCAATCCTTCTCTGGATGGATGGGTTTCATTTTAAAAGAGCGGTTAAAAGGCCTTAAAGTTGCTATTAAAGACTGGAGTAAAGATGTGTATGGTAGACCGGAGGAGAAAAAGAGGGAGCTGGTTGTAGAGATTCTTGCTCTAGACTATAAGAGTGAATCTGTTGGCCTCTCTCAAGAGGAAGTGGTCAAGAGTAAAGCGAAGTTTGAAGACCTTTGGCGGCTTCTCAAGAGTATTAATGCCTCGATTTTTCAACGGTTCCGCTCTAAATGGCTCAAAGTTGGTGATGCGAACACCTCTTATTTTCATTCGCGTTTGAAGGCGAGAAAGAAGTTTAATGGGATGGTGACGCTTAGGACTGCCACGGGTTGGGCTGAGGGGCCAAATCAGGTGAGGGCTGCTACTATAGATTTTTACAGAGCACATTTAGCTGGGTTGGTTTGGGATCGTCCACCGCTGGATGGTTTACAATTCTCGGGCCTGTCCGCCGAGGAAAATGATGTGCTATCAGCTCCTTTCACGGGTGTTGAAATTGAGGAGGTCATTAAGTCTAGTGATGGATCTAAAAGCCTCGGTCCGGACGGATTTAATTTTGGTTTTCTTAAAGCTTTTTGGGAGTTGATGAAACATGATGTGAGAATAATGTTTGACCAATTCTATGATAATTCTTGTCTCCTAAAGAGTATTTTTTTCCCACTTCATCACCCTCATTCCAAAGGTTAAGTCCCCTCAAGCCTTAGGTGATTTTAGGCCAATTTCTCTTCTTGGTTGTCTATATAAATTGGTTTCCAAAGTATTGGCGGCCCGTCTTGCGAAGGTGATAAGCTCTTTAATTCCAAATACTCAATCGACTTTTATCAAAGGGAGGAATATTGTGGAAGGTGTGGTGGCGGTAAATGAAGTAATTGATTACGCGAAGAAAGCTCGTCAAAGTTGTCTCATTCTTAAGGTAGACTTTGAAAAAGCATATGACTCGGTTGATTGGGGCTTTTTGGAGTATATTCTTCGGAGATTTTGTTTTTGTGACAAGTGGAGGGCTTGGATGAAAGTTTGTGTTTGCTCCGGTAACATGTCGGTGTTGGTTAATGGTTGCCCAACCGAGGAAATCAATATCAACCGGGGACTTAAACAAGGCGACCCTCTTGCACCGCATCTTTTTCTTCTTGTGGCAGAAGGATTGGGAGCGTTAATGCGCAAAGTGGTGGAGATTGATAGATTCAAGCCTTTCCGTATTGGCAGTGATGGTGTGCCAGTTTCTTTGCTTCAATATGCCGATGATACTTTGTGCATATGTGAAGCGTCCGTGGAGAATTTATGGGCTCTAAAAGCGATTCTTCGTGGTTTCGAGTTGGTATCGGGTTTGAAGGTCAACTTTTGGAAGAGTAGCATTATTGGGGTGAATGTTTCAAATGAGTTCTTAGCTATGGCTACGAGGTTTCTCAATTGCCGTATCGGGAGAACCCCGTTTAAGTATCTTGGGTTACCGGTAGGCGCGAATCCAACTCTTATGTCAACTTGGAAGCCCATGTTGGATATTATAAGGGGAAGAGTTCGATCTTGGGGTAATAAGTTCTTAAGTCTAGGAGGTCGAATTGTGATGGTTAATGCAGTGTTGAATGCAATCTCAATCTTCTATCTCTCCTATTTGAAGATGCCGACTAAAGTGTGGAGGGAGGTTGTTAAAATTCAAAGAAATTTTCTTTGGAGTGGTTTGTCTAATCACACGAAGATTAGTTGGGTAAAATGGGATGATGTTTGTAAGCCGAGAAGGGAGGGCGGGTTGGGGGTCCGTGACTTAAGACTTACCAATATTAGTCTTTTAGCGAAATGGCGGTGGAAACTTCTACAACCAGAGGCTGATTTTTGGAAAGCCATTGTGGTAGCAAAATACGGGGCACGTGTTGTTGGCACTAACAGTTTGGGTGACGATCATATCTCTAGGATTGGGTCGGCTTGGTGGGGTTCCGTTTGCTTGCTGGATAGTAGTGGGGGCTGGTTTGAACAGGGGGTGTCCAAAGTAATCGGTAATGGTAATACGACTAGATTTTGGAAGGATACATGGGTGGGGGACCAACCTCTTGCTCTGCGGTACCCCCGTCTGTTATCTATTTCTTTACAACAACAGCAGAAGATCATTCACATGGGTTGTTTGGAGGATGCGGGGTGGAGGTGGGAACTGACTTGGTGAAGGAATTTCTTCTTGTGGGAGATTCCGATTTATCATGATCTTCTTGTGGCAATCGAGGGTTTCCAGCCTTTACCTCAAGAGGATTGTTGGCGGTGGAGGGCTGATCCGAGAATGGGTTTTACGGCAAAATCTGCCTATAACATCCTTATTATGTTAAAGATTCCTACCTCACATCTTAATCAACTCCAGCGGTTTGTTTTTTGTAACATATGGAAAAGTGCGGCGCCTTCTAAAGTTATTGCGTTTTCATGGCAATTGATGCTTGATAGAATTCCAACAAAGCATAATTTGGCTTTGAGAGGAGTCCTTACTGGCAATGATACTTTGTGCCCCCTATGTAGTCAGACTGTCGAGACTTCGGTGCATCTGTTTCTACACTGTAGTATTTCGGCTAAAATCTGGTATGCTACTGTGAGATGGATTGATCATGTGTCGGTGCTGCCGCCAAGTTTGGGTCATTCTTTTTCCATGATGGTTGGTTGTGGGGTTGGGAAAAAATGCAAGAAAGGTCTAAGTTTGATCTGGCATACTTTTATCTGGTCTATTTGGAGGGCGAGGAATCATAAAATTTTCAATAACGGTGTCGTTGACCCGGAGGAGATTATGGAGAGCATTAAGAGGATTTCATGGCAGTGGTTTATTGGGCGGATGACAAATGGACCCTGTCTCTTCTACGAATGGCATTGGAACCCGGGAGATTGCTTTCTCCGGTGATGGTGTCCTCATGGTACTGTTTGGAGGCTTTGGTGTTTTGGGCGAAGGTCTCTAGCTTTCTCTTCGTGTCCTGTGTTTTTGCCGCCCCTGTGTGTGCTTCTGCCACTTAGTACTTTGTTTTTCTTTTGCTGCTTGAGCTTTTGTGGTCTCTGTTATTTTAGCCTTCTATGGTGCTTCTTCTGTTTTCGTATACATGTACTGTGAACCCTTATAGCACTTCTTGTGCTTGTGGTTTTATTAATATTATTTGCCTTTTCAAAAAAAAAAAAAGATTTATATTCTAAGTACATTATACTACTTTTCATGTCATGACTTAGCATGACATCCTCTGCATGAAGTCATCGACATATGAATAACAACCTCTCTTGCAGGACTATTACATCTTATGGTGCACTATAACGTATAAGGAACACTCTAAAGACTCCTTTGGTATACATAATATGAAACATGATAGAATAAATGTATCATATTTTGTCTCAATTTAATGTTTGGTGAGTCAGTAGTATATGATAAGTTAATCATGAAACTTACTTCATCCTGTCTCTCTAGTTAAAAAAATTATCCTGAATTTGAGTTGGGTTACCAGTAGGATAGAATAAGAAAATAATATACTAATTTATTCTATAAAATTTATTTTAAAATAAAAAAATAAAAATTAATAAAATAAATAATAAATAATTTGATAGTATATTAAAAATCAAATAAATATATTTTAAAATATATACACAATTTTCTCACAAGGGAATTTTGTAACTTATATCAAATTCTACTAAAAACATATAAGATACTGTAGTTATTATGTTTGTTATCTTATGTGCACCAAATATATGATATGATAACTAAGGATAATTGTCATTTTGTTTATATCCTATCATATTTTTATCCTGTTTTATATCATATCATGTCACTATTATATCCTACACAACAAACGAATCTTAAAGAAGATATTTGTGACTCTTTTTATTCAGACGGAAGGACCCACAAAATGGTTATGCATCTCCTATATACTTGCATATGCATTCACCTCAAGGTACGCACATTAATTTCACTCAATTCATACACTATTTCCCTGAGTTGTCACCGACTTGTAGTGCTAACATATTAGCAGGTATCTTTTTCCTTGGTACTTTAAGCTCAAATCAACATCATCAGTACAATTAGACACTGTCAGATTCACCAGAGGAATATTCTATTTTGAATGCATGATTCGCTGACGCCATCTGTGGGCTGTTACATTGAAAAACCATCTTAAACTCACCATTTTCCCTACCCATTATTCTGATCTTTATTTCAACTGTTCCAATGGCAAAATCAGAATGTCTTAATGTTAAAGTACAAAAGTAAGTATTTTTGCATATATCATTCCACAGAGACTATTGTGATATTAAATGTCGTTCAACAATAACCATGATTCTGTTACTCCATATTTTTGTTTGGAACAAAATATGAAATAAAGATAAGTTAATTGTTAAATTATACATGTTATCATGTATATTTAAAAAGTTAATGTAATCTTTTATCAAAAGCTTTTCTTTTCGATTCGATTTTGATATAAATCGAAATCTGGCTATATCGAAAGAAGTTTGGGTTTTCACGAGAAGTTCGAATGCTTTCTAAATGATTTTCAAATTTAACTCACTTCGATTTCGACTGATTGGCAACGGATGCAACGGTTCAAAACTGAGGACAGCGCATAAGAAGCAAAGACACGCGTCATTTGGTCAAGCAGCAGCCGTTACAGAGCAGTTGGAATAGGAAGTCTATATATACGTATTTTGTAGTCAAAATAAGGGTCACAAATTCACATACTAAATCCTTTCACAAACTCAGAGTATCCAAGCGTTCGAGTGAAATGAGTAACACAAAGGAAACGTATGATTCTGTGTACCATTCTTAATTCTCTGTAAACATTTTACATTTGAATGCAATTTACCTTTCAAAAACAAATCTTTATTTTAACGCTGTTTATCAAATTCATTCGTTCGAATGAATTTTGCAATTGTCTTTTAAAATTCAATTTAAGTTTTATCCTGCAAACTTTACTTTCCTGCAAAATCTTTTTAACAGCATTTCCGTAATCATGAAATTTAAATGTTTTTCTACCAAAAATGCACAAACATGCCCAAGATTTACTAGTTGATCTTACCAGTAAACAAACTAGCGCTTGTTTACCAAAAAACAGAGTAAACAGATTCTAAGTGTGAGTTTTTCAAAGATTTTTGTGATTAAAATTTATGCTTACAATATAATAAAAGCGGTAGAAAGATGATTTCCTTAACAGAGAGAATAAATTGCTGGGGTTAGACTCAATTAACTCATTCGTATGCATTTCCTTAATCAGTTATGCATATTCAAGTTATTCATCAATATTACCACGTATTTACTCGACAAACATTTACTTTTCTTTAAAATTGGCACGCCCAGTGGGACAGGTTTTGTGCATTTTTCTTTAAAATTTCTATTGATTTGTTTTACTTTCTTTTCCGTTGTTTTGTATGCATTTGAGGAGTGGTAAATCTTTACCAGACTTCGAAAATTATAAAATTCGTAAGAAAATGGTTAGACCATCAACAAGTCTAAACATAAATCAATCAATTCCAGAAGGACAACCATCGCAACCTTCTGACAGTAATGCCAATATAGGTTCTGGAAATGGGTCTACGACCCTTAACCAAAATGCGAGTACCACAGGCTCGAGTGGTCCTTCTGTAATATTGGAACGAATACCAACTGTTCCAGTGACTATTCCTTCGATTCCCTCACCATCTGTACAGTTAGGTGGAGGAAATTTTTCACAGTCAATGAATGGCGATCAGAGAAGCCCTCTTTGCCAGTTTCGATTATCAATAGCGAGCGTCCCTATGGCATGCCTCCAGAACTTATGGCTGGCCTTCATAATTCCAGTAATGAAGGGCCAAATATGTTTTCCCCTTCGACTTCAGCAGTAGGAAATCAGGGAAGACAATTTCAGAATTTGACTAATACATCCTTAATGTCTCTTAGACAGCAAATGGATGATAGCAATCACGAAATGGTTCATATGTTAACACAACAAATTGGGGCAGTATTCAACCCATTGATACAAACTACAAACGATAGTTATCAGTTGTTAGCCAACCAAATGGGAAGGATGGCAGACTTCTTTGGAGCACCCAATGTTCCAAATAATAATAGCCCTAATGGTCAAAATGGGCCGTTACCTAATGAAATCGAAAATGTTAACCAAAGGCAAGACCCATTGCCAGATATTATAATGAATGCCAATCCTAGGCCAGACCCAATCCCAGAGGCTCAACAAATTATAAATCAAAATGTTGTAGATCAAAATCGAAGGGTGATATTGGTAAATCGAAACCAAAATGCTGACGAAGTTGTTAGAAATGTCCAACAAAATAATTTTGCTGGACAGAATAATTTGGCCCATTTGGTCGAAAATATTCTTGCACAAAATGGCCTTAATGTTGGTTTACATAGGCCAAACTTTGTATCCGCTTTGTCTGAATTTGTGCTTCAAACTGAATTACCCAGGAATTGGAAAACTCCTAAGTTAACAAAATTTTCTGGGGATACTAATGAATCTACTGTCGAACATATTGCTCGATATTTAGTGGAATGTGGGGATTTAGCAAATAATGAGAATTTAAGAATGAAGTTTTTTCCAAATTCTTTGACCAAAAACGCTTTCAGTTGGTTTACAACTCTTCCCCCCCATTCGATTCATAATTGGACCCAATTAGAAAGGTTGTTTCATGATCAATTTTACATGGGCCAGACTAAAATTAGCCTTAAAGAATTGGCTAGTGTGAAGCGCAAGATGCCAGAGTCTATTGACGAATACCTTAATAGGTTTAGGATCCTTAAGGCAAGATGCTTTACACCAATCCCTGAACATGAATTAGTCGAAATGGCCGCTGGTGGTCTCGATTATTCAATTAGGAAGAAGTTAGATACACAGTATCTAAGGGATATGTCACAATTGGCTGATAGAGTTCGACAAGTCGAAAGGCTAAAGATCGAAAAAGCCAGAACATCTAAGTTTCATAAAAAAGAGAAAATTGCTTATATAAAAACTTATGATAGTGATGACGAAGTTGTTTTCGATTGTGAAAATATTGAAAATAGCGAGATAGATGTGGCTGAATTAAAACCAGGCCCTCCCTATATGTGTAAATTACTAAAGTCATCTAATGGAAAAAATCCTATCGAACCCAAAAATGATAAATATGTTGCAAAAACCTACACGTTTGATATTACTAAATGTGACGAAATCTTTGATTTATTGGTTAATGATGGCCAGATAATTGTTCAAAAAGGTTTAAAATTCCTCCTTTAGAACAAAGAAAGAAAAGAGGTTATTGCAAATTTCATAATTTTGTGGGTCATAAAACATCTCAATGTGTTCTTTTCAGGGATCTTGTTCAAAAAGCGTTGAATGAGGGGAGATTAAAATTCGATGAGAAATGAAAGCCTCCAATGAAGGTGGATACTGACCCTCTCCAGATTGCTGATACTTCGTTTGCTGAACCATTCGAATTCATGATGGTAGAAGCTATGGAAGTTACGACTCTCGAATCAATTCCAGAAGAAGATTATATCGAGAAAATTAAGGTGGTTTACCCTAAGGCTGAAGAGGATTTGCTAGATTTTCTTATGAGATGTAAAGCAAAGAATCACCAAGTCATGCTATGCCCTAGGTGTAGTGCTGTATGCGACAAAGAGGCTACTGCAGGCCTCGAGAATTATCTGCCTTATGTGAAGCCAAAGTTCAATGGTCCAAACAGAAGACTGAACTTCAATAGTGGACCAAATCAATATCCTGACAAAGGAAAAGCTATAATGCCGAAACCTTCGATTCATGAAAGGATTGGTCGAAAACAAACTTTCTTGCCATCAACAAAAATACCCATGGGTTAATGGGGACATGGTAGGTATGCCGCTTTCGACAAAAGAATCAAGCATCAGGGAAGTTCTAGTAAAGGTCGGCAAACTAATGCTCAATCTATTATGGCAATAGATGCCAGTAAATACTCTTATAAGAATAACTATAAGGGTAAGAATCCAATGACAAGAACACAATGGCGTAGATTCCAGCGCCAGAAAAAACAAGAATTCCAAAATGTTCCACAGGAGAACAACTTGAAAGGAATCAAGATTCAAGAAAAGGCCAAGAGGCCTGTAATCGAAAGACTCTCACAACCAAACATTCCAGAAGAAAATAATGAAAAAAGAAATGAAGAGGAGTGTTTTGATGGTGAAGATGATGACTTTGGGTCAGAAAATGACTTCGATGTGGTTTGTAATCTGGTGTCTGTATTGCCACGAGAGTTTGATGTTTGGTCTTTCTCTGATCGAGAAGAAGACTGCTACGAACCACCATTGGTTGATATCAAACCAGTTTGTTACTATGTAATGGATAATGGATGCATCGAAGAACAATGCGCCAGTTTTGCAAGGCCTGATGAAGGGATGAAAAATCATCTTAAGCCTTTGTTTGTTAGAGCAAAAGTCAACAATGTTGGCATAAACAATGTTCTAATTGATGGAGGAGCAGCTGTGAATCTGATGCCTTCTTCATTAATGGAGAAAATAGGGAAATATGACACAGATCTTATTTCTCACAATATAGTCCTTTCGAACTATGAAGGGAAAAGTGGCCACTCTTGGGGTGCTCTCCAAGTTGAAGTTGCCATTGGAAGCACAGTTAGGCCAACACTATTTTTGGTAGTCGAATCCAAAGCAAACTTTAATCTTTTGTTAGGAAGGGAATGGATTCATGGAGTGGGGGCAGTGCCTTCGACTCTTCACCAAAACTTGGCTATTTGGAGAGATTATGGTATTGTCGAATATGTGGAAGCAGATCAAAGTTATTATCTATCCGAGCAATACCAAATAACGAAGCAAACTTTCGACAAGAACCTTGCTACGATTGCACCATGTGGCGACAAAGACGCCGCTTTTGATAAAGTGGTTTCTGAAAATGTTTACCACTCTGTAAAACTCCACCCAACTCATGGATTTTGTTGGAGAAGAGAGGAAATAGATCAAGATTCCTCTGAAGATGGAGTAATTCCACCATCTGGGTGGGATTGTGAATTCTACTATCCCGATGACTGAGCCCAACCCATGGGCAAGAATTTCGGCTTATATGGCCGAAAATAGGTTAAATACGGCACTAGAAGCTGTGACAATGAAAGAAGAAGTGGCTGTCGAAGCCAATGATTCTAAAAAATTGGCAAATAAAGCCAATGATCTTGAAGATGGCAAGAATATGCCAAACTTGCAAAACTTGGATTGTATTTATGATGACGAACCTTTGGGTTTCGAAAAAGATCCTCTAAATATAAATCATAAAATGCAAGCCCAAGACTTATTGCAAGAAATAGACATTGGAGATGGCCTAACAAAAAGGCCAACTTACATCAGTGCCAACATCAATTCTGATTTCAGGACAAAGCTGATCGAACTCCTTAGGGAATATAAAGACTGTTTTGCTTGGGACTACAATGAAATGCCTGGTCTAAGCAAAGAATTGGTTGAACATAGGTTACCTTTGAAACCAGAAAAGAAGCCAATCAAGCAATTACCAAGGAGATTCGCGCCAGAAATAATGTCCAAGATAAAAGGAGAAATCGAAAGGTTGCTGAAAAGCAAATTTATTCGAACTGCCAGGTATGTTCAATGGTTAGCAAATATAGTGCCTGTAATTAAAAAGAATGGAACTCTTAGAGTATGCATAGATTTTCGAGATCTAAATAATGCTACACCTAAAGATGAATATCCTATGCCTGTAGCAGAAATGCTTATTGACTCGGCAGCAGGCTTCGAATACTTAAGTATGTTAGATGGTTATTCAGGATATAATCAAATTTTTATTGCTGAATAAGATATTCATAAAACTGCTTTTAGATGCCCAGGAGCATTAGGAACTTATGAATGGGTGGTAATGCCATTTGGTTTAAAAAATGCTGGGGCTATATATCAAAGAGCAATGAATTTGATTTTCCATGATTTTATTGATAACTTTATGCAAGTCTATATAGATGATATTGTTATCAAATCTTCATCTGATGATGGCCATTTGGAACATCTTAGAAAATCATTCGAAAGAATGAGAAAATGTGGATTAAAAATGAATCCATTAAAATGTGCTTTCTGTGTGCATGCAGGAGATTTCCTTGGTTTTATTGTACATAAGAAAGGCATTGAGATAAATCAGAATAAGACAAAGGCAATAATGGAGACACAGCCTCCAGTGACTAAAAAGCAACTTCAATCTTTGCTGGGAAAAATCAATTTCTTGAGGAGATTCATCTCGAATCTAAGTGGTAAATCCCAACCCTTTTCACCACTACTCAGATTAAAGAAAGATGATGTTTTCAAATGGGAAGCAGAGCACCAAAAAGCGTTTGAAGATATCAAGTTATATCTTTCGAAACCACCAATACTAATGTCTCCCATTCGAAACAAATTTATGAAGTTGTATATTTCAGCGTCTGATTCGACCATTGGTAGCATGCTTGCTCAAGAGGATGAAAATGGGGATGAAAGAGCCATATATTATTTAAGTAGGGTTCTAAATGATGCTGAAACTAGATATAATGCTATAGAAAAACTATGTTTATGTTTATATTTCTCTTGTATGAAACTTAAGCATTATATAAAGCCTATTGAAGTTTATGTCTATTCTCATTTCGACGTTATTAAACATATGCTTTTAAAACCAGTTTTACATAGTAGAATTGGAAAATGAGCATTGGCCTTAACTGAATATGCTTTGACATATAAACCTTTAAAAGCAGTTAAAGGTCAAATAGTGGCTGACTTCATAGTTGATCATTCTATAATCGAATTGACTCAAGAAGTTGTAGAGGTCCAGCCTTGGATTTTATACTTTGATGGTTCTAAACATAAGTTTGGAACTGGAATTGGGATACTGATTATTTCACCACTAAAAATCCCAACTAAATTTAAGTATAAAATAAATGGTCTTTGTTCGAACAATGAAGCTGAATACGAAGCTCTAATAGCAGGTCTAGAAATTTTAATAGACTTGGGGGCAAAGAACATAAGAATCAAAGGAGATTCAGAATTGGTATTGAAACAATTAACACAAGAATATAAATGTGTAAAAGAACATCTTGTCAAATATTTTGAAACTGCAAGACAAATGTTACTTTGTTTTGATACTGTTGATTTCGAACATGTTCCTCGATTGCAAAATCAAGAAGCAAATGACTTGGCTCAAATTGCTTCAGGATACAAAGTGTCAAAAGAACAATTATATGAATTAATCGAAATCAAAGAAAAACTGGTATTTAATGATTTATTATCTCCAAACTTGTCAATGCCAAAACTTGTGGGGGCAAATATACCTCAAGAAACAATTGATAATAAATGTCATGATGAAGAAAAATTTCAAATTTTGGCAATTGACAATTTAACAAACACTGATTGGAGAGAACCAATTGTGGATTACTTACAAAATCCAACAAGTGATACTGCTCGAAAGATCAAATATAGAGCTTTAAGCTATGTGATCATTGGAGACAACTTATTCAAAAAGACTGTTGAAGGAGTCTAACTTAAATGTCTGAATGAATCAGAGGCTCATATAGCCGTCTCTGAAACGCATAGTGGAGCTTGTGGATCTCATCAAGCAGGTCACAAAATCAAATGGTTACTATTTCGACAAGGGTTATACTGGCCTTCTATGTTAAAAGATTGCATAGAATTTGCTAAGGGTTGCCAAGATTGTCAAAGACATGCAGGAATACAACATGTGCCTGCAAGTGAATTACATTCCATTATTAAACCCTGGCCATTTAGAGGTTGGGCTTTAGATTTAATTGGTGAAATAAAACCTGCTTCATCAAAAAATCAAAGATTTATAATAGTGGGAGTAGATTATTTCACAAAATGGATCGAGGCAGTACCCATGCAAAATGTAGATCAAGAAGCAGTGATTAGTTTTATTTAAAAGTATATTATTTACAGATTTAGAATCCCTGAAACTATCACTACTGATCAAGGCTCAGTTTTTACTGGTCGAAAAATGCAAGAATTTGCAAATCAAACTGGTTTTCGTTTGCTAACTTCGACACCATACTACGCACAAGCAAATGGTCAAGTTGAAGCAGCCAATAAAATCCTTATTGGTTTAATTAAAAAACACATTGCCCAAAAACCTAGAAATTGGAACAATACTTTGGACCAAGTATTATGGGCATGCAGAAATTCTCCAAAAGAATCAACTAAGACTACCCCTTTTCGTTTGACATATGGTCACGACGCAGTTTTACCAGTCGAGATACATTTGCAATCAATTCGAATCCAAAGGCAAATGGAAATACCAAATGACCATTATTGGAATATGATGTTAGATGAATTAGTTGATTTAGATGAAGAGAGAATACAAGCTTTGGAAAGATTAACTCAGCAAAAGAGAAAATAGCCAAAGTTTACAATAAAAAGGTCAAGTCTAAAACCTTTAATATTGGAGATTTAGTCTGGAAAACTATTCTGCCTATGGATCGAAAGGATAGGGTTCTAGGAAAATGGTCACCCAATTGGGAAGGTCCTTTTAAGATTTCACAAATATATTCTAATGGTGCATTCGAGATCGAAGAGTTAACTGTTGAAAGGCGCACTCTTAATATAAATGGTAAATATTTGAAAAATATAAGCCAACATTATGTGAAATAAACATAAGCACAGAATAAGAAATATAATGAAATCAAAATGGCAAAAAATAATAAATTGCCATAAAAACAGGATATTCTCAAATATTACGAATTTTTTTTAAACCAATCAAATAATAGAAATTATATTTCGAACACAAGAATTGGTTACATTCGAAACCATCTATGGTTTTATTTGACCTAACAAAAATCTATCCTAATGCATCTTTATTTTAAACAATAAAGAGAAAAGCAAGAAAGAAGGTGCAACTGCTAATCCTTCCCAACTGGTTGAGAAGTTCCACCACACAAAGAACAATCCCCAACAGCAGTAAGGTGGATTGTTACACCTCACTTCATCTTCGAAGAACTGGACTCAACGTCCTTTCCATTCTTATGAGGATAGTTGGTAGGATCCTCGATCAATATAAGGGAATCATCTTGATCTTTACAGAGATCTTCTTCTGGGACGTAAGTCTTCAAAAATTCAGCGTAATCTGAATCAATCTCATCTGAATCAGAATCATCGTGTTCTTGGACATGGCGTTGAGATTTCTTTTGAATCTTTTGAGAAGATTGGCTAGGTTTAGATTTGGGGGTTTGATGTTTCTTGCGTGTAGAAACAGAAGAAGGTTTGTTAGTTTTCTTAATAGAAACAACACCTTTAGATCTTCCTTTCATGGTTTCTTGAAGGAAGGAAGAAGGTTAAAGGAAGGAGGAATAGTGAAGGGGATTTGGATTGAAAAATCACAACAGAGACGTTCCTTTTATAGAGAAAATTTGGACGGTTGGCAGTTAGAATTCCCTTATTTCTCGCAAACAATAAATTTGGATTGACTTGACTGTCTTGGAAACAGAGTCAAACACGGTTTTTGAAGAATATTTGTCAGTTGCACATATCAAGAAGTGGAAAAGATTTTCCCGCCGTGAATTCCGAGGTTTTGTTATAAAAAGCTCCAAATTCGAAGTTTTAAAAGTTATCTGGATTAGTAAAGCCTATCAAATAATTCGAGAACATCGAAAGTAGAGAAATCGAAATGGCAAACGTAAATAATTTGCCACAAAACAGGGCATTGTTAATATTACAATCCAATTCAAAACTTGTTCAAAAAATTTAAAAAACTTAACGTAACAGATTTGTTCGAAACAAAAAAGAAAAAATTCATTGGACATAATCAAGCCTTGGATTTCAAACTAGCATAATGGGTTTTAAGCAAAGCCAATTCGACATCGATAACTTGTACATTGCTCTCGAGGGATTTAACATCTTCCTGCAAAGCTTCAGAGGCACTAAAGTATCTGAGACCTTCTCGAGCTTCCTTCTCGATTGCCTCTTGATGAGCTTGAGTAGCAGCTTCCTCGAGTTGTTTACGCTTTTCCTATTCAGAATGAATGAGGAGCTCTCTTTTCACTATTTCTGCTCGAAATCCCGCAATTTCTTCTTGCCATTTGCCAATATTAGAAATACACTCTTGGACCCCTTCACTAGAGTTGGCTTTTTGGGTTTTCATTGCCTCTACTTTTTCGACAGAGCAGTTAGCTTTATCAAAAACAATAGCTCTGGCCAATTTCTGATGACTCATCCTTCCAAGAGTATATTCTTTCTTCTGTACAGCTTTGGCAAATTGCTCGATTATCGACTCGAATTGAATAACTTTACTCAAGGTATCCTGATCAGTGAGAGGATTATGCAGCTGGTTCAAGAAATTTTTATGGGCAAAGGCAGCATTGGTATTTTCTTCAATGGACTTTAACATGTCACCATTTATGTATTCTGAATGAAACTTGAGCAACAAAGAATCCTGGCGAACGTTTTGTCGAATACTGGCTTCAGATTTGCTTGAAGTATCGCCAGTATCGCTGCTTGAAGCAGGTTCCCATTTTTTAGCCATGAGAAGTCTTAGTGCAAGGTCTGGCTTCGAATTCCTCATATTGTCAAATTCCCCTTCAGACATGCCAAGGCTAGCCGAGAGTTTCGAAGTCGAAGACTCTGGCAAAATTTCTGATCCACCTTCCTCTGCTTCAGGAATGAACTCAGCATCAAAGTCCATTTGCTCATTCGAGTAATCTGGGTTGGCTTGAGAATTGGAAGTTGTATGAACAAATTCCATATTCGAAGCAGCAGCGTTAGCTGCCTCCAGATTCTCTTTATCAGTGACAACCTTGTCACTATCATCCTACAAAGATAAGGATAAATTAGTAAAGATAAAAAAGGTTAAGACAAGTACATTGAAAAAGAATTCGAAGCTCATTTACCTTTGTAACTTCTTCATTAGGTTTTCCAGCTTCATCATTGGTCTTATTTTGGTCTAAATCTTCAACCAAAACCTCTTTAGGTCTATCTGTTTCTTCTACAACCTTAGAGGGATCATCTTTCGATGTCTCTGTCGAAGTAACGACAGCAGGTTGAGTCGAAACACTCGGATTTGCTTGAGAATGATCCTCAGGAGATTTTGATTTAGACTTTGATTTGGACTTCTTCTTCTTCTTCTTTTTCTTTGGCACCCTTTCATCTGCTTCAGGACTTTTCTCTCTAACAGGGGCATTGTCTTCACCTTCAGCTTTGTCTTTGTCTTTTCCCTTGTCACCTTCATCACCTTCAATCTCTTCGTCCATAACTTCAACAACTGGAGGACCAACAACCTCAGCACTTGGTGCTGGATTCACCTCTTGAGTAGCAGGCTTTACAGTCGTTGTCCTTTTCAATGGGGTTACCACTTCTTCTTCCTGTTTTCAATAAGGCATTATGAAAAAGAGTTGAACTTACAGATTCATCACTAGAAATAGTGACAGTTGGTCTGGTCTTCTTCGAGGCATTTACAGTTTCAGTTGAACTGTTTGCTCTCTTCTGACCCTGAAAATGTGTTTAAGGTTTTATAAACATGTTTATAAGGAGCAAATGCTCAGAGGGAGGAAAATTTGGAAACTTACCTTCACCTTCACTTCCACATTCTTTTTATCAGCAGGCTTGATCTTGCGGGTTTCTTTCAAAGCATCTTCCAAAGCTTGTTTCGAAACTAAAAAAAGTGTGAATTGACACAATTAATATAATGTAGGATTGTGATTAAAAGAGAAAGTTAAGAATTACCTTTTGGTTTCGATTTCTTTGCCTTCTCGACAATTGGTTTGTTCAGACCAGCTTCCAACCCTCGAACAATTTCTTCAACACTTTTAGTTCGAGTCAAATAATAATGCTCCCACCAACTATCAAAGTCCGTGGTACAAAAGTGAGAAATATTGAAGTCAAAAGAATTGAGGTTATATGAGTTCTGTTCTGTTATCTTGAGATAACCTCTAAACGTCTTTTCAGAAAGACTCGAGCCTAAAACCATGTCCTTTTCTTCCTCAAATAAACTTTTGGGACGAATCTGGGACATCCCAAATTGTCTCGAAACCAAATTTGGTTGGTATCCTACCAGTCCAAAGTGTTTTGCTTGAGTGCCTATCCTACAAGATAGCACAGAAGGATCCAGATAGGCTGACCATACCTCATTCACTTCATCTTCATTATCAGGATCGAAAGCTGGAAAGTCCTCAGTAAACCAATTGGGACCAAATTCCCTAGTAGCAAAAGGGGCGTGATGGGGTTTGAAAACATTAAAATTGAGAAAAAATTTCATGTATCTCATGAAAAGGGTCTTATGATCAGTCTCTAAGTGTTGAGGGGCTAATCGAATAACTCTCCTTCCTTCGATTGGACGATCCGCTACTTCAGTTCCGTATTCTCGGGGTATCCTTAAATTGAACTCTTGTTCAAAAGTGACATTCAACCACAACTGCAATAACCACATGGGTCCAGAAACTAAAAACGAGGAGCCATTCGAAGATTTCTTAATCTCATCACATGCTAGGCCCATAGATTCATACAGAACAACTAAAATTAATTTTCCTAAGCCAAAATGCCTACCCTCATGTATCTGGATGGCCATGGGAATAAACATTTTCGCTACTTGTAAAGAACGAGAACAGAAAACATAGTAAGACAGCCAAAGGGTTAAAAAAGCTACGTGTTCGACACTGCTAGTTTCTCCCTTCTCGATGTTTTTCTCTATAAACCTAGTGAAAGACAGTTCTGTTGGGTCGAAATCAATGTTATCACTTGTATTTTCTGGATCAAAGGTTTCATCATTTGGTCGAAGACCAGTTAGGGCAGCTACATCTAACAAAGTTGGGGTTAGCATTCCACATGGGAAGTGAAAGTGTTGGTAGACTTTTCCCAAAAATGCAGCGCAGCAATAATGGACTCTTGTTGTACTTGGGGACCAATTCGAGTAAATTGAATCAAATCATAAATTCCATAAGTTTTCCAATATTCCCCAAAATCCTTTTCCATTCGATTTAGCCACGGGATAAAATGCCTAGTGTTGGGAATAACAGGGGCAGATCGAAATAGCTTCGCATTCAAAAACCCTAAATGGCGTGTTTCGCTAGAGAAGATTGGGGGTTCACATGTTCGAAAGCAAGGAAAGATTGCATTTACCTTTGAGCTCAATGCATCTTCGTCTGGTAGAGGACCTCCAAACGCATAAACGTTTTTGTTCACAGCAAATGGGATCATCAGTTCCGAATGCCAAATCTCCAATTTCTCAGGATCATCATGTGGTTGAGGAACCATAGGTTCTTTTTCTTCGTGAAGGATGAAATTCCTCCATTTACCAGCGAAGGGAACTTTAACGTCGCGATTGTCGTCAGCCATTGGTTGATTTTCGGAAAAGAAAAGTCTTTTGGAAAATCACGATTAGAAGTTTAAAACTTTCTGGGAAGTTTTGAAATGTTCTAGATCTAAACAGATTTGAACAATGCGTTGAGTTTTTGGAGTAGTTTGAACTCAAAATCGTTGGTGCAAGTTTCTGGGAAAAGTTCAGAATGATGGTTTGTTTGGAGTTTGCAGAAAACGTTTCAATGGCGAAGAAGAAGGCTATTTATAGATTTTGAATAAAATCTTGAATTAAATAAATCAAAAAAGAAATTACACTGTTCACATGCAGTTTTCTTTCAACTTCCGAAACTGCCACCTAGCCCACTCACGCGAAAAATCAGGATTTTTTCTTTGATAATGGTGAAAATGGCAGTTGAAAAGACTGCTAATGACGTCAGCGCAGTCTTAGGAAAGCGTGAAGACTTTTGGTGGAAAAGCAAACGTTTCAATCTTAAAATGCCAACTCCTCAATTTCATTCGAATCATTCAAATCGAAATTGGCATTTTGGGGGCAATTTGTTACTCCATATTTTTGTTTGGAACAAAATATGAAATAAAGATAAGTTAATTGTTAAATTATACATGTTATCATGTATATTTAAAAAGTTAATGTAATCTTTTATCAAAAGCTTTTCTTTTCGATTCGATTTTGATATAAATCGAAATCTGGCTATATCGAAAGAAGTTTGGATTTTCACGAGAAGTTCGAATGCTTTCTAAATGATTTTCAAATTTAACTCACTTCGATTTCGACTGATTGGCAACGGATGCAACGGTTCAAAACTGAGGACAGCGCATAAGAAGCAAAGACACGCGTCATTTGGTCAAGCAGCAGCCGTTACAGAGCAGTTGGAATAGGAAGTCTATATATACGTATTTTGTAGTCAAAATAAGGGTCACAAATTCACATACTAAATCCTTTCACAAACTCAGAGTATCCAAGCGTTCGAGTGAAATGAGTAACACAAAGGAAACGTATGATTCTGTGTACCATTCTTAATTCTCTGTAAACATTTTACATTTGAATGCAATTTACCTTTCAAAAACAAATCTTTATTTTAACGCTGTTTATCAAATTCATTCGTTCGAATGAATTTTGCAATTGTCTTTTAAAATTCAATTTAAGTTTTATCCTGCAAACTTTACTTTCCTGCAAAATCTTTTTAACAGCATTTCCGTAATCATGAAATTTAAATGTTTTTCTACCAAAAATGCACAAACATGCCCAAGATTTACTAGTTGATCTTACCAGTAAACAAACTAGCGCTTGTTTACCAAAAAACAGAGTAAACAGATTCTAAGTGTGAGTTTTTCAAAGATTTTTGTGATTAAAATTTATGCTTACAATATAATAAAAGCGGTAGAAAGATGATTTCCTTAACAGAGAGAATAAATTGCTGGGGTTAGACTCAATTAACTCATTCGTATGCATTTCCTTAATCAGTTATTCATCAATATTACCACGTATTTACTCGACAAACATTTACTTTTACGTCATATACTTTTACGTCATTTAGTGCTTACAATTACAACATCTAAATTTGTCAAACACTTTAATTTTATTCTACTAATTTTTCAACTATCAGTTATAACTTATAAGCTAGCTTTTTCAGTTATCAGCTAGCTAGATTATAACTTATTTTTACCAAACATCGCCTGAGAAAAAAGTACTAATATGAAGAAGAACTACAATGTAATGTATCAAGAAGTTACAAATTTTCAGTTGAAGGTTATTATTAATTTTCATCAGTTTATTAGCTTTTATATATAGTGCTCGAAAAATTACAGATATGGAAATAGAACAAGTTTGTAGAATTACCATTAGCAATGGCAACCTTTGCAAAGCATATGTGTCGTTGTGTAAATATTTACAGAGAACAAGAACAACATTGGAGGAGAAAAAGGTAACACATGAGGCACAAAGAGAATTGTTTTGATAGTAAGCGAGCGATCCAAAGGAACACATTTAAAATCTTTTTTAATCTCCACAAGGTGGATAGCAATTCCTCTCACTCTCACATAAAAGACTCATTTCTCACTTCATAAATTCCTCATGATCATATACAACATTTAGTTATTAAGCTAACTTATTATAATTAATAGATTTTTTATAATAAAAATTTAGGGTGAAGAAATGGTGCGAGGTTCAAAGATTGCTTACAAAGATAAATATATTTACCTTCCTCCAAAAACACTAGTGGGACTCGAATTCGACCTTTTGGATTCGAGATCTGTCTTTTTACCACTGGACCAAGCATTTTGAAGCTTATTATAATTAAGGAGAATGTTAACATGTGTCCTTAAGGGCACATGTTAAGAATATAAATGTGGTAAAAATTTATTACATCTTGTGTATTCATCAACTACTTGAACATTAAATGTCTTGTATCATTAAATATAAAATTTTCACTTTTAAGTAGCTTAACATGACCCTATAATTAATAGTATTTTTTTTTTTGACAGACCCTATAATTAATAGTTATGAAGTTTTTTTTTTTTTTTTGACGAATAATAGTTATGAAGTTATATATGTTGTTTACGATAAACCAAATAACACCCATAAATTTAGACTAGAGAAAGATAAATCAAGGTTTTAAATAAATTATAAAATCACGCACATTATGACGATCACATAAAAAAGTATATCTTAAAAAGTACAAATTTAATTAACTCATGAAATTGTAATAGATTCAAGAAATCACTTAGAATAGTATTCAAATCGATAAAATATATCGATGCAATACAAATTCAATTCCCTAAACAAAAAGTGCGAACATACTCACAGTATTCATGTTAATAACTTAAAACGGTAAATTGCATAAGCCTACAAATATAACTATATTGAAGTGTCTGGAATGTTCATGCCTCCGGATCTGTAGCGTTCATGACACCAGAGTCGACATTGATTGGATTTGCACTAGATCAAAATTAATCCTTCAATCTGAAACAAATGAACACCACACAAAGATGAGACAACAAAATACTCCGCACAAAGACTCAACACAATACTCTACATAAAGACGTGACAACACAATACTCTGCACAAAAGATGAGACAACAAAATACATCGTACGAAGACGAAAAATCAAAACAAACAAATATGTGAAAATCACACATATTTACCGTAACGAGGAAAAAAAAACAATTTGGAGGGGTTATTTCAGGATAAAATTAACCTTAAATCACCCATTTTCGATAGACTAAGAAGCAAAAATTGGTGATGGCTAGGGTTAGAAGAGAAGAAGGAAAAAAAGAAAGAAAGAGAGACCTTAAAAAAAACTTATAGTCTAAAATCTTAATTTTAGAACACTTTATTTTTTTGTTGGTAAGAACACTTTAATTATTTTTATTTTTTTGTAAGAACACTTTATTTATTTAGAAGTGTAACAATTGTTTTCTTTCAGCAAAGAATAATAACATATTGAAATTACAAATAATATCTATAAAATTGTTAAGATGCCTTATTTAGATTACAAACTAATAAAATTATCAACAAAAAAAAAATTACAAACTAATAAAAACCATCCTTATTTAATTTATCCTTGTGTGTCCGGGTACAATAGTCCTCCTCGAATTTTAATACCTACAACCACACACACACACATATATATATATATATATAAAATGTAAGGGTCAATTTCCTTATCAAAATTGAATTATGCCGATCGAAAGGTAAATATAATAAAATAAATAAATTTGATGCAAGAAAAGCTTTTTAATAATAATATACAAATTAATAATGTTTGAAAGACAACTAGACGGTGATTCGGATATCGCCCAAATTAGTATAATAATTTAAGGCAAATTCTATGGTACATGTGATAATTCCTAATGCACCGGTACATTAGGTAATTAAATTAACATGTAAATGCGTTTTTTTTAAAGGAAGTTATTTTTCTTATCATTAAAATGATTATAGTAACTAAATATTATTCATCAAAACTATCAAAAATATAAAATTTGATATTTTTTGATTTTTTATTCCTCATAATAGTGAATATTGATTTTTTTTCTAAAATATATTAGAAAAATTAGTGTAATGCTTATAAACAATGAAATTATGTTTTTTCTTGTGATATTATTATTTCTAAAATACAATAATCGACTAATAGTTTTTTAATTTATAAAAATAATCGTTAATTTATCAATTTTCTGACTTAATGTACCGGTACATTCGAATTATTCGAATGTACCGTAGAAGCTCCCATAATTTAATTGCCTCATATGCCACTTAAAACAAATCGCCCATTTGGCACCAATGACAACAACTATATGTCATGCTACACTTTCTTTTAAAATCATCACTATTTTCACGAACTCAATTGAAAATTTAAAAAAAGCATTAATTCGAAAACATAATAAGGACATATAAAATGTTATGTTACGTTATTAACACATTATAATAGTTTCATCCTCAAAACTCAAGACTATAAATTCGAAAACATATTTAGGATAGAGTTCCATCACTAGATAAAATTATAGCGTAAAAAAATCACTTTCCAAAAGATGAAGTTAAAGTATTCTAAAAAATCAAAGTTAAAGTATTTTGACACGTAAATAAAATAGTTATCTATATATTAAAATATAGGGTTAGACATGTTTTTAGTTCATATATTTTTCAAAATTGTCAATAATGGGTCCATACGTTTTAAAAATGGTCAAAACTAACGGAAATAAAAGAATGATAGTGAAAATGGATTGAACACGAACTCAGAGTACTGATCTGATTCCCACGAAAGGCAAAAAATTCACTAGAGAGGGTGTAGAAGATCGTGAGATGGCAGCTCCGAGATCGCCAAAATAGGTCTGTGGTTTAAATACACCTTGTAACTATACCAGTCAGCGTAACTCAGTTGATTGGGATATAACATATATTATGCAGGAGCCGGAGTTTGAACCATGGACACTCCATTTATTCACCTTTAAGGTGGATTTTCTAGCCACAAGACTATTATACCAAAAACTAAAAAATACACCTTGTAATTTTCCTCTGTACTCTTTTATATTTCTAATATATATCCTTTTTAACCTTTCAAATTTTTTTAAGTAAATTACAAAAGCACAAACATTAGGACGATCGCATAAATTATATCTTAAAAGGTACAATTTAATTAACTCACAAAATTTTTCTTTGCATAGCCAAACATATCCAGAACGTTTTATTGTTGGTGGACAATCCTTGTTAGATCTACAGGGGATATTAGCTGCATTGTCAAATAAGAAAAAAGGAATGTTACTAAGAGGTTTTATACTACTGTGTATAAGATAAATTTGAAAATGGTGTAAAAAATGACATACTTTTCTTATAAACAGTGGATTCAACAAGAAACATAAAAAATAATATGATCAAAGCATAAATAAATATGTCGATTTTAGTCATATTTTTCTTATTTTGCATTTCTTAAATGAAATGTTTTTAAACGATTTATAATTAAAATTTTGCATGTTTTGTTCTTAAATTTTTTTACCACTTAGGACTTGCAAGAAGCCATTTAATTTATAAAATTGGAATTAATGTTAAATGTCTCCGATCGATATATTGTGTAATCTATTAGCTCACTCAACTTTTAGCACGTAGGAGTAACAAGAAGTCATTTGTTAATATTTTTATTATTAAACTTCACTATATATATTTTATTTATATTTTAGTCTTTTGTAGTAGATATGAAAAATAACTATTAATGAATGATGAAAAATATTATTTGTTTATGTTTCGAACTACTTTTCATTACTATTTTTCATGTCATGACTAAGCATGACATCCTCTACATGAAGTCATCCATGGAGCACTATTCTCTAACTTTCTAGTGGGAAAGGTAGATTACTTTCAGTATTTCTAATTCGTTTGATTAATCTGATGGTGCACAGCCTGTCAATTGTCATGTTTCTCTTTTTGAAAAAAAAATCCATAAATAGAATGAGACCGACATAATTTATCTCTGCTATGTCACTCTTCGCCGTGGTCGCTGTCGGCAAAGCACTGTCTTCCCTTTTGCCACAACTCCGATCACCACTACAGTGCTAATGAATATTAACAAGAACTCTAATTTTTGAACCTAACTTTCTGGAAGTTTGGTTTCCATCTTCAGACTGGTATGGTTGCCGGAACTGAGTCGGTGTGGCAGTGGTCGGTCGGAGTAAACTATGGCCGTTGGTTGGTTTAACCGGACGACGGCGCGGTGGGGAAATTGGGACGGCACGGTGTTGCAATTGGGAAGGAGACGGAAATGTTGTGATGCTAGTGTGTATCACGTGTTTCTTTTTTAAAGGTAAAACACGTGGCACATGTTGATGCTTTAGATTGATCTGATGGCTCACAAGAATCAAAAGGTAGGTGCCTTTGGCACTTAGAAAGTTAGAGAATAGTGCTCTGTCATCCACATATGAATAACAACCTCTCTTGCAAGACTACTATTAGAGCTGTCAAATGGGCCGGCTCGGCCTGGTCCAGCCCGCTGGGCCCGACAAAATAAATGGGCCAGGCCGGCACAGTTCGATTATTATTGTGCTACCATTTATCAAGCCCGGGTCCGGCCCTCATGGGCCTTGTGGGCTAATTGTAACAGCCCCGGGCCCCATCATGGCGATTCAGAAGCTGCCACCTCACGACCTTCTCCACCCGCCTCTCTAGTGGAGTCTTTGCCTTCCGTGGGAATCGAACCACGTACCATGGGGTTCAAATACGTGTTCAATCCATTCCCACTACCAATCTTCTGGATCGCCATGATGGGGCCCGGGGGCTGTTACAAAAAAGGCGCATTTTTTGTAACAGCCCAGGCCCCACCAACATAGGTGGTCCCGGCACTGCCACCTCACGATCTTCTCCACCCCACTCTCTAGTGGAGTTTTTGCCTTCCGTGGGAATCGAACCATGTACCCTGCGGTTCAAGTACATGTTCAATCCATTCCCACTACCAATTGCGCTAATGGGCCAGCTCAAAGCCCGATGGGCTAGCCCAGCCCGGCCCGATTTATATATGAGCTAAATGGGCTTGGCCCGAAAAAGCCCGAGAGCATTTTGGGCTACATTTTGAGGCCCAGCCCATCCAAGACCGTGGGCTTATGGCCCGGCCCATTTTGACAGCTCTACACCTTATGGTGCACATAAAATGAGACATGATAGAATAAATGCATCATATATTGTCTCAATTCAATGTTTGGTGAGTCGGTAGCATATGATAAGTTAATCATGAAACTTATTCCATTTGTCTCTGTAATTAAAAAAATTATTCATCATTTGAGTTGAATTACTAGCAGGATAGAATAAGAAATAATTTACTAATTTATTCTATAAAATATATTTTAAAATTATAAAAATAAAAAAATAAATTTTTTGATAGTATATTAAAAATCAAATAAATAAAATTTTAAATATAAACACAATTTTCTTACAGGGGAATTTTGTAATTTATATCAAATTCTACTAAAAACATATAAGATAGTTATTATGTTTGTTATCTTATGTGCACCAAACACATGATAGGATAACTAAGGATAATTGTTATTTTGTTTATATCCTATCATATTTTTATCCTGTTTTATATCATATCATGTCACTATTCTGTTATACGCAACAAACAAATCTTAAAGAAGATATTTGTGACTCATTCTATTTACACGGAAGGACCCACAAAACGGTCATACCTCTCCTATATAGTTGCATATGCATTCACCTCAAGGTACACACATTAATTTCACTCAATTCATACACTATTTCCTTGAGTTGTCACCGACTTGTAGTGCTAACATATTTGCATGAACTCACAAAAATTGTAATATCTCAAATTTTTATTCAAGAAATTACTTTTTTTACTAAAAAATAAAAGATATTTATTCATTCAAATTGATAAAGTACATCGATGCAAAGAAATTCAAGAAATTACTTAGAAAACTTTATCTAGTAACAATTTTTTTTCCCTTTCCGCAAAGAATAATAATGTCAGATTGGAATTACAAATAATAGCTATAAAATTGTTAAAATGCCTTATTTAGATTATAAACTAATAAAAACCCTCCTTATTTATCCTTGCGAGTACAAGCAACATATCAAAATCATCTTTCAAATTTTATACCTACAACCACATATATAATATAAGGGTTAGTTCACTTATCCAAAATTTGCCTCATGCTGATCGAAAAATAAATATAATAAAATAAATAAATTCAACGCAAGAATTTTTTTGTCAAGTAATCTAATGGTTAGAAATTTTATCTTAAAGATGGATAAATGAAGTGTCAGAGATTCAAACTCCGGCTGTTGCATTTATGACGTTATGTCCCTACTAACTGAGGTAAGTTCATGGGAACAATTTCTAATTAATTACTCCCTCCGGTCTTTTTTATAAGAAACAAAAGTGGAAAAAATGTGGTCGTTTTTATAAGAAACTTTGACCAATTTTCAAATGTTTTAAATGGTTAATTTCACTTATACTCTTATTTATTATGAGAGAGAATGTTAAAAATAAGTAAATTAATTAGTTGAATTAAGAGTAATTAAATAAGGGTTTACATGGAATACATTTAAATTTATAAGAGTATTAAATAAAAATAACTAAATACAATGTGATTCTTTAGTTTGTGTGAATTTTTCAAAATATTCCTTATAAAAATAATCGGAGGAAGTAATTAAAAAAGGAGTGTTACCATGTTCTTAAATTCTCTACACATTCTGTCAAAAAAAAAATTCTCTACGCATAAATTATTACTCCTTATAATAGTTTTGTCCTCAAAATTAGAAAGTCGAAATGATATATATTTAGGATAGAGTTCCGCCATTAAGTAAAATCATAGGGTAAGAAAATCATTTTCTAAAAGATAACGTTAAAGTATATTGACACGGAAATAAAATAATTGTCTTTTATTAAATAAAATTCTTAGATCCTACGTTACACTACCCACAAAATTTTTAGTTTCAGACCTAAAGCTAGACAATAGAAAAACATTTGAGGTAGAGTTTTCAAAAGCTATTTACGTAAGGTACTCCGTTAAATAAATATCAACAAAATAATAAATCTTAAGAATGAATTAAAACGTTATGTTTCCGGTGCGTAATAACACATAAAAATAAAGCATCTATAAAATAATACTCTCTCCGGTCCATATTATAAGGAATAATTTGCATAAAAAAATTGGTCATTTTTATAATAAATTTTGACCAACTTTCAAATTTTTAAATGTTTAATTTCACTTGTGCCCTTATTTATTATGAGCGAAAATATTTAAAATAAGTAAGTTAGTTGAATTGAGAGTAATTAAATAAGGGTATACATGAAATAAATTTAAAATTAGAATAGTATTAAATGAAAATAACTATGTAGAATGTGCTTCCTTAGTATGTGTAATTTTTTCAAAAGCAACCGTAACAATGTTCTTATCTTTTCAATATTATTTTTTTTTTTTTTTATAAATAGCAACGGTAACAAAGAAAGATAAAAATCACTTGCATAATATAAATTGAAAGACTAGAGAAAGATAAACCATATTTTGAAATAAATTATAAAAGAACAAATATCACGAGGATCACATAAAATTATATCCTAAAAGGTATAAACTTTTTTTTTTTGTTACACTAAAAGGTATAAATTTAATTAACTCACAAAACTTTTCTCGGCACCGCCAAATATAACGTTTCATCCCTAATGGACAATCTTTGTCAAATCCGCAGGGGATGTCAGCTACATTGTCAAATAAGAAGAAAAAAAAAAGGAACGTTACTAAGATGTTTTATAATATTGGTATAAGATAAATTTAAAAAATGGTTAAAAAAATGACATACTTATCTGATAAGCTGATAATTCATTAAGAAACATAAAAAGAAAGATGATCAAAGCATATACAAACATGTCGATGTTAGTCATATTTTTCTTATTTTACATTTCGTAAATGAAATGTTTTTAATCGATTTATAAGTAAAATGTTTTGTTATTTAAAAAATTAGCACTTAAGACTTGCAAGAAGCCATTTTGTAAAATTAGAATTAATGATAATTGTCTCCAATCAATATGTCGTGTAATCCATTAGCTCACTCAACTTTTAGCACCTAGGAGTAACAAGAAGTCATTTGTTAATATTTTTATTATTAAACTTCATTATATATTTTTTATTTATATCTTACACACACATATATATAAAATTAGAATTCAAGGTGAAAAAAAATCAATTAATGATGAAAATATTATATCTTACTACACTTATAAATACTATTTTTAAACTTCATTATATATTTTTTATTTATATCTTACACTTATAAAGACTATCTTTGCCATATCTTTAGTCAATGTGAGATTTCTAACGTAAATAAAATTTTATTACATGTATTACTTTTTCAATAAATTTAAAATGATAAATTTTACTTATTATATATGATACCAGAATAATACATTATATTATTTTCCATTTTATATTTGTATATAATATATTTGCCATTGAATAACAAATTGTTTAACCTGTGTAATTTCTAACAGAAACAGTTAGTTGGCAGTTGAGAATTGAGATGGACCAAATTTGCCAATGGAAATAAATATGGACCTTTCCTATTTGGGAGATTATTTAATAGACCCTTTTTGCATGTTGCTTCGGTCTTTCCATTGAGGATAAGAAATCAATTATGAGAATTATATATTCTTATATGGTCATGATTAAATATTATTTTTCAGTCACACTCACAAAATTTAATATTTTCATTTATTCTTTTTAATTATTTTATAAATCTTCAAAATATTATGTTAGTGTGCCTATATGGTTATGTGAGTGTGCCCATATAATTACGTGACAATAGAATTTTTGCTCCAATTATATGAATATTTTCTACAGTCCAACTTCCATAGGTATACATTTCTAAAATAAAATCACAAATTATCTCAACCGTCACACCACTTAGCAACCATAATTTTTCTTTTGCTTTTTTCTTATTTCATCCATTAGAGATGGGTGATTTAGGATCAATTATCTCGATCTTTTTTATTTCTTTTTTATTCAATTAAGTGATACTCCACATATTTTTAGGTTTATGTTTTGTTCGAGTCTTCTTCGTGATTTTTTTTCATCCGATGTTGTTTTAATGCCGTCTCAGCTCAGTGCATAGTTTTGGTTTTGTCCCGCCTTAGTGCGGAGTTTTGGTTGTTTCCCGTCTTAGTGCGATGTTTGTTTTGATTTGCAGTCGATCCAAATTCAGTGCATATTCAATGACTTTAGCGCCGTAAACTTTACAGATCTGGATGCATGGTTATCCAAGACATGTGAATTTTGTCAAATCAATTAATGTAGGCTTTGTCATAGACATTAACCCATTTTATGATATTAACTCGGATGTTGTGAGGCTACTCGCAGATTCATCCTTATTAGTTTTTAGCGAAATTGAACTTGTAATAATTTTGATTGATGTATTCCCTATGAATTTGAATGACTGAATATTTATATTTTTGAGTAAAAAAAAAAGTTTCTAAAATAAAATATCTAAGCATTTGTTTAATCTGCAAAATATAAATATTTAACAGAATTGTACATGATAGTACAAGACATAACGTCACTTGCGGAAGTTTACGAGCTACATGATGGTCAATTGCGGAAGAACAATGCAAATATGAGTGTTATAAAATTTTAATGATAATAAAGTAAATTAATTTTAAAATATCTCTACTCTTAAAATAAACTAAACATATATTTAATTAAAATATTTCCCATCTTTTCCCCTCCCCTGTTCTTAACCAAACATCAAAATGTCTAAAACTATTACCACCACAATAGCTTTTATTTTGTGGGACACCACATATATATATATATATATATATATATAATAAATTGTTACTGTTAAAATGAGAAATATTATTTCAATAAGTTCAATAGTATTGATATATAAACATTCAAATAAAAAAAAAATAGTATTGATTTGATATATAAACAAGTTGTCACCGATAAATATTATAATTATAACTAGTAGACAGGAGACAACAATTTTGCATTGACGATATTTGACCTATTATAATCTAGAGTTTAATTGTTTTGTACTGTCGGTGTAAATTTTTTTTGCACATGCATCCAATGATGTGTTGCCACATCATTTAATGAATGTGACATATCATGTATTTTTAATTACCATACATAATGTGTCGATATATTATTGGACGCATGCGTAAAATAACTTTATACCGACGCCGCATATAAATTAAATTCTATAATTTATTCATTTAATATTTCTATTCGCTCTACTATAAAATATCATAGCAACGTTGCGACACGTGTGTACAATAATTTTTTTTAAGTCAATAGTATCTATGACATCGACTGCGACATTAGTTTGTTTTAATGATTTGGTCTCATAGACAAGAATCAAGTAGCCGAAGAATTAGGCTACATCCAACTTCTGATTTTGATTTTTGCCAACTTAACCCCCAAAATTTAGTTGCCATAACTAAATCAAAATTTAGTTGCCATAACTAAATTAATCACAATATATACAAGCAATGCAATATATCCGTATCCACACAAATTACAAGCAAAGAGAATTAAGTCCTTATTCAATATTTCCACTAAATTTGACTTATCCCACAAGCAACATTTGTTAAAAATTCCATGGATTACCCCAAAAATCCTATTCCCTTCTCAAAACCAAAAATCATGAACACTAGAGGCTTCAAAATCTGCTTATTTGTCTCGTTCTTTTTCTTGATCATTATTGTCGCCGTTATTCTGGCGTTAATTTTTACAATCTTTAAACCCAAGAACCCAGTTGTTAATGTCTACCCACTTGGACTCAAAGATCTTCAATTTTTTCAACCTAATGTTACTACTGTACCATTAGGCATGCTAATCACAATATTAAACCCAAATTATGGAGATTTCAAGACCAAAAACACCACTGGTTATCTTAATTATGAAGACATTGTTGTAGCCAAAGTTCCTATAAGACCAATAATTTTTCCTGCTCGTAGAACAACTAATGTTAGTGCTACTGCTGGTCTCATGAGTGGAAAATTAATATCTGATGATAGTTTTTTGTCAGATATTGAAGATGGATCTTTCAATTTTACAGCTAAGGCAACATTTTATGGTAAAGTGCATTTGATTAATGTTTTTAAGGTGAAGGCCATGGTTAATATCTCTTGTGATATTTTTTTTAATCTAAGTTCATTGGATACTAATTCCCATTGCATAACCAAAATCATATTGTGATTGATTCTTGGTTTCAATTGGGAGGTTTCTATACTTGTATAATTGCCATTGTAATTTTAACAAATATGATACTTTCTATTGTTTAGATTCATTTAAAATTGATGTATTTGATCGACATTATAGATCAGATATATCAATTATGCAATGAATCTATAATATAAGCATTTACTTGTTATTGTGGTCGGAGTAGTATCATTTAAGAATAAAAAAGGAATAAATAGGAGGAAAAATTAATGCACACATGACACATGTAATTGAAGAATATAAGTAATATAAATATAAATTTTATGTATGTATGTATGTGAATGTGATAGAAGAAGATTAGTAGTTAATGTGAATGAAAATGAATGTCTTTTATTTATTTTTATTTTACTTGCTTTTTTTATTGCTTTCTTAAGTTTAACATAGTTTGTAGTCTTGATAGAGGTAACTCTCTATCAGAATGTTATTTGTTTTTTTTTTCTCTTTTAAGAATATAGTCATTACTCATTATTACTTTGTACGGACTCTTTACTGTTGAGACTTTAAATTAATAATAAGTTCTTTATAGATAATTCTTCATCTTTATTAGGAGGAAGACTTGCTTAGGCACCAACCCAACACATCACATTTGGGCACATCCAATAAAATTTCGACAACACATAAACAATTGTTCCCTTTTTAAAAAATAAAATAAAAGTGTTTTTTTCCCCTCTCTCTTCCGTCTTCTTTCTCTTTCATTGTCTCTTCTCTTCTCTAAATCTTTGCAACATCCTTCTCAACATGTTTTCGCTAAATTTGATGTGTTGGGTTAGTGTCCAAGTAAGTCTTTCTCTTTTATTGGAGTATACTTTGTCTTTCTTAGAGCAAAATAATATCTTCAATCATTTACTTGGGACAATAAAAAGGAATATATTTGAAAGAGAAAATTAATTATATCCGTAAGATATACATATATATTAATATAAAGAGAAAATAAAATAGTCTCGTGAGTTTGTCTCAATTGGTTGGACATTGCATTATATATGCAGGAGATCAGAGTTCGAACTCCGGTCATCCCATCCACCTTAAGGGTGAAATTTCTAACCGCTACACTGCTTGACAAAAAAAAAAAGAGAAAATAAAATGAACAACGATCTTTATAACTTGGACCAATTTATTATAGGGTAATATCGACATATCAATCTCATTTTTATATAAATATATACGTATACATATACATATATAAATTATTATTTGTTACTGTAACCTTAAGTTACTGTAACCTTTATCTTTTCTCTTTCTAATACCATAAAAAAAAATCTTAATTGTTCTAATTGAATAGCTCAAGATTTTTTTAGATTTTATAAAAATCTTGATTGAATACAACAAAATTGTTATATTATAAAAATCTTTTAAAATCTTAATCTAATACACATTTTTAATGACAATTACGCATTGAGACCAAAATTACAATAAATGTAAGAATAGAGGGACCAAAAAATTTGATTTATAAAAGTGGCCCATAAAATGCAGAATTTCAATAATAACTTTAAATTTATCTTATAATTTCTTCGGTGTTATGCTTTTTAAATTTAATTTAACATAATTTTACTAAATTATACTTTTAAATTCGAATCCCCCAATATTTAATTTCTGACTCCGTCGCTGCTATGGTCTCTCTCCCTCTCTCTCTCATATTTTTGGTATTTTATCCAAGAAGAATCAAAATAAAACGTAAATTTTTAAATGAAATAAAAAATTAAGCTTTATTAGCACTTACAAATTTACTCACACTAAACCTGGAGCATTAGATTAAATTGATCCTCAAGTTGAAATAAATAAAATACCAAAAGACATGTGAATTGTAAGTTGTAATGAATTAAAATTAGTCTTCACTCTTATATTCAGCATGGAAAATGAAATATTGTCTACCAATAGATCAATTTAATTTAATGGTCTTAATTTGGCGTAAGTTTGTTGGACTTATATGAAAATGTAAACTGCATTGCCATGAGCAAAAGAAATAAGCGCGAGATGAGCTTATGCAAGGAAGAAGATGAAGAACAATGAGAGAAAATGAGAAATCTTATTCATTCAACTTGCGTTACTACAATGCATAGTCTAACTACTTATACAAGAGATTTAACCATTGTTGCAACAACTAGAAACATTTATAACTATTTTCACCACTAAGAGGTAGTTATGCGAGCAGTTAACTTGTTGGACAAGTTAACTCTGTCAGCATCATTTCCTTCACTATTAACAATTTATATATTTTTAGGTGATGCTAATTAGTGTCTCCAAAACATTAAAAGAAATAAAAGAGGATTTTAGAACAAAAATTGATTTTGGCTTTACAAAAACTAATTTATGTGTAATAGAAATCCATATTTTTAATGTACCAAAAAAAAATTCCATATTTTTATGGTTTTGAGTTTTTAAATCAACCCTAAATTTATCTAAATAACTTGGATTGAATATTCTATTTATTAAATCTACCCCATATTCAATTTATAAACTCGACCTAAAAAGACTTGGAGCCAATATTTTTTTATTTTTATTTTTTTGACTAAAAATAAGGATTCATTCATTCAAATTGAAAATACATAGATCATTACAAATTCAAGATTGCTAAAAACTGAAAAAGGTGAATTTACAAACAAACTTGCAGCACCTAGGTTAATAGCATACAACGGCATCATGAAAGTGCCTACAAATATGACTATATAAAAGTAACTGGAATATTCATACTCCCGAATTTGCGACGTTGACGTCCAAGTCTTCAAAGTCTTCATCAGATCTGTAATGAGTTGATGTAGATATACCAATTTGAATCAAAGAAACACCGTAATGAAAAATCAACACACGTCTGCCGCACAAGACGACCACAAACGCAACGCCGCACAAGACGACCACATAATTTGATTATGTGTAGTCACTTGCACTGCAATACAAGTATCTAGACCTTCTATCATTATCGAACGGTCTAGACCTTAAAATCATATTTTAGCTAATTTTAAATATAAAATTTAAACTAAATATCTGAATCGTCTAATCTTAATCATATTCTTCAACATATTCACACAACATCAATTGAAAGATAAAAAGGCTAAAACATTAATGAATGGTTCTTAATCTAATTGAGTCCTTAAAGAGGGCTAATTATCCAATTGAAGGACTTGCATACAAAGTTATAAGTTTTTTTTTTTATAAGAATACGAAGTTATAACATGTTACAACACCAATCATTTGTGCGAATAGATGTTAGTTGTAGCAAATATTGAAACTAAATTAAAGATGTTTAGTAATTGACATGATGCAATCATATTATTTCTGATATTTTTTATTATATTTGTTTGGCCGTCGACTTCATACTTTTGAAATCACTTAATATTCAACAATAATATCGCCTCCAAGGTGTAAGACGTGAAATAATTGTTGTTTTTGATATTGAAAAACTGATTTTCGGAACTGATCAATCACTGCACCGTACAATCGGAGAAATAACACCTTTTTGAATGGTTCGACAAA
Source organism: Trifolium subterraneum (assembly GCA_951799995.1). Lineage (NCBI taxonomy): Eukaryota > Viridiplantae > Streptophyta > Magnoliopsida > Fabales > Fabaceae > Trifolium > Trifolium subterraneum. Next base: position 45,389,662 of record OX637465.1, on the reverse strand, counting down.
ACCACTTGAATCGATAACGATCGGAGAAGTAACACCTTCTTGAATGGTTCAACAAAACCACTTGCATATATCGATTTCAGCCGTTTAATGACTCCATTGACTAGCTTAATTAACGGATGAAAAATCAGTTAATTTCGTGACTAAAAACCATATAACACATCACCTAAGCCCAAGCTCGGGCCAGACGGACGACGGCACGCTTGTGTGATGGTCAAGGATAGTGCAAGATCAGCCGTTCACAAAACAGAGTACCCCTTGTGGCACACCCCAAATAATCACTTTGGTCTATATTAAACACTACTAAAGGAAGTATTCTTTCTAATGTGAGACTTTTTCCCACTTTTTTCAATTCACACTTTTTAGTTTCAAGTCTTTCAAGACCAATGTGTTTATTCCTTTCATTTTCAATCCTTAATGTTCTAATAACTTCTACCCATTAAATGAATGCAACTATGCTCATTTTCAACAATATTTGTACAATTAAATTTAAACAAATTTTAGGAAAACTTTTTATTTCATACTCTCATTGTGCTATCTCTTTCTCTCATTTTTGTCCAATATCAAAGAAATGAAAGAATAAAATTGTTCTAAATATTGTATGCAAATTAGTTTTTTTTGAAGAAAATAAACTTAATGCATTTCATTCAACAAGAAAGGTTCAATACAAGGAGGAACAACATCAATATAATGGTGACTAACCCAAGAAATGATTGCCCTTGCAAGGGAATGAACTGCCATATTCGCTTGTCGTCGAACAAGCGAATACTATCATTATTTTGGTAAGGCTTGGGTTATAAAGACAAGTTCCGTGATCTACCAAAAAAAAAAAGACTAGTTCCGTGTTAATCTTATATACAACTTTTTTGTCTTTGATAGCAATATCCTTGTCCATACAAATTACAAGCAAAGAGAATCTCAGAGAGAATCATAAATCTTTTTTTTGTTGTCCTTATTTGTGGAATTTGAATTATGCCAAAATGCAACCATGACAGTAGAAGTCTCATTCTGCTTATTCATATCTTCAAAATCTTGTCTACAAGGTAAATTAAATTTTAATAAACTATTTCAATGTAAAAAAAAAAATACGTATATGCAATGCAATGCTACTGCTAGTTAAATTTAAGAACCAAAATAAATTTAAGAATGTTGAAGGAATAAAAATGAGTGGAAAGTAAAAGTGAAATGATTTTTTTGGGGCAAATAGTTGTTTACCCACCCCTTGCAAAGTTAGCGAGATTTAATTTAACCCCTTGTAATACTTTATTTGCGATTTCACACTTGCAATATGAAGATTCTCTCATTTTGTCCCCTAGTTGAACAACTTGTCATATAACTGGGCAATTTCAGTGATGCGGCACGCTTACTTGGCATTTAATCCATTTTTTTTATTAGATAAAAAAATAAATCAAAATTAAAATCAAAATTAATCAAATCTCGTTAACTTTGCAAGGGGATAATCAACAATTTACCCTCTTTTTTAGTAGGAGTGAAAGTGAAAGGAATTAACCAGGTGTATACTAATATGACATAAACACCCTTATAGAATATATAGAATGACAAAAGATGCAAAACGCATGAAAAAGCTGGCATATAAGACTTATATTATAGAATTATTAACTTGTAATCCATGTAAAGATTCTTATAGTAAAAAAGTTATCTTAAAAATAAATCACACGTACATTTAGAATAATTGTTTTTAAGAACTAATTTAGTTGATTATCTTAATGGCCAAGTTTGTATATATGTTTCGTTTCACCTTCAATTAAAACACAATATTACGATTGAAAATATTGTTCATTTTGAGTATGTTTTTTTCTTGAAAGAAATTCTCGTAATAAAAATGGACAAATTGTTTTGGTGGATTGAGGAGTATCAATATTTTATATAAACTACTCTTCAATTATGTTTGTTTCTATGAAATGATAACGAGGCTGAGAGAAAGTTGAGGGAAAGAAGGATTTTTCATTGTTTGGAACACCAGAAAATGGCCATTGAATAAAAGATACATGTTGGATCCACAACAATGTTCTTTCCGCTCAAATATGAGAAGAAAGTGAGAAGTATATACTTCTATGGTGTAAGCGGATTAGAAAAATATAATTGAACCGACGATCTAAACTGGAAAAAAAAAAAATCAATTTTTATGGTTCGGATAAAAAACCGAACCGAACCAATGAAAATCAATGTGGTTTGGTTTGATTCTCGGTTCTAATTTTAAGAACCGATGAACAAACCGAACCAAACCAATATATATTATTAAGTTAATAATTTATTTTAGGCAGCTCACATCTATTAAAAAAAAAAACAGATCCAACTACTTATAAAAAAAACTTGCCCACTCACAGCAGCATCACAATACAAAACCTAACTTAGAAACTCTTAGATTCTCTCTCCTCACAGTCACAGCCGCAAACAAACTCACGCTGCTCTGACCTCATTCTCAAGCTTCTCTCAACACTGCGCAAACAACTTATGAACTTAGACTTGAAGTTTTATTTTTGTTGTACTTTATTATTTGAAGAACTTATGAACTTAATTTTAATATGGTTGTATTTTGTATTTGATGAACTTATGAACTTAATTTCAATGTGGTTGTATTATGTATTTGATGAACTTATGAACTTAATTTCAATATGATTGTATTATGTATTTGATGAACTTATGGGAAAAGAATTGTATTTTGTATTTGATGAACTTATAGGAAAAAAATATTTCAGGAAAAAAATAATAGCATGACATACATTAGAAAAAAATACGTTGTAAAACAAATTAAAATATCTGAACCAAACCGAACCAAACCGATGAGTTTGGTACAAATTCATTTTTAACTCATTGGTTCCAACATTAGATTCACTCAAAATCAATCCAAACCGGTTTAATTACACCTCTACTTCCTCCGTTCCTTTTTAAATAAAATTCATTTTTAGGCCCCTTGTAGTACTTCCAGGCCCCCTGTCTGGACCAGTTTGCCCTTAGAATGAATTTGTTTACTTTGGTACGTAGCTACCGAAATGGTGGAAATCTAGCGAAACAACATTAATTTGGTAATTTTGGTACATAGCTACAAAAATTCGGTTACTTTGGTACGTAGAAACCAAAATTCGGTTACTTTGGTACGTAGCTAACAAAATTCTCATATTTGGTACGTAGCTACCAGAATTCGCTTACTTTGGTACGTAGCTACCGAAATTGTGAAAATCTGGAAAAACAACATTTCAGTATATTTTTACCATTTCGGTAGCTACGTACCAAAGTAAGCGAGTTATGGTAGCTAAGTACCAAAGTATGTTGTTTCACCGTATTTTCACCATTTCGGTAGCTACGTACCAAAGTGAATTTCGTTTTAAGAGCAAATTGGTCACGACGGAAGGTCTGGGAGTATTATAGTGGAGCCTAATAAACAATTTTTCTTTTTAAAACGACAATACAACCGCTATGTTTGTCTCACATTTTATTTTAATAATAGACATCATATTATTGTTTATAAAAATTGCCAAATGCATGCGGTAGAGTTGGCGGCAGTAATGTGCCACCTTCATTCTTCTTCAAATTAAGTATTTTTATATTTCTTTTAGGGTTAAATACGTTTTTAGGTCCAACATTTTGCGAAATTATTAAGAATGATTTTCAAATTTTAAAAATAGTAAAAAAAAAACCCATAAAAGTTTCCGTTCTCAAGATTAGTTCAATCCGTTAAGAAAACTTTTGTGGCATAAAATGTATGGATCATTCTCGACAATTTCGCAAAATGTAGGGACTAAAAACATTAAAAGATAGCGACTATTTTGACAATTTTGTAAAATGTAAGGACTATTCTTGACGGATTGGACTAATCTTGATAACGGAAAATTTTATAGGTTTTTTTGACCATTTTTAAAATGTAGGGACCATTCTTAACATTGCCCTCTTTCTTTTATTTCACTAAAGTTTTGGTGCTACAACACAATTTTTTTCAATGATGAATACAATAGTTATTATCCACGTGAATATGAGTTTTTGTAGCCGATTGAATTTGTAGTATTTGGTAAAGTTAGCCGTTGAACTAGCTTATAAGTATGAAATGACATAAAAAAAGATATATTTAATTAATATTTAATTTTTTCAAGTAAAACCTTGGGGGTAAAATTGGAAGAAAAAAATAATAAGATATAAACTCATAAGCTCCTTGAAATAGCGTCTGAAAAATAAACTATAAGTTAGTAAAATAATCCAAATTCTCAGGAGTAAGTTATAAGCTCATAACGAAAAGACGGTAACAAAACAAAGCTTTTAGCTTATAAACTATAAACTACCTTATAATGTAAAGATTGATTTCTGTTATAACCGTGTATTTAATCAGAACCGTCCAATTTAAAATTAATGGTTAAACCATGCGAAACTCCCACAGGAGGGAATCATGATCCCTCTCATATCTCCCCAAGGTGTAAGACCCGGGTAATGCTAGACTTATAGTAGCTTTAGTCTTATCTGTGTATGTTTCAATTTTTTGTCGTTGTGGAAAAAAGACATTCTCAAAAATAATTGAATCACGTTATATTCAGCTACTTGCATCTAGCACTATTCTAGTCCACACAAATTACAACAAAAGAGAATAATCTAATATATGATCACAAATCTTCATTGATGAGTTTTATTTTTCTCACAAAACAACCTTTGATTAATCAAACATGGTTACTCCAAACATTCCACAGAACCAAAAAACAAGGACCACTAGAACCCTCAAAATCTGCTTATTGGTCTCAACAATTTTCTTAATCATTGTTGTCACAATAATTTTATCATTAGCTTTCACAATCTTTAAACCAAAGAACCCAGTTGTTAATGTTTACCCAATTGGACTCAAAAACCTTAAATTTTTCCAACCAAATCTATCTAGTGTACCATTAAACATGGTAATCACAATTAAGAACCCAAATTATGGAACTTTCAAGACCAAAAATACCACTGGTTATATTAATTATGAAGACACTTTAGTAGCTGAAGTTCCTATAGGACCAAAAATTCTCCCTTCTCGTAGGACAACTAATGTGAGCACTATTGCTGGTCTTATGATTGGAAAATTGGTTTCTGATCATAAGTTTTTGTCAGATGTTGTAGGAGATGGGTCTTTCAATTTGACAGCAAAGGCAACACTTCATGGAAAAGTTCATTTGATTAAGGTTTTTAAGGTAAAGGCTACGGTTAATATTTTTTGTGATGTCCTTTTTAATATAAGTTCATTGGATACTGATTCTTATTGCATAACCAAAATCAAGGTGTGATTTTTTGCTTCTAATTGGTGGATTTTTGGTACTTGTGAAGTTGCTATTATTGTAATTTTAACTAATAGATTTTGTTTAAGAATTAAATCACACTTGTATTTTTAACTAGTGTTCTAAGACACTAGTTAATATTTTCATTTATATGTAGAAAATTGCTAGTATAAAGTTTCATGATTAATGTCACCTTTATGTATAGGCAATTGTTTACTTGTGACAAGAAAAGGAGATATTTAGTCTTGGAATTTAAAGTGAGAAAAGTAGTGGTCGATATCGGAAAGATTCATGATTTTTCAGAATGCATATTGTGAGAATATTTGTCGTTGTTTTATTAATCACGTGTACATATATACATGTTTAAGCCATTAGCTACGTTAGTATAAGTGGCGAGCTTATCAATGTAAGAAGGATGTAGATGTAAACCGAAGTCAAGAGTGCCTTGAATTTATCGAATGATGCGCTTCAAAGCAGACATGTGTAGAGTTTTCGGATCATGCATAAACAAACACACTTGCTGTACAACATAAGTGATATAAGGTCTTGTAAAAGTCAAGTATTGTAGTGCTCCAACAAGACTACGATACTCAGTCAGATCATGATATGAAATTTCCAAAAGAGCCACTTAGTTTGGCTTGTGTGTCCACTGGTGTAGCAGAAGGTTTGCATGACGACATACGTACGCACATTAATTTCCTGGGCATATTTCTTTTGTGACTAAAAAAGACCCCATGTATGTCTAGTAATAGAAATGCCAAGAAAATAACTTAAGAGGACCTAAATCCTTAATAACAAATTCGGAGATGAGTTTAGTGATGATGGATCGGCGAAGGGAATATGAGGATGCGGCTAGAATAATGTCATCCACATATAGAAGAACATAAGCTATATCATTACCTCAGTCGTAGATGAAAAAGGAATGATTAGAGATGTTATGAGAGAAACTCGAGGTAGAAACATAGTTAGTAAATTGCTGACACCAAGCAAGGGGTTCTTGTTTTAGTCCATAGAGTGACTTCCTGAGCAAGAAAACATAATCAAGATGTTGAGGATTGTGTAAACCTAGTGACTGATGCATGTAGATAGTTTTTTGCCATAACCAGCATATCTCCTTTATTAAGGACCAATCTTCCATGGAAATTTGTCTTAAAATCGATTAACCCTTTTTCATATTCTTCTTGAGTTATTTTGATGCACAACACATCTCCCTTGATCGCTGGAGATGGCAACTGGCTGACTTGGACATCACATGAGTCATGAATGACTTGAGCGAATGAGTAGAAATACTAGCCGTCTTCGTTGGAGAGGGAGGGTCATATGTTAGAACATTTGTTGGGGGTCTGCTGCAAATACTTGAACAAGAAGACGATGATGAATGTCATGATGAACATTGCACATAAATTCCAAAGCGTGTGTATCACACTAAACTTTAGGTTCGATTCGCCCCACCAATTTATGTAAATCGGATGCAAATGGGTTAAACCGGCGAATCCCCTTCAGGATACTTTCGAAACCTTGACATGGATTGCACATACATATCAAGCATATCAATCAATGATATTTTACAGAATAAAGTTCCTTCAAATACTCTCGTGCACTAGAGAAATGAAGAAATGATTTAGGAATATTTTTGGCAGAATTCTGACTCATGAAACTCATGATTTTGTTATGTTGTGTGTTTTCTGCCTCCTAAGTGTCTCTATTTATAGAGAAACTTATGTCAAATGATGAAGGGACACAACCCTTGAAAGGTTTTCAAAAATGTAAATTTGAATTTCAAATTAACCATTGCAACCTTTCAAATATATTTTGGAAATTCTCCAACATCATACACGACCATTGACAAATGGCGGCGATACCCCCAATTTATTATACGTTGTTGTTAAACCGTGCCTTAGATTGGAGATGCGGATAGCACGTACACCACGGTGAAAGATCACTAGATAAAGATGAAAAATGATATTTTGTAAGCGGGGAAACTCATAGAGGATGTCACCACCCACAAACATGAATCATTGTTTGGAGGCCCGGCGCAAGGGGCCGCAAGTAAACTAGGCATGTTCCTAGAGCTTCAAAATTTTATTTTATTTTTTAACAGAACAAAAGAAAAATTATTGAATAGTGTTTCAAAGTATAAATAGTACTTCTACCAACAACTTGGAAAAGTACCAGGGTACTTTAACCATAGAGAAAGAAAAAGAGAAAAAAAAAACAAAATTAAAGGTTCATAATTTACAATAGATACAATATTTACATCCTATTTATAAAGTAAACAAGGATGTCTTTTGTTCTTTTAAAATAGCCACCTCCACAAGACCCTCTTCATTTCCTCCTCGACCGACACCCCTTTGGACGAGAAAAAAGCTTCATTTCTTGTCTTTCAAATGACCGGATAAACCCGCCAAGTGATACCAATCCGTCCCTCCTAATTTACAGTTTGAAAATAAATGTTCTTCAGAATCTCCATACACACCAAACACACTTTGTTTAAACTTCCATCACCAGTAAAAAGTAATTATTATTATTATTATTATATATAGAAATAATTACACATGAACCAAAAGTAAACGGACAATAAATTGCACCCCTAAATTCAATTGAATTAAGAAGAAACTTCCGAGAAAAAACAATTACTTTTGATGCGCATAGTTTTCTTAGAAATGCCTCAACACCCTACAATTGTTGTCGCTAAGAGACGATGGAGTTGTTACTTAATTTGGAGCTAAAATCCAATTACACTTGTCTCACTGAGAAAACTTCATCTTCACTAATCCAAATATCTTCGTTAGTCGTGATATTATAATGGTCAATTGTATTTTGGCAAATAAGCAATATCCCACCCCCACAAGCCACTAGATCACCTCCCCGTAAATTGAATCGGATCATCTTTTCCAATTTTGCCTTTTTTAATCAATTACAAATTTTAAGAATCATGCTAAAGAGTGTCCACAAAAAAAAGTTAAAAAGATAAAAGAATTTATATTTTTAAGATATTGAATGAACAAATTTTAAAATGATTTTTTTTTATTAATATATTTTAACTAGTATCTCGAGACACTCTTTAACATTTTCTAAATTTTAATAAATGATTTTGCATCTAAAAAAGCGGAAAAAGAACGTAATATTTAGGATAAAAAAAATTGTTACTTATGAATTACTCTCCATAACCTCAAGGTGTGGGTAAACTACGTACTCACACCTTGACATAATGAGCAGCACCAAAACAAAACTAAAATTTGAAGACAAGCAAGAACAAAATCAGAAAATGAATAAGATAACTTTATTGGATTATGCAAAGTGTTAAAAAAAATTGATGAGTTTTTACAAAGGAAAATGGGTTTTATATAAGTTACATCAACCGAGATTTTCGTAGGCAATAGATAGGTATCGCATATGAGGTCCGGATACGTTATACGATATTGATACGATACGAATTCGATACGGGAAAATTTTCAAAATCCCCGATACGATACTGCCGCGATACGTTATTTAAAAATTAAATTTAAAATTAAATATATAATAGCACAATATATAAACATAACAAAAATTGACAATGATAATCAATTAACATTCAAATTATTTAAATTGAGCAAACAATTGACGATTACATACTAAGCAAACAAATGACGATTACATATCTTAAGTTAAGTAAGTATAACCCAAAAATAACATAACTAGTACTATCCACAAAAAAAAACATCATAAGTACCACACAACATCATCCTCTAACATTCACTATTTAAGAGGAAACACATATTGTATCAGTATGATGTCCTCCAATTCTTTCATCATAGAACATTAGTTGTCCGATACTTCTCTGATACGCGTATCGGAGAAGTATCCGACACATATCGGTAATTTTTTATTTAAAAAAATAATATTAATTGTCTGATACTCTCCGATACGAGTATCGAAGAGTATCGGATGAGTATCGGTATCGGACACGATACTTTGCCATTTTTGGAGTATCGGGGTTTCATAGTGCCCATAGTGGCATTAAAATGGAGAGCTAAAAAATTGACTTTTTCCCTTCAACTGGAGCTACCACGGCCGTGTGAAAGTAGCAGTAAAATGGAGGCATAAGGATTCCCTGCAATTGAGATTTCACTGCAAGGTGATGTTGTACAGGTTTTTTTTTATTTTTTATTTTATAACTTATATAAATCATTTAAATAATAACAAAAAGAAAATTTACTTTACCTTAGGGGCCTGCAGTTGAACCCAACTGCAGGTGATCCCGAATTGACATGGCAGTGCGGGACGTCTCAAAAGCGTAATTTCTTCCCTCTTGATGGCATGGCTTGGCACGGTCGTGGACAAGTTTCAGACCTTTGATATTTGGTTTTCTTCACTTAAGCTAATGTAACGGCCACAAATGACTTTATGCACGAAATTAAGTGTCTTGCTATCAATTTCCACTATCACTTCATAAAGGAGACTCTCCCTTAATCTTCATACAATATCTTAGCCAATAAGTCATTAAAATTGGCTTTAAAAAGGCATTTCCAATTGTTCATGCATTTTGCATTTAGACCTACAAAAGATAAAAAAAAAAAAAAAAAAAAAGGAAATATAGTAAGAAGCTAGTAACCAAGGTCGTTAAAATCCCGATTTAAAACCTAAAAACATTGATTTTACGTTTTTAGGTCAGCATTTTAAATTAAATCGCTGGTAGAATCGTTTTCGGGTAAAGTCGTAGTCTGCAATGATTTTACATGATTTAAATCGTCCAAAAATCGTTGAAATCGTGTAAAATCATAGAATTTAACTCTTTGAAATGATTTTACCTTTTTTTTTAATAATTTTTTGGATGTTGCTTGATGATTTGGTGTATAATTTGTGTATATGATGATTTAATATATTTTAGCTTTTAAATTAAGTTGAAACTTTAAATTATTGATACATTTATAATATTATATATGTCGTGAATATAAATATAATTTTAATATGAGATAAAATCGACGATTTTATGTTTCGAAAAGTCGATTATGACAACCTTGCTAATAACTTGACTTATAAGCTGGTAGTGGGAATGAATTTAACACGTACTTGAATCGCATGGTACGTGGTTCAGTTTCGACGGAAGACATAAACTCCACTAGAGAGGAGTGGAGAAGATCGTGAGGTAGCATTGCCGAGATTGCCTAAGATGGGATCTGGGCTGTTACATCTTATATACTCAATAAGCTCTTTACGTTAATGTACACTAAAAAGTACTTACATAAATTGAAGGGTTTCGATGTATTATCACATAAGCAAATATAAATTTAAGATTGAGTCAAAAAGATAAGTATATTTTAAAAAAGTTAAGTCGGATACTTTTAAAAAGATAAGTGTAAAGAAGAAAAAGATAACCGTATAAAAACAAGAAGTTTAAGATTGACTCAAAAAATAAATTTTAAAAAATATGTTACTATTGTGTAGAATGAAACAGGCAAGATTCGAAGTGTGATACTTTTTCGTAAGCTCATTGTTAAGCCCAATGATAAATATATATTATGAGAGCTTATTAAATACGACTTAAGTAGATTATGAAATTGTGATAAACATTTTTACTAATTTATCTAAATACTAATATAATGAATTATATTAGTAGATAAACTCACATAAACTTAAAATAAGTCAATCCAAACAGATCCTAAATTGGAAACAAGACTTACAAGTTCTACTTATAGTGATCACAAGTTTTTATTAAACTAACTAACTAACCTGGTCGATACTAAGGTCAGATGCTGATTTTTTTTAAATTAAAAAAAAAAATAACTAACCTATAGTTACTTGGAGGGAAAGTTAATTAAAAAATAAACCAATACAAAACTAACTAGCTTCAATAAGAACAGATGACATCAAAGAAATAATTTCAACTAGGAGCAATCGATGAGTTATTTAAAACTATAATTTTGGTCCCATGTATATCATCAAAGGATAAAAGAAAAACAAGTCACAAGAAATGTAATTTTCAGATTTGATATTAATTAATAAAAGCTAAGTGATCAAATTTGTGTGACATCAAGACAAAACACAACATATTTTAGAAGCACCTAAGAGACAATTAGAAATAGTTCGAATTTGAATTATTGGAGTTTTTACACTATATAAGTGATCCTACAATTTTTAATTTCTACATGCTAACCATTAACAATATGGCTAAAACTCTAATGTTTTTTCACATTATGTTTATTTTAATTTTCACATTTGTCATTGTAATCGAAGGCCTCCTACTACCAAGTAAGACGATTCTCTTTTTTCCTTCAATTTTTTCCGTTTATATGTTTTGTTTCCTATTATTAACATTTGTTTTTTTTCTCCTTATTTGACATCACAGGAAATATTGAAAATCCTCCATGTGAAAAGAACGTAGATTGTCCTACTTATTTGTGTTTCCGTCCTTGGGTTCCAAGGTGTAGAAATAACCGTTGTCGATGTGTATAATGATGATCCCATCGTCGACAATTATAAAAATGGTCATTCGTATTACCGCTATTAATAAACTTTCCTTTCCCCCACTTTTTGTTCAAGTTCAAAAATAAACTTGTGGTACTTCTAAGAGTATAATGCTATTTGTAATTATAGTATGTTGATATGTTTTGTTGAATATAGATATTATTAATAATGCGTTTTGTTGTTTTAGTTGTTTTGCATTGCAATTTTTTTCCTTCATCGCGATTTTATCCAAAAAGATTTTTCTGTAAGGTTTTTAATATTTAACCCTAAATTATAGCACTTACCAGTTACCATTAAAGCATCGTTATATAATATACTAACACAATACCTAAACCATAAGTACATACACAATTGCGATCGGAAGAGGCCAGAACCGCTTGATGTTAGAACTGACTCCCAAACTAGATTAACATAGTGGTGAAAGCCAAAATAAAATACAAGGACAGACAAAAAAAAATAGTAGTAGCAACAATTTTTTATTAATTTGTAGCAAAAAGTATGACGTGTTACCAACAAGCAAAACATGCTACTCAGACACTAAATAAATTAAATGGTAAAATCCATAGCATGACGGACAATGTACCTCAAACTCAAACAACTCATGAACAAATTCATTTCGTGCATGTTTGGTCTCACGGTAAGTTTTTAGAACTATAATAAGCCAATGATTTTGCCAAAGTTATACTTTGTGTATAATTAGTATCACGGTGAGTTTGTCAAATCAATGACTCGTCACAATTTTAGCAAAGACACTGTAATACCAAATGTAAGTGGGTATGTAACAAAAAAAAATATAAGTGTGCCACCACTCACCACAATATTGACCAACACGGGAAATACCAAACATGCACTTTATCGAACACAATGATTGGAGTAACATTTACCTACACTGATGGCAAATTTTCCCTTGAAAAGAATCATAAATCCTTTTCCCATCCTTCCCAACCCATGTCCAATATTAATGTGGGTTACACAGTACCCATGTCCGATGTTTTCTCTCCCCAACTCCCTCATCTCTTTTTGACCTCCCTAATTTACTTTGTTTCCTTTGTTTGATGGGGATTTTAGGGAGATCAAGAAGAGACGAGGGGGTGGGGAGAAAAACATCCCCATGTCCCATACCATACAAGCAGTCCATATTTTAAATGGGTCTTTTTGGACTGGGGTAAAAAAGTCTTAAATAAATTTGGACGCAAATTATTAAGCCTAAACTCTATATTTCAAAAACAAAACCCTATATTTTATGAGACCTTCTTCTCGCACCCCCTGTGATACATGTGCGCCCCCTAATATTCCGAATTTTACCATTTCACCACCAAAGCATCTTCAAAGTGAATCATTATTACTTAATATCGAAATAATTCATAGATAGATCGATCGATGAATTAATTTGATCTATCTATGAATTTTTTATTCTATAATAAAGTTACAAAAAAAAAAGAAAAAGAATTAAGATGTCCAACTCCAAACTAAGGGATGAGTTGAGTGAAACTTATTTACCGAAAAAAGTATTAATCTTCCTTCAGGTGGGGAAGTGACTGATGTTGAAGTAGATCGAGTCTATGTTTTTCCTGATCTAGCTCCATGCTCTCTTTTCAAAGTAGTAAGCGCAGGAGCTGCTGTCGATTCTTTTATCATTTGAATTGTTTCAGTCTTGTAGCGAGGGTCTGTCAATCAAGTCAATGTCTTTCTGGTTGTGTAATGGCAGTCACAGCAATCAGAAAACAAAAAAATTCCTAGCTTGGCGTCAGGAATTATAAAGTCTAAAGAAAAAGGAAAAGGGTAAAATCATACATATCTTATTGACGAATCTGACTGAATGAGGGTCATAGAGCTCTTTATGTGGTCTCACTTTACCACCATATGAAATGCGCGAAATTTTGATTGGTGGAAGCCAGCTGCTTAAGAGAACTTGATCGTTACTGTATCCGTATTTAAGACATGCGACGAAGTCTGCATATAATTTTGCAATGTCCTAATAAAATGCCTAGTGGCATGATCAAAGCCGATGATCGTAAGTTATGTCCTCCATCACGATGTCGAATGAAACTATCCATGGAATCGTGTGCCGTGTGAAATGTAGATCATCGTCGTTCTTAACCGAGACTCAGGTTAAGCTTCGTCTCAAAACCTAGTGGGGTTAGGAGTAAAGCATCCCGAGGTTGGCGCATCTCGTTGGGCGTGGAGTGTAAATAGCAAAAATTGAGGGTAAAAAAGTTCGGTTTCTTGATAGCAAACTGCAAAATGAGTTCATATTTTGGGATGCGAACCTTATAAAAGTCAATTTTTTTTGCCCTCTTCACCCTTAAGGTACACTAGTTAAAGTGTAAAAATATAAACTGAGTTCGCATTCTAAATAGCGAACTGGGTTTCAGTTCTCATTCTACATAGCGAGTGACAATATTTTATATTCAACCACAACGTCAACGCCCCCATGAATAAAAAAATATGAAAAAGAGAGTTCTCTTTCTAGATAGCAAGCTGAGTTCATTTTCTAGATAGTAAACTGTAAGTTGAGTTCGCTTTCTAGATAGAAAACTGCAAACTCAGTTCCCATTCTAGAATGCAAACTCCTTTTTTCATGATTTTTTTTATTCTAGGGGTGCAGACGTTGGGTTTGAATTACAAATATTGTCACTCGCTACTTATAGTGCGAAAAAAGTGTCCACGTCCTAGAAAGCGAGGGGGTTAGTTTGGTCATTTTAGGGGGTGGTTGAGGAAATTCAGGGAGCGCGAAAAGTAAGATTCATATTTTATTGAGTTTAACAGACCAACCCATATAGACAAACTCGTTTTAATAGCTCTACCAATTTCCCATAAATTTTAAATTAAAAACTGATTAAATGAAAGGAAGTTCATTACTTATTTATCGAAGTTTTTAAAGGCAAATCAAGCACTAAATATACAAATAAAACAATATAATTTTTACTATTAATAGAAAGTTTAAAAAAACTAATTACACAATTAATTATATTTTGACTTTGCCACCTATCTCCATACAAGTAGAGAAAGTAGTCACCTTCTACCCATGTCCCTATAAATTCAGAAGCCTCGTCAGAGTGACTTAGTATTCAACAGAAACGTCTCAACGGTGTTCCGCTTTTACGTATTACCTTTCCTCACAATGTCACACCAAAGAGTAAGACCTGGGTGGTCTTATTAGGAATTCAGATTTACTGCTGTCAACTATTGAGTAGTTTCACACTGTAATTAATCTCGACTATTGATTTGAAATTAGATAGTTAAGATTTAAAATACATTTTTATAAAGCAAATTTATCGACGATTTTATGTTTCGAAAAGTCGATTATGACAACCTTGCTAGTAACTTGACTTATAAGCTGGTAGTGAGAATGAATTTAACACGTACTTGAATCGCAGAGTACGTGGTTCAATTCTCACGGAAGGCAAAAACTCTACTGGAGATGAGTGGAGAAGATCGTAAGGTGGCATTGTTGGGATTGCCTAAGATGGGGTCTGGGCTGTTACATCTTATATACTCAATAAGCTCTTTACGATAATGTACACTAAAAAGTACTTACATAAATTGAAGGGTTTCGATGTATTATCACATAAGCAAATATAAATTTAAGATTGAGTCAAAAAGATAAGTATATTTTAAAAAAGTTAAGTCGGATACTTTTAAAAAGATAAGTGTAAAGAAGAAAAAGATAACCGTATAAAAACAAGAAGTTTAAGATTGACTCAAAAAATAAATTTTAAAAAATATGTTACTATTGTGTAGAATGAAACAGGCAAGATTCGAAGTGTGATACTTTTTCGTAAGCTCATTGTTAAGCCCAATGATAAATATATATTATGAGAGCTTATTAAATACGACTTAAGTAGATTATGAAATTGTGATAAACATTTTTACTAATTTATCTAAATACTAATATAATGAATTATATTAGTAGATAAACTCACATAAACTTAAAATAAGTCAATCCAAACAGATCCTAAATTGGAAACAAGACTTACAAGTTCTACTTATAGTGATCACAAGTTTTTATTAAACTAACTAACTAACCTGGTCGATACTAAGGTCAGATGCTGATTTTTTTTAAATTAAAAAAAAAAATAACTAACCTATAGTTACTTGGAGGGAAAGTTAATTAAAAAATAAACCAATACAAAACTAACTAGCTTCAATAAGAACAGATGACATCAAAGAAATAATTTCAACTAGGAGCAATCGATGAGTTATTTAAAACTATAATTTTGGTCCCATGTATATCATCAAAGGATAAAAGAAAAACAAGTCACAAGAAATGTAATTTTCAGATTTGATATTAATTAATAAAAGCTAAGTGATCAAATTTGTGTGACATCAAGACAAAACACAACATATTTTAGAAGCACCTAAGAGACAATTAGAAATAGTTCGAATTTGAATTATTGGAGTTTTTACACTATATAAGTGATCCTACAATTTTTAATTTCTACATGCTAACCATTAACAATATGGCTAAAACTCTAATGTTTTTTCACATTATGTTTATTTTAATTTTCACATTTGTCATTGTAATCGAAGGCCTCCTACTACCAAGTAAGACGATTCTCTTTTTTCCTTCAATTTTTTCCGTGTATATGTTTTGTTTCCTATTATTAACATTTGTTTTTTTTCTCCTTATTTGACATCACAGGAAATATTGAAAATCCTCCATGTGAAAAGAACGTAGATTGTCCTACTTATTTGTGTTTCCGTCCTTGGGTTCCAAGGTGTAGAAATAACCGTTGTCGATGTGTATAATGATGATCCCATCGTCGACAATTATAAAAATGGTCATTCGTATTACCGCTATTAATAAACTTTCCTTTCCCCCACTTTTTGTTCAAGTTCAAAAATAAACTTGTGGTACTTCTAAGAGTATAATGCTATTTGTAATTATAGTATGTTGATATGTTTTGTTGAATATAGATATTATTAATAATGCGTTTTGTTGTTTTAGTTGTTTTGCATTGCAATTTTTTTCCTTCATCGCGATTTTATCCAAAAAGATTTTTCTGTAAGGTTTTTAATATTTAACCCTAAATTATAGCACTTACCAGTTACCATTAAAGCATCGTTATATAATATACTAACACAATACCTAAACCATAAGTACATACACAATTGCGATCGGAAGAGGCCAGAACCGCTTGATGTTAGAACTGACTCCCAAACTAGATTAACATAGTGGTGAAAGCCAAAATAAAATACAAGGACAGACAAAAAAAAATAGTAGTAGCAACAATTTTTTATTAATTTGTAGCAAAAAGTATGACGTGTTACCAACAAGCAAAACATGCTACTCAGACACTAAATAAATTAAATGGTAAAATCCATAGCATGACGGACAATGTACCTCAAACTCAAACAACTCATGAACAAATTCATTTCGTGCATGTTTGGTCTCACGGTAAGTTTTTAGAACTATAATAAGCCAATGATTTTGCCAAAGTTATACTTTGTGTATAATTAGTATCACGGTGAGTTTGTCAAATCAATGACTCGTCACAATTTTAGCAAAGACACTGTAATACCAAATGTAAGTGGGTATGTAACAAAAAAAAATATAAGTGTGCCACCACTCACCACAATATTGACCAACACGGGAAATACCAAACATGCACTTTATCGAACACAATGATTGGAGTAACATTTACCTACACTGATGGCAAATTTTCCCTTGAAAAGAATCATAAATCCTTTTCCCATCCTTCCCAACCCATGTCCAATATTAATGTGGGTTACACAGTACCCATGTCCGATGTTTTCTCTCCCCAACTCCCTCATCTCTTTTTGACCTCCCTAATTTACTTTGTTTCCTTTGTTTGATGGGGATTTTAGGGAGATCAAGAAGAGACGAGGGGGTGGGGAGAAAAACATCCCCATGTCCCATACCATACAAGCAGTCCATATTTTAAATGGGTCTTTTTGGACTGGGGTAAAAAAGTCTTAAATAAATTTGGACGCAAATTATTAAGCCTAAACTCTATATTTCAAAAACAAAACCCTATATTTTATGAGACCTTCTTCTCGCACCCCCTGTGATACATGTGCGCCCCCTAATATTCCGAATTTTACCATTTCACCACCAAAGCATCTTCAAAGTGAATCATTATTACTTAATATCGAAATAATTCATAGATAGATCGATCGATGAATTAATTTGATCTATCTATGAATTTTTTATTCTATAATAAAGTTACAAAAAAAAAAAGAAAAAGAATTAAGATGTCCAACTCCAAACTAAGGGATGAGTTGAGTGAAACTTATTTACCGAAAAAAGTATTAATCTTCCTTCAGGTGGGGAAGTGACTGATGTTGAAGTAGATCGAGTCTATGTTTTTCCTGATCTAGCTCCATGCTCTCTTTTCAAAGTAGTAAGCGCAGGAGCTGCTGTCGATTCTTTTATCATTTGAATTGTTTCAGTCTTGTAGCGAGGGTCTGTCAATCAAGTCAATGTCTTTCTGGTTGTGTAATGGCAGTCACAGCAATCAGAAAACAAAAAAATTCCTAGCTTGGCGTCAGGAATTATAAAGTCTAAAGAAAAAGGAAAAGGGTAAAATCATACATATCTTATTGACGAATCTGACTGAATGAGGGTCATAGAGCTCTTTATGTGGTCTCACTTTACCACCATATGAAATGCGCGAAATTTTGATTGGTGGAAGCCAGCTGCTTAAGAGAACTTGATCGTTACTGTATCCGTATTTAAGACATGCGACGAAGTCTGCATATAATTTTGCAATGTCCTAATAAAATGCCTAGTGGCATGATCAAAGCCGATGATCGTAAGTTATGTCCTCCATCACGATGTCGAATGAAACTATCCATGGAATCGTGTGCCGTGTGAAATGTAGATCATCGTCGTTCTTAACCGAGACTCAGGTTAAGCTTCGTCTCAAAACCTAGTGGGGTTAGGAGTAAAGCATCCCGAGGTTGGCGCATCTCGTTGGGCGTGGAGTGTAAATAGCAAAAATTGAGGGTAAAAAAGTTCGGTTTCTTGATAGCAAACTGCAAAATGAGTTCATATTTTGGGATGCGAACCTTATAAAAGTCAATTTTTTTTGCCCTCTTCACCCTTAAGGTACACTAGTTAAAGTGTAAAAATATAAACTGAGTTCGCATTCTAAATAGCGAACTGGGTTTCAGTTCTCATTCTACATAGCGAGTGACAATATTTTATATTCAACCACAACGTCAACGCCCCCATGAATAAAAAAATATGAAAAAGAGAGTTCTCTTTCTAGATAGCAAGCTGAGTTCATTTTCTAGATAGTAAACTGTAAGTTGAGTTCGCTTTCTAGATAGAAAACTGCAAACTCAGTTCCCATTCTAGAATGCAAACTCCTTTTTTCATGATTTTTTTTATTCTAGGGGTGCAGACGTTGGGTTTGAATTACAAATATTGTCACTCGCTACTTATAGTGCGAAAAAAGTGTCCACGTCCTAGAAAGCGAGGGGGTTAGTTTGGTCATTTTAGGGGGTGGTTGAGGAAATTCAGGGAGCGCGAAAAGTAAGATTCATATTTTATTGAGTTTAACAGACCAACCCATATAGACAAACTCGTTTTAATAGCTCTACCAATTTCCCATAAATTTTAAATTAAAAACTGATTAAATGAAAGGAAGTTCATTACTTATTTATCGAAGTTTTTAAAGGCAAATCAAGCACTAAATATACAAATAAAACAATATAATTTTTACTATTAATAGAAAGTTTAAAAAAACTAATTACACAATTAATTATATTTTGACTTTGCCACCTATCTCCATACAAGTAGAGAAAGTAGTCACCTTCTACCCATGTCCCTATAAATTCAGAAGCCTCGTCAGAGTGACTTAGTATTCAACAGAAACGTCTCAACGGTGTTCCGCTTTTACGTATTACCTTTCCTCACAATGTCACACCAAAGAGTAAGACCTGGGTGGTCTTATTAGGAATTCAGATTTACTGCTGTCAACTATTGAATAGTTTCACACTGTAATTAATCTCGACTATTGATTTGAAATTAGATAGTTAAGATTTAAAATACATTTTTATAAAGCAAATTTATCGACGATTTTATGTTTCGAAAAGTCGATTATGACAACCTTGCTAGTAACTTGACTTATAAGCTGGTAGTGAGAATGAATTTAACACGTACTTGAATCGCAGAGTACGTGGTTCAATTCTCACGGAAGGCAAAAACTCTACTAGAGATGAGTGGAGAAGATCGTAAGGTGGCATTGTTGGGATTGCCTAAGATGGGGTCTGGGCTGTTACATCTTATATACTCAATAAGCTCTTTACGATAATGTACACTAAAAAGTACTTACATAAATTGAAGGGTTTCGATGTATTATCACATAAGCAAATATAAATTTAAGATTGAGTCAAAAAGATAAGTATATTTTAAAAAAGTTAAGTCGGATACTTTTAAAAAGTTAAGTGTAAAGAAGAAAAAGATAACCGTATAAAAACAAGAAGTTTAAGATTGACTCAAAAAATAAATTTTAAAAAATATGTTACTATTGTGTAGAATGAAACAGGCAAGATTCGAAGTGTGATACTTTTTCCTAAGCTCATTGTTAAGCCCAATGATAAATATATATTATGAGAGCTTATTAAATACGACTTAAGTAGATTATGAAATTGTGATAAACATTTTTACTAATTTATCTAAATACTAATATAATGAATTATATTAGTAGATAAACTCACATAAACTTAAAATAAGTCAATCCAAACAGATCCTAAATTGGAAACAAGACTTACAAGTTCTACTTATAGTGATCACAAGTTTTTATTAAACTAACTAACTAACTAACCTGGTCGATACTAAGGTCAGATGCTGATTTTTTTTAAATTAAAAAAAAAAATAACTAACCTATAGTTACTTGGAGGGAAAGTTAATTAAAAAATAAACCAATACAAAACTAACTAGCTTCAATAAGAACAGATGACATCAAAGAAATAATTTCAACTAGGAGCAATCGATGAGTTATTTAAAACTATAATTTTGGTCCCATGTATATCATCAAAGGATAAAAGAAAAACAAGTCACAAGAAATGTAATTTTCAGATTTGATATTAATTAATAAAAGCTAAGTGATCAAATTTGTGTGACATCAAGACAAAACACAACATATTTTAGAAGCACCTAAGAGACAATTAGAAATAGTTCGAATTTGAATTATTGGAGTTTTTACACTATATAAGTGATCCTACAATTTTTAATTTCTACATGCTAACCATTAACAATATGGCTAAAACTCTAATGTTTTTTCACATTATGTTTATTTTAATTTTCACATTTGTCATTGTAATCGAAGGCCTCCTACTACCAAGTAAGACGATTCTCTTTTTTCCTTCAATTTTTTCCGTTTATATGTTTTGTTTCCTATTATTAACATTTGTTTTTTTTCTCCTTATTTGACATCACAGGAAATATTGAAAATCCTCCATGTGAAAAGAACGTAGATTGTCCTACTTATTTGTGTTTCCGTCCTTGGGTTTCAAGGTGTAGAAATAACCGTTGTCGATGTGTATAATGATGATCCCATCGTCGACAATTATAAAAATGGTCATTCGTATTACCGCTATTAATAAACTTTCCTTTCCCCCACTTTTTGTTCAAGTTCAAAAATAAACTTGTGGTACTTCTAAGAGTATAATGCTATTTGTAATTATAGTATGTTGATAAGTTTCGTTGAATATAGATATTACTAATAATGCGTTATGTTGTTTTAGTTGTTTTGCATTGCAATTTTTTTTCCCTTCATCATGATTTTATCCAAAAACATTTTTCTCTAAGGTTTTTAATATTTAACCCTAAATTAAAGCACTTACCAGTTACCATTAAAGCCAAAATAGATTAACACAATACCTAAAATACAAGTACAGACACAATTGCGATTGGAAGAGGCCAGAACCACTTGATGTTATAACTGACTCCCAAACTAGATTAACATAGTGGTGAAAGCCAAAATAAAATACAAGGACAGACAAAAGAAATAGTAGTAGCAACAATTTTTTATTAATTTGTAGCAAAAGGTATGACGTGTTACCAACAAGCAAAACATGCTACTCAAACACTAAATAAATTAAATGGCAAAACCCATAGCATGGCGGACAATGTACCTCAAACTCAAACAACTCATGAACAAATTTATTTCGTGCATGTTTGGTCTCACGGTAAGTTTGTTAGAACTATAATAAGCCAATGATTTTGCCAAAGCTATACTTTGTGTATAATTAGTACCACGGTGAGTTTGTCAAATCAATGACTCTTCGCAATTTTAGCAGAGACACTGTAATACCAAATATAAGTGGGTATGTAACCAAAAAAATTATATAAGTGGGTCACCACTCACCACAATTTTGACCAACACGGGCAATATATACCATGCACTTCATCGAACACAATGATTGGAGTAACATTTACCGACACTACACAGATGGCAAGTTTTCCCTTGAAAAGAATCATAAATCCTTTTCCCATCTTTCCAAACCCATGTCCCATATTAATGTGGGTTACACAGTACCCATGTCCGATGTTTTCTCTCCCACCCCCTCATCTCTTTTTGACCTCCCTAAAATCCCCATCAAACAAAAGAAATTAGGGAGGTCAAAAAGAGATGAGAGGGGTGGAGAGAGAAAACATCCTCATGTCCCATACCATACAAGCAATCCATATTTTAAATGGGTCTTTTTGGACCGGCGTAAAAAAATCTTAAATATATTTGGACGCAAATTATTAAGCCTAAACTCTATATTTCAAAAACAAAATCCTATATTTTATGAGACCTTCTTCTCGCACCCCCTAAGATACATGTGCTCCCTCTAATTTTCCGAATTTTACCATTTCACCACCAAAGCATCTTCAAAGTGAATCGTTATTACTTAATATCGAAATAATTCATAGATAGATCGATCGATCAATTAGTTCGATCTATCTATGAATTTTTATTCTATATTAAAGTTACAAAAAAAGAAAGAATTAAGATGTTCAACTCCAAACTAAGGGATGAGTTGAGTGAAACTTATTTACCAAAAAAAGTACTAATCTTCCTTCAGGATGGTGAAGTGACTGATGTTGAAGTAGATCGACTCTATGCTTTTCCTGGTCTAGCCCCATGCTCCCTTTTCAAAGTAGTAAGCGCAGGAGCTGCTGTCGACTCTTCTATCATTCGAATTGTTTCAGTCTTGTAGCGAGGGCTTGTAGATCGAGTCAATGTCTTTCCGGACGTGTAAGGGCAGTCACAGCAATCAGAAAACAAAAAAAATTCGTAGCTTGGCGTCAGGAATTATAAAGGTCTAAAGAAAAACGAAAAGGGTAAAACCATACATATCTTACTGAAGAATTTAACTGAATGAGGGTCAGAGAGCTCTTTATGTGGTCTCACTTTACCACAATATGAAATGCGCGAAATTTTGATTGGTTGAAGCCAGCCGCTTAAGAGAACTTGATCATTACTGTATCCGTATTGAAGAGATACGACAAAGTCTGCGGATAATTTTGCAATGTCCTTATAAAATGCCCAGTGGAATGATCAAAGCCGATGATCGTAAGTTATGTCCTCCATTACGATGTCGAATGAAACTATCGATGGAATCGTGCGTCGTGTGAAATGTAGATCATCGTCGTTCTTAACCGAGACTCAGGTTAAACTCCGTCTCAAAACCTAGTGGGGTTAGGAGTAAAGCATCCCGAGGTTGGCGCATAACGTTGGGCGTGGAGTGTAAATAGCAAAAATTGGAGGTAAAAGAGTTCGCTTTCTTGATAGCAAACTGCAAAATGAGTTCGCATTTTAAGATGCGAACCTTATAAAAATCAATTTTTTTGTCCTCTTCACCCTCAAGGTACACTAGTTAAAGTGTAAAAATATAAACTGAGTTCGCACTCTAAATATCGAATTGGGTTTCAGTTCGCATTCTACATAGCGAGTGACAATATTTTATACTCAAACTCAACGTCAGCGCCCCCCATGAATGAAAAAAATCATGAAAAAGAGAGTTTGCTTTCTAGATAGCAAGCTGAGTTCGTTTTCTAGATAGTAAATTGTAAGCTGAGTTCGCTTTCTAGATAGCAAACTACAAACTCAGTTCGCATTCTAGAATGCAAACTCATTTTTTCATGATTTTTTTTATTCTATGGGGTGCAAACGTTGAGTTTGAATTACAAATATTGTCACTCGCTACTTACAATATGAAAAAAGTGCCCGCATCCTAGAAAGCGAGAGGGTTAGTTTGGTCATTTCAGGAGGTGATTGAGGAAATTTAGAAGGCGCAAGAAATAGGATTCATATTTTATTGAGTTTGGCAGACCAACCCATATAGACTAACTCGTTTTAACAGCACTACCAATTTCCCATAAATTTTAAATTAACAACTGATTGAATGAAAGGAAGTTCATTACTTATTTATCGAAGTTTTTAAAGGCAAATCAAGCACTAAATATACAAATAAAACAATAGAATTTTTACTATTAATAGAAAGTTTAAAAAAACTAATTACACAATTAATTATATTTTGACTTTGCCACCTATCTCCATACACGTAGAGAAAGTAGTCACCTTCTACCCATGTCCCCATAAATTCAGAAGCCTCGTCAAAGTGACTTAGTATTCAACAGAAACGTCTCAACGGTGTTCCGCTTTTACTTATTACCTTTCCTCACAATGTCACACCAAAGAGTAAGACCCGGGTAGTCTTATTAGGAATTCGGATTTACTGTTGTCAGCTATTGACGTAGTTTCACACTGTAATTAATCATGACTATTGATTTGAAATTGGATATTTAAGATTTAAAATACATTTTTATAAAGCAAATTAATCTCAGCTGTCGATTAGAGATCAGATAGTCCAGATCAGTTACATTACAACATCTTATTGTAACGGCAGGAAAGCTCATTTTGTCCAGTGTTATTAGTGTGTGAGGATATATCATAATGTTCTACATTTTATCCTTTGTAGACACTGAACATTATTAAAACTAGATGAATCGCATTATATATAGTGATACTTGCATCAATATCCTTGTCCACAAAAATTACAATAAAAGAGAACAATCTATAATAGAAGGTTACAAATTTTCATTGAGTTATATTTTTTCTAGAAAAATAACCTTTGATTAATTAAATGGGTTCCTCTGAACCAAAATCCAAGAGAAGTTGCTGCAAAACTTGCATATTGGTAACTCTAATTTCATGGATATTTGTTGCTCTTATTCTTTTGGTATTAGCTTTCACAATCTTCAAACCACAGAACCCAATTGTAAATCTCTACCCAATTGGTCTCAAAGATATGGCATTAATCGAACCGGAGGTAAAAAGTGTACCAATGCACATGATAATCTCAATAAAGAACCCAAATTATGGAGATTTCAAGACAAAAAATGCAACTGGTTATATTCATTATCAACACACTCTTCTAGCCAAAGTTCCTATATCGCCGAAGTTCTTCCCTGCTCGTAAGACGACTAATGTGAGCGCGACTGCTGGTCTTATGAGTGGAAAATTGTTATCTAATGATGCTTTTTTGAAAGATATTGAAGATGAGGTTTTCAATATGACAGCAACAACAACACTTCATGGAAAAGTGTATTTGATTCGTGTTTTTAAGTTGAAGGCTATGGTTAATATCTCTTGTCAAATCAAACTTAATGTAACTTCCATGGATACTAATTCCTTCTGCATTACCAATATGAAGGTGTGAGTGATTTTTGGTTTACAATTGGTGGATTTTCTGTACTTAATTGACACTGTAATTTCGACTACTACGTACTTGTGTACGTGGTAGAAGAATCTATGCAGAATAAGTGAAAATGCGGAAACATTGACGGTTTCAGAAAAGAAAAAAAAGTGAAAACAGATAAAATTCCTTTTCTCGGGAAAAAGAAGGTAAAGATCCGCGAGTAATGTTAACTTTATGTATGTTTTATGAATTATTAATGTCCTTTATCTTATTATGAGTGGCCGGTTTTTATTGTTGTCCACTTATATTCTATAGGAATCTTATAAATAGGACTCACATTGTTGTGTAAAGGATACACTTGAAAGAAATAATAGAATATACTCTCATCTTCTCTATCTCTTGCCCTTCATTTACTTAATTGTGTCCTATAGTATTTGTTCTTAATATTACTTGTGTTGTATGCTTCTTTATGAATGTATAACAATAATTTTTCTTTCATTACAAACCAATTGATATGTAGATTTAATATTGTATAAACAAATGATAAACTTTTGTAACATGAATGAGAGAGATTTTGTTTTTCGAACAGACATGAGTGAGAGAGATTTATTTTACAAAAAACAAATAAGAGGGAGATTGAAGGTGTTTATTGAATATACAAAAGTCCATGCAGAGGAATCAAAGTTCGAAGAAATTTTTATGGTAGATTTTTTTTGCTTAATGATACTTATTTTGGTGCCTAATGCGAAGACCTCCTTATTGTGGCGTACGTGATATTAAGTTGATCGGAGGTGTGTCAGATTTCGATTGGTTTTCTTTCAATGTTAGTAATGTTTTGGGAGATGGCAATACTATTAATTTTTGGAAGGAAAAGTGGTTAGGAATGGATCGTTTGAAGGTTATTTTTCCGTCGTTATTTGCTTAAACAATGGCGAAGGACGTTGTAATAGCAAAGATGAGACATTGGACTGTCGACGAATGGGAGCGCAATTGGACAGGGACAATGTTTCCAACTGAAGCGGTGGCAGAGGCGGACATGAAGTTGAATCTAGCGGAGTATGTTTACGATACATTTGACATATAGTTTTTCTTATAATTTGATATTGGGCATAACATCTAATGTGAGGCTTCTTAACACACCGTCTCACGCCCAACACTATTGAGCTTGATGCGTGGATATAAATGGTGGGTGATCCGATAGTAGGTAGTTCAACATATTTGGGAGAGGTTGATATTTAGCTTAACCCGTGTTTACACTGTTTTTTGGTAAACAACCGCTAGTTTATTTACTCGTAAGATCAACTAGTAAATCTTGGAACAAGTTTGTGCATTCTTTGTAGAAAAACATTTAAAGTTCATAATTTGGAAATGCTGTTAAAAAGACTCAAATTTAAAGCATGTAAATGGAAATAACAATGCAATAAAGTGTTTCGAATGAGAAACGTTTGCAGAAAAGTAAAAGTTTGCAGAATAAAACTTTGATTAAACTTAAAAGGGAACTGCAAAATTCATTCGAATGAATGAATTTGATAAAATAACGTTAAAATAAAATATTTGCTTTAAAAGGGTAAATTGCATTCAAATGTAAATGTTTACAAAGAATAAAGATGGTATACAGAATCATACATTTCCTTTATGTTGCTCATTTCGCTCGAACGCTTGGGTACTCTGAGTTTTATATAAGGATTCAGTATGTGAATTTGTGACCCTGATTTTGACTACAAAATACATATATATAGACTTCCTATTTCAACTGCTATGTAACGGTTGCTTCTTGACCAAATGACGCGTGTCTTTGCCCCTATGCGCTGTCCTCAGTTTTGAACCGTTGCATCCGTTGCCAATTAGTCGAAATCGAAGTGAATTAAAACGTTTGAAATCATTTGAAAAGTACTTAGACTTTCCGTGAAATCCAAACCTCTTTCGATATAGCAAGACTTCGATTTATATCAAAATCGAATCGAAAGAAAGGAGCTCTTGAAAAAAGATTACATTAACTTTTAAGTATACATATTGTCAATATGTATAATTTAACAATTAACTTATCTTTATTTCATATTTTGTTTCAAACAAAAATATGGAGTAACAAATTGCCCCCAAAATGCCAATTTCGATTTGAATGATTCGAATGAAATTGAGGAGTTGGCATTTTAAGATTAAAACGTTTACTTTTCCACAAAGAGTCTTCACGTTTTCCCAAGACTGCGCTGACGTCATTAGCAGTCTTTTCAACTGCCATTTTCACCATTATCAAAGAAAAAATCCTGCTTTTTCGCGTGAGTGGGCCAGGTGACAGTTTCGGAAGCTGAAAGAAAACTGCATGTGAACAGTTTATTTTCTTTTTGATTTATTTAATTCGGGATTTTATTCAAAATCTATAAATACCCTTCTTCTTCGTCATTGAAACGTTTTCTGCAACTCCCAACAAGCTCCATTACTCTGAAATTTTTCCAGAAAACTTGCAACAACAATTTCAAGTTTAACTCAAAAACAACGCATTGTTCAATCTGTTTAGATCTAAACACTTCAAAACTTTCCATAAAGTTTTAATCTTTTTTCCAAACGTGATTTTCCACAAAAGCTTTTTTCTTTTCAAAAATCAACCATGGCTGAAGGCAATCGCGACATCAAAGTTCCATTTGCTGGTAAATGGAAGAATTTCATCCTTCACGAAGACAAAGAACCCATGGTTCCGCAACCTCATGACGATCCAGAAAAGCATGATATTTGGCATTCGGAGTTGATGATTCCATACGCTGTGAACAAGAACGTTTATGCGTTTGGAGGTCCTTTACTAGACGAAGAAGCATTGAGTTCGAAGGTAAATGCCATTTTTCCTTGCTATCGAACATGTGAACCCCCAATTTTCTCTAGTGAAACACGCCACTTAGGGTTTTTAAATGCGAAGCTATTTCGATCTGCCCCTGTTATTCCCAATACTAGGTATTTTATCCCATGGCTGAATCGAATGGAAAAAGATTTTGGGGAATATTGGAAAACTTATGGGATTTATGATTTGATTCAGTTTACTCGAATTGGTCCCCAAGTACAACAAGAGTTAATCATTGCTGCAATGCACTTTTGGGAAAAGTCTACTAACACTTTTCACTTTCCATGTGGATGCTTACCCCAACTTTGTTAGATGTAGCTGCCCTAACTGGTCTTCGACCAAATGATGAAACCTTTGACCCTGTTAATACAAGTGATAACATTGATTTCGAACCAACAGAACTGTCCTTTACTACGTTTATCGAGAAAAACATTGAGAAGGGAGAGACTATCAGTGTCGAGCATGTAGCCTTTTTAACCCTTTGGTTGTCTTACTATGTTTTTTGTTCTCGCTCCTTACAAGTAGCAAAAATGTTTATTCCCATGGCCATCAAAATACATGAGGGTAGGCATTTTGGCTTAGGAAAATTAATTTTAGCTGTTCTGTATGAGTCTATTGGACTAGCCTGTGATGAGATTAAGAAATCAACAAATGGCTCCTCGTTTTTGGTCGTTGGACCCATGTGGTTGCTACAATTGTGGTTGAATGCCACTTTTGAACAAGAGTTCAATTTGAGGGTACCTCAAGAATATGAAACTGAAATGGCTGATCGTCCAATCGAAGGAAGGAGAATTATTCGATTAGCCCCTCAATACTTAGAGACTGATCACAAGACCCTTTTCATGAGATACATGAAAAAAATTTCTCAATTTTAATACTTTCAAACCCCAGCACGCTCCTTTCGTTACCAGAGAATTTGGTCCCAATTGGTTTACTGAGGATTTTCCAGCTTTCGATCCTGACAATGAGGACGAAGTGAATGAGGTATGGTCATCCTATCTGGATCCTTCTGTGCTATCTTGTAGGATAGGCACTCAAGCAAAACATTTTGGACTGGTGGGATACCAATTTGGGATGTCTCATATTCGTCCTAAAAGTTTATTTGAGGAGGAAAAAGATATGGTTTTAGGTTCAAGCCTTTCTGAAAAGACATTTAGAGGTTATCTCAAGATATCAGAGCAGAATTCATATAACCTCAACTCTTTTGATTTTAATAATTCTCACTTTTGTACCACGGACTTTGATAGTTGGTGGGAGAATTATTATCTGACTCGAACCAAAAGCGTTGAAGAAATTGTTCGGGGGTTAGAGGCTAGTTTGAACAAACCAATTGTTGAGAAGGCAAAGAAATCGAAACCAAAAGGTATTTTTTGATAACTTTACCTTTTAATCACATTTCCATCTTATTATATTGATTGAGTTTCGATTCACACTATATTTTATAGTTTCGAAACAAGCTTTGGAAGATGCTTTGAAAGAGACCAACAAAACCAAGACTACTGGAAACAAGAATGTGGAGGTGAAAGTAAAGGTAAGTTTCCAAATTTTCTTTCTTCTGAGTACTTGCTTCTTAAAATCAGGTTTACCAAACCTTGAGCAAATTTTCAGGGTCAGAAGAGAGCACACAGTTCGACTGAAACTGGGAATGCCTCGAAGAAGACCAGACCAACTGTCACTATTTCTAGTGATGAATCTGTAAGTTCAACTTATCTTCTATAATGCCTTTTGTTTTCGATTTTGTTTCTAATTTTCTGAAACTTTTCCTTATCGAAACAAGAAGAAGAAGTGGTGACCCCATTGAAAAGGACAACGACTTTAAAGCCTGCTACTCAAGAGGTGAATCCAGCACCAAGTGCTGAGGTTGTTAGTCCTCCAATTGTTGAAGTTATGGACGAAGAGATTGAAGGTGATGAAGGTGATAAGGGAAAAGATAAACACAAAGCTGAAGGTGAAGACAATGCCCCTGTTCAAAAAACTGGTTCTGAAGCAGATGAAAGGGTGCCAAAGAAAAAGAAGAAGAAGAAGAAATCCAAATCAAAGTCTAAATCAAAATCTCCTGAGGATCATACTCAAACAAATCCGAGTGTTTCGACTCAACCTGCTGCCGTCGTTTCGACAGAGACATCGAAAGATGATCTTCCTAAGGTTGCAGAGGAAACAGATAAACCCAAAGAGGTTTTGGTTGAAGACTTGGACCAAGATAAAACCAAAGATGAAGTTGAAAAACCTAATGACGAAGTTACAAAGGTAAATGAACTTCGAATTCTTTTTCAATGTTAATGCCTTAAACCATTTTATCTTTACCAATTTATCCTTATCTTTGCAGGATGATAGTGACAAGACTGTCACTAATGAAGAGAATCTGGAGGCAGCCAACGCTGCTGCTTCGAATATGGAATTTGTTCATACAACTTCCAATTCTCAAGCCAACCCAGATTACTCGAATGAGCAAATGGATTTTGATGCTGAATTTATACCTGAAGCAGAGGAGGGTTGATCAGGGATTTTGCCAGAGTCTTCAACTTCGAAACTCTCGGCTAGCCTTGGCATGTCTGAAGGAGACTTCGACAATATGAGAAATTCGCAACCAGACCTTGCACTAAGACTTCTCATGGCTAAAAAATGGGAACCTGCTTCAAGCAGCGATACTGGCGATACTTCGAGCAAATCTGAAGCCAGTATTCGGCAAAACGTTCGCCAGGACTCTCTGTTGCTCAAGTTCCATTCAGAATACATAAACGGTGATATGTTGAAGTCTATTGAAGAAAATACCAATGCTGCTTTTGCCCATAAAATTTTTTTGAACCAGCTACATAATCCTCTTACTGATCAAGATACTTTGAGTAAAGTTATTCAATTCGAGTCGATAATCGAGCAATTTGCCAAAGCTGTACAGAAGAAAGAATATACTCTGGGAAGGATGAGTCATCAGAAACTGGCTCAAGCTTTTGTTTTCGATAAAGCTAACCGCTCTGTCGAAAAAGTAAAGGCAATGAAAACTCAAAAAGCCAACTCTGGTGAAGGAGTCCAAGAGTGTATTTCGAACATTGACAAATGGCAAGAAGAAATTGCAGGATTGCGAGCAGAAATTGTGAAGAGAGAGCTCCTCATTCATTCTGAACAAGAAAAGCGTAAACAACTCGAGGAAGCTGCTACTCAAGCTCATCAAGAGGCAATCGAGAAGGAAGCTCGAGAAGGTCTCAGGTACTTTAGTGCCTCTGAAGCTTTGCAGGAAGATGTTAAATCCCTCGAGAGCAATGTACATGTTATCGACGTCGAATTGGCTTTGCTTAAAACCCATTATGCTAGTTTGAAATCCAAGGCTTGAATATGTTCATTGAACCTTTCTTTTTTCGTTTCGAACAATTTGCTATGTTAAGTTCCAAATTTTTGAACAAGTTTTGATTTGGGTTGTAATATTAACAATGCCCTGTTTTGTGGCAAATTATTATGTCTGCCATTTCGATTTCTCTACTTTCGATGTTCTCGAATTATTTTATAGGCTTTGCTAATCCAGATAACTTTTAAAACTTCGAATTTGGAGCTTTTTATAACAAAACCTCGGAATTCACGGCGGGAAAATCTTTTTTCCACTTCTTGATATGTGCAACTGACAAATATTCTTCAAAAACCGTGTTTGACTCTGTTTCCAAGACAGTCAAGTCAATCCAAATTTATTGTTTGCGAGAAACAAGGGAAAATCTAATTGCCAACCGTCCAGATTTTCTCTATAAAAAGGAACGTCCCTATTGTGATTTTTCATTCCAAATATTTTCACCATTCTTCCTTTCTTCAACCTTCTTCCTTTCTTCAAGAAACCATGAAAGGAAAATCTAAAATTGTTTCTGTTAAGAAAACAAATAAACCTTCTTCTGTTTCTAAACGCAAGAAACATCAAACTCCCAAATCTAAACCTAGCCAATCTTCTCAAAAGATTCAAACAAAATCTCAACGCCATGTCCAAGAACACGATGATTCTGGTTCAGATGAGATTGATTCAGATTACGCTGAATTTTTGAAGACTTACGTCCCAGAAGAAGATCTCTGCCAAGATCACGATGATTCCCTTATATTGGTCGAGGATCCTACCAACTCTCCTCATGAGAAAGAGAAGGACGTTGAGTCCAGTTCTTCGAAGATGAAGTGAGGTGTAACGATCCACCTTACTGCTGTTGGGGATTGTTCCTTGTATGGTGGAACTTCTCAACCAGTTGGGAAGGATTAGTGGTCGCACCTTCTTTCTTGCTTTTCTCTTTACTGTTTAAAATAAAGATGCACTAGGATAGATTTCTGTTAGGTCAAATAAAACCATAGATGGTTTCCAATGTAACCAATTCTTTTACTCTTCTAATTTGGAATACAATTTCGATTATTTGATTGGTTTAAATAAATTTGTAATGTTTGAGAATATCCTGTTTTATGGAAATTTTATTGTTTTTGCCAATTCGATTTCAGTATCTTTCTTATTCTGTGCTTATGTTTATTTCACATAATGTTGGCTTATATTTTTTCAAATACTTACCATTTATACTAAGAGTGCGCCTTTCAGAGGTTAACTCTTCGATCTCATATGCACCATTAGAATATGTTTGTGAAATCTTAAAAGGACCTTCCTAGTTGGGTGACCATTTTCCTAAAATCTTATCCTTTCGATCCATAGGCAGAATAGTTTTCCAAACTAAATCTCCAACGTTAAAGGTTTTAGACTTGACCTTTTTATTGTAAACTTTGGCTATTTTCTCTTTTTGCTGAGTTAACCTTTCCAAAGTTCTTATTCTCTCTTCATCTAAATCAACTAATTCATCTAACATCATGTTCCAATAATTGTCATTTGGTATTTCCATTTGCCTTTGGATTCGAATTGATTGTAAATGTATCTCGACTGGTAAAACTGCGTCGTGACCATATGTTAAACGAAAAGGGGTAGTATTAGTTAATTCTTTTGGAGAATTTCTGCATGCCCATAATACTTGGTCCAAAGTATGTCCAATTTCTAGGTTTTTGGGCAATGTGTTTTTTAATTAAACCAATAAGGATTTTATTGGTTGCTTCGACTTGACCATTTGCTTGTGCATAGTATGGTGTCGAATTTAGCAAACGAAAACCAGTTTGCTTTGCAAATTCTTGCATTTTTCGACCAGTAAAAACTGAGCCTTGATCAGTAGTGATAGTTTCAGGAATTCCAAATCTATAGATAATATACTTTTGAATAAAACTAATCACTGCTTCTTGATCTACATTTTGCATGGGTATTGCCTCAACCCATTTTGTGAAATAATCCACTCTACTATTATAAATCTTTGATTTTTTTGATGAAGCAGGTTTTATTTCACCAATTAAATCTAAAGCCCATCCTCTAAATGGCCATGGTTTAATAATGGAATGTAATTCACTTGTAGGCACATGTTGTATTCCTGCATGTTTTTGACAATCTTGGCAACCCTTAACAAATTCTATGCAATCTTTTAACATAGAAGGCCAGTATAATCCCTGTCGAAACAGTAACCATTTGATTTTGTGACCTACTTGGTGAGATCCACAAGCTCCACTATGAGTTTCATAGACAGCTATATGAGCCTCTGATTCATTTAAACATTTAAGTAAGACTCCTTCGAAAGTTTTTTTGAATAAATTGTCTCCAATGATCACATAGCTTAAAGCTCTATATTTGATCTTTCGAGCAGTATCACTTGTTGGATTTTGTAAGTAATCTACAATTGGTTTTCTCCAATCAGTGTTTGTTAAGTTGTCAATTACCAAAATTTGAAATTTTTCTTCATCATGACATTTATTATCAATAGTTTCTTGTGGTATATTTGCCCCCACAAGTTTTGGCATTGACAAGTTTGGAGATAATAAATCACTAGATACCAATTTTTCTTTGATTTCAATTAATTCATATAATTGTTATTTTGACACTTTGTATCCTGAAGCAATTTGAGCTAAGTCATTTGCTTCTTGATTTTGCAATCGAGTAACATGTTTGAAATCAACAGTATCAAAACAACGTAACATTTGCCTTGCAGTTTCGAAATACTTGACAAGATGTTCTTTCACACATTTATATTCTTGTGTTAATTGTTTCAATATTAATTCTGAATCTCCTTTGATTCTTATGTTCTTTGCCCCCAAGTCTATTAAAATTTCTAGACCTGCTATTAAAGCTTCATATTCAGCTTCATTGTTTGAACAAAGACCATTTATTTTATACTTAAACTTAGTTGAGATTTTCAATGGTGAAATAATTAGTATCCCAATTCCAGTTCCAAACTTATGTTTAGAACCATCAAAGTATAAAATTCAAGGCTGAACCTCTACAACTTCTTGAGTCGATTCGATTATAGAATGATCAACTATAAAGTCAGCCACTATTTGACCTTTTACTGCTTTTAATGGTTTATATGTTAAAGAATATTCAGTTAAGGTCAATGCCCATTTTCCAATTCTACTATGTAAAACTGGTTTTAACAGCATATGTTTAATAACATCAAAATGAGAATAGACATAAACTTCAATAGGCTTTATATAATGCTTAAGTTTCATACAAGAGAAATATAAACATAAACATAATTTTTCTATAGCATTATATCTAGTTTCAGCATCATTTAGAACCCTACTTAAATAATATATGGCTCTTTCATCTCCATTTTCATCTTCTTGAGCAAGCATGCTACCAATGGTCGAATCAGATGCTGAAATATACAACTTCATAAATTTGTTTCGAATGGGAGACATTAGTATTGGTGGTTTCGAAAGATACGACTTGATATCTTCAAAAGCCTTTTGGTGCTCTGCTTCCCATTTGAAAATATCATCTTTCTTTAATCTGAGTAGTGGCGAAAAAGGTTGGGATTTACCACTTAGATTCGAAATGAATCTCCTCAAGAAATTGATTTTTCCAAGCAAAGATTGAAGTTGCTTTTTTTAAACTGGAGGTTGTGTCTCCATTATTGCCTTTGTCTTATTCTGATTTATTTCAATACCCTTCTTATGTACAACAAAGCCAAGGAAATCTCCTGCATGCACACAGAAAACACATTTTAGTGGATTCATTTTTAATCCACATTTTCTCATTCTTTCGAATGATTTTCTAAGATGTTCCAAATGACCATCATCAGATGAAGATTTGATAACAATGTCGTCTATATAGACTTGCATAAAGTTATCAATAAAATCATGAAAAATCAAATTCATTGCTCTTTGATATGTAGCCCCAGCATTTTTTGAACCAAAGGGCATTACTACCCATTCATAAGTTCCTAATGCTCCTGGGCATCTAAAAGCAGTTTTATGAATATCTTCTTCAGCAATAAAAATTTGATTATAACCTGAATAACCATCTAACATACTCAAGTATTCGAAACCTGCTGCTGAGTCAACAAGCATTTCTGCTACAGGCATAGGGTATTCATCTTTAGGTGTAGCATTATTTAAATCTCGAAAATCTATACATACCCTAAGAGTTCCATTCTTTTTAATTACAGGTACTATATTTGCTAACCATTGAACATACCTGGCCGTTCGAATAAATTTGCTTCTCAGCAACCTTTCGATTTCACCTTTTATTTTGGACATTATTTCCGGCGCGAATCTCCTTGGTAATTGTTTGATTGGCTTCTTTTCTGGTTTCAAAGGTAACCTGTGTTCCACCAATTCTTTGCTTAGACCAGGCATTTCGTTGTAGTTCCAAGCAAAACAATCTTTATATTCCTTAAGGAGTTCGATCAATTTTGTCCTGAAATCAGAATTGATATTGGCACTGATGTAAGTTGGCCTTTTTGTCAAGCCATCTCCAATGTCTATTTCTTGCAATGTGTCTTGGGCTCACATTTTATGATTTATATTCAAAGGATCTTTTTCGAAACCCAAAGGTTCATCATCATAAATACAATCCAAGTTCTGCAAGTTTGGCATATTATTGCCATTTTCAAGATCATTGGCTTTATTCACCAATTTTTGAGAATCACTGGCTTCGAAAGCCATTTTTTCTTTCATTGTTACAGCTTCCAATGCCGTATTTAATATATTTTCGGCCATATAAGCCAAAATCTCACCCAGATGGTGGAATTACTCCATCTTCAGAGGGAGTAATTTAATCTATTTTCGGCCATATAAGCCGAAATTCTTGCCCATTGGTTGGGCTCAGTCATGGGGATAGTAGAATTCACAAACCCACCCAGATGGTGGAATTACTCCATCTTCAGAGGAATCCTGATCTATTTCCTCTCTTCTCTAACAGAATCTATGAGTTGGGTGGAGTTTTACAGAGTGGTAAACATTTTCTGAAACCACTTTATCAAAAGCAGCGTCTTTATCGCCGCATGGTGCAATCGAAGCAAGGTTCTTATCGAAAGTCTGCTTCATTATGTGGCATTGCTCAGATAGATAATAACTTTGGTCTGCTTCCACATATTCTACAATGTCATCATCTCTCCATATAGCCAAGTTTTGGTGAAGAGTCGAAGGCACTGCCCCCACTCCGTGAATCCATTCTCTTCCTAACAGAAGATTAAAGTTTGCTTTGATTCGACCACCAAAAATAGTGTTGGCCTAACTGTGCTTCCAATGGCAACTTCAACTTGGAGAGCACCCCAAGAGTGGCCACTTTTCCCTTCATAGTTCGAAAGGACTATGTTGTGAGAAATAAGATCAGTGTCATATTTCCCAATTTTCTCCATTAATGAAGAAGGCATCAGATTCACAGCTGCTCCTCCATCAATTAGAACCTTGTTTATGCCAACATTGTTGACTTTTGCTCTGACAAACAGAGGCTTAAGATGGTTTTTCATCCCCTCATCAGGCTTTGCAAAGTTGGCGCATTGTTCTTCGATGCATCAATTATCCATCACATAGTAACAAACTGGTTTGATATCAACCAGTGGTGGTTCGTAGCAGTCTTCTTCTCGATCAGAGAAAGACCAAACATCAAACTCTCGTGGCAATACAGATACCACGTTACAAACCACATCGAAATCATTTTCTGACCCAAAGTCATCATCCTCACCATCAAAACATTCCTCTTCATTTATTTTTTCATTATTTTCTTCTGGAATGTTTGGTTGTGAGAGTCTTTCGATTACAGGCCTCTTGGCCTTTTCTTGAATCTTGATTCCTTTCAAATTGTTCTCTTGTGGAACATTTTGGAATTCTTGTTTCTTCTGGCGCTGGAACCTACGCCATTGTGTTCTTGTCATTGGATTCTTACCCTTATAGTTGTTCTTATAAGAGTATTTACTGGCATCTATTGCCATACTGGGTTGAGCATCAGTTTGCCAACCTTTACTAGAACTTCCTTGATGCTTGACTCTCTTGTCGAAAGCTGCATATCTACCATGTCCCCATTGACCCATGGGTATTTTTGTTGATGGTAAGAAAGTCTGTTTTCGACCAATCCTTTCATGAATCGAAGGATTTGGCATTATAGTCTTTCCTTTGTTAGGCTGTTGATTGGGTCCATTATTGAAGTTCAGTCTTCTGTTTGGACCATTAAACTTTGGTTTCACATAAGGCAGATAATTCTCGAGGCCTGCAGTAGCCTCTTTGTCGCATACAGCACTACACCTGGGGCATAGCATGACTTGGTGATTCTTTGCTTTACATCTCATAAGAAAATCTAGCAAATCCTCTTCAGCCTTAGGGTAAACCACCTTAATGTTCTCGATATACTCCTCTTCTGGGATTGATTCGAGAGTCGTGACTTCCATAGCTTCCACCATCATAAATTCAAATGGTTCAGCAAAAGAAATATCAGCAATCTGGAGAGGGTCAGTATCCACCTTCATTGGCGGCTTCGATTTCTCATCGAACTTTAATCTCCCCTCGTTCAATGTTTTTTGGACGAGATCCCTGAAAAGAACACATTGAGATGTTTTATGACCCACAAAATTATGAAATTTGCAATAACCTCTTTTCTTCCTTTGTTCTAAAGGAGGAACTTTCAAACCTTTTTGAACAATTATTTAGCCATCATTAACCAATAGATCAAAGATTTCGTCACATGTAGTAAGATCAAACGTGTAGGTTTTTGCAACATATTTATCATTTTTGGGTTCGACAGGATTTTTTCCATTAGATGGCTTTAATAATTTACACATATAAGGAGGACCTGGTTTTAATTCAGCCACATCTACCTCGTTATTTTCAATATTCTCACAATCTAAAATAGTTTCATCATCACTACCGTAAGTTTCTATATAAGCAATTTTCTCTTTTTTATGAAACTTAGATGTTCTGGCTTTTTCGATCTTAAGCCTTTCGACTTGTCGAACTCTATCAGCCAATTGTGACATATCCCTTAGATACTGAGTATCTAACTTCTTTCTAATTGAATAATCGAGACCACCAGCGGCCATTTCGACTAATTCATATTCAGGGATTTGTGTAAAACACCTTGCCTTAAGGATCCTAAATCTATTAAGATATTCATCAATAGACTCTGGCACTTTGCGCTTAACACTAGCCAATTCTTTAAGGCTAATTTTAGTCTGACCCATGTAAAATTGTTCATGAAACAACCTTTCTAATTGGGCTCAATGATGAATCGAATGTGGGGGAAGAGTTGTAAACCAAGTGAAAGCATTTTTGGTCAAAGAATTTGGAAAAAATTTCATTCTCAAATTCTCATTATTTGCTAAATCCCCACATTCTACTAGATATCGAGCAATATGTTCGACAGTAGATTCATTAGTGTCCCCAGAAAATTTTGTTAACTTGGGAGTTTTCCAATTTCTGGGCAATTCAGTTTGAAGCACAAATTCAGACAAAGCAGATACAAAATTTGGCCTATGTAAACCAACATTAAGGCCATTTTGTGCAAGAATATTTTCGACCAAATGGGCCAAATTATTCTGTCCAGCAAAATTGTTTTGTTGGACATTTCTAACTACTTCGTCAGCATTCTAGTTTCGATTTACCAAAACTACCCTTTGATTTTGATCTACAACATTTTAATTTAAAGGTTGTTGGGCCACTGGGATTGGACCTGGCCTGGGATTGGCATTCATTATAATATCTGGCAATGGGTCTTGCCTTTGGTTAACATTTTCGATTTCATTGGGTAACGGTCCATTTTGACCATTAGGCCTAGCACCATTTGGAATATTTGGTGCTCCAAAGAAATCTGCCATCCTTCCCATTTGATTGGCTAACAACTGATAACTATCATTTGTAGTTTGTATCAATGGGTTGAACACTGCCCCAATTTGTTGTGTTAACATATGAACCATTTCATGATTGCTATCATCCATTTGTTGTCTAAGAGACATCAAAGATGTATTAGTCAAATTTTGGAATTGTCTGCCCTGATTTCCTACTGCTGAAGTCGAAGGGGAAAACATATTTGGTCCTTCATTACTAGAATTATGAAGGCCAGCCGTAAATTCGGGAGGCATGCCATATTGACGCTCATTATTTGGTAATCAAAATAAACGAATTGGGCTTCTATGATCGCCATTCATTGGCTGTGAAGAATTTCCTCCACCTACATGCACAGATGATGAGGGAATCGAAGGAATAGTCACTGGAACAGTCGCTGGTATTTGTTCCAATATTACAGAAGGACCACTCGAACCTATGGTGCTCACATTTTGGTTAAGGGTCGTAGACCCATTTCCAGAACCTATATTGGCATTGCTACCAGAAGGTTGCGATGGTTGTCCCTCTGGAATTGATTGATTTATGCTTAGACTTGTTGATGGTCTAACCATTTTCTTACGATTTTTATAATTTTCGAAGTCTGGCAAAGATTTACCACTTCTCAAATGCATACAAAACAAAAAAACTAAATAAATCAACAGAACTTTAAAGAAAAATGCACAAAACCAGTCCCACTGGGCGTTCCAATTTGTTTACACTGTTTTTTGGTAAACAACCGCTAGTTTATTTACTGGTAAGATCAACAAGTAAATCTTGGAACATGTTTGTGCATTCTTTGTAGAAAAATATTTAAAGTTCATAATTTGGAAATGCTGTTAAAAAGACTCAAATTTAAAGCATGTAAATGGAAATAACAATGCAATAAAGTGTTTCGAATGAGAAACGTTTTGCAGAAAAGTAAAAGTTTGCAGAATAAAACTTTGATTAAACTTAAAAGGGAACTGCAAAATTCATTCGAATGAATGAATTTGATAAAATAGCGTTAAAATAAAAGTTTGCTTTAAAAGGGTAAATTGCATTCAAATGTAAATGTTTACAAAGAATAAAGATGGTACACAGAATCATACATTTCCTTTATGTTGCTCATTTCGCTCGAACGCTTGGGTACTCTGAGTTTTATATAAGGATTCAGTATGTGAATTTGTGACCCTGATTTTGACTACAAAATACATATATATATAGACTTCCTATTTCAACTGCTATGTAACGGTTGCTTCTTGACCAAATGACGCGTGTCTTTGCCCCTATGCGCTGTCCTCAGTTTTGAACCGTTGCATCCGTTGCCAATTAGTCGAAATCGAAGTGAATTAAAACGTTTGAAATCATTTGAAAAGTACTTAGACTTTCCGTGAAATCCAAACCTCTTTCGATATAGCAAGACTTCGATTTATATCAAACTCGAATCGAAAGAAAGGAGCTCTTGAAAAAAGATTACATTAACTTTTAAGTATACATATTGTCAATATGTATAATTTAACAATTAACTTATCTTTATTTCATATTTTGTTTCAAACAAAAATATGGAGTAACAACCCGTCCTTACAAAATTGACTTTTAAGTTGAGAATTGTCTTTTATTTATAAACCTTTGACCAAACCAACTCACATATGATGCGAGACTTCTTAAGTGTTTTCTTTTAGATCGAGTGGTAGAGGAGGCTATTGATGATGAAATTTTGCATGTTATTCAAAAGTTATGCTTGAATGATGTTCCATATAAAAAGTGAGTATTTTTTGTTGGTGGTTGTTATTAGCTAAACTTCCAACTAGGTGAGTTTTGGCTAATAAAGGAATTATTGATAATCTACATGGTTTAGTGTGTGCTTTGTGTTTTATGGAGAATGGAGATGGAGAATATCA
The DNA here is from genome assembly GCA_951799995.1 of Trifolium subterraneum. Taxonomy (NCBI): domain Eukaryota; kingdom Viridiplantae; phylum Streptophyta; class Magnoliopsida; order Fabales; family Fabaceae; genus Trifolium; species Trifolium subterraneum. The sequence goes on along the minus strand of OX637465.1, from coordinate 45,348,455 downwards.
ACAAACTTCTCTTCACTTGTGATTTTTTACGAAATATTTGGAAGATTATATATCTTTAATTGTTGAAAAGGTTGATGTTATTATTTTTTAGGAGAGATGAAGTCATTTCATTGCTTTTGGATCAATGGTAAAAAAGCAAGAAAGATGTGAAAGTTCAACACTTAATTTGATTAGCAATTACTTTGAGTATTTGTGTTTAAGGAACAACATTTTGTATCTATTTGGGAGGGGAGTTACCTTTTGAAACCCTACTTGTTCAGATTGTAAGTTCCGAGTGCAACTAGAGAAGAATTTCGAACATTTGAGGGGGCTTTGAGTAATATGGGGGCTAGAAGAGCAATCTTTCTTGATTTAGGATTTAAGGCTCATTGATGTTTTTGTTAAATGGGCCTCATCCCATTTGCATCTTTTACCTTTCCAGTTTTGTATCTATTTGTTATTTGGATTATGTTATGGTTTGGGATTAAATTAATTAACTTTAATAATATCCAAAACACCAAGATTATGACATTAATTTAGTCCCGAGAATATAATTAAGTTGCTATCAACATTGTAATATGGTCGAGTTAAAATGTAAACCCAATATTTTCCTCTTATTTATTTATTTATTTATTTATTTATGAGTCGAACTTCTAGCCACTATATAAAATAAAAAAATAAAATAAAGTAATTATTAATACTATAAAATAAAGTATTTATCGATACTAAGCCCAATATTTTTCTCTTATTTTTCTTTTGAAGGAGAAGTCAGGTGAGAGCTTATTTTTTATTTTTAAATTATCAGTACCGTAAAATACATTTTTAAATGATTTAAATCTAATTTAAAATAACATCTATAATTTTTCAAAAATTCATTTTTTTATATAGAGAAATGATTTTTGTACGACCAATTTGTGAATGCTTTTTATACCATAAAAAAAAATTCTTAAATAAAACAAGTTAGATCGTTCCGTTGACAATAATGTCTAAATATTTATTTGAAAATTTTAGATTTAAATATAGTTTAGATTTATATTTAAAATAAAATAATATTAGGATTTAAGATTTATATTTTAGTTTAGAATTTTTAGAATTAGTTTGTTTTTTAAAATATATGATTTGTTTTTATGTAGCTCTATATATAGAGCCATATAGTTATCAATAAAAATGAGAAAGAAAAAACAAGAACGTGAGAGTATTCTTCATCCATTTTTTCTATAAAATATATCCCACCAAATTCCGCAATATCAAAAACACAAAATACCATATTACGTTCAATCTACCCAACAAGGTGTCCATATTTTTTTTTTTTATAGACGAAATAACAAAGCAATTGAAAACTCTCACACACAAAATATAGTGATCGAAGTTCGAATTCCGATCATAACGTAGCTTTTTCTATATATCTACCGATTGAGCTAGATTTGTGCACCGTATCCATATAAATTGCCACAAACTGTGTTCCCTAGATGCGGGTACGGTATGGGCACCGATACGGGGTACGACATTTTTAGAAAAACTAATATATGTGTACGAATATAAATTAAGGTACGAATATGAACTCGATACTGGTACGAGTACGGACCGGTACTTTTCCTCAAACGGAGTACCGGACATCATATCCACAAAGTTACTTTTCCAATTTCTATTCACGGATGAAAATTAAATGATTATGACGTTTTTCTTCACGGGTAACAAAAAGAAACATGTTATCTTACACAAGTCAATACCAAAACATATCATCAAGAATAATACAAAATTTAGGAATATATGTCAAACGGTGGCACATGGTGCATTGGTGGGCAGGTGTCATTCGAAATGGAAAGACCATTTTTTTTACTTACGTGGCTTTTGCTTCAATGACTCGATTTTATTTAATTTTCAATATTCTGATACTCAACTTATTTTGCGTAAAAAAAAAACTTATTTATACTAGAGGAAAAATAATTTCACACTATAATTAATAGAGCTATGCTATTTATAGCGAATCAAAACATCACGAAACATTACGAATGGTTGGTTTATTACATGTTTTTTATTGTTTGCCTTTTTTTATTTCACTTTTTATTTTGACAAATCATTCACAATTGCTGAACACCGCTTATTTAATTTTTTGCACATTAAATCTAAAGAATCACTTCCCCCACTCAACCTGGCTTCTCACTGTAAACTTATGGAGACAATATATGGAAGGGAACCAAAAAATGAACTATCGAAAAAATTAGAGGTGTGGCAAGGAATCAAAAGAGAAAAAGTGAGGATAAATGGTGTTTCTTTGAACATAAATGATGTTTCTTTGAAGAGATAGAGAAAACAAACAGTTTTTAGGATTAGACAGGAGAGATGAAACATGTGTCATTTGAAGAGAGAAATAGTGGTCAATAAAATCCATGTGTTGTTGTTGAATGCACATAAGTCACCGAAAATGATTTTATATTTGATTCGTGAAAACTTTCGTGAAATGTCTTTCGCGATATATATCATTATCCTAATTAATATCAACCATGTTTTTCGCCACATCATCCCACTTAACCTCACTTTCTTAACATGATATGGCAAAATCATAGTTATTTATTGGATATCGGTATATTAGATGAAATTTAATATCATATTATATTTTTATATTAATTTATATTTTAGATGTTGATATCTAACAGACTAACACTAAATTAGGCACAATCGTCTTCGTGGATTTAGTTTAGTTAGTAAGGACATTGTATTTTTATATGTAATGATTGAGGTTTGAATTCGGACATCTTATTTATACGCAAGGGATATTTCAATTTAAAGGTCAAATATCTTGCCACTAAAAAATATTAGGCACCCGTCCTTAAAAAATTAATATAAAAAAAAAGTGACCAAATAATTGAACGTTTTTCTTTTATTTCTCATTGGTTCGACGGCTACTGCCCTAGCCTCAAATCACGCGGAAACGTCGTATCTTTCCGAATGTATGTCTCACAAGCAGGGCAATATATAAATCAAACAATAAAGGTGGAACAAAGCAAAATAAAATGTAACGGGTTTGAAATAGCTAGCAAATACTTTCTTTCTTTTTTTTGTCTTACATGAATTCGTAATTCATTGAAATTAAACTCATATAATTTGTGTTCGAATCCGGGTCACGACATCCGACCTAACAATTTCGACATTTTTGTCAGTTGAGCTAAGACATGGGATATCTAACAAATACTTAATTCAGTATTTTATATTGTAAGATCTTTTTTTTATATATATTTGAAATTGTAAGATCTTATTGTTCTGGACTAGGCCTAGAAGCCCAACCTGCCGAGGAAGTCTTCCATTGGCCTGTCGAGAAAAGCCCAAAGAGCATCAGTCCAACTTGACTTGACCGTTGGTCAGCGTACAAATTCCCCGTAGTTTATAAAGCTCGACACCGGAATGATGAGCATTTAATGGTCATCATGGCTCTCCAGCCGTTTTACGGCAGTCTTTTGATGGCCATTAACATCATCAAAGACCTTGGCCTAACGCTTGGGGACTATAAATGTTGTTTTTGGTATTGAAAAATTGATTTTCGTAAAAATTAGAACTGAAGATTTTATTGGCTGAGTCGCGTACTAGGTCGCTCTCTTTAAGACGTTTCGCGGAACTGCTTAAAATTGTGCAAAGCAGGCTACAACCAACCGCGCCGTCCCCAGGATAAAACAGCCCTGTTCAACAGAACCGATCAATCACTGCACTGTAATGATCGGAGAAGGAACACCTTCTTGAATGGCTCAACAAAACCACTCGAAAATTGATACAACAATATCAATTTTTACCGATACAACAATATCGGTACTGATACGACAATATCAGTTCACAAAACCAATGAAACACAAGAGTAACAAAGATATATTTTGTGAAGAAATTGGCACATAAACAAGAGGAGCTTTATGTGCACAAAATGAATGCTTTTTTGTACGTGTATGTGAAAATGCAAGTAATTGTTCTTTTTAGTATATAAATAGTATATGTGCTATATCCACGTAAAAAGAAGAATGAAGTTGGTATATAAAAGTCTTCAACGGAAAAAATAGGAATTGTAACGTAGGGACAAACTCATAATCATGTATAATGTGAGGATTAATGGGTTGATCATGGAATCCGTTTTCTTCAAACGGGAAAAATCAAATGTCCAGCTGGGATGATTATAAGCCTTAATGGCTCATTTGACCAGCTTAATTAACTAAAAAATTAGTTAATTTTTGACTAAAAAAAAAATATTAGCCACTTTAGAATATATATATACACTACTAAAGAGAGTATTCAAAAAAATGTAGGATTTTTTCCCACTTTTTTTAATTCACACTCCTTAGTTCCAAGTCCTACAAGACCAATGTGTTTATCCCATTTTATTTCCAATCACAATGGATCAACTTCCACACATTAAATGAACCTAATCAAGTTCATTTTCCTACAATCCCCCACTTGAATTTAAAAAAGTGTTTCAGAGGTTTCTAAAAAGATTGTGCATAAGCAAAAGTGTCTATGACTTGAACTTTTGCATAGCGAGTAAGAGCCCGATTTAGCAAGAGTGACACTTGTCTTGAACTCTATCTCGGATTTTTCTCAAACCCGCACACAACCTTCCCACAAGGTGTTTCTTTGTAGCCCGTGCTTTTAATGGCCCTGCACGTTAATCCCGGTTTCATGAACGCTCTAGGAATTCGCCTCTAAATTCCATAGGAACCGGCCTCAGTTCCACATTCATATAGGTGAGTCTATCAAGAGTACTCCTGAAGCTCGGTACTCCACTCATACAGAGTATAGATCTCATTAAGAGTTTCAACTCATCCTTTCGCTTTCAGGAATCATGCTTTTCTTATTTTTACTTGCATGATCATCATTAACTCCTCACGACTTGTTATTACCCGTTGAACCTATTTCTTGGGATCTCCAGTCATTTAGGTTGGGTTTCCATCATGGGAAATTCATATAGGCATTAGTCCCATCTTTTTAGATGTATTGTGGACTTTTTCTCTAGCTAATCCTTTCGTCAAAGGATCCGCTAAATTTTCATCAGTGCGTACATGATCCACTCTCACAGCACCTTTAGTGATCATCTCTCTCACTGTGCTGTGCTTACGTCTTATTTGACGTTTCTTGCCGTTATAGAATCGATTCTCAATTTTAGCAATAGCCGCGGTACTATCGCAGTGGATCAACACAGCTGGCATAGGTTTTTCCCACAAGGGAATCTCAGATAGCAAGCATCTCAACCAACTTGCTTCTTCACTAGCAGTGGCAAGCGCTATCATTTCAGACTCCATAGTGGACTGAGCCAATATGGTCTGTTTCTTTGATTTCCACGACACAGCTCCTCCAGCTATATTAAATATATAGCCACTGGTCGCTTTGGAATCATCTGACAGGGTGTTCCAATCAGCATCACTGTACCCTTCAAGGACAGCAGGAAATCTTTTATAATGTAATCCGAGATTCATGGTCCTTTTAAGGTACCTCATGACTCTCTCAACGGCTTGCCAATGCTCATTACTAGGCCTACTAGTAAACCGACACAGCAGTCCCACGACGTAGGCTATGTCGGGTCTGGTACAATCAGTGGCATACCTAAGACTGCCAATGATGCTCGCATATTCAGTTTGTCTTACGCTCTCGCCAGTGTTCTTAAACAATTTTACACTGGGATCATACGGCGTACAAGCAGGTTTATAGTCAAAGTAATTATATTTCTTTAGAATCTTTTCCACATAGTGGCTTTGATCCAAAGTTATTCCCTCCTTTGACCTTGTGATCTTGATCCCAAGAATCACACTTGCCTCTCCGAGGTCTTTCATATCAAAGTTGTTACACAACAATGATTTCACTGCATTTACAGCAGTCATGTTTGATCCAAAGATGAGTAAATCGTCTACATAGAGACATACAATAGTGCAAATGACATTTTCATATTTATAATAAATGCATTTGTCACTTTCATTCACTTTGAATCCGTTTGAGATCATCAAATCATCAAACTTTACATGCCATTGTTTTGGCGCTTGTTTAAGTCCATACAAGGATTTATCTAACTTACAGACCATATGTTCTTTTCCATGTATTACAAAACCTTCAGGTTGTTCCATATAGATTTCTTCTTCTAAGTCACCATTTAAAAAAGCAGTTTTAACATCCATTTGGTGTACTATTAAATTATAAATAGCGGCAATTGAAATTAGTACCCTTATGGATGTTATTCGAGTGACCGGGGAAAAGGTGTCGAAGAAATCTATATTTTCTCTTTGTCTAAAACCTTTGGCAACAAGGCGAGCCTTGTATTTATCAACAGTACCATCTGGTTTTAGCTTCTTTTTCAAAATCCATTTACAACCAATCGGTTTGCAACCAGGAGGCAACTCTACTAAGTGCCAGGTCCCGTTAGATTCAAGAGATTCCATCTCATCATATATAGCTTCTTGCCATAAATCAGCATCTAAAGATGACAAGGCTTCTGTAAGACTCGCAGGGTCTTCTTCTAAAGAATATACCGAATAATCCGGTCCATAATCTTTAGCTACTCTTACTCTTTTACTTCTACGAAGTTCAGCTTCTACTGCTTCGTTGCTCTCAGAATTTTTTATCACAGGAATGTGACTTGATTCGTTGCCCCCACTATTTGTGGATACATTGCCCCCACTATTTCTTGATTTAAAGGGGAATTTATCTTCATAGAAATCAGCATCAACTGATTCTATGATCACTTTAGCATTTAGATCATAAAACCTATATGCTTTACTATTTGCTGCATAGCCAATGAACACACATTCATAGGCACGACTAGCGAGTTTAACCCGCTTCGGATCCGGTATCCTGACATAGGCTAGACATCCCTAGGTTCTCAAATAAGACAAGTTTGGTTGTCTTTTCTTCAATATCTCATACGGAGAAATCATATTATTAGCCTTGGGAATTCTATTCAGGACATAGCAAACAGTCAACAAAATTTCCCCCCACCAGTGTGAGGCAGCACCAGAATGGAGCATACTAGCTACAACTAGTTCGGTAAGAGTTCTATTTTTTCTTTCTGCTTTACCATTCATTTCAGGTGAATATGGCGCAGTCGTTTCATGTATAATTCCATGTTCTTTATAAAATTTATTGCATAAAATAGAATCATACTCAGTTCCCCTATCGCTACGAAGCCTTTTTATTTTCTTACTAAATTGATTTTCAATTTCAGTCACAAAAATTTTAAACATATCAAGCGCTTCACTTTTATTTTTCATTAGATATACAACAGTATAATCAGAACAATCGTCAATAAAAGTGATAAAATATCGTTTACCGTTTCTAGTCAACGTTCCATCAAGTTCACATATATCAGAATGAATTAAATCTAATGGTTCAGATTCTCTAATTACTGATTTATGTGAAGTTTTAGTTATTTTCGCTTGACTACAAAATTCACACTTTTCTATGTTATTGTTATTTAACTTTGGAATTAAACCTACGTTGATTAAATTAAAAATAGATTTTTTTCCAACATGACAAAGTCTAGAATGCCAAATATTAAAATCACACACATAGTAAACGGAAGGAGAAATTTTATTAAAATCAACATTTAACTTAAACATGCCATCAGTAGCGTACCCTTTCCCAATAAAAATACCATTCTTAGTGATGGTGTACAAATTCGCCCCAATAGTTTGATTAAACCCAGCCTTATTAAGAAGAAAACCAGAAACTAAATTCTTTCTAATGTCAGGCACATGCATGACATCCTTCAAGATCAGAGTCTTTCCAGAGGTGAACTTCAATTCAACATCTCCAATACCAGCAACATCAGAAGTGTGAGCATTTCCCATCTGCACCTTCTTATTTTCAGCAGCAGTGTATGTTTTAAACATAGCACGTTCATAACAGATATGACGGGTAGCGCCAGTATCTATCCACCAACCATCAGTACCACCAACCATATTGATTTCGGTGATCATAGCCGAATATGGCTCTTCAGTCAGGTTAGCCTGTGCATTAGGGGCAGCAGCAGGTTTGTTCCTGAATCTACATTTCTTTGCATAGTGACCAGGCTTTCCACAAGTGAAACATGTTATACCACTTGCACCACCTGCACCGTTGTCATTTCTTGGTGGCTGCTGTTTAGCATTATGGGCCCTTGCAGGGTTACCATTCTTATTTCGGTTCATTTGACCGCGGTTCTGATTCTTAAATGGTTTGCCTCCAGGCTTCAGAACCGCACCGAATTTCTTTTTGTTACCGGTGACCACATAGGCCTCTTCTTTCTGATCTTGTCTCCTGGATTCCTCTTCAATTCGGAGGCGAGTAATCAGGCTTTCAATGGAAAATTCTTTTGTTTTGTGACGAAGTTGGTTTTTAAAATCTTTCCAACTCGGGGGCAGTTTGTCTATCATCACAGCAATCTGAAATTGTTCATCAAGAGGCATACCTTCGGTTATAATTTCATGAGCAATTTTCTGCAACTCGTGAGATTGTGCCTCCACAGACCTTTCATCAACCATCTGGTACTTCAGGTATCGACTCACAGCATATTTTTTCACACCAGCCTCCTCGGTATCATACTTCTTTTTCAGCGCCTCCCAAACATCTTTAGCACTTTTATAAGTACTGTAATAATCATACAGATCATCACAAAGACCATTTATAATATAGCCTTTGCATAAATAATCATTATCCAACCAGAGTTGTTGTTCCTTTTTCAATTGAAGCTCTTGGGCTTTAATCTGTGCAGCAGGATCAATCGAATCCTTTTCTTTTTGTTTTTCAGCATCAGATTTTTCACCGTTTTCACCATTGATGGTGAGAGTTTGAGTTGTTCCTGAACTTGAACCAGCAGTAACAACAAGAGGCATCTCGTCACTTAAAACGTGGACAACCTTTTTTAAGGTTAAGAAAAAGAACATTTTTTGTTGCCAACGTTTGAAGTGGAGTCCTTCAAACTTAAACGGTCTTTCAGTTGCACCAACAACCGATTTGCCAATAACCTCTTCAGTATCCATAGCAGTTTTGAAAACGTCTTAAAATTGTTGTTTTTGGTATTGAAAAATTGATTTTCGTAAAAATTAGAACTGAAGATTTTATTGGCTGAGTCGCGTACTAGGTCGCTCTCTTTAAGACGTTTCGCGGAACTGCTTAAAATTGTGCAAAGCAGGCTACAACCAACCGCGCCGTCCCCAGGATAAAACAGCCCTGTTCAACAGAACCGATCAATCACTGCACTGTAATGATCGGAGAAGGAACACCTTCTTGAATGGCTCAACAAAACCACTCGAAAATTGATACAACAATATCAATTTTTACCGATACAACAATATCGGTACTGATACGACAATATCAGTTCACAAAACCAATGAAACACAAGAGTAACAAAGATATATTTTGTGAAGAAATTGGCACATAAACAAGAGGAGCTTTATGTGCACAAAATGAATGTTTTTTTGTACGTGTATGTGAAAATGCAAGTAATTGTTCTTTTTAGTATATAAATAGTATATGTGCTATATCCACGTAAAAAGAAGAATGAAGTTGGTATATAAAAGTCTTCAACGGAAAAAATAGGAATTGTAACGTAGGGACAAACTCATAATCATGTATAATGTGAGGATTAATGGGTTGATCATGGAATCCGTTTTCTTCAAACGGGAAAAATCAAATGTCCAGCTGGGATGATTATAAGCCTTAATGGCTCATTTGACCAGCTTAATTAACTAAAAAATTAGTTAATTTTTGACTAAAAAAAAAATATTAGCCACTTTAGAATATATATATACACTACTAAAGAGAGTATTCAAAAAAATGTAGGATTTTTTCCCACTTTTTTTAATTCACACTCCTTAGTTCCAAGTCCTACAAGACCAATGTGTTTATCCCATTTTATTTCCAATCACAATGGATCAACTTCCACACATTAAATGAACCTAATCAAGTTCATTTTCCTACAATAAAAGGACCACTCCTTATTCTCACCAGGTACGCAATCTTTTATACAAAAAACTTGTGTTTCACTCTCACTGACTTGAGCGTCGGAGCATCTGCATGTACACAACCCCGTATTGTTTCATTGGAATGGAGCAAAACAAACCACCAGTAACACCGTTGCAGTTGGTCGACTCTAATCAGGTAACATCACTCTCAACATAGTTTTATGTGTTATTATCAATATATCAAATGATTTTTTAGAATTGTATATTTTTAATTCAGATTATTCTCTTTAGACGAAGTGGTAGGCACAACTAAAAGATTAGGAGATGATATTATGTGTTAGTGATTCCAATGCATTTAGAGAAATCAATGCAAAATTTGATTTATTTTTTTAACAAACAAAAATGTATCATATATATAAATCAGAGAAATACTACAAAGAGTTATACAAAATGTCAATCAGATGAACAACATAAAATAACATTAGTCGATTCTTAGACATAACATAGGGTTTGACCACCAACTGTGTAAGTTTGCGACTAAGGTTACATTCGTCGTCTTCAACCACCAAAGAGAATAAATTTTGACTTTGTCCAATAATTGAAATAATGTTTTTGCCGAGTTAATTACAGAATAGACGATGATTTCTTTCGTTCCACAGAACCCAAGCACAAACAAGCCATATGAGCTACAAAAAAGACTGTCGTGCTCGACGGCCACCTGTTGCGGCAACGAACTGAATAAGATGGTCAGACGGATTTTGAGGGCCCGTCGAAGAAAAATCAATCCAAAGCCGAACCGACGACCATAAGGAGTCAAAAGTACCACAGGTGAAAAATAAATGTTGAACCGACCGAATGCCTCCGCATCCAAACACACAAAAGTGAGCTTTCAGTGAAATAATACCTCAGGTTGCCAAATTAATTATCTTTCGTTGGCAACTTATCTCGTAGAAGTCTCCACGCAAAATTAGACACATTAAAAAAATTTGTTTGTGCTAAATAAGATCTTCAACGACAAACAAAATAGACACCTTCAATGCAAAATTTAATCAAAGGATGAGGACGTGAAAAAAAGGCTGAGTGGTGCTTCGTGTGTAACCTGCTACGGACCACATACTACTAGGCTTGTAGGAAAATTTGGGAAATGGATATTAATAATAGAAATATAGGGCCTGTTTTAAGCTTTAAAAAAAATGATTTATTTTGAAAATAATCTAGAGATTTTTTTGTAGAGATTTTGAAGAAAATCTAAAACTATTTTCCGTTTGTTTATAATCATAAAAATCTATTTTTTTAGAAAATAATTTTCAAAAAAATAGATTTTAAAGAAAGTTATTGAAAATAGATTTTCATTTTGAAGAAAAAATATATTTTTTTACTAAAATGATTTTTGAAAAAATCTGAAACAAACACTACTAAGATAAAAAAAAAAGTGACTTTTTTTAAAAAAAGTAGATTTTTTTGAAAAAAATCTGAAACAAACAGGCCATAGTATCAATTGATACATTATACAGTACTTATTTGTAATAATAGGAAGCCGATCGTGATAACAAGAAGAAGATTAAAGGCACACAACTATATTGTAATTTGAGTGGTTGATCATGTTTTAAGATTATGAGTATTGTCCTTTTTTTTAGTCCATATATGATGTTATAATATTGGTTGTTGTTAAAAATTTGTTAAAGATCCTTGTATTGTAAGAAAAGCGACCACTTGGAGCCATGTTCCAAAGGAAGACCTATATTGGACGTATAGGTAGCCTATGGTTTATCTTGTGCAACTTATAACTTTCTATCAAATAAGTTTATTAAGAGATAGGTAGGATTGATAGGGTATAGGTAAAGTAGGTACTCGAGTGATACCTTTGTGATGAGTCATCTAGTCTATGAGTGGCGAAAATGGTACTCGAGTGATATTTGAGATTAGTCATCTAGCCTATGAAAGGCGAGAATGGTACTCGAGTGATACTCTTGAGACGAGTCACCTAAGCTATGAGAGGGAAAAATGATACTTGAGTGATACCTTTTGTACGAGAGGTGAGGATGGTGCTCGAGTGATACATTTTTTTACGAGCTACATAGCCTACGCGAGGTAAGGATAGTGCTCGAGTGATACCTTTTTTGAGATGAGCTACCCAGCCTATGAGGGGTGAGGATGGTGCTTGAGTGTGAGTCGCCTAGAACGATGGTATTGATTTCTCCTCTTTCTTTATGGCTCTTCCTTCTGTTTAATTGCTTCACTCATTATCGTCGGTTATTATGTTTGGTTGTTTCTCCTATCGAATCTTCTGTTTGATTGTTTTCCTCTCTATTGGCTTTCTTTTTTGGTCGCATTTCTACCTATTGATTCTTCTGTTTGGTTTGTTATCTCTATTGATTTGATACTTCTCTTTATTTGTTTGGTTTGGTTTGATACTTCTCTTTATTTGTTTGGTTTGGTTTGGTATGTTTTCAGCTAGTTTGAATTGGATTGATTTGATTTGATTTTCCTCTCTCTATTGGCTTCTCATTTGGCTGCAAATTGCTGTTCTTTGTCGGTTTATTTTTAGGGTTAATTTTGTAACAAGTTTAGAGATTAGTGAGCTTTGGCTTTAAGAGGTTTTATTTTTAGGGTTAATTTAGTATATTCATTTTTTGTTGACAAACTCTTGATGTTTTTGTTAATGCATCGTGAGTTTTAGTGGATGTGTTATATAATAATATTATTGGACTTAAGATATTAGATTTATGTTCCTAAGTTAGAAGTTTAGTCATTTTAGATCATCATATATATTCTCTATGTAACTTTTATTTTTCTATGCAATGTATATTTATAAGTTAGGACAATTTTCACCTTATATATATGCCGATTTTTTAGAGTTGGGTTAGTCTCAACTACCAATTTTAAGACGACGGACTAGTCTCTGCTAAAAAATTAATTAATTAAAATAGATGTATAGAAATACATAGACTAATCATGTGTGAAGAGATTGACCATGGATGCAATGACATGTAGTACTAGTCTTACCTCATGGAATATTAAGAAGGGAAGTTGAACCTCTATTGTCAATTTTGAGCTTGAGTTAGACCTTTGATCTACCACCCCATCCCCATTACAAAAATCACATCATTAGTGGTTGTTAACTACGTGATTGGGTACCTAACTTGTGATGTTAATCATATTAGCCAAGTGGTTCAGACTAATTGTCTTTTTAATCAACTAGCCAGTTTTATTCAACACCAACATATGTTTATTTGACGTAATGCATTTGTATTTTCCTTTTCCTTCATCTATTATTAGTCTAATCTCTACCTATGCCATATGAATTAATTAAGAGTTAATTAGATGGCATGAGATTATAGGGAGATCGTTATCAACTGTTTCATCCTTTTTATGGTAGTATATGATCTTTGAGATAGACGAATTAAGAGAAAATTGCACCTTCAAATTATATGCGTTTGTGTAAATTGGATTTCTAAAGAATAACTTTTTTTTTTTTTTGGTCAAGTCTAAAGAATAACTTTTAATAAAAGTAAGAATGAATGTAATATTTTATTAAAATTTACTAAAAAGATCCTCTTTTGAATTAAGTTCATATTAGACGCCGAGGGCTTATATATATATATATATATTGGACGCTGAGGCTATTTGTTACAGCATTTTTCAGAAAAGAATTATTTTTTAATAAAAATGATTACTATAAAAATATTCTCCTATTTGTTACAAATTTTAAAAAAATAGAATAAATAAATAATTAGAAAACACCTAAAAATGATAAGCTGCCACGAGTAACTTTTCAAATACTCCCTCCGTATCAAAACTTTAATCTTTTTAAGGTTTTGTACGGAGATTAAGAAATGATAAAAAAATGATAAGTTAAGTCATTTTTACCCTTACTTTATTAGGAAAAAGACAATATATTTAATTAATGTTTTAACTTTAGTAAGAGTGCAAATAATAAAGTATCACTAATTGGGCATTAGTTTCTTAAAATAACTAAAGATTTGGAAGAAATCTAAAAAGATAAAATGACTAAAGATTTGGGGCATGTAACCTTAGGATACATGACTAGAAGAGATGGAAATCTGACATTGATGATTCTGCCGCTCCACTTGATCGCTCAATATATCCCTCATGAGAATTTTCTCCTCTTTCTTCCCTATGTTTCTCGTGTTTATAGGCTTGGGAAACCAACTAGAATACACAACGGTGGGCGGTGCTTCATTATGATATTTACCTCCTTACTAGTTAAGTCAACTTAATACAACTTAATATAAGTTTGATTTAGTCCAATAGAAATTCATCTTTTTTTTTTTTTTTTTGACAGGAGGACAAATAATGCTCTTCATTTTTTGGGTCCAATAATAATTTTTCTTAGTATCCGAGTATATAGTTCTACTTACTTCCATTTTTCTATTAAGTTCATAAAAATCTACAAAAGTGATAAAAAAATAAATGAAAATAGCTAAAATAATTAATTACTTGTAAAAATTAATATTTATAAATTGTTGGGGTTTTTACTTCAAATAACTTCGCAAAACAAGTCAATAAATACTTAAAATATATAGGTAAAATCACTTATATTTAGCACGTATCAGCCGTTGAGTTAATGAAGTTGAAATGAAGCTGATATGTATTTGGTACCAGATGCATTTAGATGATCTAGGTTGCATTGCATATGTCTTTATTTAATTGAGTCGAATTTAATTAACTTATTGAGTTGTTGCATTTAGATGATCTAGGTTTCATTAGTTTTAGAACCATTCCACTCATTGAAGTAGAGAAAATACAACTCAGAATCACATTCCTCAGATTGTAAATAAAATTCAAACTAAAGAACCCTTATATAGTAAACTCAAATTATACGGAAGTTGCGTAAAAAAAAATTATATGGGAGTTTGGCATAGGCAACATGTTTATATGAACACGAGGCAACGGCCAGACCATAGGCGCCAACTGCGCCTGGCACAAGCTTGGGCAAGTCTGGCGACTTTGGCAGACCAAAATCCTTGTTTTCATGTTTTTCTTCAATTCAAAAGGCAAAATCCAACGGTTACAACAATTGTGGGGTTAATTAAGACGAACTTTTATATATATATATATATGGTTGGACGTTTGTCTTCTTTATAATCCTTGTTATCCTTCATTTATGCTTCTTATTCTTTTTCTTCCCTATTTAGTGCATGTTATCTTAATAGTTTATCTTTTTTTTTTTTGACAAATCTTAATAGTTTATCTTATTATCTTAGTTTTGTGCAATTTGTAATTTGACTTCGAGTAACGCTTGTACTCTTTTGGTGCTAGTATATAATATATGTTTGTCATTAAAAGAAAATAAAAAAAAATAATAGCAAATTTATCAAATTAAATATTATCATTAACTTTTTTAAAGATTTTTTATTCTAAAATTTTGAGAACTAAAACCCTATCTTAGGTTCATTGGCTCTTATATCTTGTTTTTTACCAACTAATTTAGCTCAAACATAGTTTTCAATCAATATTAATCCCGCAACCACAAAATAAATGTTTCAGAAGTTTTTACAAAGACATCGTAAACACAATTACAGCCATATCGACCACTTTTATGTTTTATTTTTTATATGAATTCATGTTGTAACTACATGTCGCAATAGTTGATTTTGACTGTTTCATCTTAATCTAATGATGGAAATTATTCAGTAATAGTTTAATGAGTTTGTCATTCGCATCGTCCGATCTCAAATCAACGGTTGAAATTGATTAATGCGTAAAACCGTGGACTTCTCTTACTGCAATAGATCCAGGTACGTGTTTTTTGTTTTCACTTACACAATATGTAGAAAAATTATTGTGTTTTCCTCTCCACATTACCGTGGAATCCTTATATAGTATTATTACATCCTTATCTTTATAGAGAAATTAATCTTTATAATCAATCGTTAGTTGGTCTAGTGGTAATTGACACTAGACTAGGTAGGGAGAACTATGGTTCCATCCTCACAACTGCGATCGGGAGGGGACTGGAACCACTTGATGTCAGACCCCGAACTAGATTAGACGGTCCGGTGGTGAAAACAAAAACAAAAAAAACTAATCTCTATAGACGGAAATGAAAAGGACAACAACTAGCTTTCATGAACAAATTGTAATGAACACAAATTTATCAACATTTTAACTATGTATTATATGTACTTGATATTATACAAATCATGTGTACAGTCACTGATATTGATTGTACTCCTTGATTTCACACAGAAGAACACAAAGAAAAGGAGGGAGGGAGGGAGGGGGAGAGAGAGAGAGAGGGAGGGGGAGAGAGAGAGTATCAGTCATGATATCACCCCAAATAGTTAACCAACAAAGACAAAGGAACCAAGCAAAGCCCCCTTTGCTTCAAATCTGTGCTATCAATATTCTTTTCATTGAATTCAAATTCATGCATATCATCCATATGCACCATCTCTGAATGATTCTTTGATGATGTGAACCCCTTACCCTACACAATAATTGGTTAGGAATATTAACAACCAAATTTAAATATATTAGTTTTTATTCTCTTCATGATGAAAAGCATATATCATAATATATAATCTAAGTTTACCATAGAACCTGCTTGTAGCTGATCATCAATCTTCCTAGAAACAATTTCATTTGGACTCATGTCTCTCATCTACAAATAATAATGATATAGTAAAAACATGACTAAAAAAAAAAACAAACTTAAATTAGAAAGGATAATTTTTGAGAGGGAAAATGTGAAATCACTGTCTAATTCCGTTACTAAATTTTGTGACTAAAGAATTAGAGAACAATTTCATTTTTCTCGTCACTAATTTTCATCATGAAATTTATTTTAATTTTCCAATAAAAAGATAAAACAAAATAATTAAAATCCCATATTCGTACCATGAGTGATAATAAAGAGGAAAAGTAGAAAAATCAAATTATAATTAAGGTTTTAAACTACAGTTGCAATTACAGTCATAATTCTTAATATCGTAAAAAATTGTGGTTAAATAATACAATTGATGCAGCCTTAACGGTGAACGCACACATATCAAAAAGCATATATATATATATATATATTGCGACCACCATTGCGATCACAATTTTTTTTATTTTTTT
The DNA here is from genome assembly GCA_951799995.1 of Trifolium subterraneum. NCBI lineage: Eukaryota > Viridiplantae > Streptophyta > Magnoliopsida > Fabales > Fabaceae > Trifolium > Trifolium subterraneum. The sequence continues at coordinate 45,331,488 of OX637465.1, read as the reverse complement.
TAAACCTTGATCATCAAAATAAGTCAAGAGACAAAAGTTTATGTTATTATTACCTTAGGACTATTTACAGGAGAGCTAGCGGTGTCTTCTAAAGGATCATCATTTGAAATCATTTTGGATCTTGTTTTCTTGAAACATAGCTTCTTAGGTAACTTTGATGCAACAACATGATTATGATGATTAGAAAATTTCCATGCAGCATAAGAAGCAGCATCAGAAACCAAAGAAGAACCACCACCAGAACAATAACTTGGTTCTATACCTTTTGAGAAATCTTCAAAGTAAGTTGTCCATCCACTTTCTTCTTGACAACTTGTTTTTTTGGTTGTCGTGGTGGTGGTAGGTACTACTTTGCCTCTTGATGATTTTAGAGAATGATCCATTTTGTATGATACCAGAAATACACCGCCAAGGCGCCAACACCTATAATATATATAATTATATTGATAAATTATATAATATACAGTGGTTGGTTGGGTTTGGAAAGAGGTTGAGAAAACCTTTTGTGAAGGGATTTATAACCGAAAGTTGTGAATGAAGAATGGAGAAAAAGGGAAAACATGGTGTAGAATCTTTGGGTGGTGGACCAAACATGGTGTTAAGTAAGGAAGTTAATAAAGTAGACAGTTGAAATTCCAACCGAAAACTAACCAATGCTAGAGAGAGAGAACGTGCTATGAGGAAAATATTTTATAGATATAGATAGGGTTGACCTTTTGTGGTTATGAAAGGATTACATAAAAAGGGTTGGTTTAAAAAATCATGAAGTTTATTGTTGAAACAAATTCACGAAGGGCAGTTTCTACGGTACATTTGAATAATTTTAATGTACCGATACATTAGGTTGTTAAATTGATAAGTTTGTAATTATTTTTATGAATTAATAAACTATCAGCCGATCAGAGATAATAATATCATAAAATAAAACACAATTTCATTATTCATAAGGATTACACTAAATTTTTAATATTTTTCATTAAAAAGATTCAATTTGACTATTATTTTGCATAAAAGTTAAAAAAATATCAAATTTTATATTTTTGACGGTTTTGATAAATTATATTTTGTTATTATAATGTTCATAATGATAGAAAACATAATTTTTTTTTAAAAATATACAATTATCTACTAATTTAATGACCTAATGTACCGGTACATTATAAATTATCAATGTACCATAAAATTTCCCATTCATGAAGTGGTAATGTATGGGTAAAATAATTTTAAGCAATACCTATTCAATAAGAATTTGTGATATTTTCATCGTCCAATTTATTACCCGAGTTTAAAAATACTCGTAAGTAATTCATTAAGTTAATGTAAAACTAGTTTACAAAGACATTTTTAAAAAAAAATTCAAAATTACTACCTCTAATACCGTTGTAGTCTAATAGGGAACAATTGCAACAATATTTATTATATAAGCTAATTTGATGAGATGATGTGGATTAGCATGTGCTTATAGTGTAGGGGCGTCGTAGGTCGAGTTGAAGTATTCATTGGTGGTTTAGAGGTTGAGGAATATCATTCTTTGAGTTTAGTCTGTGATTGAGTCTTTTTAGGTGATGGTGTGTATGTATTGGTGTTGTTGTGCTACTGCACTTTGTTGCGGTAGTTTTTGTGCTATTTCTCTCCATTAGTATATGTCTTATACTTATGGAGGAGTGCTATTAATAATATATTTTGCCGATTAAAAAAAAAATTGCTAATGATACGTTGATGGGCTAAAAAATTTGGGCTAATATCAGAATATTTAATGTTGTGCTTATTATGTTTGAATTGATTTCTGGTCTTAAGGTTAACTTTCATAAAAGCCTTTTGATTGGAGTCAATAGTACAGATACTTGAATGGTAGATGCAGTTTTTGCTTGAAAACGTAAGATTGGGAGGGTTCCCTTTATCACATCGGTCTCCGAATAGGAGGTCATTTTCGTCTATTAAATTTTCGGTCTCCACTAGTTGATTATAATCGTAAAAAGATTTTAGTCATACGTAGATATTGTGTTTGATCGATATGTTATTTAATAATTAATAAATTCATTGGCTTCTTAAGAAAAAATTAATAAATAAATATGGGGTTTGCTAATATAGACCCACTTAAAAACATGAAGGTCTAAATTAGCAAGGTGCACCTTTTCACTTTGGACAAAAAAAACCTTGACATTTAGTAATTTTACAATTGATGGTTAGTTAGATAAATTTTATTAAATGTTGTGCACCCATTTGCTAATTTACACCCACTTTTATAAAATAACTTTATGTTTTTTATTAGGAAAATGTTGTTTGAGAATTTTAAGGAATGATAAAACATGTTTTGCTTTTTTTTTATAAAACTCCAAAAGTGGCCTTTAGTTTGAACTTATTTGAAATAGTGAAAGAATGGTATTTTTAATCATAATAAAAAAGGTGCACCTTGCTAATTTAAACCTTCATATTTTTAGATGGGTCAAATTAAATTAGCAAACCCCAATAAATAAATAAAATTAACTTTAAGTTCCACATATAAACTTTTTCTTTAGCTAAAAGTTATATATCAAAAGCTTAATTTTTTATTATGTTATATACTTGCTTTTATTTTCTTTTTTCTTGTCTTTATACTTTATTCTATAGAATTTATTTCTTCTGTTAGGTTGGTTGCTCTTTCAAATAGAATATACACACGACTCAAAGGGAGTAGATGTCAAAAGAAACTTTATTCTATTCACACTAAGAATTTAGTTTTACTTATCATTTTGATCCTCCAAACTTGATCATTACATGATTTTAGTTTCTTTAACTTTTTTCGAGCATGGAACCCGCACCAACCTATATGGAGCCGCGTTCACCAGATGAAGCGGTTCATCCAACGAAACCCTCCCAAATGTAGATTGGTGACACCTATTTTGTTGAGTTCTTGTCGGGCTAACGGACCTTGTCCACCCATAGCCGGCTTTTTTTCAACAAAAAGGGTCATAAGGTGGAAGAATTTTACTAAAATGAATCAATTCTTACAATGATTAGAGTATCTACCTCCTTGTATATGGATTAAGAAAGAAAAAGTACTAGTAAATAACTCATAAACCATAAACTCAAAATCAGAAGTAGGTAGATAATTAAATTTAACTATGTAACAAACAACAAATTGACAAACTGATTAGTTTATCTTTTCTAATTCCTTCACACGTTGTTACAATTAATAAATGTCTACTAAACGAGAAGCTTGATCATGTGCTGTAGAAGTTTTGTATACTTTACTAATGTCATTGTAAAGTACGTGAACCAATAATTGGTTTGGAGTGATACCCATTCGCGACTCCTAACTTTCAAGTTTGAATTTTTGCATTCATACAACCTAGTACAAATTATGACAAGTCTTCAAGGAAAAATAATTATTTAATAAAAGTGTTTTCCGCCTTTAAATTGTTTTGGAAAATGCTAACTAATGCTCCTGCAATATTAGTTAAAGAATTAAAAATAGTAAACAACATTGAAACTTGTATACTTTATCTTTTAAAAATGTGAAAATTACTTCTTTTTTTTATATAAAGCAATTAAATTATTTTTGTTTTTAAAGAAGAAAAAACATTTACAATAAAGCAATTAAATTTGTCCTTCAAATATCATAGCCTTTTTAGTAATATTTTGTGTAAAATACTTATTGCTACAAGAGAAGGTTGACAAAAAACACAAAATTCTACAACATATCATGTAACTCATCCAAATAAAAACTACTCAATCTCATGTATAGTCAACAAAAATTTGGTCGGTCAAATGTCCTATTTTATCAAATTGCATTACTTATATTTTATCAATATTTGAATGGCAAAAGAACATTTCCACACCATTGACAAATGAGATTGAATTAGACAAGCATTTTCAAGAAAAATTTCAAACAACAATAAATACCTCCAGATGACTTTTTCGAGCATATTCACCAAGTGCTTTCAAGATGCGTTCAATTGACATCAACATTATTTCCAAGATATTTTTAGTAGAATAATTGGTGTCCTATGAAAGAATGCTTAAGCACTAACAAGTACTTCTAGAGGATTAAATTAAAGAGATTTACTTGAAGTATTTGATCATGATTCAATCCTACAAATTTATTCAACAGTGACTTCAAGTGAAATCTTCAAAGAGCTGGATGGAGAAGAATGTTTGAAGATCATTTTGAGAACAGTGATTAGAATTTACAGCCAGTTATTAGTAGTTTTTATTTACTCTCGGAAAGTAAAATATGCAAGTCCCATACATTTTAATCCAAATTTGTCCTCTACTAATAAAAAAATTAAGTTTGTTGATTTTTCTTTTCAATTACTTCCATAATTTCCAATATCAGCTCCTCTACATCTGATTTATTTCTTTTTAATGAAAGAAACACAACCCAAACCTCGTTGAAAAGAAATAATGTCAGTCCTAAGCTTCTAAGGATAAGTAAAATCTAATGTAAAAACAACTAATGTGATTTCAAAGCCAATTAATTCAAATCACCACATTATCCATTATATTATATGATTGTTACTAGACTTCTATTTGGAAGTTGATAAACATTAACAGAACATAGCTGTATTGATACTGCAAATATGCTCAAATAAAATTTAATTGTCGATTACAGCAGGAAAACTAACGAACAGAGACTGCTCGAGAACACACAGCCAACCAAAAGGAGCAAATGAAACACATTAATCAAGACAATAAAAGAAAACTTTACATGTTGCTGGTTGTGTGTACCAAAATCGATTAAACAAGCGACTTTCTAAAAGATAATAAATCCAGTAGACAAGCAAAATAAAATAACAGACAGCTGTAGATTTTCATAAGCTAGGATAGACAGCACATATGTCAACGGAGCTCCACTCCACCAATGCCAAAGAGCTAGTGGCCATATTTCTGAAACTCCCACTCACTGTTATCTGTACCATCAAAGCAAAACAATTTCAGTAAGAAGTGAACTTCTATCAATGTGGTTCAAACAGTAAAAGGGATATGAAATAAATTATGCATACCTAGAGGACACACTTGACGAGTCTTGAGCCATCTACTAATGCAATGGAAGTGAAACGCGTGGTTACACACCCCTGTACACCAGAGCAAGTAATAGTTCGAGTAATCTCGCATAAGCTAACAAGAAACTAAACAAGCATTCATATTTAGATCACTAAGCACTCTAATTTTGAACAACTTCAATAATTTCTAATTGTTCAATAAAATATTCCCAAACTGTAATAGCACAATAATTTTACTCATGAAATGACCTGATCAGTAAGCACTATATTGTATTCCAAAGGAGGAATATGAATGACGATTGAACACCAGAACAATACCTTTTACAATGGATTTTTCTACAGCTAATTAACTACAGAACAATAATACCTCTACAACGAAGAATTCATCTCAATACACGACAATACAGCAGATATTTGAATTAGGGGCCGCCAATGGCTCCCAATGTTTCCCAAATGGCAAGATAAAATCCCTCTCTAATCTCCATCTGTATTTAAAGGCAACATTCCTTATTTCCCCTAAATATCTCGCTAAATCGCCTACTAACTAACTAACCATAGAGTTACCTACCAATATACTCTGCAAGTGACAGTTCACCTTGTCCTCCGGTGCATGAAACTAACAACAGTGGTTCTAAATTCACTCAACTAGGGAAACTTCTGACGGTGGTGAAGATCTGGCTTGATTGTTAGCTCCCTTGTTTCATGAGTGTCCCACCAAGTGTGAATGATAGAAAGGTCTAATGGGGATGGCCACTCACACTGTCCCATAAAGGGGTTACCTATCAAAGACCTATGAATTGGGAGCAGAACTTATATGGGGGAAGACATTTTGTATATTGGGATAAGAAGAACATCTAGTCTAATTAAGAACCCAAAAGGCCACATCAATTTGAACCATTGGTGGCATCGTGAAACTAAGCAGCTCAACCATTTTAGAAGCATCCTTATTTCACTTCTCTATCACAACCTATATACTTATTGAAACTAAGCCTAACTCAACAACTTGCATTCAAAATAGAGTTAACCACACTTATTCGGTTATTCCTCAAAAACCTGCCAACAATCTTACGCGGCACAACATTGCACAAACAGAATCAGGAAGAATTTGGTTGATTCAAACGATTTTTCTTATAAATATAGTTTTAAAAAAAAATCTATGTTTAATAATATTCCTTACACCTAAAATTTGATCTAGCTTCAACCCTAAGACGACAGATTAACATAAATAATCGATTACCAACAAAAAATAAGAGAGTTTGAGAACATACCCCAAGCAACAGTACATTCCTCGCTAGTAGCGCTAGCCTGATTAGCTTGGCACTCGATACCTAAAACCAGAAACTCGAATCAACTCAACTCAAATCGAACCGAAAAGCGAATGATTGAAGAATCAATTCCAAAATTAGCATACTTACAGAGATCCATGATGTGGTTTCGGCAGATAGCACAGTTATCAACAACGATATCTTCAAATCAAAGAATCAAAATCGAAAAAAATTAGAGAATAAACAAAATCGTGAAAAATTAGGGTTTAGATTTGGGAATTTGAAATCGAAAAGAAGAACTAACCCCAAGCCCAGAGAGCGACAGCGTTCCACTTCTTGATCTCGAATCGCTTGGGTTTCTTGGAAGATGGACCGGCGCCACTGCTTGAAGCCTCACCGGCGGGAACCATAGGCACATCGGAATCGAGTGTCGCCATTGTTTCTTTCTCTCGCAACTTTGTGCGATTCTGTTTGTGTTTGGTTTGTTCTATAGATTTTCGATTTCGATTTTCAATTTCAATTCAAATATGGGATCAAATATCAGTGCAAGTGTTATTCAATGGGTTGGGCCAAATTCAAACTTGTCCATTGTGACCGAGTTCTATAAAGGGCAAAATAGGTTTTTACCTGCAAAGTGACATGTTTAGGTCAATTGTTAGTTGACTAACAAGTCCACATGGCGTTGATATGTTGGATCATGTTTACGTGTGGCATCCTATGTGGATTGTCACCTCATATCTTTCTTTTTTTTACAACTTTTTGTATTTTTATTTATTAATACAGTGTAAAAAAGGGAAAATAAAAAATATGATAAACATTTTCATCACCTTACTTGAATCTTCATCATCTTCATTGAATTTCCACCATCTTCCTTAAATCAAGAAAATATTTACTCAAGTATATAGAGGTGTAAAAATGGTCTGAAGGGGTCATCCCTTTAAGGGGGAAACATTTCGGATTGACTTCACGTTCATCCCGAATGTTATCGAAAGTGGATTGTATGTGAATCAACCGAATAATGAATTCGCAATAAAAATAGACAACTATGTGATAGATTATTCAAATTACTTTGAGAGAAGGATTTGAATAAACGTAGAATTATCAAACTAGTTAATCAATTGAAGTTAGTTAAAAGGATTTTCGATTAAAAGCTCTCAATTTCCAAGTTTCCAATTTGTGAAAAATATCACAAGTTCAATTGTGAACTTTTGTCGAACACTTTGGTATGCAATATTTAAAAGATATCTTCAAAATAATAAATGTGCACAACAGATGAATAAACAAAAATCCTAATTGAACTACAATAATTATTAATTAACTAACAATCATAGGCAAGGAATCAACAGAAAACCCAGAAGATTTGTTTAGGGAGTTTCCCAATTTCTCGTCCTCACATGTGGGGTACGTCTCCCACAAATTTCCAAAAAGGAATTGAAAAATATATTTCAAAAAGACTTTTGAATGTTGATGATACAAGAGTAGGGATGGACAGGACCCGATAAACTGGCCCAGCCCGATAAATGGAAAATCACTAATATTTTAGGGGGGTAAAAAGTCATTTACCATATTATTAAACAATTGGATTACAAAGAGGTGGCATCATATTTTTTTGGATATGGCCTTCAATGTGGGGGTGGGGGGTGGGGGTAAGCTATCAGTCCCAATGTAGTCAGGTTCGCGATCCTACGTAGGATCGGTAGGCTGGTTGATAATCGTAAGATCGAGATCGTAGCTCTATTCGTAAGATCCTACTTAAGAGTAAAATTGTAACTTCACATATATACATATACATATACACATAAACAAAATAAATTTAATTAATTAATATTTCATAAACATCATTCCAAATGTTCATAAATTCATAACAGAGGGTTAGAAGAAGCAACAGTAGGGTTAAAAAAAATGAAAACTTCCGGGTAGACGAACCGGCGGGACGTTGCCATTGGCCCTTCCTGTGCTTTTATTTGAGGCGTTCTGGTTTTGCTTATGCACACGATCTTGGCCCGACCCTCTTTCTTATCTTTAAGGTTGAAACTTGAGAGCGAAAGAGTCGAGTTCATAAGGTTTAAATGAGGAGAGAGGTTTGAGTGAAAGAGGTGGTTGAAAGTGAGAGAGGAGTGAACGAAAGTGAGAAAGGAGCGAGAAAAAACATATACTAACCGCCAGCGAGTTTCACGACGGCAGCAGCGCCCTTTAGAGTTCAAGTCAAAAATCCTCTAAGATCGTAAGAACATATGACCCGGTGCAAGAACCTGACTACAAACAGCTCGAAAAAGGAACCTACATGGGTTCTAAGCTCGTTTGACCTTCATGAGCTCGTAGGATCGCAAAAACTTAAGACCTGGTGCGAGAACTTGACTACATTGGTCTAGAGCTCAGGTCAAAAACCCTCTAGGATCGTAAGAACCTATGACCCGGTGCGAGAATCTGACTACAAACAGGTCAAAAAAGGAACCTACATGGGTTCTAAACTCGTTTGGCCTTCACGAGCTCGTAGGATCGCAAGAACCTAAGACCCGGTGTGAGAACCTGACTACATCGATCAGTCCACACCTTGTTGGGCTCAAACTCAGCCCAATTAGCTATCACGTGAGCGACAATATTTTTCCTCCTATTTACCCATTGGAACAGAGAGATTGGGGTTTTCATCCATCGAATCGCTAATCAGTCTAGCTAATTGTCCCCAAAGGAGACTAGGGTACTTCTTCTCACGAATTGCTTTCACAATCATCTCATTATCCATCTCAATAATCACTAGTCCCTACTGAAACGGCGTTGATGGCTTCCACCACTCCCATCGCTTCTGCTTCGGCAACCTCCTTGAGACCTCGCACCACCTTGGTCGCAGCTCCAACCCAACTACCATCCTCCTCCTCACAATCCACCCTAACCCCCCAACGGCCATCACCCCGAGGGTGAGCATCCACGTTGAGTTTCAAGGTGTCTGTGGGTGGAGGAATCCAGTCATCCCCATTGCTAGCTTGCTCAGAGGTATGCGTTAGCTGCTATTGGTACTCAGACAGGCACTCTTGTGCTTGGTGAATTACACCCAAAACAGGTACGTGTTTAGAACTTTTGTGGGTGGAGGAATCCAGTCATCCCCGTTGCTAGCTTGCTCAAAGGTATGCGTTAGCTGCTGTTGGTACTCAGACAGGCACTCTTGTGCTTGGTGAATTACACCCAAAACAGGTACGTGTTTAGAACTCTTTAAGTATTATATTTAAAGAGATTTTTTATTCAAAAAATTAAATTATAATTTTCAATGTATTGATTTTAAACATTTCTATAAAATTTTATAAAATACTTACTATTTAAGGTCTTAAAGAGTGTATCGGAGCACTCGTTAACATTTGCCTATTGATAATTACAAATAAGCACATATATGTAAAACAAAACAAAAACAAATTCTACATGCATCAAAGTAACCTATATATTAAGAAATAAAATTAAGACCTATATGTAAAACTTCCTTAAAATTCAAATAATGTTAGAGGTTACTCACAATTTGCTTTCTAGTGAAATCCCACGATAATTTTACGCTCCTATTATAAGAATCATACATGGTTTCGTATACAATTGATCACATATTGTACTTATTTAAGGAAATCAATAACCAATACAATTTTATACTGTAAATTGTATTATTAAACAAATCACAATACACGGATCATATTTCGTGTTATATAATACGTAAACAATCTCAAATATAGTCTACATTTCATAGCAAATTTTGCATAACTACAACATGAGCAATACTTAAATTATATTCTACGGTTCCAAATAGAATCTCACACCTGAAAAAAAAAATTACAACATCAATTTTCACACACAAATGATAAAAATCATTATCATTCACCGTTATTAAAAATATAGTTTGAGAAAAACAAAGAAAAAAGAAATTAAGACAGAAAATAGTGTGGAAATCTAAATGGAGAATGGAAGCCATTTCTAAAAGAAAAGTAATATTGAAACAATAAGTCACTAAACAAATACAAAAAGCTATACATTTTGTCAACAAAAAAAAAATACAAAAAACTACATGAAGCAATTGGGAATTAAAATAAGGGTCATGCTAAACAGTGTCCCGGAAACTTGTTAAACATGTCAAAAAAAGAAATAAAAGATAAAATTAATATTGAAAAGATAACGTTTTATACTTTTTAGGTATTTGATGCACATATTTCGAGACAAAATTTCTATTTTAATATGCTTAACCAGTGTCCCGGACATTGTTTACCATTTTCCTTAAAATAAAATACTAAGGTGTTAAAAAATATATATAGATATATCTAGTACCAAGGTATTGAAAATACATGGATATATCATATATCAACAACTATTTTACTTGTTTTTATTTGTTTTCCAATTTTAGGATAAGATCAAGCGAAATCATCTCTTATATTATAAGCTTGTTCCGTTTTGCTATTCTTAACCCTAATTTTTTTCCCGCTCTTTTTTCCTCTCATTTTACCCTAAAATATTAAAATAAAATGTTTAAAAAAGGCCTCACCGAGAATCGAACCCGCAACATTTAAGATCTATTTTGTGTTTTTTGCCACTACACTACATCAATCAAGTTGTTATTATTTTGCAATCAACATCTAATAAATATGGAATCTCTCACCATGTTAAATATTTATTTATTATTATTATTATTATTATTATTATTATTATTAGTTTTCTACTAATATTATTATATATATTATATTATATTATATATTATTATTATTATTATGTTATTATTTTGCGATCAACATCTAATAAATATGGAATCTCTCACCATGTTAAATATTTATTTATTATTATTATTATATTAACTTTCTACTATTATTATTATTATAATATATTATTATTATATAATACTTGAATACGGGTAATATGTCTAATGTCTACGGAATAAAAAAACTTTAAATATATCCCATATATTATTATTAATATATTATATATATATATATATATATATATATATATATATATATATACAACATAACAAACTCTCAAAAATTTATGATCACTTATTTGATATACATACGCAACATAACCAACTCTTTTGAAATATATCCCATATTATTATATTATATATACAACATAACAAACTCTCAAAAATTTATGATCACTTATTTGATATACATACGCAACATAACCAACTCTTTTGAAATATATCCCATATTATTATATTATATATACACCATAACTAACTCTCAAAAATTTATGATCACTTATTTGATATACATACACGTTGATTTTTTTTAGAAGTCAAACAATGTTTGTTTGAGAGAAAGTTCAGTTTTTTATCTTTGAAAGTATCTATGAATTGGTTTATTTACAAATAAAGTTTCTTAAGTGTCTATGTTTGTTTGAAAGTTTTTTTATATTTGTATTTTTATGTATGTCAATGTTGGTTTTTAACGGTATATTTCACAGGTTTGCAATTGTCGTTGTTTGCAGTCTAACCGGTTCCTTTGTTGTTTCCTCACAAATTTCATCTATTATCTCCTTCATCCCTCAAACTTACATCTATTATTTTGGTTCTGTGGACAGGTTCTCCTTCAATGCTACAATAAAAATGGTTAATCTTAATCCTTTTACTAATCTTTCTCTAAATTTATTGAGAGGTTTGAAAATATTTTTATAAGTGTTAGTTGTTTATCTTTATAATTACATTTTTATATTTTTCCTTACTTTTTTTTATTCATACAATAATAGGTCCTTTAAATCATAATCCTGCAACGGATCGAGAAAATTTGATCGATGCTTTTTAGCTGCTGATGTTACTTCTGGCATGTTGGTATCATTTGTATATTGATGTTTTTTGTATACCGATGTTTAATTTTATTTGTTCTTTTTTTTGTAAAAAGTTCCAAATTTTTTTTTTTGTATACAGAAGTTGATCAATGTTTTTCAGGTGCTGATGTAAATCCTGGGAGATGGAAGAGATGAAAGAGATATTCCTTTTTACATGACGGAACCATAATTCATTCCTAATACTTAAACTTTATGGTTAATGTTATTCTTTTGAGTTGGGAACCTTATCAATTTTTTTTTTAATTTTTTTAGTTTTTGTATTTTAACTTTTCAATTAATCTGATTATTATAATGAAAAATATGATTTTGAAGAAATGCAAAAGTTTCCAGCCATTTGAAATCCATTGTCTTCTTATGTTGACTTGAATATATTTATTGTTCTTATGCTTTCTTATATTTAGGATAACAAATTTCAAATAAATTAATATATTCGATCAACAAATAGAACATTGGTTATTCTTATAAAAAAACTGAACATATTGGTTATCAATTTTGATATTTTACTTTTATTCAACAAAATTACGTCCAACTAAAAATATAAAATCTTGCATTGGCAAAAATAAAAATCTTGCCTTACAAAAATAATTATGCAACATTTTTTATTTTTCGATTTACTTTTCGTTTTTAAATATATCCCGCTTTGTCACAACAAATATTCTGTCTCGCAAAAATAAATCATAACAAATAAAATATAAAAGTTGCCTTAAATATATCCCATTTTTTCGATTGTTATTTTATTTTATAATCTTAGACTATTTTATGTGATTTCTATATGTGATTTTTTTTATAATCTTAGACTAATTTAAATCATATAACTGACACTTCACAAAACCCGTGCAACGCAGGGTTGGAGTCTAGTTATAAATATAAAAGGAGTTAAGTCTCTAATCAACCCTAATTTAACCCTCATGTAATTAAAAATGTTAAAAAATTTCCTCACTAGGATTTGAACTCATATCCTCTCACAATTACTTAGCTCAATTGCCACTACACCATTTGAATTTAATTGATATATTTTGCATACACCAATATATAACTACGTCTTTATATTCCTAATTATAATTATTGTGATATATTTTTTACAGTATTTTCTATCAAGGGATATTGACATGATCCTATAATTATAGCCGTGATATTTTTTTTACAAATCTAATACATATTTTTTCAATTATTCCTGATATATAATTATAATTATTTATATTTTTCAAATCATTGTGATTATTTTTTTCCATCACGTAATTATAATGATATTTTTTTTTTCAAATCTTTCTTTTTGCTTTGTTCCATTTTATATTTTCGTTTTTGATTTTATTTTCGAGATTTTTATATGAAACTATGCAAGAAATACTAATTTTTATATGAGAAAAAAATAATCGTTGATTTGTTACAAATTACCTATAATTGAAAAAAATAATCACGGCTATAAATAATCACGGATTTGTTCAATGATATATATATTTTTTCAAATCCAAGATATATTTTTTCTTAATAATAGTGTCTGATTTTGTTTACCTGAAAATAAACTCCATTTCTTTTTTTATCACACATTTAATCTATTTTTTCTAATCCAGTTATTTTTATTTGATCTACATGAATTAACTTCATTTCTTTTTTCATCAAACATTCAAAGAATTTTTTTAATCCAATTATTTTTATTTGATCTACCTAATTTTTTTTAATATTCAATATATATTTTTCCTTAATAAGATCTATTATTAATAACATATAAAGATATATATATTTGTCCAGCTAACTCTAATTAACCTATTTTAATTTAAATAAATTGTTAAAAAAAATACTTCATCGCGGTTCGCTATACAAATATTTAACACCGCTATTGTTTTTATTTTAAGACGCAACCATGTTACCAAAAATATTTTCATCTGATTTTCATGACAACGTACATCGTTATGCTATACTTATTGATCCAAACGAAAATCAATTTGAAGTTTTAGTTGAAAAAATTAATTGCAAAATCAACTGTAATGTTCCATCATATTTTTGTCATGATCTTCCGGAATCAACTGACTTCTTATCGTTTTCTCACAATTGCTCCAATTTTGCCTTAAAATTAAGCAATTGAATGAATATGATTAAAAATTGGATTTTTGGTGAGTTTTTTAATATTTTTTTTGCAATTTTTGTGTTTATTATATATTTATGTTTCCTAACTTCATTTTTTTATAGGATTCTACAAATATTATTTGAATGTTATATATATATATATATATTATATTTAATATGTCTACAAAAAATAATAAAACTAAATTGAATGTTATATATAACATTCTAAAAGACCCGTGCATCGCACGGGTAGTAGTCTAGTTGCTTTAATAAGAGGGAAAAAAAACCTTACATTTCCCGTGAATTTTATTTATTTATTTTTTTGTCTTTTATTTAACAACTTTATTTTATTTATATTTATACGCACCCTAAATATGTGTGAGCAGTTTTCTTTCTCGTAGAATTAGAAAAAGTAGTTTAAAGATAGATTTTCCATAATTCCAATTCATTTGTTGATAGAATTTCAAAACAAAATCTTATTCGATCTTATTGCATTTTTTTAGTTTGTTATCGTAGATTTATGTAATTAGTTAACTCTAAATACCAGTGAAGGACTAAGAGTTGAAGTTGGTGTTGACATATAGAATTTTGGCGATTAAAAGGTTATATATATATATATATATATATATATATGAATATGATGCATAATCTAAGACATCGACTGAAGGCTGATAAGTGAATATATGTGTCAAAACTATAAGAATCGACAAGAACAACATTTTTACTAAGTTTGACCATTCCTCAATTTGCCTTTCGATTGATTCTGGTTGCTTTGAATTTTTAACAAGACTTGATTTGTCAGAGGTTGTTTGAGAGGGATAGGTGTGTGGATGTTCTGTGTTGATAGTAGTAATTGATCATCGTACCTTAAGGGATATGGTCGTCTTTGACTCATCTATAGTTGTTAAACTGTCTTGGGTCTTATTAGTGTTCATTTTTCAAAATTCGGATTTGGCTCAATATTGAATGTTCGCCGTTATTATTTGTATCAGTCTACAAGATTGGTTTCGAACCAATTGGCTACCGTTTGTTGTAGTAAATTGATAGTACATGGAGGTTTTCGTGTTGCCGATTATATTTCATTCACCAGCTTTATCCAAAATATTTTTATTTTTGGGAATCGTTTTAGATTACCTTAGCAATTTTTTTGTTATATAAAAAAAAATATTTATCAATCTAGCTTATTATAATTATGCATTGATGTTTTTGTTTGCGATATCATCTATGAGAAAATAAAGGTAAAAATACTTGCATAATATAATAATACACTTTTTAGCATGTCATATAAATTGAAAAACCACAAAAAAATAAATCAAATTTTGAAATAAATTATAAAAGTACAAATGACGATCGCAAAAAATTACTTCATCCTGTCCTATATATAAGAAAAAGTTGATTTTTTAGATTCACCGTAGAATTGATGTAAACAATAATATAATTTAAATACATCAATTCTACAATAAATTTAAAATGTAAAATATTTCTTAATATAAAACCGAAAGAAGTATATTTAAAAGGTATAAACTTAATTAACTTACAGAATTTAGCATCATTGCACTGCCAAACAAAACGACGTATCGCTGCTGGACAATCACTGACAGATTGACAAGGAATATCAGCTGCATGGTCATATAAGAAAATGAAAAGTTAATAAGAGGTTATATAATACTCCTATTTTTTTTTTGAATGGCAATAATACTCCTATGTTATATAATACTCCTATGTAGTATATAAGATAAATTTGAAAATTGTGTGAAAAATGACATACTTGGCTTATAACCATATATGGCAAGAAATATGATCAAAGCATAAACAAACATCAGAATTTGGGCCATATTTTTCTTATTTTACATTTCATTAATAAAATGTTTTTGAATGCTCTATAAGTACAAATTTGCATGTTTTGTTAATAGAAGTTTTTAACTCTTAGGAGTTGTAAGAAGCCATTTTGTAAAATTGGAATTAATATTAAATGTCACCAATCAATATGTCATGTGTATTCCATTAGCTCATAGGAGTTATAAGAAGTCATTTGTTAAAATTTGAAATAATCAACAAAATCATTATTATATTATTAAACTTCAATCTATATATTTGATATTTCTCAATAATATATTAAATGATTTTAGATTTTTGTAAAATTTAACATAGATAATTTATATATTATAAAAACTTTCAATTTAACGGTGAATTTTGTAAAATTTATATCTGTTAAAATATTATTGAGTGGTGTAACATTACTCAAATATATATAATTTATATTTTAGCTTTGCGTAATAGACGTGGGAAAACCCTAAAAGAGAAAAAAAAGAAGTAATGAATGATAAAAAATATTAGTTGTATAAATAACGCATCAAAGATGTGACAACAAATTTATTTATCTATTAAAAGTACCGTATGATTCTTTAGTCAAAGTTTTGTGTAACAGCCCAATTTTAAGAACGTTAACTTGAACATCTAAACGTCAATTAGGTGGATGACTTTTTTAATTAAGTGCAAAATTAATTTGTAATGCTCATTTACTTAAAAATAATTGTTAGGAGTCTCACCTAGAGTATTTTAAAGTGTTGAGTATGGTATTTAGGCCATGCGATTCTCCCACTAATTAGACTAGTCTTTTGGGTCGGACTCTCCTAATGTGCTTAAGTACTAATAATTGGTGTTTTCATTGAGAGCTGACCCACGAAAAGGGCTACCTATATGCTATATTAAAGTGCTCCACCGAATACCAATAATGAGTGAAGTCGTTGAAAAGAAAATGACTACCATTGGATCAGTGTCGATAGAGTAAAAGTTGTCGTACATGTCGGCTCTTAAAGGGCGTGGTAATGTTAGGAGACCAACATGGAGTATCTCAAAGTGCTCAATGTGGTATTTAAGTCACTAGGCTCTCCGACCTATTAAACTAGTCACAATAATTTGATAAATAAGCATAATTAAGTTCCTAAAGCCAAGAACTTTGGCCCTTTACTACCAAAAGACGCATCTTAGTTGGTCGTAACTTCAGACTCTTGTGGAGGTCTCTCCCAACAAAGCTAATATATAACAGTATCCATCCAGTATAATATAGCCTATATTAATTTCTGGAATAATAATACATAATGTATCTGATATTGGATTTCATGGAATAAGCTAAATTAATACAAAAAAGCAGATACAATTGTATCTGAATATGAAAATTGCAAGTGCAAAAGAAAGCTACGGCTAAGAAATCATTCTCTTTGCCAAAGTTTTGACCCATATTTCACCTGTCAATGGAAAATTAGTTCGTGTGGGTGAGCAACAAATTTCCAATTTTATTTTTTAACTTATCGGCAGTTCATGGCCGTTGATAAGTTTTGGGCTTAAACACTTATTGGCGGTCAATAAGTGTTCCTCAATTTATTTTTTTCAAATATAACCTAATTTATTGGTGGTTCAAGGCCGCCAAAAAGTATTTTTTTATTTGATTTTTAATTGTAATATATTTGTTGATGATTTTTCTTGCTTATTAAGGATATTTGGTTGTTACTAAGTTGTTGAGAGTTTTTGGCCATCAATAAGTTTTTGTTAACAAATTCGGCTTTTCTTTAAAGTACCCAAAAAGTGTTCTAAAGTTTACTCATATATTCATTATACTATATAATACAACACCAGAGTTAAGATCTTTTTAATTTGTTATTACTAGTTTTTTTTTTACTAAAAGTCATTCATTCTAATAATCGATAGAGTACTTAGATGCAAACACAAATTCTAATTTAGCTTTTTCGAAATATATGCAAATACAAATTCAACATCGCTAAAAATAAAAAGTATGAATATGTGAACAAACTCACAACATATAAGTTAATAGCATACAACGGTAAAATACCTACAAATAATATGATAACATTAAAGTCATTGGAATGTTCATGCTTCCGGATCTGCAACGTTGATACCCAAATCATTGATTGAATATGCAATTGATTAAATATGATATTTCAATATTAACTAAACGAACATCGCAACCAAACGAGAAATCACTTATTTAAATTAAAGGCAAAAAAATAAAAATACAGAGGGGTGATTTTAGCCCAAAAATGACCTAAAACCACCCCCTAATTAGTTGAGGTAGAAGAGAACTCAAAATAACAAATATTAGGGCCGACGAAAGAGAGAGGAGAGTAAAACTTGTTGACGTTATTACTAAAGTTTTGAAAATGTAAATGCAATGATGTGAAATTTGACGGATAATTAGGGATGACAATTAAGCCCAAACCCGCGAACCCCGCCCGAACCAGAGTCAACGGGTAAAACCCGAGTTGACTGAGTTCGGGTTCAGGTGCCACCCAATTCCACGGGTGTGGGTTTGTGATCAATCAAACCCGCACCCGTAACTCGAAACCACACCCGCTTATATATTAAATTACTTAATTACCTCTTAGTTTATATACCAAACTATTTATTTATTTTGTATCATGAGGGTGAAACTTATTTGTTTAATTTGGTTGATTTATAAGCCCACTGATACTTCATTTTGGTTGAATATGGAAAATTACATTTCTTTTTTTAGTTTTTCTATTAGTAGATATGTTGTTTCGGCTTCGGGTGGAAAAATTCAATCCCAACAGGTGTGAATGACAGTTTTATTTTGCCATCCGAACAATCTTTGAATTCGGGTTCAAGTGGTGATTTTGGATGTGGGTTAAACCAGCACCCGTTGACACCTGTTGTCATCCCTGGGAGTAATCTATTATCTATTAATATGAAAAAGCAAGACTTATTTGCCTTTCTCTCTCCTCAAAATTCCTCTCCTCTCATTCATTCTCTCTTCTCATGCATTTGACAATTAATATTATTATTACAATTAATAACTATAATACTCTATTCTACAACCAAGCTCTTCAAAGTTGTCCAGCCCATTTGCATTTTGTTACAAAAAACGTGAGCCCATTAACATTCTAATCATGATGACTATCCACTTCTACTACACCCCACACCTCAACAATAGTCATCTATCTTTCACATTTTTCTTCTGCACACAATAACATAAAAATTTATATTAGACTAATATAAAGGCATTCAAAATTCTAAAATTTATTTGAACTATCCACTGACAACATATGGAAGCAATAAAAAATGTCGTTAGGTAAAATTTTCCACTATTCTAATGTTCTGAAAAATAAAGAATAAAAAGCAATTTAGAAATTAATTACTTAATGCAGCAATTTGTTTGCAAGATATTTAATGAAAATATTCACGTTATTCACGTTTTCTTAATATTCATGTTATTCACGTTTTCTTATAAAGGGAACAAATCACAAACAAATCATACCAGCCACAATATATTCACTTTTTCTTCCTTAATGCAGCAAAATATTATCATTATTGATTGATTATTGATATTCTGGACCAAAAAATCTCTGACAATAAAAGCACCATTTTGACTATTGCATTTGACAATAAATTACGAATAATTATACATAATCAAAAATAGTTAATGTGTTTGACTATTTTAATTGCATTTCAAATTTCAAATTTCAAATTGGTCAAACATCAATTAATTGCGATCCTGCAATTATATAATTCAAAACCCTATATAAAGGGCAAAAATCAACAAACAATTCACACCAGCCAGAATATTCACGTTTTCTTATTCAGTCTTCTTATTTCTAAGTTTTATTTTTTTGTTTTCCAATGGCACCTAAACACGATGCAATTTCTGAAATTTCACCAGCCAAAGAAAATTGGAATCTGATAGTCAGAGTCGTACGTCTTTGGTACATTAAGGATATGGCCAGAGATAAACTACCATTCTCAATGGAGATGGTGCTTATGGATTCTAAAGTAATGAAAATATTCCATTATTTACAAATCGTTAATGTTTATTGATAGATCTGATTATATATTTCTTGCAGTATATTGAATTCTAACACTTTCAATTTTTAAATACTTTTGTAGGGTGATCGTATTCACGCCACTGTTCGTCGGACTTTGATTTATAAGTTTGAGAAGGATCTTAAAGAGGACACTGTATTTGCCATTTCCAATTTTGGTGTTGCGGCAAACATTGGTTCATATCGAACCACTAGACATCCTTATAAGCTGAATTTTCAATTTGCAACAAGGATTAAAATTTCTGAAAATCGTTTTGTCCCACCAAACTTATACTTGATTAGTAACCCAAGTGAGATTTTTTCTGGTCAGTATGATACTGACTATTTGGTTGGTGAGTTTTACTATATTATTTGGTTATAAATGTTATTCGGTAATAGTTTAAGCAATATCTTTTTTTTAATTGTGTACTTTTGTTTGCCTTAATTTTTATAGATGTAATGGGAATGTTGACTGCGGTGGGTGTGGAGAAAACCTACGAGAGAAATGGAACTCAATCAAAAATGGTTGTTGTAGAACTGGACAATGATGGGTATGTTTAATGATTCATGGTATATTATAGTTACCCGTGTCCTATCTTATTTACATGTGTTTCTTTTTTGTGCAGATACCGTTTCAAGTGTACCTTATTTGGTTCCTATGTCGACATGTTGAACTCTTATCTTGCATCAGGAGAGACTGAAAATGTTGTTGTGGTCATTCTTTTGGCTAAAGTTAAAATCTTTCAAGGTGATTCATACCATATGTTATGGTCATATAGTTATTTGCATAAGCCATATATAAGTATAACGTGAAAATATAAATTTTACTGCTATTTTTATAAACATTTCATATATCATATTACTTTATATGTGTTATAGGTAGGGCAACTGTTCAAAACACAATATACTCTACAAAAATAATTTTCAATCCAGTGTTTTCTGCTGCAGTTGATCTTAAGAAAAGGTAACTTTTTTCATAACTTGACATTGAGAAACTTATATCAATTCTACAATTTAGTTGTTAACAGTAACTATTGTTTATTCAAACTTAGGATGATTGCGAATAATGATACCCCTTCACCGGGTATTTCTCGGCTGCAAGATAATTCAAAGATTTCCCTTATGGAAGACTTTATACAAGTCAATCCATATTCATCAATTGAGGGCTTGAAAGAATCCCGTGTGGTAATTTTATTACTGAATAAATATTAAGATTCCTTATTCAATTCAGCTCATTATTGTTTCTTATTTGTTGTGTTAATAATATATTTCAGGAGGGTGTGTTTGTTGTCTGTGCAACAATCAAAGTCATTGTTGATGATAATGATTGGTGGTACACGGCCTGCATCTGTAACAAGAAAGTATATCCTGATGAGAGGATGTACTTTTGTGAGAAGTGCAACAAGCACGTTCTCAATGTTACCCCCAGGTATTATTTATAAAGACATTATGTTATGTCTTTTAGTTATTATAAATTTTGTTTCATTTTTAACAATGTATCAGTATTTATCTGACTACTTTATCTCTATACTTTTAGGTATAGGATAAAGGTAAGGGTCATTGACTCTACCGACTCAGCTACATTTGTAATCTTTGATCGTGATGGTGTTGATTTATTCAACATGACCTGTGCTGATATGATTGAATCGGTTGGATTGGTATACCCACTTTTCTCTTTTGTATTAGTACCTGCAATTATGTTAATTATAATTAACTTTAGTTTTGTAAATTGATATTCTCATTACTTTTAATTTTTGAAACAGGATTCAAATTCTGCTGGAATTCCAAAGCAGATTCTTGATTTGGTTGATAAAACCTATCTCTTCAAGGTTGAGACAAATGTTAGTGAAGAGACCAGATTTGAAAAATCATATCGGGTGAAAAAGATGACTGCCGATGCTGAAGTTGTGTCTACTTTTAATGCCAAATATGCTATTCCTAAGGTATATCAGTATAGACAATTTTATTTTTATACATTACTGTAAATGATTATTTTTGTTGTTTTATTGCCTTATTCTATTTTGATGCATAGGTTAATTCTGCTGGTGAGGAGGTTTCTATTGGTAAGGTTGTTGAAGTTGATGCTAAAGGGAAGGACTCTACTGCAGATTCTGTTGCTCAGGTATATTAAGTTTACTATTGTTTTTCATATCAACGTTGTGTATTTACAATTCCAATTCCAATAGATTTATTCTTATTATGAAAAAATTAATAGATTTATTCTTATTATGAAAAAATGCAGGATCTGATGGAGAAATTTAGTGATCAAGGAGGGGATGTCGCGGCAGACACTATAGATCTCACTGCAGACGTGGATGAAGTGGAAACAAATAAGAGAGATTTTTCTTTTGTTGCTTCAACTTCGGATGCACCCAATACGGAGCCTGTGATGAAACAAGTGAAAATTGAGAAAGATTGATGCCAGATTGTCTTATGTTCTATGATACACTTTATTTCCTTTGTCGGATAATTTCTTTTGGCACGAATTTTTAATTTTGGATTTTTAGTGTTGTTTTGGTTTGATTGATGTATTTTTGGATTTTGATGGTTGATTGAATTTTGTTATTTTAATTAATTTAGTTTAGTTATGTTATTTGAATTCATTTTTTATATGTATGGTTGATTTGTCTTGGACGGCTAAGATCGGAAATATATCTATTTATAGATATGTGAAAGGTTGCTACATCTTGTGAGAATGTTTCCATTGATGCGACTGTTGTTTTCCCACACTAAAGGGAATGGCTATGCTACATATTTTGTTGACCAGGTTATACCCTTTTGTTGATTTACTGTATTTCCATTTTGTTTGGTAAATGGGGTATAATTTACCAGATACTGATATTATCTTTCATATTCAATGGCAGGATTTGATGGATATATAAAGTGCAAAACCAGCTGCGATGAACTTCAACAAAATAAATGAAGCCATGAAGAGCCATAATATATGAAGCTACGAAACTAAAGATTATGAAAAACCTGACTAAGAATTGTATTGCCAATAATTACTATTATATGATATGTATTTCCTAAAAAGGAGTAGTTATCAATAAAAAGTTATGATTCCTTAATTCCATTTCAATATAACTTATTTCCAGTATTGAACATCCACACACATTATGGACGAAACTCAACATAATTTCCGCAATAACAAAAAATTTCTAACCTTCAATATGCCTTTGTCTGTCTTTCCAAACTCCCTTTATGCCACTATTGACATGTTTTTAATACTTTCGTATAATATGATAATCATTCAATGCTCACCTTCCAAATCTACATCACCATCAAACACATAGGATTAACTTCTTACTAAATTCAATCATTACAAACAAACATATCTTCAGGAATTAATGTACATATATTATTAATAAATGACATGATCACATCATAATCATATGTTAATCAGGAGAAAAATAAATGTATAGATTTTATTATTATTACCCATTATTTCAAAATTCCAAATAAGTTATAACAAATCAGTCCTGATAACAGGGTTCTTTGTATATATATCAATATTTTATCAGGATACACATCATGAGTGGCGGCTGTACTTATAATATTGAAGTATAACTATTATATAGTTTTTAGGGTTCCGTAAGAAAAACATGGTGAAGGAGTATGAATCGGTTATTAGCATTAACGATCAGAAGAACGAATGGTGTTTTTTTGCAAGAATTATTAGGCTGTGGAAATCGAAAGATTCAAATTGGGATGCTCTGCCTTTAAAAATATGTTTGGTCCTTCAGGATAACTACGTGAGTCCACTTATTAAATAAATAATAGTTTTGTGAACGTTTCTTTACTATTTGAATGATCTACCAGTTTCTTTCATTATATGCAGTTCATGATTGATTGGTGAATTTATCTTTTTTTTGCAAAGGGTCATAAAATAGATGCACACATTGGTAGAGATCTGATTTCAAAATTCCATCATTACTTGAAAGAAGATAGTGCTTACATAATGTACAACTTCAATGTTACAATTAACCATCTAGAGGTCAGGACAACATGTCACAGATATTATCTCAACTTCACTGAACGAACTAGGATCAAAAGAGTGGACGACGATGATGTACCTATATACTCATATTTTTTCACTCATCCTGCGTCATTCCTTTCAAAGAATTATAGAGCAGAAAATTTGGTTGGTAAGTACCAAATAAATTACAATATAATTAGAAAGGTTATACACTAATTTTTTATATGACGGATTTTTCTTTTGTGTTTAAGATGTCATTGGGATGCTGTATAAAGTTGAATTTGAAGATGACTATTTCATTGAAGGTGAAATGAAAAAAGTTGTGTCAATGGATTTAGCCAATAATGGGTTTGTTTTTATCTCAACTAAGTGTAATGTTTGACATATATTTAATAATGAGATTCAAACTAATTTTATATTTGTCTGTGTTTTTGGTTAGGTATCGTTATAAGTGTATTCTACATGGAGATTTTGTTGATCAGTTGAGCGCGTTTTTAGTATCTGAATCGTCAGACAATGTGTGTGTTGCATTGTTTCTTGGCAAGATGAATTATTGGAAAGGTATTGCTAGATCATATCAAATATAATTTGTTAATAGGTTTTATACATCTGCCTAATGGATAGTGAGCTCAGGTATACCTACTGTTCATAACTATGGGAAGTATACAAAGATGGTATTCAATCCAAATTACGACGCAGCTATAGATTTAAAGCAAAGGTTTAAATTTCTCACACTTACCATTGTGTATATATTTAGTTGGCATCCAGTTTATGTTATAATGACAAAAAGAAATGTATTTTATATGTACAGGATGTCAGACGTCACATTTTCACCATGTAATGGAGTATATGAAACGAATGAAACTACAAAATTTTATATATCAAAAGAGTGGTTGTACTCAAACACCAGATCTACTATATATGCTCTTCGTAGTTCCGCACTGGTAATTGTCACTGCCAATGATTGATATTTTCCTATTCATTAATATAAAGTACATCAGTTTTATATACCTAAACTTTTTAGGAGTCGATGTCTGTTATATTGGGCAAAGTTGAACCGATGCAACCTGATTGTCACTGGTGTTATGTATCCTGTGTTTGCAATATAAAAGTCATTCCTGACGGTCATAGGTATTATTGTGAGAGGTGTAATAAGCATGTTTTAATGGTCACTCACAGGTAATTTTTCAAAACATACTAACACGCTAAGTTTCTATTTTAAATGGTTGCGCGCATGAATTAGTTATATATATATATATATATATATATATATATATAATTCTTAGACATTTACAGGTATATGATAAGGCTTTGCGTGAGTGACCCCACGGGGAAAGCTACGTTTGTAATGCATGATCGTATGGCGGCTGAGTTTTTTGGAATGTCATGTAGTCAAATGCTGAAATATGTTGGAAAGGTACTAGAAATTAAAAAGTAAATCAGGTGTATCATTGGACATATATCACCAGAACCAAATGTTTGTTTTTTAATCTAATTAAGTGCCTATTTTTGTTATACATAGGATCCATTGCCTGCCTATGTTCCTGAGCCAATCTCAAATTTGGTGGGAAAATACTATTTATTCATGATTTTTACCAAAGTTACTGCAGAAGATGATGCTGATAAGTGCTATCCAGTTTCGAAAGCCACAAACGATGATGCACTCATTCAATCATTCAAACGTTTACATTCTATAGAATAGTAATGTTGTCATTTTGAAGTTGTCGGCTTTTCCACACCGGGTTTTGAAGATTATTTTTGTTTAAGTCAGAAGTTTCAATTATCAAGTGGTTTCACAGTTATTTCATTCATATGAACGATGTTTATTTCGATTAGTATTTTGAATGTTTTAGAAAAAAATATCATTTATCTTGAATGCATTACATTTCTGTTATTTGATCATATATGTTGCAATAACCTATTTTTTATCTTTTATCTTTTTATTAGTATCAATATATATTGCATTAACCTATTTTATCTTGATTAAAAAATATCATTTATCTTTTTAACAAAAACCAATCCAAATTAAACCGCATAAAATTGGATCGGATTTTTTAATTTGTCATCCAAAACCGAACCGGAAATAAATTTATTTTTGGATCGGATGAATTTTTGTCTCAAAACAGATCCAAACCGAATCGCGATCACCCAATTTGCACTTGCAAATTACTTGGTTGAAATCAATCACATGAATGAAAAGAGAGATTTTTTGTTTTTGACAAAAAAAAAAAAAGATTTTTATTGCGTTGACTATTGCACTTGCTAATTACTTGGTTGAAATCAATTACATAACTCAAAAGTGAGCTTTTTATTGTTTTGACCATCAATAATTTGATTGACTAATAAAATTCTTTTTTTAAATGACTAATACAATAGGGCCCACTTAAGCAATCTATAAATAAACTACACAATTCTAATATATTTACTCCTTCAAAAAAATATTATAATATATTTAATATAGGTCATAGCCCATTCTATTGTCCACACTACCATGTCAACTGATAGTTTATTATGGTCAATAGGTTGACACTAAAATCAAGTAATAGAATTCCATTTTTGGTAAAACTAATTCAATCACAAGGTAATCACGTTAAATTATCATTAATACAATTGTTATGTCTAAGACTTTTTATATCTATATATACTCATGACGAAAAGGTAAAAACATCACATTCTAATTCATTCAAAACATCATCATTCAATTTTCAAAATATCAACAATGTCTGATTTTTATGATTCAATAGATAAAGTCAACACACAAAAGGATTTATGGTGTGTTGTTGGATGTATTATTAAGTTATGGAGTGTTAATGATATTAATTCCCAACAGCCAGAGTGCCCTATTGAACTTATCATAATGGACTCAAAGGTATTTCCATATGTTTTCAATATGTTATTGTGGATTTTATTGAACTGATTTATATAGTTATGATGTATTATTGTTACTAATATAAAATGGTTTTTTCTATCAGGGTAACAAAATAGGCGTGTCTGTTCCTAGATCCCTTTATACTATCTTCCATACACGTATTAGGGAAGACGAAATTTATATTTTTGCCAATTTGAATGCATCTGTAAACGAAATGCCCATCAGATCCACATCACATGGATATCATCTAACTTTTAATGAGTCCTCAAAGGTTAAGAAGGCATTTTTCATTCAGGATATACTAAAAAATTACAAATTCCAAAATCCGGAAGACATTTTTAGTAGCTACCAAAAATATGATTATTTGGTTGGTAAGTTTCTAAATTTATATATATATATACACACACACACACAAATAATGGAACTTATTTATATTCAGTACACAACTAATTATTCAATTTTCTTCCTTTATTTTTTAGATGTGATTGGTATACTTACTGATGTTTCGATCGATGAATCGAACACTGGTATATCAGGCCAAAGTATGACCATCATTACTTTGGACAATAATGGGTATACGATTTTGTTTATGATCGGTGTATTTTTATTTTTCAACATTTTCATGCATTACTTTACTTTACTCATTTACATTTGCTTTTAGGTTCAAATTCCAGTGTGTTTTGTTCGGCACACATGCTGATGAAATGCACCAATATATATTGGTTGGTGAACAGATAAATATTGTTGTTGCTCTAATGTTTTCTGAAATTAAAATCGGCAAAGGTAAGTATATGTTTATGCTTCAAACGTATCGTATTGCATTATGGGATAATGAAGTTCATTGACATAAATAGCTTACAATAATATTTTTTTAAATTTTATAAAGACAACAAAACGATGATTTATACTGTCCCGTCGTCTAAGCTGATGCTGAACCCTAATTTTGAGGTGGCCGATGCACTGATCACAAGGTATTTGTTATTTTATTAACTTTTTAATTACAAATTTAATACATCTATATATATTTGTAGTTACAATATTCAATTATTTTTTAGGATGGTTGACAATGAGAGCTATTTTATCCCAGAAGTTAAGCTTTTGAGTCATTCAGATATGTTACGTCATGAAGATCATGTACTTAATATTACTCCTAAAGCGACTATTGGTGGTCTTGCTGTCACTAATGTGGTAAAAAAAATTCAATTATTAGGATCTTTATATAAAAAAAAATTTAACCTAATGTCCTGTTAATATCTAGATACATCGTTGTTGATATTTTTTGATTAAATATTGAAAGATTTATTTTTTCATTATAACAGCCTGCAACATATATGGTCCTTGGCATTATAAAAGAAGTTGTTGTGGAAAATGGCTGGTGGTATGGATCCTGTCATTGCATGAGAAAGCTTATACCTTCAAATGGTGTTTATCTTTGTCAAGCATGTCAGACTCATAATCTCCAAGTGATTCCAAGGTTGTCACATATTTTTCATGTGAATGTTTTTATTTTAATTCAATATTTAATGTTAGCAATATTCTTACCAACTATATATGTTTTTTTTACTTATAGATATAGATTCGATCTCAAAGTTGATGATCAAACAAATTCTGCAACATTTAATGTGTTCGACAAGGCTGCTCATGATTTTCTTAAGATATCATGTTCTGATATGATACTATCTCAAGGAACGGTGAGTTTATACGAGAACGATCTTTCCAATTGATTCCATGTTCATTATTTTGGGTCTCATATTTTCAAAGGCTCAGCAAACTGATTTGTTACTACGTGTATTATCGTGTAGGAGTCAATTGCATCTAAGGATAGCATACCTACAGCAATATCTGGCTTTGTTAACAAGAGCTATTTATTTATGGTAGATGTCAAACCCGACAATAAACACGAGGATGTCAAAAATTACATTGTGAAAAGGATGGTTGATGATCCAGTGCTTATTGGCAAATTCGTTGCAAGTGAAATTGATGATTGACAACGATGATTGAGAAACCCTATGATGAAGCTGGTCAAAATTGATAACGATTTAAGCCATATTGTCTTTTGTTATTGAATACATTTTATTTCGTTTGTTGGATAATGTTTTTTTGCACGTGTTTTGTTGGAATTATTTTGGATATTTATGACTGTTTTTGTTTGATCTTTTAAAATATATAATCAGCATTTCATTTATGTTAGGGATGATATTTATATTATGTGCACAAAGTCATGACTAACAATAATAAAGTGTAATTAAGGATATTTATATAGAAGTTTGGTAACAATATCGACGTTTAATATCAAATCTGAAAATATTATATGCTTTTATAATTATGTTATTTAGTTTTAATGTATGGTTATGATCAAATCAGAATTCATTAAATCATTCCATGTATATCTTATGACCAATCGGAATATATACTAGAGAATTTTGGTAGAGTTTATTATACGCAAAGGGTATAGAAATACACCTCATCAATTCATAAACAAACAGTCTAAGAATCAACTTGTGTTGTTGTTATAGACTGAAAACAATTCTTACAATGTCTGATCCTCACTATACAGTAAAGAAAATCTCCACTGTTTTATCAAAGGCTGCCAGAGACAGAAGAAGAAATATTCTGTTGAATAAGAGAAAAAATCAATCAAGTAATAATTTAAAGTTTATAGTTCAATTTCACTATTTTTTTGTTCTCTCAAACATAATTTTAAATTATTCTTTCTGAAAAGTTTTCATCTGTTTATTTGTCCAGCATCGCACGCTAAGTTATCGGATTTTCATCAGTCGAACAATTGTATTCCATCCGTATCTAATACGGACAGGACACCGCTACGAAATATAACGAATGGTGACATTTTTTTTGCACTTTCAATTATATTATATACATTTCTGTATTATTTGGAGTCTGATGAGGACTTAACATTTTTACCCACACAATTTTCTATGGTTCAAGAAAATTCGGCAGTATGTCGTCAGAATAGTGCAATTGCAAGAAAAAGACGTAAGAGGTTATTATCTGAAAAAGCTAATAACAATGGACAAATTTTAACAGGTTAATGTATTTTATAATGTATTATGTTCTTAAAAAATATGTTTTTTTTGTCAAAACTTGACAAATATATTAGTCTCCAATTAATACGTACATATGTTTTTAGGTGAAAATAAGATTCCGGACTTACAACTTCAGGGGGATAGTTGCAAACAAATGGACATTGACAGCAACAATATAGTTGATATGACGTTTCATGGTAACACCTTTTAGAAATATCAATTACGAATTAGTCATTGTATTTAGTAGATTTTATTACATGTTATATGTTACCTAACATTTTCCATTTGCTGGAATTTACAAGTAACACTAATTATAAATGATTGTTACTGTTGTTGTTGAACCAGCAGGTCAAGTGCATACCCCTAATAGGTGTCATTCAAATCCAAGTAATTTAGGAGGTGTAAATGTAGTAGGATCATCAATGAATTTTGTATCACCAACATCACAAAAGTCAATTTTTTGTTTAAGTCCATTTGTTGGCTCAGGTAATTTACTTATAATCACTTATCCCTATTTTTAACCAAATATTTGATATTAAACGCTTACTAATTTCGATGTTTATTGTTTATTTTAATACGTTGTTAGGTAATTTAACCAATCTTACACCAAATTCTGAGGTCATTGATCCTTCATCAAGAAACGGACATCCAAAAACGAATATGTGTATTTCTAATATAACCAATCTTACACCAAATTCTGAGGTCATTGATCCTTCATCGAGCAACACACAGCCAAAAACGAATATGCGTATTTCCAATTTGCCTAAATCTATCCCCGTTCGTAGAATTAATTTCGGAGACGAATGTGTCATTGATTCTGATGAACAACATGACCAATTTGAAGGTAATATATCTATATATCTATCTATCTATCTATATACACTACACCTATTTTCATTCTGTAAAGCAATAAACTAATGATTGTATGTAACCTGTTTATGCAACAGACAGTGAGGTTTGTGATGTAAACCCAGAAATCACATCAATGTTGTATGAGATGGCTGAAGCAGAAAGTAAATTTCACTCATCATCATTATATTTAATTATTTAAGTACTTAAATTTTTAAAGTTTTACAATAAGCTTAATCTGTCAATTTTGACTTCTCCAGTCTGTGTTGATGTTGGTGATCCATCCTTTGAATGCAAGTGGTGCTTATCAAGAATGTGGTTTGATGAACGTGCTGAAATTGATATGACAGCACGAAACATCGAGTTCTCTTTGTGCTGTCAGAGGGGCTTTGTTCAAATACCATACCTTGACAAGCCCCCTGATCTTTTGCTCAACTTAATGAATGGTACACATCCGAAAAGTAACCATTTTGTTGATAATTTGAGGGCATATAACAGTATGTTTTCCTATACATCTCTCGGTGGAAAGGTCGAGCGAGAGCGTAACGACGGCGGTGGACCTTGGCAATTTATATTGAGCGGTCAAAATTACCATCGAATTGGTAGTTTGCTTCCCGAATGCGGTTCTACGCCCAAGTTTGCACAACTATACATATATGATACTCGAAACGAGTCTTCTAACAGGATGAAGCACGTCAGGTTAATTTATACATTATAATTATAAAACATTTTTTTCACAGTTAAATAGATTTCCAGTTTGTTGAATTAGATTTGTTTATTTTCCAGTTCTACTGAACCGTCAAAGGCATTGGACTTGAATTTAGTTGAAGAACTCAAACAAATGGTTGATGCATATAGCCAGTATGCAAAAATGTTTCGCCAAGTTAGGGACCATGTTGAACGTGGAGGAAGTCAAGACTTTTGCATAAGATTATTCGGTGGTCGTTCAAAAGACTCGAGAACACACAATCTTCCCACATGTGACGAGGTTGCCGCCTTGATTATTGGAGATAGTAAAAACCTTGAAAAGGGTAGAGACATTATTGTTAAGAATTCGTGTGGGGAGTATCAAAGATTGTATGAAACACAAGCAATGTTTCTACCCCTTCAATACCCTATTCTATTCCCATATGGTGAAGATGGTTTTCATCCAAAAATTCTAATTCGATCTTCCGAAGAACTTAAACGCACACGTCAAAGGGAACATGTATCCATGAGAGAATTCATTGCCTTTAGGATACAAGATAGAGCAGTTGAATTTGGTAATATTGTGTTATCAAGGAGACTTTTCCAACAATTTGTTGTTGACTGTTTTACTATGTTTGAATCACAGCGACTGCAATGGGCAAGGGATAATCAGAAAACCATAAGATGTGACATATTAACTGGGTTACAAGAAGCTATTAGCAGTGGTGAAACTGACGCATCTAACGTTGGAAAAAAAATTGTGTTGCCTGCTTCTTTCACAGGTGGAAAGCGTTACATGTTCAACAATTGCCAGGATGCCCAGGCAATTTGCAAAAAATTTGGCTACCCCGATTTATTTATCACTATTACATGCAATTCCAACTGGCGTGAGATTCAAGATTTTTTGAAACCCAGGAACTTGAAGGCATCTGACAGACCAGATATTGTTTGTCGTGTCTTCAAAATGAAGTTGGATAGGTTGATGGATGACTTAAAAAAAGATCAGCTCTTTGGACAAGTTGATGCTGGTATGTCTAACTCAGTCCTCTTTCTATCTATATAAAATGCTCTCTTTACAAATTACATTTTTATAGTATAATTTTAAGGTCATACTTATATAAAAGGTTTGTATTATGTAGGTATGTATACTGTCGAGTTCCAGAAGAGAGGACTACCACATGCACATATTCTTATTTGGTTGAGTTCACACAATAAACTGAAAAAAGGGTACCAAATCGACAGAGTTATATCTGCAGAATTACCAGATAAATCGCTTTATCCAAGATTGGCTCAAGCTGTATTTTCGTTCATGATTCACGGTCCGTGTGGTGATGCTAATCGTAATTCACCGTGCATGACAGATAAATCATGTTCCAAATATTATCCTAAGAACTTTCAAAAATCCACCACAATTGACGAAGATGGTTATCCACGCTATAAGCGTCGGGATACTGGAGTGTCAATTGTAAAAAAGGGTGTACAGTTGGATAATCGTTATGTTGTCCCATACAATCCTCATCTGTTAATGAGGTATGGAGGTCACATTAACGTTGAATACTGTAACAAGTCTAATTCCATAAAATATTTGTTTAAATATGTCAACAAGGGACCTGATAGGACGACGATGCAATTATGGCGGTCATCCGACAAGAATGATAAATCAAAGCCCGTTGACGAAATCAAACAATACTATGATTGTAGGTATGTTTCTCCTTGTGAAGCAGTGTGGAGGATTTTAGCTTTTGATATTCACCAGAAGTGGCCTCCTGTATTGAAGTTGACTTTCCATTTGGCCAATGAACAATCCGTTATGTTTGAAGAATGTGATGATATTGGTTCTGTTGTTACGAGAAATGAAGATAGAAAGACTATGTTTCTTGCCTGGTTTGATGCAAACAGACAGTACCCAGAGGGTCGAGATTTAACGTATGTTCAGTTTCCATCTAAATTTGTGTATCATAAGGATAAAAGGATATGGACGCCAAGACAGCAGGGCCTGCAAGTGGGTCGACTGAATTACATTCCACCTGGGGTGGGTCAATTATATTACATGCGTATATTGTTGAATGTTCAGCGTGGTTGTAAGAGTTATAGATGCTTAAAAACTGTTGATGGCAAAACATATGATACATATCAGGAGGCATGTGGTGCCCTGCAGTTACTAGATGATGACAAAGAGTTTATTGATGCAATTACTGATATAGGTGAGTTGGGTTCTGGGCATCAGTTAAGAAGTACGTTTGCCTCTTTATTAGTTATGAACACTATGTCAAATCCTTTTATCGTTTGGAACGCTACATGGAAGTTGTTGGCTGATGGAATTTTATATGAAAAGAGAAAACAACTGAACAATCAAAGTATGTAGTTTATCAGTCTTTAATATTTATTCAAATTGTTGATTTTTACCTTTATAATTAATATTTCTTTTCCGTTCTCAATATGTCAGTTAATTATTTACAGATTTTCGCATCAGCGATGATGATCTGAAGACTTTATGTTTGATTGAAATTGAGAAATTGCTTCGCTCGAATGGGAAGAGTCTCAAAAAATTTAAAACAATGCCGTATCCCGACATATTGAAAACAATCAACACCCGCAACAAGTTAATTTTGGATCAATTAAACTATGACAAACAGGAAATGGCCAAATTACATGAATCAATGTTGCAGAAGCTAACTCAGGAACAGAGGTCTGTTTATAATCAGATTATTGATTCAGTTTGGACTGGTGCTGGTGGTTTCTTTTTTTTGTATGGTTATGGGGGCACCGGTAAAACATTTTTGTGGAATACCTTATCTGCAGCCATTAGATCTAAAGGTGAGATTGTTCTTAATGCGGCTTCAAGTGGTATTGCAGCGTTGTTGTTGCCAGGGGGACGAACAGCTCATTCTACTTTCGCTATCCCATTTGTGTTAAATGAAGAGTCTACATGTGAAATTAAATCAAAGAGTGTAAGGGCTGAACTTCTAAGGAAAACTAAACTTATCATCTGGGATGAAGCACCGATGATGAATAGGTTTTGTTTTGAGGCTTTTGATAGGACAATGCGTGACATAATGTCTTCTGTTAATCCAGCAGCCAAAACTAAACCATTTGGTGGAATGACCGTTGTGTTAGGAGGTGATTTCAGACAGATTTTACCTGTTGTCAGAAAGGGAAGTAGGCAAGACATTATAAGCTCCGCAGTAAATTCATCCGACCTTTGGAGTTATTGTCGTGTTCTAAGACTTACCAAAAATATGAGGTTAGGCTCATCCACAGTTCCGTCTGAGGAAGAAGAAATCAAAAACTTTGCAGATTGGATACTTGCTATTGGTAATGGTGAAACTGGTCCCGATGAAAATGGTCAATATGACATTGATATTCCTCAAGACTTGCTTATTCAAGACTGCTCTGACCCCCTGATGTCATTGGTTAATTTTACATATCCTGATATTTTGAGTAATATGAAAAATCCTTCATTTTTTCAAGACCGGGGAATTCTTGCGCCAACACTGGAATCTGTTGAACATGTTAATGATTATCTCATGTCCATTATACCTGGTACTGAGAAAGAATATTTGAGTTTTGATAGTGCATGTCAGTCAGATTCAAACTCAGAAATTCAGCCTGACTGGTTTACTCCGGAATTTTTGAACGACATTAAGTGTTCGGGAATTCCTAATCACAGGTTAAAACTAAAAATTGGTTGTCCTGTTATGCTTATGAGGAACATTGATCAAGCAGCTGGTCTGTGTAATGGTACTAGGCTAATTGTAACTGATTTGGGGAAGCGCTTTATTGGTGGAACGGTCATTACAGGAAAAAATGCTGGAGATAAGATATTTGTGGCAAGGATGAATTTGGTTCCTAGCGATCCTGGACTGCCCTTTAAATTTAGGCGTAAACAATTCCCATTAATGCTTTGTCTAGCAATGACTATAAACAAGAGTCAAGGTCAATCTCTATCACAGGTTGGTATATATCTTCCTAAGCCAGTATTTACTCATGGCCAGCTATATGTGGCACTATCAAGAGTCAAATCTAGAAAGGGTCTGAAGTTGCTCATACTCAACGAAGAAGGTGAAGTCTGTACTACCACTACAAACGTTGTTTATCGTGAGGTTTTTGATAATGTTTAGTTTACATTCATCTTCGTTTTATTTAGGCAAATAGACTTCCAATTATGTGTTATTTTCTCAAGTTAACAATTACCTATTGTGTTTGGCTTAATGTCTTATTTTTTTTGTTTATTGATATTTGTATCTTTTTTTTATTTTTATTATTGCTTAATCAGTTACATAACGATTTCAGATACGTATTCGATTAAAAAAACATTACAATCGTCCCTAATGTTTTCCATAAACATGTGCATCAAAGATTAGTCTAACACAAATACTAATTAACATCAAAGGTTTTCAATTAACACTATATTGTATATAAACTCATTATCGTAGCATCAAAACACACTGGCATACATTTCTATGACAAAGTGATAAGTCAGTACCTTCTTTTTTAGATATTCAGTTGATACTGATGATGCTGCTCCGCCTTAAATAAGTTTTTGTGTGGCTGTGATGCAACTCCACATCAAACTGGTTATAAAGTGTGTGACACCAACAACAGATCCATATCCCAAATCCATGATCTAAGCTGCGAAAAAGAGACGG
Organism: Trifolium subterraneum; assembly: GCA_951799995.1. Taxonomy (NCBI): domain Eukaryota; kingdom Viridiplantae; phylum Streptophyta; class Magnoliopsida; order Fabales; family Fabaceae; genus Trifolium; species Trifolium subterraneum. The sequence continues at coordinate 45,295,461 of OX637465.1, read as the reverse complement.
AGCATCTTATCTGCATAGAAATAACAAAAAATTACACCTCAAAAATTGAAATGAACAAAAGAGTCGACATCAAGAGTCTAAATATGTTTAATGATACATTTCATTACCGTATTTGACATGTTGATATGTTAAATCCAAAGGTCGTATACACTTTCAGAAAATTAAACACTGATGGATGTTCCTACTCTTACATGTAGGAACACAGCAACACCAACACCAACCCAACTCATTCCTTCCATGGCCATCTCATTAAATATTGTCTTTCAACCCATGAATGGGTGTGTCTTCCACATTATCCTCTTTGGCCAAGAAATAATAATCAATCACAAACCTCTATTTTCCTCTCTCTCACTGTTCCAAAAATTTCCCCTTTCTATCATAAATCCCAAATTTTGCTTAATCAATCCTCAATGTTCATGCATGTGTAAATTCTGTGAACTAAAAGCTTAAGGAGGACGAAATTGATGACCAAATCACCACCACTCTTCACACTCTCAAATTTCAAGGGCTGTTGTTGTTGCTAAATTGCATATCCCTATCTCATTTTTCCAAATTATTTTGTAACTTCCTTTGTTGAGTAAGAGTTAAAGATTGATTGTTGTTGTTGTTGTTGCTTCTCTAGAATGATTTGGATTGGTGAGTTAAAGGTTGGTCATGGAAGAAATGGTTTGGGTTGTTGTTTGTTTTCCAGCGTGATTGAATCATTGCATAATATGCAATGGGTAGAGATTGAAAGGCAAAGTGAGCGGACACACAATGTTTGCGATTTGTTGATTAATTCCCATTGTCAATGCAATGGAGCTTCATGTTGTAACTGTCAAGTGGAAGATCAAAAAGATATAGGTGGTCTTCATGATTTTGATGAAGATATGATAATTGAACGTTACTTGGACAGTAGATCCACAATAAGGATAAGGAATTGCACTGTAGCTATTTGATAGAGAATGAACTACGGCCATGTCTTTTAATCTTCTTTATCTTTCAATTTTTTGGAATCCCCCCCTTTATTTTATATTTTTTTATTTACCGTTGTAACTTTCCCCTTATAATGAATTATTTGATTCATTGATATACAATATTAAATTATTAATAGATTGTACTTCCTCCCATCACTATTATAAGAAAAAAATCACTTTTTAGATTCATTGAAAAACGGATGTAATTAGGTCTATAATATGAACTAGGTACATGATATTTTCAATGAACCTAAAAAAATGATTTTTGCTTATAATAGTGACCGGAAAAATTATATGATTTAGTATTGTTCGTCCCAAATTGATTTTTTTTTACGACTTTATTATTTATGCATCTATTTTGGCTCCGTTTGGCCCGGCATTTTTTAGCTTTTTATTCTCTTTTTAATCAAAAGTTGGATCAAACACATTTTTAATAAAGCTCTTAACCGTAAAAAGTAGATTTTTTTTATGTGCAAAATCGGATTAAACGAGAGGTTGAAACCTACTTTTGAAAAAGAATGCGAGCTTTTTTTGCAATAATCCCGCTTCGATTCCTGCCGAAGGCTCTTTTTATTATTTTTTCATTTACATATTATTAGTTGTTATTATCTTTTTTTAAATTTGTTTTTTTTTATGTACAAATCTTTTTTTTTTTAAATATATTTTACCAAACAACTTTTGCTCTTTTTTTGGAAGCTCTTATTTTCACTTCTAAATTTCAGATAGCTTCTAAGAGCTAAAAAAGCTAGGCCAAACGGACCCTTTGAACAATAGAAAAAAAAGCCAATTTGAAATATTATGGGTAAATATGAAACAAAATTACTACCTCAAATTTTAAAATATAAAGGACCATTTTGAAAAATAATAATAAACATGAGAGACCAACTTAAAATATAAAATAAATATAATGAATATCATGATCGGGGTTTGAATCACAATTCTTTATAAACATGAGAGACCAACTTATTCATGTTCTTTTTTTAAATGGCATTTTTATTATACACCTTTTTATTTTATTTTATTTTTTATAATTATTATATATTTTTATAATTATAATATATTTAATCAAAAGACACAAATATTATGTGTGACTTATTAATATTTAATTATGCATATTATTTTATTTTTTTTCTATTTTATATTTTTAAAGTTAAAATATTAAATTGTTAATTTTTTATGTCATATTTTTTCCCGTGCTTGGCACGGGTCCGGACACTAGTTGGGTAAATATCACAAGACCAAACATCATTCATGAATCATGAGAGTCCGGTATCCTTCATTTAGCATACTATCAATTTAGTAGTCAGATATATGACATGTGGCAAATAAATAATTGAAGGCTGTGATTAAAAGAAACAAGCCGCGCAAAATCTTGGCCGAGAAAACTCAACCTGTGAGAAGAAGAGCTCATTCCCTTTTTATACCACCACCGTATGCGGTTTTTGTTATGAACTGACAAGATCTAATTCTTCCCCTTCCGCCGCACGACTGGAACGAACGAACTCGAAAAGGTATCATCTGAGACAGTTAAGTATCTTTTCTTTTCTTCTGTCTCCGTCGCCATCGCCGTCGCACGTTGTCCCTCTCCACGTCGTTTCTCCCTTCAAAACCAATCACTACAGTTACTCTCTTTTTCAACCTTCTCAATATCAAATTAAGTTCACAAATCTCTCATATACCAAATTTGATTCGATTCATCATCATCATCAATGAAACGAGGTTATCGAGAATCTTCTTCATCTTCACACGGTCCACCTCAATCCAAACCTAGACATAATTCTCAAGGTAAATTAACTAACTTTCTTATTGCTTTTTGCACCTCCGCATTTCTTCTAGCGTTTTTATTTCACCATTTCAATTGCGATTACTTATATCGATCTAAAGTTTTGGATTCAAATTTCACTTTTTGTTTGTTTTGGGCAATGGTTTGAACTTTGAACTGAATTAAAATTAGAATTAGTTAGCAATTAACTTTAGAATTATACTAATTAAAATAGACCCTTATTTTGTATTATAATTATAATAGGTTATGTTTGAAAAGTGAAGTTAAGTGCAGAGGTTTTATGCTTCTTTAACTGTGTAATGACTAATTATCAATGTTGGTATTTGATAAAAAAATGTGACATTTGCTGAATTAATAATTTAATGTAAATCATAGTTAACCTAATTTTGTGATATTAGTTTCTTGAATATGAAGTGTTTGTATGATTCATTTGTAAAGGAAAGAACCAGAATTTTATTTTAAAAATAAAAGGGCCGTTACGTAAATTTGGGCCGGGGCGGCACAGAGGGTCTTTTTATGTTGGGGCTGTAATTGAGGTTGCATTAGCCGCATTTAACTGCAATTCTCTACCATATCAAGGGCCGTTACGGCAATTTGGGCCGTGGCATAACGGGTCTTTTGATTTTGGGGCCGTAATTGAGGTTGCATCGCCCGCATTTAATTACAATTCTCTACCATATCTAGGACCGTTACGGCAATTTGGGCTGTGGCATAACGGGTCTTTTTATTTTAGGGCCGTAATTGAGGTTACATTAGCCGCATTTAACTGCTATTCTCTACCATATCAAGTATCTTGACGCAACTTTGCGACCGCTATTTGAAACCCTAGAAAGAACTAGAAGTACATCATCACTTTTACATCTTTGAAACTGTATGATGATTGACGAGTTATTAATTACCATAGTTGATTGTATGTGTGTTTTTCTTTCTAGTTTTCAAGGTGAAAGCTGATGCAGGTTGTGTTTCTTATGCTTTTCATTCATGTCATTGTGTTTAGGTGATGGAAATTTCCTGGAGGATGAATCCACAAAGAATTTTGCTCGGAAAGTAGCTGATCATTACAGTGCGAGATCGAACCAGACTCTCGAAGAACGAGAGGCTAGTCCAATAATTCATTTAAAGAAACTTAATAATTGGGTATGCATTTTTTTGTAGTATATGATTTTGTTGTTGGCATTGTATTACATGATTTTATAATAATGGTTTCGTCAATTTTGTTATTTAACAGATTAAAAGCGTCTTAATTCAGCTTTATGCTCGCCGAGGAGATGCAGTACTTGACCTTGCCTGTGGCAAGGTATTAATGGTTTTCAGCTGTTTATTTTATATACCACAACCCCTTTTCAGTTTCTTGGCTTAGCTTTCATTTTTTTCTTCCACCAGGGCGGTGATCTTATTAAATGGGACAAGGCCAAAATTGGTTATTATGTTGGTATTGACATTGCTGAAGGTTCAGTAAGTGTTAACATTTCAGCACTGGTTTTTCTTATATGGTTATTTATATAACCAATAACCACTTCCATCAAATCATACTAACACGTTGAATAATGCATTTTCAACTTGATCATTCGAGCCTTTTCTAACAAATTAAGGATACACTTTTCACTTAACCTTGTATTTTTCATAATTTATTTACAAAGTCTTGCTTTAGACTACATATAATGTCAATTTCAATTTCTTCACATGACAATAATGACACATTTATATGGTCTTAGTAAACTTCGCTATTTCTATTTCAAATTGTAAAACAATGGTAGATATTTTGTATGTACTTGTTGTTAGCGGCCAACACTCGGTGGGATTTAGTCCCACATCGGGATAGATAGGATTCTTGAGAAGAGTTTATAAAGAGGAGCAATCCTCACCTTACAAGCTGGTTTTGTAAGGATGAGTTAGGCCTCGATATTCATGACATGGTATCAGAGCCTATCGGGTCTATCGTTGGGCTTCCTACGTCGTTCACGCTTCAGGCCGGCTGGGCTGAAGCGTGAGGGGGTGTGTTAGCGGCCAACACTCGGTGGGATTTAGTCCCACATCGGATAGATAGGATTCTTGAGAAGAGTTTATAAAGAGGAGCAATCCTCACCTTACAAGCTGGTTTTGTAAGGATGAGTTAGGCCTCGATATTCATAACACTTGCTAGTGGCAGTAAATTTTCCATTGTAAACTATATATTCCCATAATTTTAGTGAAATATTGTATACCTTATTTTGCCAAACTATTTGCAATTGTCATATATTTGTAGTCTGAGCTCAACAATCTGTGCAGATCAAAGATTGTCGTACCCGTTACAATGGTGATGCTGATCATCATCAACGGCGTAAAAAGTTTTCATTTCCTGCTCGCCTCTTATGTGGAGATTGTTACGAGGTGTGATTAAAATTTCTATGTGGAAAAATCTTTGCTTTATGCTTGGTAACTTTATGTTTTGTAGTTTACATTTCATCTCTATTTATTCTTACTGACATTGATGATTTGTTTGGTAACAAATTGAGAAGGGTATGAAAATGGGAAGATATTGTAAAAATAAATACTTAGATTCATTCACTACCTTCTCTCTTTCCTTGAAATTCATTCTCCTCAAATCACTCTAATCAAAATGATCATAAATGTGCTTTGGTAAAGTTTAAGCAGAAGATTTTGAAACACAGTCTCTTTCTCAATAAATTTTCTGTTTTTCTTCTTGTTGCACAAGTGTTGTTAGCATACTCTACTTCCATGCCTCTTGGCAATTGGCACAGAAACTTCAAAACCAGAAAATTATATTTTTTTAAATGTTTCTTCTTGTTGCACAAGTGTTGTTAGCATACTCTACTTCCATGCGTCTTGGCAATTGGCAAAGAAACTTCAAAACCAAAAAATTAATTTTTTTTAAATGTCAAGTCATCTACAAAAAAGTGGTCTTGTGATCTTCAGGCTTCAATAGCTATTTATGTATTTGTTTTTAAAATTTCAGGTTCGCTTGGACAAAGTTCTTGCGGATGATGCTCCTTTTGATATTTGTAGTTGTCAGGTAAATGATGCACTCGTGTTAATATAGATCATTCTGCGTATTTATGCAGAAAGAAAAAAAAAAAGTGATGCGTGGTACTACTAGTAAATGCGATGTCTTCAGAAGTTGTCCATGCTAGAACTACCTTGTTTTTCTGCATCAACTTTTGGTCCATATATCTTGTTAAATATCTGTATGCATTTCTTTGCATCTAGATTTGTTTTTGCGAAGTCCCTCTTCTACTACCTTTTCCCAAATACAAATGAAAGAAACATGTTAATTCAGTGTTATGTCTACCATTTATATTTATATTCTTGATTCTTGATGTGGTCTATTTTTTTTCTTTTCAATAAGCAAAATTACTGCTGTTTTGTCAGTACAAGCAATATTGGCATACTGTTTAGCTCACTACATATGGATTATGAACTTATTTGCATCTTATAAGGGTTGATTTCTAATCTGGTAAACATTTTAAATGCTGCAGTTTGCATTGCATTACTCCTGGTCTACAGAGGCACGTGCTCGGCGAGCATTGGCTAATGTGTCGGCTTTACTTCGTCCAGGAGGAATTTTTATTGGAACTATGCCAGATGCAAATGTGATTATCAAGAAGCTTAGAGAAGGTTTTTGATGCACATCCAATTCCAATTGCTATACTTTCAAAATAAATTTAGTTGCTGATGAAGTTATATGATATCAATTGATCTATGTAGCTGACCTCATTTAGCTAGATAACGCATTGTGATTGTTGTTTTAATTTAAATCCAAATCTCATGGAAATCTGATGTTAATATGCAGCGGAAGGGCTGACTTTTGGTAACAGTGTCTACTGGATTCGGTTTGACGAAGAATATTCTGACAAGGTGATTTTCTTCTCCCTGATCCTTCTGCATCAACAGTTTTTATAGTGTGTGGAACCTTTATAATTGTGGGAATGATTTTGTGAATAATACTTCTAACCAAATTTCTCCTGTGATTCAGAAATTCAAAGCTTCCAACCCCTTTGGAATAGAGTACACGTTCCATTTGGAGGTATCGTTTCTTTTTACTCTTCTCATTTCTCTAAGCATGTAATACTGTAGTTGTTTACCAATAACGCAAGGCTGATTAGTAGATTGCATGTTAAGTTACTGTAAGATGTGTGAGCAAAGAGAACACTTACAGATAAGCTATCATTCAGCAGCACATTTGTTACTTGTTGAAAGCCTATAACTAGGAATATGAGTTTAGCTGAATCGTGTATTTGAAGCTTAAACTTTTTTTTTTTGGACAAAGAAGCTGGGATTGATTTGTAAAAATAAAATATATTGCTTAAGCTTAGTTAATTTTTTCAAACGAGTCTAACTAAGTTTGATAGAAACATGGATCATGAAGTGGGCCTTGAGCTTAGGCCCAAACCTAAGATATGGAGAGCATGGCTATATAAGTTGTTGCAGAGAGAGAAAATCATTCAGCTAGAAATTCAGTTAGAAACTATGGGATCACTCTTGAGTGATTTGGGGGCACATTGTTGCTTTGGGGATTGGTAGCTTGCTATCAATTTGTTATCCTTTTATTCTGTTATTTGCTTTGTTATTACTACTACCTTTGTAATTGCTTCCTTATTCCATTAATACAATTACACTATTCCATCAATTTCACCATTATTATTTGATCTTAGAAACTGAGTTCTGTCAAAGTTTAACTCTTGCAGATTTATAACTACGAATACGAGTTTAGCTGAATCGTGTATTTGAAGCTTAAACCTTTTTTTTTTTTTTTGGATAAAGAAGCTGGGATTGATTTGTAAAAATAAAATATGTTGCTTAAGCTTAGTTCATTATTTCAAACGAGTCTAACTAAGTTTAAGTTTGATTTGTTAAAAAGAGTGATGCTTGAGCTTGACTCATTTATTTAGACGAGCCTAACTAATTGTTTATAGTATTATTTTCGACCTTTACATTTTCATGATCCAGTAAATAAAAAATTTGTAACTTTCTGAATACATACCCGCAGTCTGATAGATAAATAAAATTACGTTTCTCATTCTTTTTTTTGATGATGTTGATACTTTTCCTATTGTATATCTTTTCCCTTTTTTTTTTTTTACTATATAAGTAACAATTTCCAGATTCCTGTTATGTTGATATAATAATAATATCTTATTTCTATCCTAATTTTCTTTATTCTATATATTTATTTGCAAATTCAATTTTGATATATGATGTACCCCGTACTCATACTTGGTACCGTCATTGGGCAGTGTACCCGTATCCACGCAACGTAGCTCTTACATCTCAATAATGTCCTATTATTTCCATATTTTAAGTAACAATGACTAAGAAATCATTACCATCAATTTATTGTTAGAGTAGTTCCTTTCATAATGTTTTTTGGGCTTAGGTTTCTCTTCTGTCTTTGGGTTAAGAAGTGAAAGCCTTAGTAAGTAGTATTATAGTATATATAACTGAACTATTCACGTGCCGTTAAAGTCAGCCTATAACGCTTGAACTTGATTCATATAAATAATCAAGGTCAACCTCAAATTTAGGTTTACAAGCTTGGTCGATTTATTTACACCCTTATTTTAAAACTTTTGCTGTCATTTAAGATGTTTCCTTTTGTTGCAGGATGCTGTTGATTGTCCTGAATGGATTGTCCCCTTTCATGTATTCAAGTCGTTAGCCGAAGAGGTATATATTAGTTCCAGGGAGACTGCAAAAAAATTCTAATTTGATCCACCCCCAATTCCCCTTAGGCCCTTCCCCCTTCAACTGCTAAAATTAAAACTTATAGGTTTCACATTGGAGTGTGATTAAATTTGCAGTATGATTTTGAGCTTGTTTTCGCAAAGAACTCGCATGAATTTGTCCATGAGTATATGAAAAGACCGGAATTTGTAGAGCTCATGCGAAGACTTGGTGCATTGGGGGACGGCAACCAAGATCAGGGTAATCCTCTGTACCTATGCTATTTCAATTTCATCTAAATTTCTTTAAACATTACTTTTCCCTTTCAGTGAAGGTGTGTCTGGTGTTCGACACAACACCGATACGTGTGGTTACATTCAACTATTCTATTTTCTCAAATTATTATCGGTTTCAACGTGTCAATGTTAGTGCCGTGTCTGATATTAGTGTCTATGTCAATACTTCATAGATTAAGAGACATATTTCTTTATCAGGTACACTATCAGCCGATGAATGGGATGCAGCATATCTGTACATGTCATTTGTATTAAGAAAGGTCAGTAGCAACATAATTGAATTGGCTAGTTCATGCTGATAATGCCACCATTTGCCAACTTGTTAGTTGAAATCGTTTTTTTCTTTCTGTGAATAAACAGCGAGGTCAACCTGACAAAAACCAAGCGAACGGAAGAAAAGATCGAGGATTGATGCATATTACAGAGGACGACATAACATTTATTAATGGCAACGACTATTGACAATTAACGAACAAATAAACCATTGACTTGGTTTTCAAGAAAGGATGTTGAACCACATAAGGGCATGAAACAATCGGCATTGCCATGCGTGTGTACCATTCATCTCACAATCTTGAGTTCTAGCAAAAAAATTGTTGAATTTTGTCGGTTGGCAATAAATTATTAATGTAACTTTTCTTCCCTAGAAGTTGTACTAAAGGCATGTCTGCCTTGAGAAGACTATGTTTCTATTTTTTACTATCAATATTATAAAATTGTACAGTACTTTGTTTACACTTTATTTCAAACTTTTGAAAACTATGGAGTAAAGTGAAAACAAGGGATATAATTTCATAATTATGAGTAAAAATAAAATTTTATCCTCAAATCAAATAAGTCTTTGATTTTTTTTCTCTCTTCACAGCAGGCAGTGATGATTAGTACTAATATTCTAATAAACACTAACTGAATGATGGATCCATTGTCACCAGTTTTGTGTTTTAGTTGTTTTATGTTCAAATTAGATTAGATTGGATACATCCGTATGCGACACTGTATATCTTTATCTTTACATATCATATTTACTTTTCTTCTTATTACACCGTGTATAGATTTCAAAAATTATATCAGAAAAACAAAAGGACATATTTGTTGTTCAATTTTGATGTTCAAACATAATTTCGCAGTATGTTTTTATGAGCAAGCATATTTATTTTCCAGCCAAATGAGATTCATACTCTTCCACTTTTGAGAAGTTTCTACCACTTCAGTACTAGCAGCAGTTGCAACACAATTTGTTAACTCTTCCATTCTGTTTCACAAGTTTTATCTACTTCAAAATGAGGCACTGTATCACAATTTGCATAACTGTACACACTACACAACACAATATAAATGAGGAAAGGAACTAAATATAAGGTTGAGGTTCGTTGACACTCGATAAGTCATTTTCCAGCAGTGCCCAAATATGCAAATTTGTCAACATTATCCATATATACTTAGTTTTTTATTTTTTTTGACAATCCATATATACTAAGATAATCATCTACAGAAACCAACAATTGATTGGTCCAGCTTACAAAAAAAAAAGAAATTTGCCTTTTTAGCCCCCCATGTTGCTCTTTAACCCCCCAAAAATCTCAAAATACCCCCAAATTTGCGTCCAGGATCCTTTGGAAGTTACACGCCGAAATTAATACATAACGGTTCAGCAACATCACACCGAACTGGGATAAATTTGAAATATATAAGGGTTCGGCAGTGAGGTGCCGAAAACGCTCAGCTTCGGCAACAACGTGTCGAACCGGTTAAAATTCTAATAAAACGTCCAAACCCAGACTCTGTTCTTCAGATTGTGTTATTCAAAGCAAAGTTGGGCGATTTTTAGGGCACGAGTGATTTGTAAAGCAAAGTTACTTTGGATTTCAATTATATTACAATAAGCAATTTCGATTTGGACCGGAACCTGCGAATCCCTAACACCACAAGTAAGTTTTTTGTGTAATCTCTCATTTCGATGAATTTATGTGTATGATTAAGAACATGAACGATGTATCTGTTTGTGTTGTTGTTGCTGACAAAGATTGTTGTTTCTATTTACATGAATTTGGGTTTTGATTGAATTTAGGGTATAGGGTATTCACAATTTTTTTGAATGTGCACAAGGTGTTTGTCAAAATGCTTGAGTGAGTGTTTGTTTATAAATACATTGCTCTGTTCAGTTATTCCTCTTTTATTCAGTTATTCCTTGTTTTAACCTAACTTTCTATCAATTTGTTCTGTTCATTTTCAATTCATGAATACACATTGCTTATGGTGGAAAAGCTTGACTAATTATTGGTTATGTCGCTGATGATTTTGCATGACTAAGTATGCTAATGTGCTTATCATAATTGAAAATACTTAGCTAGTGTAGTATTTAATTTCTGCATGGCTCTCTGATAAGTTTGTGATGATTATGCAGTGATGATTTTTATTTTAATTGTTGGCTATTTGATTATTTTCTTAGGAATGACAGATAAAGTTGGGCGCCAAAGAGGTGAAAGGGAAAGTAGAGCACACAACTCTGCACGTAGAGAGGCTACCCTAGGACGTTATAAGAGGAAAGTAGTTGTTATATCAACCTCGAGGGCTCAACTTCAACATCCCGAACCTCAACTTGTGGCTGAAGAGCATGAATTTGGTGGTGGACAAAGTGGTTACAAATATAAAAAAAAACAAAGGACCAAAGCGTTACAAAAAAAAGATAAAGGGCCAAAGTGTTACAAAAAAATAAAATAAAGGACCTACAGTGTAATTTTGCCTAAAAGAACAAACAATAGATTGGTCAAAATGATAAGATATTTGATCCACTTAAATAAGTGGTAAGAGATTCAATCATGACTCGGAAAATTTGGTTGTGTTGATCTCACAATATCAAATTTCGCAAGATTTCAAACCTTGTTGGAAAATGAACATAGTTGTATTCATTTAATGTGCGGAAGTTGAAACATTGTGATTGGAAATAAAATGCGATGAACACATTAGTCTTGTATAACTTGGAACTAAGGAGGTGAATTGAAAATAGTGGGAAAAAGTCTCACATCGCTAAGAACACTTTCTTTAGTAGTGTGTCCAAATTGACTACTTGGGGTGTGCCCCAAGGGTTACCCCGTTTTGTGAACGGTGGACCTCACACTACACTTGACTGTTACACGCGTGCGCCGCCGTTTGTCCGTCCGGATTGGGCTTGGGCTTAGGTCTAAGTGATGCTTTACTTTTTAGTCACGAAATTAGTCAAATTTTTTTATTAATTAGTCCACGGATTACTGAGTCATTGCCAGCTCCTTCCAATCATGTTCAGATTATTCTAAAACGAATTATAATTAATCCTCTTACTCCTTTTAGAATTTGAACATGATTGAAAGGAGCTGACAAACTCAGTAATCCGTGGACTAATTAATCAAAAAAATTGACTAATTTCGTGACTAAAAAGTAAAGCATCACCTAGACCTAAGCCCAAACCCGATCCGATTTTGATTAATCTCTTCAACCAAACTCTGGATGAATAAAACTAAGGTATGTACGGAATACTGCACATAAGTGATAGGCCGTAATTGCACTCGGTTCTATTGTCTTAATATGAAGTATCAATTGTTCAGAGACTTGCGAAAAAAAAAATGAATGTATTTTTCTATATTTTTATTAGAAAAATTAGTGAATTTGTTGAAGAGATGATTTTGGTAGATATATGATATGATAAAATAAATAAAACATCATACAATTATGAATTTCATCTCTTCAACAAATTCACTAATTTTTCTATTAAAACATATAGAAAAATACATTCATTTTTTTTTTGCAAGTATCTGAACAATCGATACTTCATATTAAAACAATAGAGTGCACTTACTGCTATCACTTATGTGTAGTATTCCATACATACCTTAGTTTTACTCATCCAAAGTTCCAAACAAGTTGATTCATGTACGCTTAGAAAGTTGATTCAATTAACTACAATATTGATGTTCAACATGAATTATAATTGGTAAACCTTCCGTGCTTAAATTACTAATCAATCTGAACTCCTTGTGCTAAGTTTCCATTTTGACCATAACTTGAGCTATACAACTACCTTTTTTGGTTAAAACAAAGCTATTGGATTCATAGCATCGATACATCCGTATCTACATTTTATATGAAACCCCAAGACCCAATTCTTTGTGGAGCGCCATTGGATCTTGGTGTCGGCGCGCTCCACAAAGAATTGGTGATCTTTTTATAACTCAACATTTACATCCGTATTTCTATCTACATTCTCATCAGAACTCAACAAATCACCGTTGATTTTTTTTTTTTTGGCTTAATTCAGGTATCTCTACGCACAACTGTAGAGACTAATCCCTCAAGCCTTATAGAATCCAAATGAGCGACAAATTTTCCCTGAGAGTTCTAACAATGCGGCATATCGAATCCAATACATTGGTTAAATTAGAAGAGACTCGCGTCATCTCATTTAAACACTCTTGAGTAATCCACCATTGATTATTGATCAATACTATTATTCTAAAGCTTTAGAGAGCCAAATCTTAGCATGATTTTCTTTGTTCAATCATTTGATTCTAATTCTATCGTCTCATCCTTGCTACAAATGCAATTTGGTAGTTTCACAGTCATTTTGCAAGGATTCAAGTGTTTAGGCCAAAAATACATTCTGTCGTAAAACTCTTAGTAAACCAAGCTAATGACATGAATTCGATTGAGTGATGTGTGGAGTGATGAGTAGGATAAACATGAATATCTAATTATCCACCTTTGTCAAGGACTTGCCAATTACTTAAGTTCTGGTTAGCATTAATTAATTGATTAAACGGGTTATTATTTGGTAAATTGAGCCTAAAATGGTTAATAATAAAAAATATACCTTTTCTTCTGAAGCAATATATATATAAGGTGTTTTATGATTTACATTAAAATTATGTTACAGAATTTATATTATTAGTATGTAATTGATGATACATTGATAGTTTATATTGTATAGTACATGTAGAACACATGATTAATGCCACTGTATTATGTAACTATGTAAGTGCTTTCAATGTGATGTATGTGTGAAAAGTATATGATTTTGTACTATAAAAAGTGTTAATGTTGTAAACTTTGATCTTTTTTTTTGTAAAAAATAGCGCACAGGTGATAAGCTAGCTTATAGCGGATAACTTATAATAAGCTAGTTTTTAGTGAATAAGTTAACTGATTGAATTTGTAGTGTTTGGTTTTTTTTGTGCTAATTTGTAGTGTTTGGTAAAATTAGTGGTTGAACTAGCTTATAAGTGTGAAATAACATAAAAAAAGATATGTTTAATTAATATTTAATTGTTTTCAAGAAGATAATGTTAGAAATAATATAAAATCATTGATGTAACTCTTCCTAAAGCTTAAGCTTTTGGGATAATCGGTTATTTGACATGGTATCACAGCCTCTATGACTAAGTGGTCTAGAGTTCGATCCCCGCTCCTCTCACTTTCTAATTAAAAAGTGGAATTTAAGCATATGGTAGGTGGGCCTATGCATTAACCACGCTTCAAGCCCAAATGGGCTCTTGCGTGAGGGGGCGTGTTAGAAATAATATAAAACCATTGATGTAACTCTTCCTAAAGCTTAAGCTTTTGGGATAATCGGTTATTTGACAGATAATAGGGTAAAATTGAAAGAAAAGATGATAAACTATACTCCCTCCGGTCTTATATATAAGCAACAAAATAAAAAAATTGGAAGTCTCAAATATAAGAAAAAGCTACTATAATTATTACATATATTATCAATATTCCAATTTTACCCTTAGTTTCACTTTTACTCATAATAAATAATAATTTAATTTAAAACAAAAAGTAAGGGTGAAATTGTAAATGACATACTTTATTTAATCATTTGCTCAACTTTCTTAAAGGGTGTGCATTTTTTTTTTCTTCTTATATTAAAGACTAGAGGGAGTAAGTTATAAGCCCATAAGTTATTTGAAATAGCATTTGAAAAATAAGTTATAAGCTAGTAAAATAAGCTATAAGCTTTTTTTTAAAAACTGTTATCAAACAGAATTTTTAGCTTATAAGCTAAAAACTATAAGCTAACTTTTTGGTCTTTCCAAACGGAGGCTTTGTGTTGCGACATAATTTAAACTGTGTGAAGGTGCTAGGACTATTTGAATCGTGTAATGTTCCATGGACATGAATTTTGTAAATGTGTGAATTTTGAAAATCTGTTACAAACATATAAAATATGATTGCGTTGTAAATGTGTGAATCTCTCGCTGCATAATCCTTAATCCCTCTTCTTTTTTCTATTAAATAATTTTTTTTTTTTTTGGGAATTCCAATTAGCCCAATACAATACGAAGTCTAAAAGAAAATCTTTATATATTCTAATAATAATATTTTTGTTAAAACAAAAGGGATCAAACAAAAAAAATCAGGAATTATTAACTTTTTATGGTTGACTCTTGATGGGAAGTCTTTGTTCTCATAGTAAATTTCTTTTTTGGCATTTGGACTATTAAGCTTATCACTTACGTGAAGCCTCTTTTTTACTAAAAAAATTGTTTTTATTTGAGGCCTAAAACCCTAATTTGGGTTGCTCGACCCTTGAGCCGACCCTGTTATGATCCAAATAATTGGGTAACCTTACAAGTAATTTTCGACATCACACTTTCACTTAAAACTTAAGACATTGAGATTATGAGTCATCTCACAATAAAGTGTTCAACCTTAACTCTTCCAACCAATGTTGGACTGTGAGGACCTTAAAAGTGAGTTGTAACACCTCACTTTCACCTACAAATCTTAAGACATTAGGCTTACGGGTCATCGCACTCATAAAGTGCTCAACTTTAACCCTTCTAGTCAATGTGGGACTTAAGTCACACTTGATAAATCTAAACTTCTCTCCTTTAGTACGTGTGTGTCTCTCCGCCTTCACGATCCATCATCACTCACTTATTGCTCCCCTGAACCGAGCACCAATATCAGCCACTGTTGGACCCTGAAGGAGGAGTTTAACTGAGTTGGATCGACACATTGAACATTAATCAACCTTACAGGTGAATTCTAACACTTGATAGATTTCATGGATCACCCAAAATTTCACCCAAAATTTAGGCATCGAGTTCATGGATCACCTCACTTGTATGTTGCTAAACATCAACTATTTCAACCAATGTTAGACTTAACTCACACTTGATAGATTTCAACATAAACGACATTGTATATGCAAGGATGGCAAATGGTTCGCCCCACCCCGCTACAACCCTCCCGCATCGAACCCGTCTAAAACGATGTCGGCGAACTAGAGGCAGCGAGTTGATAATCTCACCCCGTCCCGTTTTGGCAAACAATCCCGACAATTTCTTGAATAAAAAATTATTAATTAAAATTCACAAAAACAACATCATAATAATTAAATAAAAGAATATTGTAGGTAATCAATATATGTATCTAAGGAGTCTATCATGTATTTGATGCATACAAGATAATAAACATCAACATTATTTTATCAAATAATGTTTTTGGTACACACCTTATAATATTATGCTAATACACACACATATATGACAAAATTAACCTTGTAAAACAAATTCTATTATATAAATTAAAAAATTTAAATAAAAACTATTGACACTACTAAATAAATAATTTTATTATATACTATATATGTTAGATAGGCTAAATAAAATGTATGATAAATATTACTCCTATATATAATAAAACTACCTTGCAAGAAAATTAGATTTTACTATAAAAAAAAGATTTTATTTTTATAAAATTAATATTCCTATTTTTGTAATTTTAAATAATTATTTTACTTCACTTTTACCAAAAAAAAAACTTTTTTAATTTTATATATTCTAATTTAAGAGGTTTTTTATTTGTTTTATTAAATAAATTATAAAATTATTCTTCTGACAAAATCATACATGTTTCTAAAAATTATTTAATTTTTTAATTTAACATGGGATTATTTAACTACTTATTTTTTATTAATTTAATTTTTTATTCAAATTGTGTCTCCTCATAGTGTTAATTATCGATCTTTTCCATTCTTTTCCAAGTGTAAGATTGGTTAGCAAGAATAAGTTGTAGTGGTTATTAATTTAGCATGCTAATGTTTGGTGTAAGGTGAAATTTTCGAGAGAAACTGTCGTTCGACATTTCGGTTGATAAGGTGAAATTTTTATTGTGGAGTGAGAGGTGTAACCTGCAAAGAATCATAGGTGTCTCTGTTCCTTCTATGAGTGAGAAGTGTAACCTGTCTGGTGTCGAAACCAATAGAGGTTAGTGGGATGTTGGTGTTGGGTTCCGTTTTATAGTAATCGTACGGTGGCATGTTCCTTGTTGTTCTTCTTTTTGACCTTCTTTTCTCTATTATCATTTTTGTTTTCGGTGCCCTTATTGATAGTCGGGTTTTGATGTTTGTGGAAAGTTGTATTTTATTTGTTTTTTTTAGTACTTTCGACACTCGTTTCGATGATACTTGATTTCAACCTTTTGTATCGACTTTGGTTGACCTCACCATATATAATATTTGTCATTGAACAAAAAAAATCACCCACTACTATATTTTTACCAAATAAAACGTTCCTCATTGACTTTCTTTTCACAAAATGAATGGAAACTTTCTCCCCAAAACTAAAACACGAAAGAAATTTCCACAAAATTTCACTAGTAAGTACTACTACTACTACTAATAACGAAAAATCATGCATTAACCCAAAATTCCAACGAGTAACACACACAAATAAATCAAAATCAAGATCGAATTATGTTTGGTAGCCGTCATTCATTGGTTACACAAAATCACCGGCATTAACACTCTTTTTTCTTCTTCTTCTAAAATATATATAAAAAACAAAACAAAAAACAAAAATGGCGCGTCTCTTTCTCTCTCCCCTGAGTAGCAAGCAATGCAATTAAACCACCATTTAATGCAATTGCACCCTCTCAATACGCTCTTCAATTACTCTTCTCTGTCACTTTTTCTTCTACCTGTTCCCCACTCCCTCTCTATCTTCCTTCAATGCTCTCTCTCTCTCTAAAACTACCGTTTCTTTCTTCTACCTTCTAACTTTTTTCTTCCCATATTAACCTTCTCAAAACCAGGTAAAACATCTCTCTTCTTTTTCTCAACATAGATAGATCTATACCAACCTTTTCCATCATTCATAACTGGTAAGTTAGTGTATAAACTTTTGTGTAACATTCATAAGCTTCTTCTTTCAGATCATAACAGTTTTTGTAAAATATTTTTTAGCAATTTTTTAGGTCAACTGTTTTTTTTTTTTTTTGAGTGAGTTAGGGCTGGTTGAGTGTGTAAAAACACGTTAGGTTTGTAAGAAAAAAAAACATATATACTAAAAAATAGGAAACGTTTTAGGAACATCCGAGATCTTTGTAGATGTTAATTTTCTGAAAAATATTTTTAGAAATTTTATTCGTTTTCTTTTGTTGATTTTTTTCTGTAAGAAATATCTTCAATAAAAAAGGAAAAAAAATCTTCAACATATTTACTTTCTTTTTATTTCATTCATTCATACACTATTTTTTTATGCATATTTTTGTTCTTGGAGGACACGTTTAGGATTAGGAGAATGAGGTGTTATTTTTTATTTATTTTTTTGTAGTAAAAACTAATACACTAAGTTTTGTTTTTACACTGGCAGATTATATAAAAGCTGAATTTGTAGCTAAAGAGAAAGAAGCATTAGCATGGTGTGTATGATAGTAGGAAGGAGTAATAACTTTGGTGTGTTTGGATCAACATCAGCTTTGATTCTTCTTACTCTTTGACAGCTTTGGTTGGTAGGTATAGTGTTTCTATTAACTTTTCAACTCTTTTTCTTCAAGTCTTTTTCTAACTATTCTCCTCTTTAATTCTTTTCTTTTCACTCTATAACCCTCATCAATTCCTCACTTTTATTGAAGTTTAATTTTTGCATAATTTTTTTTAATACCATAAATTTTAATGTTTTCTTTCTATCTCTTGGTTACAACTTCAAAACAAAGGTTTTTATTTTCTCTTTCATTGTACCAATGAGGCTTAATATCCTTTTCGATACACTAAATCCACGTTATTAACAAGAGTTTTTATTTTCTCTGAAACAGAGAAAAGAAAATCTCGACTGCAATCTAGACTACGGTATAACAATTTTTATGTTAAAAATTGAAAGTGATTGTAGTTGAAGCCTTAACTTTTTCTTCATAAATCTCCACAATATCTAGGTTGCAAAGCAACAACAATTGTTACTGCGATTGTTATTTAAAATTGGCTTATACATATTTTTATATATTATATTAATTTAAACAAAAAAATCTTTTTAGGGCAAGAAACAAGAAAAAAGTTTGTCTTTGACTTGTTTCTTTACCGTACAATATTATATTATTTATTATTATATTTATAATGTAATAAAGTAATATAATAATATTGTATCGTTTTTTTTATTAGATTGAAAAACAATAGGGCTTGGGAAATATAAAGATCTGAAGATAAAGAGAAAGACAAAAAACAATGTTTCAGTCAAACTTGATGGAAGCTGGTCAATTTCATCCATTAGAGATGATGCAAAACACTTCAGAAAGTGATGTTCCTCGAATCCGTGAAGATGAATGTTTTGAAAGTGCCACAAAATCTGGCAGTGAAAATCATGAAGGTGGCGCTGCTTCTGGTGATGAACAAGAACCACGTCCCAAAAGAAAACGTTATCACCGCCACACTCAGCATCAGATCCAAGAAATGGAAGCGTAAGTTCTAAAAAAATATAAATAAAAAAGTACATTTATTTCGTCAAAATTTGGATCAGATACATGTATCTTCTCTTTTTGTCTTGTTTAAGAGGTGTCAGCTCAAATTTCCTATCTTAAATTAGAGATTGTCGTGTTCAAATTCTGGTGGAGTGTACTTCTGATCCTTTTTATTTATCTGGACTTTCTCTTATACTTTTCTTCATTTTTATATTAATATATACAATAATATATTTGACGTAAAAAAAGTGTCTGCTCAATGATGGTAAGGCAGTAAGACCTTGACTTTGTTAACCTAAGTGACAAAGTTCAAATTTCATTGAAGGCTGTAAAATGATCATTAATGTCACGTTATTAATAGTAATAATAATGAATCTTATCTATTTATTCGAAGAAAATTGAAAATTGAGTTTTTTTTTCTTTATTAGTTTCTTCAAGGAATGTCCACACCCAGATGACAAGCAAAGGAAGGAGCTAAGCAGAGAATTAGGGTTAGAGCCATTGCAAGTTAAGTTTTGGTTTCAAAACAAAAGAACTCAAATGAAGGTATGCTATAAATCTTATGCAAAATAATATATCAAAGTTTTTGTATATACTTTTTTTTTCTTTTCGTTTTTACGAAGACGATGTGTTTTGTTTGCAGACACAACATGAACGTTCAGAAAACTCACAACTTAGAGCAGAAAATGAAAAGCTTAGAACAGATAACATGAGGTATAGAGAAGCTCTAAGCAATGCTTCATGTCCTAATTGTGGTGGTCCTACAGCTATAGGTGAAATGTCTTTTGATGAACATCATTTGAGGCTTGAAAATGGAAGGCTAAGAGAAGAGGTACTTCAATTTTGTAACTTCTTCAAGTGTGAAAATTTGCCATTTTCTCTATCTTTTCTTCTTTTGGACATTAAAGCTTACAAAAGCAAAAAAGTGTAAAAAAACAACTTAATGGATGGTACAACTAGAAAAGCCACTAGCTTTGAGAGAAACTTCCTCCTTAACAAAAATGTACCTATGTCTCAATTCTAAAATCTCCGTCAACAAATCCGTTCTCTACATCTGTTGTATAGTGCAGTAGTTGTGGCAGTAAAGACCGTTAGTTTTAGAAAGATAAATTTCTTTCTCTAAATCTAACGATTCATACTGCTTCTTAGTACTGCTGCACTATATACTAATGATATATAGTCGATCTAAGACAAACTCGATATTTTACGAGCACTTTGACTCTTGCACTATATAATGTAGTTGTAAGGGATCCAAATTCGGCTATAACCATGAATGCCACATGATTAAAACCAACCATCTTTATGACACTATTCTATAATAATTTTATGACTTGTCATTTTCAGATCGATCGAATTTCAGCAATTGCAGCCAAGTACGTAGGAAAGCCGGTTGTAAACTATTCAAACATTTCAGCATCTCTCCCACCACGTCCAGAAATCGGTTTTGTTGGTAACCAACAAGGAATTGGTGGTATGGAAATGTATGGAACAAGTGGAGATATTCTAAGGTCAATCAGTGGACCTACTGAAGCAGATAAACCAATAATAATAGAATTAGCTGTTGCAGCTATGGAAGAACTCATTGGTATGGCACAAATGGGTGATCCACTTTGGTTAAGTACTACACTTGATGGAGCTGGTACTGTTCTTAATGAAGATGAATATGTTAGGACATTTCCTCGTGGAATTGGACCTAAACCTAATGGATTTAAGTGTGAAGCTTCTAGAGAAACTAGTGTTGTTATCATGAATCATGTCAACCTTGTTGAGATTCTCATGGATGTGGTAAATTATACATATTCTTTCTTACATTATTACTACTAACTAGCTAGTACTTTGCTTCTGGTACTCCTGATTCGTACTCTGACTTTTTTTTTATCTTGTAGAACCAATGGTCAATGGTGTTTGCTGGTATTGTTTCAAGAGCTATGACTGTGGAAGTGTTGTCAACTGGGGTGGCAGGAAACTACAATGGTGCTTTACAAGTGATGACAGCAGAGTTTCAAGTTCCATCACCATTTGTGCCAACTAGAGAGAGTTACTTTGTAAGGTATTGCAAACAACATACTGATGGGACATGGGCAGTTGTGGATGTTTCTTTGGATAATTTGCGCCCTAGTCCTTCCTCTAGATGTAGAAGAAGGCCTTCTGGTTGCTTAATTCAAGAGATGCCAAATGGCTACTCCAAGGTAATAATTAACACAAATGCGGCCGCAATTGCGAATGTTGACTACAACTGAAACTATAGTTTACCTACATCTTTGCTCTAAATTGCAATAGGGTGCTTATTGTACCTCCGTTGCGAACATTAATATTGCGGTAATATGGTCGATGCAACCATAATCGCAGCTGCGATATCGTTGCAGAAACATAAAAATCATGTAAATTTATTGTTTATTTTAGTAATTTTGTCAATGTGACTTGATATTTAATGTATGATGACAATAGGTGACATGGGTTGAGCATGTAGAAGTGGATGATAGAGGTGTTCATGATCTATACAAGCAGCTTGTTAGCACTGGAAATGCATTTGGTGCAAAACGTTGGGTTGCAACATTAGATCGACAATGTGAAAGACTTGCTAGCTCCATGGCAACAAACATTCCTACTGTAGATGTTGGCGGTATACATAAATTAAATTAGATCGATAATGTCAAAGACTTGTTAGCTACATCTTATTTGTATGTGTACTGATACACTGTTGAGGTGAATAATTCTGATAGATTCACTTATAATGAACTATCCACCTCAGCATATTTTACGATATATATCCAAATAAGATGTGCACAGAAAAATTTATCTAAATTAAATTCTTAAAATTAACATATATATGACAATTGTTATAATATAGTGATAACAAACCAAGAAGGGAGGAAGAGCATGATGAAACTAGCTGAAAGAATGGTGATAAGTTTTTGTGGTGGAGTGAGTGCTTCAACAGCACATACATGGACAACATTATCAGGAACAGGATCTGATGATGTAAGAGTGATGACACGTAAGAGTGTTGATGATCCTGGAAGACCTCCTGGTATTGTTCTTAGTGCTGCTACTTCTTTTTGGCTTCCTGTTCCACCTAAACAAGTCTTTGATTTTCTTCGTGATGAAAACTCAAGAAATGAGGTAATGTTTTTTAGTTTTAATAATATGTATTGATTTTTGTTTGTTACTACCATTAAGTCAATTATTTGGAAATTAGCCTGATTTAGTATCATTGTTTCCATGTTGGTTTTCTCTATTTATGTTCTGTCTTGTTCTTTTTTGGATTTTGATAGCATATTGGTTTTAAAAGTTTGACTATATTTGATGAACACTTCAAATTAAAATTGTGTTTGGTTGATACATGATTTTGTCAGATGCTGACATGACACTAATAAATGTAATTACGTTTAATTATTGACATTATGATTGATATTTATAAGTCAGTGTCATGTCTATGTTAATGTTTTGTAAAGAATTGATATTAAGAAATTGAGTTTGAAAAATTCAATTTTTATTTATTAATGAAATTTAATTTAGAAGAATTGATTTGATTTTTCTTAAATAAAAGTATAATCAGTATTGACTTTTGATTGAGTAATATAAACAATTTTTTGGACTTTACCTCCATGAATTTAGATACAAAATTTATGATATTTTTATAGACCATGTTCTTTTATTTGTCAATATTTAATTTTTTTATTATTCTCTTAATTAACAGTGGGATATTCTTTCCAATGGTGGAGTAGTCCAAGAAATGGCACACATTGCAAATGGAAGAGATACTGGAAATTGTGTGTCTCTCCTAAGAGTTAATGTAAGTTAATATTTTATATTAAACCAGTGTTTTTAAAACTGAAATGACCGATTTAACTGGTTCAATCAAGAACCGATCAGTCTGTCAGTTGATTCAATTGCGATTGGTTCAACTAGTATATACTTATTTGTAGTCATTTGGTTCAATAGTGGTCTAACGTTTTGAACCAATTGAACAATGATCCAGAAATGTCATCGATTCAATTTTCGGTCTGGCTTTTAAAATATTCCGATTAATTATAACTGGAATACTAAACTATATTAACTAACTATGCAGAGTGCAAATTCAAGCCAGAGCAACATGTTAATATTACAAGAGAGTCTAACAGATTCAACAGGTTCATTTGTGATATATGCACCAGTAGACATTGTTGCTATGAATGTAGTTCTAAATGGAGGAGATCCAGATTATGTAGCACTTCTTCCATCCGGATTCGCTATCCTTCCTGATGGAAATGCAATTGGAAATGGTGAAAATGGAGGACAAGCCGGTGGCGGCAGCGGTGGTGGTGGATCACTTTTGACTGTTGCATTTCAAATATTGGTTGATTCTGTTCCAACTGCTAAACTTTCTCTTGGTTCTGTTGCAACTGTTAATAGTCTTATTGCTTGTACTGTTGAGAGAATCAAAGCTTCTCTGTCTGGTGAAGGTGCTTGAGTTCAACTTCATGACTAATTTGGATTTTGAGGTAATTAATTAAGCTTATTATGTATTAGCTTTATATTGATCACCTAACAAACTATCAAGCGAAGACACGGACACCGGACACAACATAGACATTGACATGTCGACACTGATCATAATTTAAGAAAATGATATAATTCAATATAACTATTTGTGTCAGTGTTGTGTCGGTGCCTGACACCGAAACACGCCTAATCCAAAAAGTGTAATTGTGATTTTTGTGACATTGTTGAGACTTTTAAAATTGTTATATTACAACCACAATTGAGATTGCATATCACAATTTAAAATGAAATTAAGTGCATTAAGAATACTTCCATCAAACCATGTAAGGTATATAGGATTCTAGAAATAGGGAAAACATTAATGTTGACATTATAACAACTTCAATGATTAATTTTAAAGTACTTTCTAACTTTGTTACATTGCTCTTGCAGTTTACAAGGAGAAAATGGATTATGCATTTGCTTTGAAGAAAAATTAAAAGGTGGTGAAGAATTTAATTAGGCTTAATTAATTTACAAAAATGGGGAGAAGTCAAGAGCGCACCTTGCAAAAATCCTTTCTTAGAGGATTATTAATTAAGGTTCGGGAATTGACTTCCCTAAATATAGTAAATGTTGAGCTAACACTATTATCACCTTATTACCCCTTCAATGTTTCTTAAGACTAAATTAGATATAATTAGGGTCACTATTTTGTTTAACTTAGGGTTTAATTTTGAACTAAACCTCTCTTAATTAATTGTTATTATTTGTGTTTTAGATGTGGGACCAGCATTGTATGAGGTTTGCACCTAAGACATACCATTGCTTAATTTCTCATTATTATAACTATTTTCCCTTTTTAGAATTTTGAAATGCATTTGTTTCATTCCTCTCTAAGTGAAATTGACATGTTTTGTCTCATTATTTAATATATTTGTATTATTTTGCTATGACCCAAATATTGAATGATGAAGGTGGTTGAGTTATAGGGATGGTCTATCATCATATATAATTAATAGAGGATAAATGTGAAGTACTTATAATTAATATCATAATATGGGTAGCCTATTAATTGCCCCATCAAATTGACATGTATGCTTTGGATCTTGACCATTATTTGCTCTTAATAATATGCTATCTTTTTAGCTAAGCGCTTACCAACTAGTGAAATTTATTGATCCTCACAAACTTATCATTAAGAACCCTTTATTAATGAGATGGGTCAAAAGGTCGTAGTCATTGATCATATATGAAGGTTTTCTATTACAAATCCAACTTCTAATTTTTAAGTGCTTAAGAAAAACATAATTTTTAAGTCAAAAATTTATCATCAAGGAAGTAGTTTTTTTAGTGCCAAAGAAAGTACATTTCTTTAAAAAAAACTTTTCCAATATAATCAAAAGGGAAAAGTAATATAATTAAGAGTTAAATATGTTTTTATCTCTCTAAATATATCAAATTTCATTTTTAATCACTAGAACAAGTAATGAGTAGTAATTAAGTGAAGTTGAAGAATATGTGAGAAACAAAACGAGATATTTCACCAAGATACTTGATTTCACCCTCATTCTAACACATTAACAACTATATTGTGGTCCACATGCTCCCATCTAAAGACTCCTTGAGAAGTTGCTTAACTCAGATCACATTCAGATCAGAATGTAGCTAAAGATAAAGAAGAGAGATCAATAATATTTACTCTTAATATATTCATTGTGTTTATAAATGTACAAGTATAACTAGTAGATGCATATGATATACATAACTAGTCTAGAAACCATGGTGTGTATATATTACAATGTTTAGGTAACATAAGTACTATTAAGTTTGGAATTTAAGCAGTAGGGTAAGATGCTTCCATTGCAATGCCACAAAGTCCTTCAGCAGCATCAACTTCTCTTTGCATTCTAATGTATCCTTCTTCACCCCAATCGGTTCCCCAAGAGTTCTTAACCAACCAATACTTGGTTCCATCATTACTTACGCCATATCCGACTGCAGTAACACCATGATCCAACTCAGTTCCACATGAACCAGTAAAGACGCCACTTTTGTAAAATTGAAAGTCAGATCCACTAGCATCAATGGCCACCGAAATTGGTTGATTTGCCACAGCTTTTTGTAGTGCCTGTTCATTGTTGGCAGGGACATCTTCATACCCGGTAATTGTAACTGCATTGATGGATGCTTTGTTTGCATTGCATGTTCCATCAACACCTTGATATGGGTATTTGGCTTCGGTGCTGAGTCCATGATTTTGAATGATGAATTTGAAAGCATCATCCATAAGACCACCTTCACAACCTTGGTCAACACCTTTTGTGTCACAATCAACAAGTTCTTGTTCTGATAAAGAAACCAACTTTCCAGCACTCAACTTATGAATTCCTTCGGTTGCTGCAACAGCAGAGAATGCCCAGCAACATCCTACCAAATAATAAATTAAAATTAGTTACACATATAGAATTTTGAATATATTACTTATTTGATACTCGCTCTGTCTCAATTTTTTTACTAATATACTATTAAAGATAGTAATGGTTAAAGTTATGCATTGAGATGTGTGAAACAGTCGACTCACCACATTGACCTTGGTTCTTCACCGGTGTCACTGCTCCTTTCTTTCTCCAATCCACTGTAGATGGAATTGCACTTACATTTTCATATTTAAAACTTGTTGTCTTTGTGATTGATGAACACATATGCCCTTTGAATTTATTTCTAGATGCTATGAACTCCTCGTTTGTGAGGTCCGCAAATTGATTAACACCTAGTGTGTATCGCTTGTTATTGGCAGCATTGTTGAAAGTTTCAATATAATTCACATTTTCTGTAAATATCTTGAAACGTTTCTCCCTTTCTTGAGAATCCTTATAAACTTTGCCATACTGATCCATCCATTGCTCATGCCTTTCATTTATGGTGTCATCTTGAAGAGTGCGAGAAGTGACTTGAATAGTCCATAATCCCAAACATAGGAGCAATGCCAATGAAATATGATATAATTGATTATTGGTTGCCATGGTAGCTAGCTAGTGAATTGTGAGAAATAATTTCTATGAAGTTGATTATAGTTGTGAGAAGGATGTGTGGTGCTTGTAATCAAGAATATTTGAGGTATTTATAATATACAATTTAACTATGAATTGAATATTAACATTCTTTGTAGATTTGGATTTGAAGCTTAAAACAAAACTATCTTCTATATACGTACCCGAGAGAATTTTCTGAATAAGACTCTTGAATTTGGACCTATATCTAGGTGCTATATATGGACAATTTTAATATCAAAGAGGCTTAGTTAGAACATGTTAAAATACTAATCCAAAAGAAGCCTTGTGCGTTGGAAAAGTTTTGGAATATTCAAAAGTGAAGGTTTGATTATATAATCAACTTTATATGCATGAGAATCGCTAATTAGAACAATATAATCAATGATTGGGAAAAAGAAAATAGAGATAACCAAAAGAAAAAATGAAATATTTTCTAATCCAATCCAATAATATGTATATTTACTAGAAAGATGAGTTTACATTCAATGTTCTAAACGGTATACTATTTGTTGGGTTCATTTTGTCCATAAATTCTAGTTCAACCGGCTGAAATGCTGAAATTGTTAGGTAGGACGGTTCGAGCCCTGGTCCCTCTACTTTATGTGTGTAAATTTTCAATGGTTTTGTCATTTTGTCTATCTAACAAAAAAAATATAAGTCCATTTTTAAAGAATTTAATTGTTGTGCACCGTCGGTGTAATACTTTTTTACACATACATCCAATAATATACCAACACATCATGTATTGTATTTAAAAATACATGATGTGTCACATTCATTAAATGATGTGGCAACACATCATTGGTTGCATGTGCAAAAAATCTTTACACCGACGGTGCACAACAATTAAACTCATTTTTAAATTACTAAATGTATTAATTTTTTTTTTACATAAAGTATTCAGTTTTGGACTAAATCACGTTTTTTCTAGTAATGCTACTTGAAAAATAAAAGTATGATAGTTCATGATCAAAATCTTGTTATCAGATGAACATTTGTGATGCAAGTAATTCATATGTTACGAGGACAAATAGTATGACTTTATTTGTCCTTTTTAATCTGAGACAAAAAAGTACGTTCATAACTAATAACTAACAACCAAACAAGTTAAATGTGATTCTTCTCGAAATTGCGGTTCAAATCCGAAATGCTCCACTTATTCATCCTATGGAGAGAAATTCCTACCCCTGGACTACTTGACAAAAAAGAAAAGTGGTTCAACCGTATTTTACTGTTGGAGGCTGAGGTTTAAGATAGTTTAATGTATGCCAAATACATTAAGTTGATGTCAATTCAGCAACTTAAGGAGGTGGAGATAGAATTCAATCTCAAGTCTATGGCAGTTCCTTTGCTGAATTTCATCCTCAACTATGTTAGAGATTATCATTTTACCTTCTGGAATTATATTCTCATTTTGTTTTTATTATTAGCTTCATTGGTTCAAATGATTGTTGAATAAGATAAATAAATATCAGTATATTACTCATATTTGAATATGCAGAAAAACATGAATGTCAAATGTATATTTAACCAATGAAGTGCAGAGTTCCTATTCATTTTGACTCAGTAATCTGACTTGAAGGAAACAGTAGTTTGAAGTTTGTGATTTTAATTATTATTTTTTATTTTTGTATTCACAAAGTTTGATAATAACCCCTAAATACCAATGTCTCAAACATTCTCAGTGACATGACCTAATTTTCTGCACGTTTGAATTTGCGGTTAATTTGGCAAAATTAAGGTTATTTTACAAAAGCTTTAACAAACTCAAAGTATCACCGTGATTTTGTTCAACACTCAACGTAATTTCAAACATGACAAATTGTCTAGAAAAGCACTTTTGGATAACTCATTGTTTGAATCTGCACTTTCAGATTGTATAAAATATGTGATTGTTTCATATTTGTACATCTGAACTTATGTTTAGAGAGGAAAATAGTGCCATTTACTGCCTATAATCATATAAGAAAGATCCATATCTCTATTTATGAAGTAATAGAAACTGATTTAAACACTGAAAATTGATTCTAAGTACCTTATATCCATCGACGCGTTAGAGATTCTAATAACATGTGAAAGGACGAAAGCAAATATAATACATTGACGATTTTGCAGATCATTTTACAGATATACTGTACATCAGTAAATCTCAATTCATGCGCAAATTCATAGGAAAAAACCGATTAAGTTGATCGTATACAATACATAGTTCCACAAAGTTCGCTGATTAACCCTTCGTGTAACAATGTAAATGGTCAATGTTAAGAAAATAAATGTATGAATTCATACTTCAAAAATAAAACAAAGTTTATAACCTCTGTTTACAAATAATGCATATAACAAGTATGCAGGGTTATGACCAAAAAAAGAGTATGCAGGGAATTTACTTTTACTATGCAGGTTCTCCCGAACAATTCGTCCTACGAGAGCTCATTAACCACTTGAGCACGATGTCTAGTTTCTGCATACTTGAATAACTATACTATCAATTACGATATGGATCATCTTGAATAAACATTTAGCTTAAGCAATCATGGCAATAGTTAGCATTTATTTCTTATTCTGGCAAAGTAATCAACACAACGAAATTTGATGTATACATTAACCTAAATCTTTTTCTCAAACACCTAAACAAAGGACACCAAAAGAATTAAATAGAGTAAATGAACATTTCAATACTCCGAATTGTAAGAGTCGAACAGCTTAGTCCCTCAAAATTATGAATAGCAAATTAGTCTCTTAAAGAAAGTCAATCAATTTAGTCGAACCATCAAAATATCGCTTTTATAAACATCCATCAAAACTAAGGAAAGACTACATATTGATTTGAATAATCTCTTGCTACATATTGTGGTGTGAAATTTAGAAAAAGGGCTATATTAACTGATATTGTTCAATTTAAGAGACTAAATTGCTATTTCACAAATTTAAGGGACTAACAATTTCAATAACCCTAACAATTTCAATGATTAAAATGCTGATTAACCGATTAAATACAAACTCAACACTAAAAGTACCAAAACGTGGTTAGACGGAGGAAATTTGCATGTTACATCCTTTCACACCAACAGTTCTCTTCTCTTCCGATTTTCTCAAGTTTGATTCAATAGAAATTGTTTCAAGCTCGTTTTTTCCTCGCCATTGCAGGTCTCTTGCCAAAAGCTGAAGACTTTGAAGAATTTGTCAACAACCCTCTGAGAGTAGCTAAAACACCCAAACACATGAAAGGGAAATACATTGTCAAAAGTTTATCAGATGCTTTCTTGGATCCCATCATTTCTGATAATACAGCAACCTACAATCCATAAACCACAAACAATCAAAAGATGTAAAATAAAAAAGCTAGATATAGATTATTCGAACTGCAACAAAATCTCATTGTGACCCCGTTTATAGCTGGGATGAAATTCCTCAACAAATTGAGTTATAAAGTTTGAAATGCCTCCCATTTCTCACGCCCAATATCAACTTTTAACAAAATTTTAGTTGTATTTTAGTTATAAAGTATGAAATGGCTTATAAGGTGAGAGATGACTCCCACTTATAAACACATTTTCAGGCCGCATCTCATCGAATATGGATCTTCGATATACTCACACCCAAGGTTGGATATCTGGAGCATGGCCCGATAGCGGTTGACCCAAAGGATCTTCGATATACTCAAATATTATCTTAAAATTTGGATTAGGTCTAACTTCACCTAACAAAATCGGATCTTTTATGGATTTTCTTAGGCTCTCTCTCTCTTTTCAATATGTTATCCCTCACCTTATAAGCAGGCTTTTAAGGATGAGTTAGTCTCAATCCAAAAACATAATAGACTATACCACCTCTATTATCGGTGAAAAAAAATGCCATTTTGCAAAATCAATGCAGAGATTTACAACTTAGAAGACAAACAATCAAAATATGTCAAGTTAAAAGCAAGATATAGATTATCCAAACTGTAACAAAATCACATTGTGACACCATCTATAGCTCTGATGAAGCTTATCTTAATCTGAGTTTAACTTAATCTTGCAAAACAAACTTAAGGTAAGAAATGCCTCTCACTTATAAACCCATTTTCAAATCATATCTCATCCAATGTGCGAGTGTTAACACACTATTATTACATCTAGGATTGGATATCTGGAACACAGTGGATGGTCTAACCAATCTTGAATAAACTATGAAATCATCGAAAATTTGGATTGAGTCCTACAAAAATGACTTGTAAGGTGAGAGATTTCGCTCTTTATAAACTCTTTTCAGGTCTTATCACTTTTCAATATGGCATCTCTCACCTTACAAACGGGTTTTTAAGCGTAAGTTAATCTCGATCCAAAAACCTAATAGACTACTACACCTCCAATCTCGGTGGATCAAATGCCATTTTGCAAAGGCAAAGCAAAGAGATTACAAATCAGAAGACTAATTTAAAAAGCCCATGTCATATAACCCTGACATGAGGTTCAGAATAAATTTTAAATCTAATCTATATAATCACATAACCCCAACTTTGTTTTGTATCAAATTCAGAGAGCAAATTTGATAACTATTTGGACATGATCTAACAACTACAAATTCAAAAACATAGCAAAATATAATTTTCAAAAACTAGATAGAGACCATTTTAATCCTAGTACAATCCAAAAACCAAACATATCTTCATCTGCAAATGTTAGGCACAGAACAACAAACCCATAATGAAAATGAATCTAATAACAACCAACAGATTCCTACAAACAAATGTACCATTAAAAATTGACTTTTGACCTCCAATTAGATATAGAACCCTAATCATACAATACTGCCACACAATCTATAATGTTAAAAAAATGCAATGACTAATTTGTAAAAGATTTAAAAAACATAAATTTGTAAAAGAAAAAGAATATACCATAGAAGTGGAGAGAGAAACACCATAGATCAAACAAGTGGTATTAAACCAAGGCTTAGAAGACAACATAGCATAGAGATTGATAAGAGAAAGAGGCCATTGAAAGAGAAGTTCAAGCCAAACAAGACCAACAAAGAAATGTGGTTTTTCATTAACAAGATAATCATCATATTCATTGGTGTACCATGTTTTAACATTGATAAGAATATCAGGAAAGTAAGATAACGGGAGACATGTTTGAGCATCTATCAATGGTGCTACAATTGCTATTAATAAAAAGAATAGGAACAAGATTGCATCTATAAGCTTTAACACAACACCCATGTTTGGTTTTTTTTTCCTTCTTGTTTGTTTGTTTGTGAGATTTGAGGAAGCAAGAATGGAAGAAGAAAAAGAGGGATCTTGGACCCTTGAAAATTACAATTAACATAGAGCCGGTTTTTTTAAAACCGTACGGGTCAGACCGGGAACAGGACAGATGGCTGGTCTGTCACTATATTAAACCACTCATACATTTGAACCGGTCCTACTGATATAAATTAGGGTGATCGTATCCGAACCAATCCAAAAGTAAAATTGCAAATTAAATCAATCCAAATTAAAATTGCAAAAAATCGCATTTAGTTTAAACCGCAAGGATCAATTTTCTTCTAAACTGCGTGGTTTGGTTTGCAGTTTTCATTTTAGAAAATTGAACCAAACCGAACCAAATAACAATACTTAACTTAACTCTATTATCTGGTAACAATCAACCTATTACCTAGTCCAACTTAGCAAGCCCAACCCAAATTGAGTCCATAAAATAATAGGCTATCAAAACATATCATTTAACGCGATTCAAAAACTATACTATTGGTATTAAAAATAAGTTTATATATATATATATATAAACTCATTTATTTGACACCAAGATGAATGGTTTATCCGTTTTTATTGAATACCGTTAATCTTGATCCTAACCGATATATATCTAACCGTTAATCTTAACACCAAATAAAAACATCATTATTCAACAAATCCTATATAACATACTCCATTTGGTTCTATATCTAAGCAAAATTTGACATTCTAGATTCAATGAAAAAATAATCTATCCAGTCAATAATATAGACTAGATACATTACTTTTTCGATGTATCTAAAAGTTAAATTTTGCTTATATATACGACCGGAGAGAGTAATATTTTAAATATAAATTTAAATTTTTTATTTTTTTGGTAATCTAAAACTAAAATATATTATTCTCAACACATAGCTGTCCATGCATGTGCTTCATAAAACAAAAATAGTTTGTGTTTCCCGTTACATTCCTGTTATCTTTATTAAAAAAAATGAATAAACAATCATAAAATTCTTAAACAAAAGAACAAATGCTTTGGTTTGACCTTACATCTTTGCAAACTAGATCTGATATCTTTCCACAAAAGACTCTGATAACTTGTACCTGTCTGAGTTCACTTGTGAGAAAAATGGCTGAAGGTTTATTATTTAACATGATTGAGAAGCTGATTGGGAAGCTGGGTTCTATGGTTGCTGAGAGCTGGAACATGAGAGATGATCTTGAAAAGCTGGTGGAAAATATGTCTGAAATCAAGGCTGTGGTTTTGGATGCAGAGGAGCAGCAGAGTACCAACAACAACCATCAAGTTCAACTTTGGTTGGAAAAGCTCAAAGATGCTCTTGATGATGCAGATGACTTGCTTGATGACTTTCACACTGAGGAGTTAAGGCGAAATGTCATGACAACCAATCACAAAAAGACTAATAAGGTTCGCATCTTCTTCTCGTCTTCTAACCAACTTCTCTTTTCTTTCAAAATGGTTGGGAAAATTAAGGAACTTTGTAAAAGAATTGAGGCACTTAATGTTGATAAAAGAATTTTTAATTTTACAAATCGCACTCCTGACCAACGAGTTTTGAAACAAAGAGAAACTCACTCCTTTATTCGTACAGAAGAAGTCATTGGAAGAGAGGAGGAGAAGAAAGAGTTGCTAGAGTTGTTGTTTAACACCAACATCAATGTGAAAGACAATGTTTCAGTTATTTCGATAATTGGAGTTGGAGGACTTGGAAAGACTACGCTTGCTCAACTTGTGTATGGAGACAAAAATGTTCAACAACATTTTGAGTCGAAGAAATGGGTGTGTGTTTCTGATGATTTCGATGTAAAAGGTGTTGCTGCAAAGATCATCGAATCAAACACTAATGCTGAGATGGATAAAGTGCAGCTGGAACTTCGTAAAAAAGTTGAGGGCAAGAGATATTTGCTTGTATTGGATGACATTTGGAATGAGGATCATGAGCATTGGCTTGAATTGATGACACTACTGCAAGACGGAGCAAAAGGAAGTAAAATAATTATCACCACGAGAAGTGAGAAGGTAGCCAAGATAAGTGGTTCATCTTCAATCTTCTTTTTAAAGGGTCTTGATGAAAAACAGTCTTGGAGATTATTCAGTCAATTAGCTTTTGAGAATGAAAAAGAACTAGAGAATGAGAATTTGGTGTCATCTGGCAAGGAAATTGTGAAAAAATGCTCAGGGGTTCCTCTCGCCATTAGAATCATTGGAAGCCTATTGTATTCTATGGAGGATTGGTCAACATTCAAGAACATAGATCTTGTGAAAATCGATGAACAAGGCGGCAATAAAATTTTTCAACTTATCAAACTAAGTTATGATAACCTACCCTTTCATTTGAAACAGTGTTTTTCTTTTTGTTCTTTGTTTCCAAAAGATTTTTTAATTCAGAAGCAAATGTTGATTCGACTTTGGATTGCAGAAGGATTTGTTCAAACATCAGATGAAAATGTAAGTTTAGAAGATATCGGTGAAAAGTACTTCATGGATTTTGTTCATAAGTCTTTCTTTCAAAATATCACCAAATTTTTTGATGGTAAGGTATGTTTCCAAATGCATGATATTGTGCATGATCTGGCAAGTGTTATTTCAAGAAGTGACTATCTTATAGTTAATGAAACGAACCAACATGTTGATAAAAAAACCCGTCATGTCTCTTTTGGCATTATATTGAATTCTTCTTCCTGGCAAGTTCTAACTTCTCTTCTCAATGCTTACAAACTAAGGACATTTTTATTACCACAATATAATACACATTATATTGAAGAGGCTACTTGTAATTTCATCTTGTCAAGTTTTAGACGGTTTCGTGTGCTGAATCTTAACATAGAGTCAAGGAAGATTCCATCTTGTATTGGTAGGATGAAACATCTAAGGTATCTTGACATTTCATTTAGTACTAAAGTTGAAGAGCTCCCAAGGTCTATAACCGAATTAATTTATTTGGAGACTCTTTTACTCAATTATTGTTATAGCTTAAGAGAGTTGCCCAAAGATCTTTGGAAGTTAGCAAGTCTTCGACATCTTGAGTTGAATGTATGCAATAGCTTAACTTGTATGCCACGTGGAATAGGAAAAATGACTAATCTTCAAACACTGACAAAATTTGTGTTAGATACGACTTCCAAAGATAGTGCTAAAACTAGTGAGCTAAGCAGATTAAATAACTTGAGGGGAGAACCAGAGATAAAAGGCCTGGAATGCTTGAGGCATTGTCCTACAGAAGCTAAACACATCAATTTAATGGGGAAGCCACATATTCATAAGTTATCATTAAGTTGGAAGGAACATATTGTTGGTGATGTTAATGAGTTGGAAAAAGATGATATAATTCTACATGACATAGTTCTGCACTCCAATATCAAGGTCTTAGTCATAAGCAGATTTGGTGGTGTGACATTGTCTAGTTTGGTCAATTTATTTTTAAACTTGGCTCAATTGGACTTATACAATTGCAGAAGATTGCAATATCTAGAACTCGCACCGTTGCATGTCAAACGCATCAGCATGTATAGTTTACCTTCCCTAGAGTGGATAGTCAACGACAACAACAATGGTGATAATTCATCAACATTTTGTGCATCACTCACCGAGATAGATCTTACTAAACTACACAATCTTAAAGGATGGTGTAGGTGTAGTGAAGAAGAAATGTCTAAGGGTTGTTGTCATCAATTTAAGAGTCTTGAAAATTTAAGTATTTATGAATGTCGTAATCTAATTTCCATTCCACGACACATAGATATCAAAAAAATAACCCTTGTGGCAGTCACGGCGAAGATATTACAACAAGCAGTCACTCATTCCAAAGTAGAGTTTCTTGATGTAAAAGATATACTTAATTTTAAATCTATAAGTGGAATCCTTCAACATCTCACCAAAGTGTGTGAATTGAATGTCAAGAATTGCATGGACTTCGATCCGTGCAATGACGAAGATGGTTGTTACAGCATGAAATGGAAAGAACTCACAAACCTCAAAGTGTTAACGTTTGAAGGAATTCCAAAAATGAAATATTTGCCTGAGGGGCTTCAGTACATTACCACTTTACAAACTCTAAGAATCGAAAGATGTGTCAACCTTATATCTTTACCTGAATGGGTAACATCACTGCAAGTGTTAGATATCAAAAGATGCCCGATGGTGGCGGCTCTTCCTGTAGCAGTGGAAGATCAATAGGTTCGATTTGCGATTTATCACATTCTCCACGTGCGGTGGACAAAGTCAGGCTCTGTCATCAACTGAGGTATGGTTGAAACTATCTATTTCTATTAATCCAAATTAACGACGTTTACCTTCTTTGATTTTAAAAAAGTTCTCTTTCAATCTAAATTAATAGGTGTGATTTGTTGATTATTCCATTCCTTATCTAATAATATGTTGTTGTTTTGCTATATGAAGTTATATTGGAAGCTTGCTTAGGGAGGAATGCATCAGCAATTAGTGTGACCAAATAAATAATTAACATCCCTTTCTTTGAGGTAAGCATGTGAATTAACTTACATTAAGTTAGTATTAAGATTGTCTATTAGTTTTTCATCATGATAATAATATGTACTATTTTCATTTTTGCTGGCAGGTTGAAACTTATGCTGATTGTACCAATGTCTCATTTCAAGCTAACTTCTCAAGAACTAGAATGTGTCTTTACTCTTACATTTTTTAAGTGTCACTCGCATAAAATTGCAATTTTGCTAGTCTCCCAAATGTGTTTATCGAGTTACACTATAAAGGGGCTGAACTATTTTTTGTTTTTAGCTGAGCTTATAAATATGGTTTGCATAAATTTGATTATATATTCAAATTTTACCTTGCCTTGTTTGCTAAAGAAGTTAGAGATTTTCGCTATACAGTTCTCGGCCATCATGATTTTGGTTTAATTGATAAGTGATAACTATTGGTAATATTGTGTGGTTTCTGAGTTTTACCAATATGCATAACTAGTTAAACTTCTACCATGCTAAAGGTAGCACGAGACACCTCTGATTTAAGGCATGTCCGGTGTCCGACATGTGTCACATATCCAACACCGACACATGTAAATATATTTAATTAATTAATTAATTTATTTTTTGAATTATTATTAGTATCGATTTGGTGTTGTGTCTTATTTCTGTGTTTGCATCGGTGTTTCACATGTGGTTAGTGATACTAAATAGACTTTTAAAAATGAGTATTGCGTCTAACTCATCCTTACAAAACCGGTTTGTAATGTGAGAATTGTCTTTACTTTATATCTTGGCCATCTCACAACTTCTTAACATAGACATACACGGGATGAACAATCTATTATTTAAATGGATTTACAATTATTATTTTCTTGCAACTATATATGTTTTTGTTTTTCTAAATTTTATTGTAACGCAAACAAGTTATGATTAAATCTCAGATGAGGGGAAAAACACCTTAGCTTAGGATAAATATGTCCAAAGTCACATAATTCAAGATGAATATTGTTCAAGAAATTAGAACTTTATTGAAAAAGAAAAATAATTAGAAGTTCAGCTTTAACTCAAATTTTATGTTTGGCGAAGTTAAGTTAGAAAATTGATGTAGTTTATTATCAAGATTGGATGATTTTAAACACAATTAAACTTAAAAGGACTTTAACATTGTCCTTGGAAGGCAATTTAAGTTGAAGAAAAATGATAATGTACAGGATGTTGGTTCCGAGGTTAAAAAATCGTTTAAAATAATTTTTTCAGCCACCGAAGATATTACTGGATTGAGTCGCGTATTAGGTCGCTTTCTTTAAGACGTCTCGCGGCACTGCCCAAAATTGTGCAAGGCAGACGATCAACCACGAAGTCCCCAGGATAAAACAGCCCAGTTCTACTGATACCGATAAATACTGCACTGTAGATATCGGGCAAGAATTACACCCTCAATATGGTACTAAAACCAGTGCGCTATGGTTTTAAGTCCATTATAATATGATGCTATGACCACTCTAATATGATACTGAGACCATTCTCATATGGTACTTGGACCATTCTTAAAACAAAAGGAATATGGTATTATGACCATTCTTATAAGTTTGAAGGAACTAGTGATATTATCATCACTTCTCAAAAACGAATTAATACTAATACTTGTATTAGTATTACACAATACAAAGAATAAACTTTATTCTTCTTTAAATAATTTGGAACAAAATTTAAAATTAATCTTTCTAACTTGCATATCCATATAAAGAAACCAATTGCTTTATTACGGACGGACATATGAAGATTGGTTGATAGGATAAAAAATAATTTCATAACCTTTAAAAGGTTCTTCACAATTCTGAATTTTTATGTCTACATAACATACTTTCAGAAACATATAAGTGAAATATGTAGTTAGAAATATATGAACCTGGTGAGGAAAGTTCCCGTTTCATCGTACCTATGAAGGATATAGATGTTGATTTCTACAATTGTACCTTCCTCTTAATTCTTCTCCTTTTACTTTAAGCTCGTAACTTTGTTTCTCACATGATATCAATGCTATCATGGCTAGTAAGAAAACATTGTGCTATGTGTTTCCTAATAGCAATGATGTAGCTTGATCTTCTTAAACTCTACAAGCCAATATTGTTGAATTCCAATGAGTGCTCAAGGCTAAGTGGTTGGTGATGATTGTTCTCCATAGGTCCAACCTTCACATGCTGTCACTTGGCCTTTTTTCTAAAAATTATCTGGCGGCTGTAGTGTGAGCTGAGTAAAAGAATAATAACTAATCTCCTTCTTAATAGGAACGTGCAGTTTTTCTCAAGTAAAAATGCCATCAACTTATGTCCTATAAAATTGAGATCATACTCATGACTCAATTAAGGGTGATGTGATGTGGCCGAATATTTAGGAACACATGTTATGACTTTTTCTACTACTCTTCCTATTATTTAGTAACTCAAGTGAGTTCACACAACATAGAGAATGTACTAATAATAATATGTAGAGTCTACTTTTTATTATCTTTATTCTCAAAATACACACTAGTATATAATACATACTAATATGTTCTACTACCCAAAGTGGGACTCAATATTTTATTTTCAATTCACACATAAATGTGTTCTATGTTCCAACACAAGCTAAGGGATATAATGTTATGGTTGCCCGTGGGTTCAATTTGGAAATGGATAGCAAGCACTCGGTTATCATGCCGTCAGAGTATAGTCAATGCATCAGAGTCGTCTGATTAAAATTAGACGGCTAAGATTTAAATACATCATTAATTTTTTAAAACAATTAAAATTCTAATGTTAAATCTAAGTTATCCAATCTTGATCAAATGATATTAATTCAACTGAATGCATACAGTCACGGGTGCACCTAATAGAGATCGGTTGCCTTTTTGTTCATCGAATGGTGTGTCCCACACTTATCAATTAAAAACATTTGTGTCACAACATAAATTTTTACCGTGTTTAAAAATGGATCCAGATTCTGTGTAGTCACTGACTTCATGCAGTCATTGATTCGTGATCGTCTAATTTTGATTAGATAGTCTATAATAAAAGAATATCTTGATATTGTAAAATTTTAAGTTTTAGTCATAAAATTTTAAAATGTTTAATTGAGATGGCACGGTCAAGAAACCGTAGAACTGCATACAATGAGTCGCTGCACAAAATTCAAATACGTTTAAGAACACAGGGCATGATTAGTGATTTTCAAAGAAGTGACGGTAGACCGCTCCTATAGCAGTTAGTCAAGATGCAAATAATCAATTTTATGGTATTCATATGTTTTAGTTGATGTTAACTATTATTTTTTTCCGTTGATTTTTGTAGTTTCTAAATACACACTTAAAAATCATAGTGAACATGTAAAGTTCAAAGAATTGATCCACAACACCATCAATCCTCATGCACTACCTTGAGAGAGAGAGGGAGATGAACAAGCGAGAGGAAAGAACCTCTCATGGCGGGCAATACGCATATAATTTACAATCTGATATGCACTTAAAAAAAAAAAATGGTATGCATCAATTAGGATTTAGGAGACCCAATATTTTGGGGTTTTAGTCAAGCATCTGCATGTTAAATATATTATTTTTCTTTCACCATCAGTTTAATCCGATTCAAGGGTCAGTTTTGACATGTGGTTCCAGCTAGTGGTATACGTGGGCCGGATTGGGTTGTATTTGGCCAAAACCAAAACCCGAACCACATAGGGTACTCCGGATTGGGTCCAACAAAATAACGACTCGTTACAACATTGGGCCGGATTGAGTAAACCCACTAATTTTCGGGTTGGGTTGGGTAGTAGGTTACCCAATTATTATTTTATTTTTAAAAATTAAATAACTAAATGACAAATCATCGTATTTTTTCATAAAAATAACTCGATCATTGTATTTTCTTAAAAACTAGTCTAACATATTTGCACTATGAAAAATAACCACTCATTTTGGTCGGATAAACCTACTAATTTTCGGGTTGGACAGTGGGTTACCCAAATAATTTTTCTATTTTTCTTAATATTAAATGACTAAACGAGGAATCGTCATATTTGTTTTATAAAAATAACTTAATCTTTTTTATTTTCTTAAAACATGATGTAACTTATTTTCACTATGAAAAATATTTAGTATTTTTATAAAAAATATTCAAAAAACTATAATACTATTGGGTCGGTGGGTTTGGTCCGGTTTTGCCCGAAACCCAATTTTATTTACGGGTTTTTCATTTTTGAAATCCATATCCACCCAATTACCCGAACCAACCCAACTTTTTGGGTTGAATTGGGCGGGTTTGGTTGGGTCGACCGGGTTTGCCCAATCCATGTACACCAGCTCCATTCCAATCGCAGTTGCGGAAGATCGAACTGTAATCCTCCCTACCAAATTCAACGTCAATCGCCACTGAACCAACTAACGATTGATACTATAAGAAAATTCTTATTATTTACTAACAAAGCTATAATCGACGGCTTATAATCACGGTAACTTATTGGTGGTTTAACGCCTAAATAAGTAAGATAAAAACCTCACAAAATGAAGCATGGCATTAAGAATGGAAATGATACTTTAGTAGTAGTTTTTCAAATGCTACGTCAATTGTCGAAGGAGGATGCAAATGTGATTGCATGTATTCTTTGGAGTATTTAGAAGAAACGAAACAATCAAATATGGAATAATATTACTGCTCAACTGGCAAAAATGCCGAAATTGTTAGGCCGGACGTCGTGACCCGGGTTCGAACCCGGGATCTCACAATTATTTGTGAGTTTAATTTCAGTGGATTACCACTTCTTCTAAGACCAAAAAAAAAAAGTTTTGTTTTCTCCGATGCTAATACCATGTAGCAGTAGTGGAATGTAGTTGTTACGCCAATTTGAGACCAACAACATGGTGCAACTAGTATTTGGCGAAAATTGTTGGTTGGATGTGTAAAATACATTGATTCTTCCTTTCCGTCTCATAATAATAAAGTTGGCGTCGACATATTTATTATAGATAATCAAGGTGTTTTCGTTCTAGCTAAAACCGAGTGATTTGCTTCCAAAGAATGAAGTGCATATTGGAGATGCACTTGGACTTCTTACGGTGCAAAACTAGGTTCATGAACTTAACTTAAACCCAATGGAATTCGAGATAGATTTGAAAAGAGTGGTTGATAGTTTTCAGAGAGTTTGGTGTAATCGTTGAATATTGTAAATCTATTTTTTCAACTATTATAAACTCCAATGTAGAGTTACTGTGAAAACAAGCAAATGGGGCATCCCAAACTTACTAAAGCGGTCATATTGTCGGCTAATTTTTAAATTTAAATTGTTAAACTGCAATTGATATACCAAATTATATTAAACACGTTTTAATTAATAAAATGCTATATATAAACACATTTTTGTAAAAAAAAACTACATTTGCTTTCTTTGAGGGAATCAACTGCATTTTTTAATATGCATAATATAATTCATTTAATTTCAAATGAAGTTATTCTTAATTTCAAAATTCATAACAGTCATACACTGGATACAACCAAGCAGTAGTATAGAAATATTGTAAAAAGTACTAATAACTCCAAATAGTCTCATATATTTATGAAATTAGAATTTAGAACTTTTTCATTTAGAACTAAACGTTAAACATTGCATTTAGATTTAGTCAACTTAGGAAGAATACAATGAGTTAAGGCCGGTTGGTCCGAGAAATAATAACACTTCTCTTATTGACATTTGTTGGTGGCGGCATGATATGTGTATGGAAAACTGCCACTTGGTATGGTAATTCAGCTGTCACTATCTTTAGTCACTATTTACACATGGCAAAATAAAATATCTCTTTCTGCACTTACTCTCCCATTTTTAATCAACTTTTTGTTTAAGGTATTTTCATAAAAAAATTAAGAAAAATGAATGAATAATTTTATAAAATTGTCTTTGTTAATTAATATAGGATTTTCTTTTTGTTTACAATATAATAGTAGAGCTGATGATCGAACTCAGAATCTCTAACAATCCACTGGTGAACCCTAGGACAAGCAAACTTGGACAGTTGTTCGGGCTCTGTCCAAATTTTTTGGTATTTTTATGGGTAGTTTATTGCAAAACTGAAATT
Organism: Trifolium subterraneum; assembly: GCA_951799995.1. Classification (NCBI taxonomy): domain Eukaryota; kingdom Viridiplantae; phylum Streptophyta; class Magnoliopsida; order Fabales; family Fabaceae; genus Trifolium; species Trifolium subterraneum. The sequence goes on along the minus strand of OX637465.1, from coordinate 45,252,747 downwards.
TTTAGAGGTTAGTGTAGGGCAAAGCTAAGCTTTTTGTTCAAAAATTAGATTTTTAGGGGTTAGTTTAGGACAAAAATGAGATTTTCTGTTTGACTATTTATAAATTATGTCACATGCGAAATTTTGTTCAGGCTGTATAATATTTCTGGCTATGTCTTCTCTCACCACTAGACCAAATATAGTGGCTTATTAATTAATATATGATTAATTCTTATTAGAATAAATTTACTATAAATATAAAAACTTTAAAATAATAAACATGATTATAAATTAGTGGTTAAATAAAAAAAGATAAATCAATATTACTTTAAAATAATAAAATGAAAATTAAGAATTCCACCTGACAACTTCAGTTGTATTATGTTTGATTTAAAATTGTTCCTTATACTAAACAAATTGGAGTTCAAAAGATTGGACAAAAACTAAAATTCTTCTTTCGCAATGAAGCACAGGGAAACTTTTTGTCTTCCGTGCAGGTTATCAAAAATATCAAAATAACAGTTTATCTACCAAACATCGTGCAAGACAAAATTTGTTTAATACCTTAAACTTTGTCCTATGCTATACGGGTATCGGTACGAGGTACGACATTTTTAGAAAAATTAATGCACAGATATGAGCATAAACTAAGGTACAAGTACGTACATGTACTAGTACGGATACGTACCTAGTACTGGTACTCTCTCTCAAATGAAGTTTCCCTGTATCATAGATTGCTGATCAATGTTTCTTTTTCTTTTTTTTTTAATTACACGAAAAAGGAAATAGTAACCACAAATAATAAACAAATGTAGAGAAATAAAAGATGATAAAGAAAATGGAGTGTGTCCATGTTTTAACGGTCAACCGTAGCGTGAAAGTAGTGATCTCACTAAGCGTTTTTGCTGATAGCAAAAAAAGTCGTTGTGAGTTTGTAACCGAAGAGTAAAAGAAGAAACATAAGTATGAGAGATAATACATTCGTATTCCCAAATTACCCTTACAGTTTCAAAACTATGAATCAAAACTAAACAAGCTCATATCATTTTCATTTTCATGGCTGAGAGACTCACTTGTTGCACTTGAAGCCATCATCCAAATCAAATTCATTCATTTTAATTTCGTCTCGTTCTATTATATTCGGTTCCATTCCATCTGCACCGGTACATACACAAACCTTCACTTCTCTTATTTTCTCCAAAAAAGAAACTATAAAAAGAAAATGTCCCAACAACGAAAAAATGGTCACTCTTTCACGCGGCGGCGGATTAACAATCATGTATCGTTGCTTCGACGATGCATACTCCGCGCTCTACATCGATTCCTTGCCTGCTCCGGACAGAAGCCCGGTGCTAATTCTACGTACAGCATGTTAACGCCGCGTTCAGCATTGCCGTCTCCACCTCCGCCATTGGAATCCGATACCGGATCTTCTCGGCCATCGGTGTTTCGCACAAATGAATTAGACACTGATTTGGTTTCCCTCAAAATTAGCTTGTTGGGTGATTGCCAAATTGGAAAAACCAGCTTTTTGGTAAGTTTATCACATTTTGTTGATTTTTTTTTTGTTAAATTGAATTATTAAATAGGTTGAATAAATTAAGTTTTTTGATTAAATTTTTAATTTTGTTTTATAGGTGAAATATGTAGGAAATGAAAAAGAGCAGCAGGTAGGAGAAGAGAGGAAAGGGTTGAATCAAATGGACAAAACTTTGGTTGTAAGTGGAGCACGTATATCCTATTGTATTTGGGAAGTACAAGGTATGAAGAATATTTCATATTTTAATTTCATGATTTTGAGATAACTTATGATATAAAAAATATACATAATTTGATCAATGTTTATAATATGATTTATATATGAAGGGGATGGAAAATCAGAAGACCAACTTCCAATGGCATGTAAGGATTCAGTTGCAATTTTGATCATGTTTGATCTAACTAGTAGATGCACATTAAATAGGTAAATTTAATTATCCTATGTTAAATTTCTCTTGATTTTGGTAAATTTTTTTTTTTTTGGAGGAATTAATATCTAATCTCATAAGAAATTTCCTTTTTGTTTGTTTGTTTTGGTTTTCAGTGTTTTGGGATGGTACAAAGAAGCAAGAAAATGGAATCAGGTAACTAACATTAACATTAACATTTTTTGGCAGTAAATTAATTTCTGCATGAAATTTATTGGCATTAAATTTTAATTAAAAGTGATGTATGTTTTTTATGTTTTTTGTAGACTGCAATACCAGTGTTGATAGGAACAAAGTTTGATGATTTCATTCAACTCCCTATTGATATGCAATGGACCATCGCTAGTGAGGTAATCACTCCCAACTTCATTTTTGTTCTTTGCAAAGTATAATTTTATCAAAAAAGATATGCTAGTATATGTTTGGTCGAGCGGTGATTAACCATGACACTATTGTTAAAATGATAAGTTGCGTGTGTTTGGTTGAGTGGTGACTAACCACAAGATGCCTGCAAAAAGATAAGTTAGTGCGTATTTGGTTAGCGGTGACTATTCACATCATCACCATAATTTTAGAGTTCTGGTGTGATTTTGGTTTTTTCTAAATCAAGTGATGAGTGTAAATTTTTAATGAATTTTTTTTTTTGGTATAAAAGAGGGCCGAAGGTCCAACAAGAAACTAAAAAACTAAACAAATATATCTAGGCATGCAAGCTCCAGAAAAATCACTAAAAAGAAATTTATCGAGCTCACTAGAAGAGTCTTTCTACAAGCACATGAGGACTAATCATTTAAAAGTGTTTACTTTGATTTTCCTGAGGATACCTTAATTTTATTTACCTTATAGCCAAAATTGATTATGAGACTCTTTTCTCTTAAAAATTGTAATGGAACAGAAAATAAAATTTAAAACTCACTTAAGTATTTTTTTAAACCAATTATTTATTTTTTGTTCCAAACAATATTTTGGATAAAATGTTTGTCAAAACAAAAACTGATTGCCAATTACCAATAACCACGTTTTGTTCCAAAAGGCGTTCAATACCATTTAGAAGCTTATTGAATGATCTACTACTTATAAGACTAATAAATTTGGATTATGCTCTATTGAGAAAAGGTGAATAAGCACCACCAAGAAACTTTATAGTATTATTGTATGTGCTTCAAAATGTATCTTCATTTATTTATTGTTTTTTCTTAAAAGTATTGATTTCGGTTGCAACGTCGACTCAAAGTGAAAGGGATTGATAGGATTCTTAGCAGACAACACACAAAAGAGACTCCTAATTTTCTTACACGTTGCTAGTTGACACTATTAATTTTCTTTGTAGGGTAGTCACATTGAAAATAATTTTAATGGTACAGTGTTCCAATTAGAATCAATCATCTGCATAAAGCTTAGTGGTACCACTTGTGGAACCCATTCCCATCCATATTCATAAGTAAACCACTGATTTTGTCTATTAAGAGTATGTTGGAAATAATAATGTATTTGACAAAAGAGCATTATGAATTTTTAAAAAATTTTAAGTGTGATTTTTATCAAATATTATGGTCACATTATAAATTCTATAAAAGTTACCATCTGTTCAGATTTCGATATCACAATTTGTTTGTCATAATTAGTAGGTCAATCACGTAAGATGTAGTTTTATAAAATTATATGATTCGTTATGATTTTGATATAGTCGCTATGATAGTCAGTGATGTTTTCTTTTATGTACAAGTGAGACAAGTCTTATATCATACATAAGTTTGTTTTTACTATTAGATCAAATAGTAGTTACTAAATTTCAATGTTGATCTTGTTATAAGATACATTATTTTATACTAATGATTTTGTTAAATTCGATGACAAAATTGGTAGATCGATTTAAATGATTATAAATATCGATTTGGGTCTGTGGAGGTAAGTAATCCATATAGTCACCACATGACGTTAGTAATCGTTAGATCGAGATCAAATAGTTCATATTTCAAGTTCAATATTGTTGTTCTTTTTAAAATCAAAACATACATTAAAATATGAATCATCTAATTTCGATCCAAAGTAGGTGAATGTCTGAATCTGCTGAAATTCAAATCCTATAAATATGGACCCCCCTCATAAATAATTATAAGAAATCAATGCATGTTTGGTGATCATTGAACCTAAGGCAGACAAGCTAACATACCCAAACTCCTATACCCATTTGTTTTGAAGCAAGTTAAGCAATTAGTAGATTTTGATGTCATGAAAATAACATTTTAATGTATGCTAACATTTGAATATTGAATTTACAGGCAAGAACATATGCAAAGGCATTGAATGCCACTTTGTTCTTTTCAAGTGCAACATACAACATCAATGTGAACAAGATCTTCAAGTTCATCACTGCAAAACTCTTTGATTTACCATGGACAGTTGAAAGAAATCTAAATGTTGGTGAACCCATCATTGATTTCTAAATGTCTGTGTACATTATTACATAGAAAATTATAGAATTTTTGTTGAAGTAATTTGGTCAAACTTAAATGTAAGTCAACCGGCCAACCAAAGATATGTTAGTCAAAATCTCATCACTCTTTGGGGCAATCGAGTTGTTAGATTCATAGACATGTCATTTTCAATGGAAATAACTATGTTCAAATTTCAATCATCACACAAAATGTGTTGTTTTACATGGATATCAATAAAAGTCTAGTTGGAAATAAAAGAAATGGAAACATATTCGAGAATTCGAGTTTTCTTGATTGACTGTGCATTTGACAGAATTACTATGTAACACTGTGATTTTGACAAAAATGTAATTACAACACTTAAAAATTTCTACAAAATCACGGTGTTACTATAATTTTGTCTAACTCACGGTGACTTTAAACATATTATTAAGGTTAGTGTGTACAAATGAGTCCATGGTGTAATTGTCTTACTTTGAAGGAATTGTCTTTTGTAGTGTCAAAAAGTGCTTAGGGAATATTGAGTTAGGCTTAGCCATGAATTTGTTCTCCTTTTGTTTCCTTTTATTTCTCATACAATTTTGAAGTTGTGGTAATCCAAAGTTTCTGCTGAATAAACAAATCATTTGACATGGTTCCTTTGTTTTTTTTAGACATCTTTAGAATTGATATAGAATTTCACTTCATCACTTAATTCTATGGAACTAATTCCCACATTTATTATGGGCTTTACAAATATTAGATTACACTCGATATATTTTTAGTTATGATTCCATGTATTATTTTGGTGGTGTAAAGATATGTTTTAAAATCAGATTTTTTTTAGCTTCTGCATCTAAAAAAATATGGGCCAAACGATTTTCACATTGCGTGCGCTTTACGTTGCGGGTAATTTTAGCTTGTAATTATTCCATGTATTATTTTTGAAAATATATCAATTTATTTTGTGCGAGATTCTATTTGTGTTCAAAATGGAGCTTGATTTTGTTTGTTTTAAATTAGATATGTTTCAAAACAAAATGATATTATTTTTTATTTTAATAGATTTGTTCCTATTTTTAAGGGCTTACTTTATATATATATATAATCTAGTGGATGATAAGGCACTTTTAATGTGAAAGATTGTTGTTCAATCTTTGCAAGTTTGTTTATTGAGTGAAATGCCAAATACCCTTTGAAATTTCAAAATTCGTTAAATACCCCCTTGAAATTTGAAAATATGCAAATACCTCCCTGAAATTGTAAAACTTCAATCAAATTGTCCATTGTTCCGTTTACTCCGTCTATTTTGAGCCTTCAAAATCACATTGTTTGAGTCTTCAACCTCCTTGCAACCAAGTGAACAACAAGGAACCAAAACAACAAAATTATCATCACTAGAATCATCCTCGTCATCATTATCATTGCCTTTAAAATCAGAACCAAGAGGTTCTAACCACCCAATAGACCAATCTGGGTTATCAGATTCAGAACCAAACAAGAAGCACTCATCACCAACATCATACTCTTTATCAATTTTTGTCTCATCCATCTTTTCCTCGCTAAAATAGGCTGAGTAAACGGAGCAGGGGGCAATTTGATTGACGTTTTAAAATTTTAGGAGGGTATTTGCTTATTTCCAAATTTCATGGGGTATTTGACGAATTTTGAAATTTCAAGGGGGTATTTGGCATTTTACTCTTTGTTTATTCATATATTGGTCTATTTTATTTAAAAAAATAAATGAAAAGAATGTACTGGTATAATATTTCGAAAATTTGAATATACTGATATATTACATTAGGTATTTAAATTAATAGGTAAATGACAAAATGAATGAATGGGTATATTATAAGAAGAAAAAAAAACCTAAAATTATAAATTTCAAAAGTGAAACAAAACACATTTGAACATGTTAAAAATCAGCCAGCTGAAATAGAAACATTTCACCTTTCAGTTCACTTACCTCCGCTTAAAAACTATCCCAGCCGTCCATTATTCCCTTGATCCATGCCTTCAACCCCTCAACCAATCAGATTCTACCTTTCGAAATTCCAGTCACATCAGCATCGCGCCAGAACCTCTCACCAGCCATTTGACCGGTCTCCCCTCTAGTTGAGCCGATTATGGACTATCAAACCAAAACCTTGTGAACAAAGTATCATCTCCAATTGTAAAAAGTCTATTATTTGGTGGATCCTATAAGGTTTAGAGTCACAATATCTTAAAACAACTCATTCATTTTTTATTTTAATTGTACAACTTAAGAAATTATATCGGATGCCACGACTTTATAATACGATGTCTCTATTTTATTCATATTTTATTGGGTCAAGCAATTTTGCAAAGATAATAAATATTAGGACAAATAGATATCTTTTTTTTGACAAATAGATATCTTAACCAAAGAGAAAAACAATAAAAAAAAAAACACGAATATATATTAAACATTAGACTTAAATGCTTTGACTTCCCTATTTTTAATTTTTTTTTTTTAAGTTTTAGTGCCCTATTCTAAAAACCTATTTTTTTTGTCTTTCTATTTCAATTTTTTTAATTTTTGTCCCCAATTTGATTTTGTATTCAATTTTGATGATGTGGTAAAAATACTTATGACATGATAGATGTCACATAGATATAACAATTATGTGTGGCATTATTATTTATTTTAATTTCAATAAATCTGTTAAAAATATTTTATTAATAAAATAAATAACTTAAAAACATATGTTAATAAATTCCTAAATCCCAACAACTTCTTATCCCACCTTCTTCAAGCATCTTTTAGCCTTTCTTTCTTTTTTTCTTTCAAAATTTCACACATCATCTTCTAAATATATTTTTTAAACATATTATCATTAAGACTTTAAAATATCATTAGTTTGATTATTTTGCTATTTAATCTTTTGTTTAACTATTTAATATTTAGTTTGAAGTTATAGATAAATTAACAAAAATTAAAGACTAAATAGTTAAATTATAAAATTAATTGTATTTTAAGGTCTTAATAATGATATGTTTTTTTTATAAAAAAAATCATTTAGAACGTGGTATACGAACTTTTATTAAAATATTTAATGTTATTTTTTCTATTATGCCCTTTAACTATTTATTACTCTCTCTTCTTTCAATTCTTCAATTTATATTTCTCATATTATTAACGACTTATACTTTAGTACGGAGGGAGTAATATTTTATGATTAAAATGAAAAATACCATTCCAACAAGTTCCTGCATGGATTTTATGGGGTATTTATTTAGTGAGACATAACCGGCGATGCGTTTTAGAGCTCGACGGGGAAGATTTCTTGTCCTACATATCTCTAAACTATTAAGGAATTAGAGCCACATAGTTCTCTTGTAAACCGACGGTATTAGTTTGTATTCTATGAGTATCAGGCTAGCAGGTTGCTAGACACGAATATTGTCTTTTCTATGTTTGGTGGAAGAAGGAACATGATCTCTTTCTGATGTCTTATATATAGCAGTGTCATAGGAGATAACAGAGGGAGTAATTGAGATATTATAGGGAGTCATGAAGTGATGGTGGAGTAAATATAGAGAGTAGTGGGCGAGTTCAGCTTCCACTATCCTCAAACTCTTCCTAGTTTTTAGGTCATGTTTTCCTTAATGGCTATTGCTTAGTCAACTAATAATTGCACCCCCATTGTATGAGTAGAGTATAAGGTCCAAAATGGTCATGACAGTCCAAACGCCATGACCAAATAGTACCCTGGAATTTCGCCCGAAACAAATTGTCACTGATAAATATTACAATTATGACTATCTTACACATGACAACAATCCTGTAATGAGGAGTAATTTTTCAGATATACAATAGTTTTTTACTTTTTTATGATTCAAATTCATGTTGCGAAACGAAGAGCTTCAATTCTTAAGGAGTGGTTCAGTCTTATCCTCCCACTTGTTCAGCCTCTTATTTGATTCTACAACCTGCAATCACAGTACACATTCATTAACAAATAAACAATGGTTTTAAAAATTTAACAAGAAATCAAATTGTTAGAAGAGAATGATGTAAAAGGGTAGGGTGTATAAAGTTTTTACCTCTTTATTCCAATCTGTTCGAAATGTGACCCACAATAAAATAATTGTTTGCAAAACAGTGCCACCTAGCATTCCCAACCATATTCCCTATTCACAAAAAACAATTTTAATATGAACTAAATAAATACAAATAATGAACTCTAAAAATAAAAATACAAATAATGAAGATTGTTTTACTCTATGCATTTTGCTCAATCATATAAAATATATTACTGAAATGTTAATTTTTTTATAAGTAGAGGTGGATAAATGAAATGACTGAAATTTGAACCTCAACCACATATATATATATATACATATATTGCAATGTCCGATTAACTGAAGTAAGTTCAAGGGACATCGAAATACATCTTTTAATAGAAAAATATACTACCGAAAAGTATACTTTCGAAAGAGAAAGGCAATTGTCAACAATGAAAAGTTTTTGGATAAGAAACTCATACCTTAGCACCAAGATTGAAATAAAAACCGAGAACCGAACCCAAAGGAATGCCAAGTCCGTAATAACAACCAACATTTACATATGCAACAAAAGTTTGCCATCCACATCCAACGGCCACCCCTTTCATGCATATAATAATATGAGAAAAAAATGTGTTATTTTTTATATATGTGTAAGACTACTGTCGGTCATTTTTAACAATTGACATTTTAAGTTTATCGAATAACTATCGATTTGTTCAATAATATAGACTACCATCAATTGGTAGGTGGTCAAATGAATTTGTTGCTAACAATCATTTGAATTTCTATAATAAGTCTAGTAATTAGAAAAATTAGAAGGTCACATTTTCATCTTTGTTTAATTTACTAGAAGTACACATTTTCGTCCATTTTGATGTGTTAGTTGTTGACAAAAGAAAAAAATTAACTTGAATTTTGAAGTTCAAATATGAGTTTAATTGTTGTGCACCATCGGTGTAAAGATTTTTTGCACATACATTCAATGATGTGTTGTCACATCATTTAATGTGACACATCATGTATTTTTAATTACCATATATGATGTGTCGATATATTATTGGATGCATGTGTAAAATAATTTTACACTGACGGTGGATATAAATTAAATTCTTCAAGTATTTGTTAACTATTCATTATTTTTGTCGAACCACTTTAACTTCTAAAAGAAAATGTCTATATATCATAGGGAATTGTCTTCAATAATTTAAGTATTCGGCTACAATAAACCATCTATTGAGTAGTTCGTTGTAGGATTTACTAATTAAAAAAAAGAAGGCAGAAACAATAATATATCTTATTAAAACTTATTAAAAATAATTAAAAAAAACTACTATTAGACAAATTTAAAAATCAAATATATGATGAAATATAATTAATTACCAGATAAGACAGGTTGAATGCCATTGAGGACAATGGCAAGAGCAAGAAGTGGACAAAGATCTGAGACAGCAGCAGCAACTTCTTCACCCTCTGTGAAGATATAGCTAATGATATCCCTTAATGCAAGCACCACAAGTGCTATAATAACACATATTATGAAAGAAATCACTGTCACAACCACCACAGAAAATGAGGCTGATTTCGGATTTCCTGCCCCTAATTCATTGCTCACTCTCACACTGCATGTTTATAAAATAACAAACACTTAGTCAAATAGATATTAAAAAAACTAATTTAAGAAATGTAAATGTAGGTATGGTGGGTGGCATAGATAATATTGTACGAATTTGAGGTTCAGAGTTCAAGTCTCGACAAGGAGAAAAACTAACATAATATTGTAAATATACTAACAACTAACAATTATATAATGTAAAATATTAATATTATATAATCTCTTGAGTTTAACTCAGTTGACAGAGACATTACATTATATATGTAGGGTGTGAGGTTCGAATCCCAGTCATCTCAATTATCCACCTTAAAAGTGAAATTTCTAACCACTAGACTACTTTGAAAAGAAAAGAAAAAATATCTAGTGTTCGGTGGATTCTAAGGTGAGAGCTCAATTAAGTCTTTCGTCAGTGTACCACTTTATCTTAACCGTTAGATCAAATAAGCACATATGATTTTATTAATAGTTACCACACTTGGGGTTCTCAAAAAACGTCTGATTGACTACTTGGTTGATAGGGTGAAATTTATCTTTTGGAGGTGGTATTTGGCAAAATACTCTGGTATATATCCCCTGCTCTTCATACGAATGGGAGGTGCAACCTATTTGGTGTTGAAGTCATTGGAGCTTGTGTCATGGTGAGTCTCAGTCTTGGTGGTATCCATGGAGTTGGAGCCTGCTTCTTGCCCCCCTCTCTCGTGGTGATTTTCTTGTTTTTTCTTCTTGTTGGTGCTTGTTTTCTCTGGAGGCTCCTTATATGTTTCTTTATGAGAGTTTTTGTACTCTTGTTTTTTTTGTTTGAGGTTCTCAGTATGTCTTGTATTCGAGTGCAGCTTTGCTCCATTTTAGGAGGCTCCTTTTAGTCATTTTCTCTTTATGGATTGATGACATGTGACAAAAAAATATTTCAAAGGCTGAGATTTAAAACTGAATAATCAGTATTTGTTTAATAATTTAATAAAAGAAAAAACAAAAAAGAAAAGGAAACACGTTCCCTTCGTCTTCATCAACTTTTCTTCACGGCGGTTCTGCAGATCCGATTAATGCGGCTTCATCGGAGGAGAGATTAGGATCAGATTTACTGTCATTTTGGGGTTCGGTAGGGGTGTTAGAGGGATTTTTGGTAGTGACGAAAAACACAACTTTTGATTCCATGTCGGAAGCGACGAGGCAGGGGGTTCGTCCACGAAGGCTGTGGTAGTAATTTGAGTGTTTTCTTCATATGTTTTGTCTTTGTTGGCTTGAAAGTGTACCCATTGAAAATGGGGATTTTAGTGCAAAAGAAAGAAGATGATGAAACTTGTGCTGTATCAAAAGAAGGGGAAAAGAGAAGAGTGACTGTATTTTTTTCTTCATTAAACTAAAACTTAAATTCAACCTTTTAATCTTGGCCTTTGATTTTATGTTTGCCACATGTCATAGATCTACACAATGAATTGGGAATAAATGGAGCTTTGCTAAATGGAGCATAGCTGCTCTCACGAGGCAGGGGGTTCGTCCACGGAGGCTGTGGTAGTAATTTGAGTGTTTTCTTCATATGTTTGCCACATGTCATAGATCTACGCAATGAATTGGGAATAAATAGAGCTTTGCTAAATGGAGCATAGCTGCTCTCCTTGTATCCACCCCTTTTTTCGCCCTTTTTGTATCTCTTTACTCATTTATTATATATTAATATAATTTGCCATTTTAAAAACATAGTTAGCACACTTGATTCACATTTTCTTCCCACAACATTCATCAGTTTCAACTGTTCAATAGAAATAATCTTAAAAATAAAACAACAATTATGCATTTGCTTCAATAGTTGAAAAACAATAATCATTAAATGGTTTTACTCAAAATAATAATAATAATAATCATTAAATGTTTGTTTGCGAGTTACTTCTTTTGTGGGAGAAAGAAATGTTTCTTTTTTTGTGAGAGGAAAAAAATTGGGTTTTGATGAACTGAAATCAAGAAATATAAAAGAATTAAGGGGAATCAAACCTTGCAGCTGCATTAAATCCAACTGAGATCATGAACGTCCATCCAGAGATTGTAGTACTGCAATATACAAGCTATAAGGTGATATGATCAAATAAATTGAGAATACAAAAATAAAAAGAAATTATTAAATTAATAAACTCCACAATTGAATCAAATGAAATATGAAAAAACATACTTTTGAGTGATATAAGACTGACACGTCAAAACTTTCTCATGCGAAGTATAACCACTCTCCATTTTTTGTTTGTTTAAGTAGTTTAATGGATAGAAATTCCATCCTTTTAAGGTGAATAAGTGGGATGACCATGGTACGAACCTTGGCCCTCTGTATATATAATGCAACGTCCTACCAACTGAGCTAAGCACATGGGACAACCACTCTCCATTTTTATTGCTTATAAAAAAAACTCTCCATTTTTATTTTTATTTTTTGAAACGGCAAAATTAATCACTCTCCCGCTAAATTATTTAAAATGTATGAAAGAATAAATAGGATCATTCTTTTATTCAAGATAGTAAAAAATATTTAAAGTATACAAAAATTCGAGTTTAATGAATATGTTATGTCAGTGTAAATTAATTTTGCATCGACTTCCAATAAAAATAAAATATTTTTTCATTTCATATAGCATTAAAGTAAGGATAGTTGGTGATTTGACGGAATATATAATTGTTATAGAATAATAGTGTAAAATTGTGGTCATATTTCTATTTTCTTCTAATAATTTCCATTTTAATCTCTATAATATATAAAAATGAATTTTATTCTTCTATAAAAATGTCCCTAATCTATAATATCTTTCATATGTGTTTTTCATCCCTGTAATATATGCGAATTTGAGTTTTCGTCCCTAGAAAAAATTCTTACGAATTGCCCCCGTAATATTAGATTCCTACAATTTTAGTCCATTGTTCGCATACATCACACAAAAGGCTAACACGACATTGGATCTACGGCTAGACCATTGTCATGTAGGATTTTGATGTTGACTTGACATTTTTTTGTCACTTATTATTTTTTATGTTTTTTTAATTATTTTTAGAGGGACTAAAACAAAAGGTTAAATACGCATTTTTTTCATGATTCATATCATTTTTGTTTTGCAACTTTCTACTGAAAGCCGAACTGAGATAGTGAAAAAGTAGACACTAAAAAGTGTGGTGTTGGATGGAGAGAACGGTGGTTGCGTGACAAGGAGAAAAGAAAAGGTCTTGTGAGAGGGAAAATAGAGGCAAAAATTGCATTATGAGAGAGGCATAAGAAGCAAAGACAAGGAATGAAGGATGTATGTGTATAGTGATGTGTGAAGACGGAGGTGAATTTTCTTATACAACGTAAACACTCATTCTTGTGAAACATGTTTGATTTTGTTTTGTTTAATAATTTTTTTAATTTGAAGCACTAATTATGTGTTAAAAGTTATTTGGTTTGGAATGAAGAGATGCAAATTGTTAGGTTTGAACGTTGAATTCTTTTTTTGGAATTTTTTTCTTTCTTGAAGATAATAAAAGGTTTTTGAGATTTATGTGTTTTAAAATTAGTCCATGGGCATTTACGTCTTTTCACATAATCTTTAATTTTTCTCTACGAGTCGGACAATAAAAATTCCAAGTCAGCATTTCTTGCATGCGTGACAGTGATCAAGTCAATAAATTCTAACCACATCAAACTAATACGAAGAAAAATTGATTTTACAAGAGTAAAATGAAAAAAATAATAATTTATGGACGAAAACCAAAACTTACTCCTATCATAAGGATGAAAATCGAATTTTGCCTTGGAAATAAAAAATAACAATAAGAGGATATATCCTCATTGATATATTTTCAATATAATCAATAATAAATTTTATCAATAAATAAATAAATAATAGAAAATATTAACTTATAAACGATAACATATATAGTATTAAATTTTAATAAAAATCAATCAAAACTATATTTTCTTTTACAAAAATTAAAACTATATTAAAAGTTGAATTTCTTTTAACAAAATTGTATTTCTTTTGCAGCCGAATTCTAAAATTACCAATGTATATGAGAATTAGAGTATTAATACAAAAATAATTTGAAAACGACATTTATTTTATTTTTTTAATGGCAAACGACATTTATTCTAAACAACTTGTTTTAAAAATATACTGTAACAATTATTATTATGAGACAAAATCATCATAATCATTATTGGAGAAAATGACAAAATGGACAAAGAAAATGGTTTTATTTAAAGAGTTTGTAATTGTATTGTTATTGTTGTCTTAGAACAGCACTTCACATGGAATTTGTTCGTTTCATAACAGTGACAGTAACGAACCACAACATACTTTTGCTCTTCAATGAAGTACAAAAGTCAACAGTGGTCATTTTGGCATTCTAAAGAATATATTAAATGTAATAATTTTTGGAAAAGGTTATTTTATTCTTTATATATGGTCAAGTTTTCTCATGATTTAGTTTTTATTTTTATTTTAAATTTAAAAAGCAACCAGTAAAAATTGGATATATGCCAATGCACAAGAGTTGTCGACTGCCTAGTTATGGCCTTCAAATTGGATTCCTCCACAGGATTATTATAGTATATATTCCATTTTCTAGAATTTACTTCAAGATATTTCAATTTTTCTACTTGAGATCCTGTTGTTCTTTTTCTTTCACCACTCATATCTGATCCACTGAACCGTCTAATATGATTTGGGAGTCAGTTTTAGTATAAAATGGTTTCAATTTCTTTCAATTGCAGTTGCAGAGGATCGAACTATGATCCTTTACCAAATTCATCGTCAATTACCACTGAACTAACTAATGATTAATTATTTTTATTTAGTTTGAACAAAATTATTTCATTTCCACTAGGCATGATCTTAAAGATTAAAATCAATTATTATTATTTGAAGCAGCCGTCATCACCTTTCTATCAAACAAAAATCTTAGTAATGATGACACAAAATCTACCTTAAAAGAATAAATAAATAAATAAATAAAATATGTAAACAAACAATAATAAATAATAATAATAATTAAAGATTACTAATAAGGTATCGTAAGTATAGCTCAGTTGATAACGGTGAGAACTGACACGTCGTGGTTCCAATTTGAATTTGAAACTTCACACTTCTTCATATTTTATTTGATGTTTTAAAATCCTAAATATAATATTATTCATATTAAATTTTTTAAAAAACATATGTGCAACTAATTAATTAATTTTCAAAAATTTGTTTCAAACCTCTAAATTTGTTCGGTTGGCCAGGTAAAAAATGTCCTCAATAAATACTAAGTATAAATTAGGCTTGCTATTATTAAGAAATTATAAGCAAAAAATTATGCATGCTTCATTTGGATATAGAACTATACATGTATCAACATATTGTGAAATAAAATGAACTTACCAAATAGAAAGAGAATCAAGAGCTAATTCAGGATGAGGAAGTAATCCAGCAAGCAAAACCAAGATTTGAAAATACCAAGTCTCCAAACACAACATAACAGCTGAAGCAGCTGACAACTTAAAAAATTCTGGCAATCCTGAAAAAGCTTGGAAACTAAATCCATTCCAAGTATTTCTACACTTTTCACTCTTCACAATATATACAAATTGTGCAATCACAATTATCCACCAAGAAAAACTTAAAACCAATGAAGCACCTAATAAACCAAGCCCAATTTGGAACACAACAATATAACTTAATATAAGGTGAATAATTAATGTGACTGAGGATATATATGCACTTGGTGCTACTATGCTTTGTGCTTGAAGAAATTTTTGGATTGGAAAATTTAAGGCATAGGCAAATATTTGTGGGATTAATCCATAGACAAAAAGTGATGCTGCTGATGCAATTTTTGGTGATTCTCCTAGAAATAATAATATTGGTTCAGAAAATATGTATATTATAGTTAATATTAAACCAGCTAATGTGAGAAGCACTGCTGATCTTTGTAAATATATTCCTAACATTTCATATTTTTTTGCTCCAAATGCTTGTCCACATAGTGTTTCAACTGCACTCCCCATGCCCAACTGTTCATAATATTACAAATTATAAAAGAAAAATTAATACATTAGTGATTTGGGAAATATACCAATTTAAAATTGATAGACACTAAAAAATTTATCACCAAAAAATAGAACTTTCAATCAAAATTATGGTTAAAATTAAAAATGAAATTCTCTTATAATTTCCTTACTTCCAATATTTAAATGACCAATATTAAATAAACTTTCATTCCTCGTTATTATTTGTGAATATATTTGTAATTATATTAAATTTATTTTTAACAAAAAAGTCATTTTGATTCTCTAATATGTTTTTAAGTAATTAATTTAGTCATCGAATTTGTTTTTTGTTGATCAGTTTAATCCATAAAATTATTAATAAAAGAGACACTAAAGATGTGTAAAAAAAAAACAATACTATAGACTCACACATATGAGGACCAACACTATTCTTTTTCCACGTTTATTTTTATGATCAATTTTTTATTAAAACATTTAGATCTATTTATTTTAGTTAGTTCTAGTGGCGAGGAATTCATATATTAAAATTAAAGTGAGTAACTGAAGAATTTTGAATTTAAACTTCAGGTGTTGCATATTGTGATGGTCATATTAACTAAGTTATGTGCAATATTTAGATCTCTATGATATATTTAAAATAAAAAATTTGAGCAACTAAAATTTATCAAAAAAATTAAGACTAAAATTCTTCATAACTTAAACTTGAGTGAGAGAACAAAAATATTTGATTAAACCTAAAATATAATACCACCTTTGGTCCTAAATATATATACACACAAAAAAATAGATCAACAGTTCTTGATATATATTTGATTCAAATTTTAAATCAAATATATTCATTTTTTATTTAGCCGATATTTTCTTATATTAGCCATGGGAAAGAGAAGTTCAGAAGTGGTGGGGGATTGTTGATTTAATTTATTGTTGTAATTAAATATATGAACAAACACATAGCAATAGTTTAATAAAATATTTTGCCATTCAAAAAAAAAAAATAGTTTAATAAATATCCTAGTACTAAAAAATAAATATCCTAGTATTAATTAAAAACAGAGAGAAGAGAGTTATTAATTAATACCATGAGGCCATAAGCAAAGACTTGGATACCAGTATTTCCAAGTGAAGCAGCAGCAAGTTCCAAATTACCAAGATGACCAGAAAATATTTGAGTAGACATTGACATCACATTGTTGAGAAGGTACACAATTACAGCAGGGGCAGCAAGGTAAAAAAGTAGCTTAAATTCAACCCATGTAGCATGTTTAAAGCGTTTAACAAAAGGAACACTTGTATCTGAAAGAATTCTTTCAAGTTCACCATTTGTTTCATGTTTTGAACCAAATGATGATAGTTGTGGTGTTGGAATATCACTAGGTGCTAACAAAGGTTCATCTATGTCTTTGTTTACTTCAGTAGAAGTAGCCATGTTTGTGAATGTTGGTTTTGAGACTTAATTAAGCCACACAAGCAAATGATTATATATATATATATATATATATATATATATATATATATATATATATATATATATTAGGAGGGATCCGTTGACTCCATTGACTTACTCCGCTTAATAACTCGATATCGGCATTATATTATTAACTGGAGTAAGTCAATGGAGACTTACTCATGGAGTCAATGGATCCCTCCTCTCTCTCTGTCTATATATATATATAAGTGATCAAATTACATCAGTGTAATATTTGACTAATATTATGTTACACTACTCAATAACGTTTTAACGAATACAAATTTTATAAAATTTACCTTTGAATTGAAAATTTATATCATATAAATCATTGGTGAAATTTTTTATAAACATTTAGAATTATTTGATATTCTATTAAAACTATAAAGATTCACAGTTTATGTATTTTTATTGAACACCGTATCCACATAAAATTATTATTATTATTATTATTATTATTATATATATACATGAAAATGATTTGATATTCTATTGGGCGGTGTTTTAAAAACCGGACCGAGCCAGTCGGTCGGACCGGTCGAACCGCGAATCGGAGGGGTCTCTGGTCTGGTTCAAATGTTGGACCGAACATGTAGTTAGATTAGAGTGAACCGCTAAAAACCGAAAAAACCGGCGAACCGGCGGTTTGATTGCGCGTGTCTTTTTTTTTTTTTCCAAATCAAAATGACGTCTTTTTTTTTCCTTGCAGAATTCTTTTTTGAAAGAAAATAGAAAAAGCTAAACCAAAACAAACAGTGTCTGGAACAAATATGTCTATTTGGAATTAAATTTATTATTAGACTCTTTGTTATTTTGTTTCTGTTGAATTAAACTTTGTTTAAAACTTATTTAGTTTTGTAATTTGTATTATTTTATTGTGCGTGATGACAATGTTTAATATTTGTATTTAAGAACTTGTGAATTGTAACATTATGATATTTTCAAATTTTTAAATTTTTTAGGTGTCATGAACTTTTAAAGAGACCGGGTCATCTTGTTTGACCGGTTTAATAGCTATAAAATTTTATTAAAGAGAGCGGTTCATCCATCGGTTTTATCCGGTTTGATTCGGTTTAGTCATGCGGTTTGACCAGTGACCCGGTGGTTCGACCAATAAACCAGTGACCCAATACCCTCACCGGTTCGATGACCGGTTCGGTTTTTAAAACATTTCTATTGGACTTGGTTTTACAACTTGGGAGATTCTTTGGGATGGAATTTTATCTTATTATGTGTAAAGTTGAGTTAATAATAGAGACACGAATAATTTTATATGATGGATGTTAGATATGTGTAGAAGATTGATTTGCATATAAAGTAGCAAATTATTACCATAATAATACAAAAACATGATTGGGCCGTCAAAAAAAAAATACAAAAACATGATTGGGTTATTACCATAAAAAAACATAATTGGGTTATGCACATGTCACATGTTTCATGTCACATGAGTTTATAGTATTTGATTACGGAAGAATTTAAACTCTACTATTGATCAATCATAATCAGTCCTAAAGTTTTTCATTTGTTTGTGAAATGATATATACGAACAAAGAACAAAATTAAGCTAAGGCTTATATGGACCACATATATATAAAAGAAAAATCCAATATATATCTATCGGCATCATAGGTGGAGCAGCTTGGTATATAGGAAATGTTTCGTGAACCGATTGATCCATTTAACCTATAGTCTGTGTGGGTTTAAAACTAATTTCTTTTGTGCAAATTATATTTTGGTCAGTATGAATTGGATAATTGAGATTGTAGCTTTTTTTTTGAGTAAAATAATTATAGCTTATTAGGGTTCAAATTTGTAGATTTGTGGGTAGGTTCATGATCCGTCTAACTTTTTATTTTAATATATTACCTATATATTTTATCACTTATAATTTAGCTCATAAACTGCTATCTCAAATCAAAATATCGAAAATATTTCTCGTAAGAAAACAAAAAAATTGTAAAAATTAATATAAAAAAAAAAAAAAACTCAACACTTTAATAGATATTCGAATAAGTTCGTTCGAAAGAAGAGAACTTATCTTGTGTGTTTCCCAAATTTTCTGATAAATACTAGTCAACATCACTAATGACAGGGAAAATTTCATACCTACAATATAGTACTCAAAATAAATACATAAAAGATAGCATTGGTCTCTTTTTCTTCCACAAAAAATTACATGGGTGAGGTATACTCTACTCTTTTATAATTTGAAGTTATTTACCCATCAATAAATGAGAACAAACCACATAATTAGATTTTCTTGTAGTGAAAACCACGGTTGGACGTATAAAATGTAATGTCGATCCTTCCTTTCTGTCTCCATCTCATAATAATAGAGTTGGCATTGACATATCTATTAGAGATGAACAAAATGTTTTTATTCTAACTAAAACTGAGTGATTTTCTCAAAAGATTAAGGTGCATATTAGTGAAGCACTTGGACTTCTTGCAATGTTTAACCGGGTTCATGAGCTTAGCTTAAGCTCAATGAAAGTCAAGTTTGATTTGAAAAGAGTGATTGATAGTTTTCGTTCATCAAAATATGACTTTACATAATTGATGTAATTATTGAACATTGTAAATCTATTCTTTCTAACTATTATAAAAAGTCAAGTATAGAGTTTGTGTGGAAACAAACAAATGAGATTGGTTATATACCAGGTAAGACGGTTACATTGTCGGTTAACTAGTTTCTAGAATATTTTTTGTTGATCCAGAATAGGGCCAGAGGCCCTAGTTTTTAGATTTTAGTTAATATACTGAATTATATTCAACAAATCTAAAAATTTATAACAAAATAGGGACAAACTCGTCGTACATATAATTGCTATTATGACGAAATCAATGACGATTACCGTAATTCTACGGACACAATAAATCAATGTGGGGATATGTTTGCGCTTGAAACCAAATTAATTAAGCTATAATTAAGCTATACATATGGCTATTATTGTTAGTGTATACAAATTTCCACGAAAAAAATAAATTAATGAAAATGAAAGAACTGATGGATGATGTGTTACAATCTTATATTGTACTCATGTATGTGTCTCATGCACAAGAGTATAATTTTGAGTGGCAATATGAGTAACACATATTATGTTTAAGAATAATTTATATATAAATTCGAGATTAATTTCTGGTGAGAATAGTTTTTGGTTAAATTTTATTTATTTTGTGGTTAAACTTTGATTTATTGAAACTCTATTCTTCTGAGAATCATTAGAGGGTAAATACCAAGAAAAAAGTATAACTTATGTAAAAAAAAAGTTCAAAATTTAATTTTAGTCTAATAGCATAGACGCATAGTGACTAAATTTAATTTATAGAACAGTACCAGACAATACAAAACATAACAACACTGTACAAACGTTTAAAGTATTGAATAAATTTTGTGTTTGTATGATGTTTCGTGGGCAAAAAGTTATTTTGGTACCTTAGACAACTTGTGCATAGGAGAAAAAGTTGTCCCGTGGTTCAGTGGAGGACAAAAATTTTAGTTTTTGTCCTGTCCCTTAGTCTCAGTTTGTCCAGTACCATGAACAGTTTTAAAATCAAACACAGTACAACTTCAGTTGCCATGTCCTTTATTTTTTTAACAGGTCAAACGCACACATAGAGTTGTAACCCACAAAGTCGAGAAAAGTGGATGATAGTATCATTCGACGGGTCCGGTTACGGTGCATAAGGCCATATTTATGCACCGTGCATAAGCCCAACACAGTTGCTTCATACACCCCATCCATTTCTTCATACACCTCATCCCACCCACGTACTTGCTTCATACAACCCCAGCAATTTCTTCGTACACCTCACTCCACCCACGATCGGATGGTTGTGATTAACTTATGCACCGTACATAAAATTATCCTTTTGCATGTTAACTTGTGCCCAAAGAAGAGATGACATCAAGGATTTAAGACTTTTCAACACCACAACCATTAACACAAAACAAGAATTCAGTCTACCAAATTGACTTTCATTAGATTAACTAATTGACTTGTAAGATGATTAACTAATTTTTAGAAGTTTTATTTATGCTGCATCTCTAGTCAAAATTAGACTTGACAAGAATCATACTCAATCAAACCAACTACTCTAATGATACAACATCTATTTTTCGAAGTAAAAAAAATTGGATTATAGAATCCAAATTTTTATTTTTTTTTAACTTTAATTTGTGTTTTATTTTGTTTTGGTTAAAATGCAGTTTTGGTCCCCCAAGTTTCACAATTGTGCGATTTTGGCCACTCAAGTTTCAATTGTACGATTTTAACCACCTAAGTTTCACCATTGTGCGATTTTGGCCTTCCATGTTTCAATTGTGCGATTTTAGTCCCCCAAGTTTACCCCATTTTGCATTTACTAGCCCCTCATTGACTTTTTTGACAAAAATTTGCTTACGTGGCATTTTAAAAATAAAAATAAAAATAGTTTTAAAAATAAATAAATGTATTAATTTTTTTATAAAAGGTTTAATCATTATTGTTTTTTAAAAAAAACAGCTTACAAATTATTTTTAAAAAAAAAAATTTGTTGTAATTTTGTTTACTTTAGAAAATAGACTCCAAATAATTCTAAAGAGCAAAAAAGGAATTTTGGGGGCCTAAAAAAACATTGGGGGCCTGAAAAAATACTTTGCTCATCATCTAATGTTTTTTTTAAGACAAATCTTTTTTTAAAGAAGTATATCCTCTGTTTATCTTAGATTTGTCATTGGACAATTTATACATCATACAAAGTAGTTACGACTAGGATTAGAAGAAAAGAAAACAGACGATATACAGAAAGAGCTTCAGACAATTCTTTTTTTTTTTTATATTTATATTATTTCTCTATAAGGAAACATGTTTACAATTACAAAGAATATTGAACAATGATATATGGTAATACATTACAATCAATAAAAATCTAACATGATGGAAGATTGGATATGATTAAAGACTTCTATTCCTTGCTTAAAAGTTAAAGCCACAAAGAATTGCCAACTTAGCTGACAAAAGCCTGTGGCCAAAAATATACTTAAAATATAGAGAGCTTCTTGAGAAGTAGTATTGAGGTGAAGAGTGGAGGCAAAACCAAGATATTAATGAAAAGACCTGCAACAAATTCAAATTCAAATTACACACCTGGCAATGTAAATGCATAGCTATATATAGATAAAAAAATAAGAGACAAGACTGAAACAAATTTGGTGTCAAGGCCAGTCCAATCGTCAAGCGACCTAAGTAACGGCTTTAGTTCCCAAAATTTGGGCTAAAAAAGGCCTCAAATTTTTATTTTTTGGTTATAAATATATAATACGACAGTTAAATTTTAAGTATTTTTTAGTTGAATTGATAAAGTTAAAAGCCTTAAATCCTCTTACACGTAAGTTCAATCCTTGACCTTATTAATATTTACATTTTTTATTTGTTTTTATAAGGCCTCACAATTGAAATTGCTTTAGGCCTCTACACAAAATTTTCAATCTCAACTATCTGATCTTAAATTAACAATCTAGATCGTTTAAATTTGATTTAAGTATAGTATAATTTGAGTTGTGTGACATCAGATTAATGGACCAGATTGTTTATTGTGTGTAATCGCGTACTTTTTCTACACCAGGGAATCCGGGTCCTCGAAGATACTTATATCTTCCAATTATCTGTTCTTTTAAAGTCAAGAAAAATTGGACAGAAAAAAATGTTTGTATCAATACAGCAGTGTCGACGGTGATGCTTACCGTTTTGAGAAGACGTTGATGTAGGAAGCGAGGGAAGTTTTGTAGCTGCAATGCCACAAATTGAAGAAACAAATGCATAAGTTGTAGTAAAGAGAGCCGAGGAAAGTAATTGGTCACTATAGAAATGTTACAAGGAAAAGACAATCAAAGAAAAAACATGTTATATATGTGAAGCTTAGACATACTTCTATTGCATGAAGATTGTAGCGCATGAGACTTCGAAGGCCATGGAGCAACAATGTTGTCATTAAGGTCGCAAGTGAATCCAATCCCTGAAGTTTTATCGAATACTGCATCTGAAGGCAAACTAGGCAAAAGGCAGCCAGAATCTAGATCAAAATGAAAAGATTATCAGTAAGTTCACATACTACACAGCACTAATGAAAAGATTTAATGTTATAAAATGGTACCTTGCGAATTAACTGGTTCATCGATGTGAAAATCCAACGACGATGAACATTAATACACAGAACACGACAAGCATAAATATATCAGTACTAGTGGAAATGGTAAAATAGTAGTTTCATGAGAAATTAATTAAAGGATATATAGCAATACCAACCTTGAAGAGAAAAATCCTTCAAGCTTATGTGACAAAGATTGTAGACATTATATGAGACATTTTCTTTCTGTAACTTCTTTCCAAGTGATACAGCACATTTCAAGGCTTGAAGATTGGTCACAAAGCTTTGTTCTTGCAAATTGGACACATAACTTTTGGTTGCTTTGCAGCAAGTTGTTTGATTTCTTATCTGATTTCCACATTCTTTCACAATTCTTGTGACATTCGGAAAAACCAACGGGCAAACTGAGTAAATTTATTATAATAACATTGAAAATAAACATGTCAGATGTATGCAACTATGCTTCATAGAGCAATAAATTGGCCAAAAGTGCAATAATCAAACTTATGTAATTTATTTTTTTTATCCTTGCTCACCTTTGTTTAGGTTACAATTTGAAATTCCTCTAAAAACAGTATTTGCAATGGATGGATCGAGTTTTCCGGCCAGCCAACGTAAGACAATAATCTTACAATCATTAATCCGAGCTGTCTTCCGAGGCAAACTATGGTTTCCATTTGAATTCGACATATCATTCAAGGCAATTTTTCTAGCAGCATAATGTATTGCATTTTGGCAAACTTGTTCACAACACTCATTTACAAGATCAATTTTTCTACAAGCAGTTAGAAGTATAGAAGTGTCTACAATACTCTCGAATTCGTCGACAGATGCAACAGGACACGAGGCTTCAGTGAGATTTGATGGATGGATTGAACATATATGGTTTAGATTTTCATTTGCTCCTTGACTAACCAAAACTTTGTGAACATCAGAGAGGCAGTGCCTGGCATGAGTCGTGTTCAAAGCTAACACTCCTGAGTATTTACTTGACTGACCTATTAGGGTTACCAGCATGGCATCATATTGAGGACAACATACAACATTTGCCAAATAGGGAGCGAAGGAAGTCCAGCAATTTGTCGCAGTTTTGGTCATTATATCTTGAGTAGCAGAGAAATTCAATGAACATAGGCCTGGAAGTAAAAATGAAATTGATGTCATCTCAGAACACTGGAAATGTAATCCAAAGAATCTCAAAATAAAGGCTTAAATTGGAGTATTCTTCATTTTTCTGTCTCCGACAGGCAGAATGGCTTCTGTAGTTTTTCTATTACACAATGCTTAGGGTTATATCGTTACAGACTACAAAGCTGTGACTAACTACTAAGGTTCAAATTACTTGTTTTTCTATTTCGTTCATTGCACTTTCAGATCTAGTCACTATGCTACGCTATGAGTGTCTGCAACTGCAACACGTATCGGTGAATATGGTTTATACTCAACACATGTGCACTTTACATAGACACTCACAAAAAAGAATAGAACTGGTGTTTAAGCATCTCAACGCAACATTGAACTCAACAGTACTGCAATTTCACCACTTCGACAGTACTGAGTCTATTGCTAGTTTCATACCGAACCCTTCACCATTCCTCATCCATCATACTTATATTGTACAATAACTAGATTTCCTTTCACTTCAATATTCGAAAACATTTATCCATCTATCGTGTTCGGTATTCAACATGTGTCACAAGTGTCCGTGTCCAAAATTGACACGACACCAACAGTCCAACACATGTGATTACATTCGATTATTTTATTTCCTCAAATCATTACAATGTCAACATGTAAGGTGGTTGTGTTTGTGTCAGTACTTCATAGGTTTGGGGTCTAAGCCTCCCTAGGACTTGAATCCTGGCACCGCCCTGCTCTCATCTATTCTCTAACAACTACAATGTGTCAAAGGGTATTCAGAATTTTCCGAAACAAGAAATCAGTAAACAAAAAATTGCAAGGTCTAACATTGAAAAAGTTTAAAGGGAAAAGAAAACAATACCTGATAACTTAGGCACAGAGTTATTTGTGAAAGGCATCAATGGAGAAGGAGCTAAAAGGGGAATAAAGGGCTGTGGCTGTGTACTTGGGGAAATATCAGAAGGCAACACATCAACCTTGGTTTTGATAGAAAATGAATATTGTGCACCACTGATTAGAGAGCCTTGAGACTTGTTCATTACTGCAAATTTAGAGGATATTTTTAGCTTAAGGAGTTAAAATTTCAAGCAGAAATTGAAATAATCCTTTCTACATTGTTTTACATTGCAAATATTGTAAGTGTAATTTTAACTGCATCCTTCGCAATAAAAAGGTTTGATTTGTAACCGAAATTTGAAACCATGATTAAGATATAATACAATAGTAAACCACTAAAATTGAACTAGAAACATATTTGTAGTGTTTATGGGGACATGTGTGTTGTTGGGGAGACCGGGGGAGTTTCGGTAGCAACATGTCAATGTTCCAGGTCCACAAGCGAGGAAAATGCCACATCGTCACACAAAACCTTAAGCATTGGAAATATAGATCACCTCTCTTATATATCCAACATTAAACCATTCATATTCAATGTGGAACTAACCACTCACACTTAAATCAAGAAATATGTTCAAACCTCATGCAAATATTGTACCACACAGTATATTTGACATAGTGAAAACACAATTACATCATTAATGTTAGGTCAACGAGGATAGCTCGGGGATCATCCACATTAGGCCAAGAGCAACCACACAAGCAAGTTGGACACCACATCTTAACCAAAAATCTCAAGGCATTGGATTTACGGGTCCTCCCATTTATATATTGTTCAACCTTTACTTTTCCAAACAATCTGAAACTTTGAAACTCACATTCGGTACACAATAATTAATGCATATAAATTAATCTATTAGATATATCACTCTACTCAAAATTGAAGCACAATTCCAATGCTCATTGTAAAAATTCACAATTATATATCTAATAGAAAATATATATAGGGACCAAACCATAAAAATGCAAACTTAAAAGGCTAAATGACAAATGAAGTAATTAAAAAATTAAATTAGAAGTAATGGGTCATATATGTAAATATCAGCTAAATTAAGTAATTAACAACACATACATAGAAGAAGATGAAGAAGAAACACAGTAATCTTAAGAAGACAGCAAGAAAGCACTCCCTTCATATTTGAATCCCAAAATGATGAACATTAAGAAGGCTGCTGCTGCTGCTTGAGTCTTCAACTTAAAACCACTTTCTCATCACTTTCACTCACTCAAACTTTCACACAAATGAGAGAGAGAGAGAGTAGTGAGTAGCAAGCATTGCCAGCTATGTTATCAGGGAAGATCACGTGGAAAACACGTGATGGATTTAAATGCCAAGTTGAGTGGTAGATAGATTGGATAGATAATCTGGTGTTACCTCTTATCCCAACATTGAATGACATATTGCACTTTTCACCTGTCTGATGGAATCAAGAGGAGATAGGAACCGTTGGATTTAAGGAACCAAAACAAAGAACAATACATTGAAATCAAATTCTTTGAATAGTTATGGTAGACATCAAATAGAATTTGGATTCGGGGACAGAGCAATCATACAAATGTTGTGGTATGGTCAAGCAAGTAATTAATTCTTATTAGTTTTAAATTAATGATTTGTTTAAAATTATCTTTTTAATATGTATTATTTAAATTAGTTTTTTGGTTTTAAGTAATTTTAAATTAACTTTGCGAATAGTATTTTGTTTTAATTAAATTTATGCAGTAACGTAAATAGAGGGAGTTGTAAATCATATCTTTGAAATAAATTGAACAAATGAGTTCTTATACATCTTTCTCTTGAGATTAGTGGTTGGGCTGAATCCTTTTGGACCGAATCCACTTCATAGACTAGTTTGAAGATGGTTGATGTCAATCGTTTCTTTACATTTGTGGAAAGGTGGTACACTGAGACGTGTCATTTGATAAAAGGACGATTACACTTAGATGATGTGTAGTGTCTACTTCTTTCAACTAAGTGTGATTAACTTCACCTTCATGTATCAATGATAAACGATAGACAAGAGTGGTTATATGAGTTGTTTGATAGGCATCGTCATGCGGAGAGACATGATTGTGCTGCTAGGGCGCACAATTTTTATAGATGTTGGACTGTGTTAAAATATAGGGGGTTTATTTAGCAAGACTCACACATTATTTCGGGATCCAAATACAGACCTATTTGACAAAGGCCAAACGCGCAAAAGGAAGTTCAATCCAAACATGTTGAAAACGTGACTTAAAGACAAGACACCCATCTTTGGCAGGGCGAGAAGGCGACTCGCCCATGACACACATGATCCCATGATCTACCACATGTAACCACTTCATACCCACTATCCATTTCATTTACTTCCCACGATCTTTGTGGCTAGGAGCACGATTTCTGTATATATACATGTTCATCCCACGTTCCCCATGATCAGATGAACAATAAACACATGATCAGTGTCTAGGGGGAAAACGTGGAGATGAACCAGGAGAAGAAAAGGGCGGGAAGATTTTCCCTCATGTAACCTATAAATACTTGTGATTATAATGAATGAGAAGGTCCAATCTTTTGCGATTAATATACACATTTACTTTGTATACCACCTTAAGTTTTTACCAGAACAAATGCCCACTCGTTTAAATGCAAAATATCTACTGTTGTTTAGAAATTTGTCCGACTTTAGTAGATATTGTTGGGACTTTACTGCATATTGGTCACACTCTGTGAGTATTTAGGAGATGGCGCTATGTTTATCACTGAGCAGTTCAAAGGATATGCTACACTTTTACACTCTGATGACCCTAGAGTAAGATCCCCTCAAGCTCATAGTGAGTTTATCTCTATCAAGCTACAGCTAAGCTAAACCTAAGAAAAGTAATAAAGAAAGACAATAAAAATAAAAGATAAAAACATTCATTTCATTCTTTGTCCCTAAAGTGTGCAAAAACACTACTACCTCCGTCTCATATTATAAGCAAAAAAAATCACTTTTTCTTATCCCAAATTATAAGGAAAAAAAACCAACTTTTACCATTTTCAAAGTTTACTTTTACTTATTCTCATAAAACTAAATGCAAATTACATTTAATTTACTCTCTCTTCTTTTCCCCATAATCAATAACCAATAAAATTTCTTTTTACATCTTCTCATGAAACTTATTTCAAGGAAAACACAAAAAGTCATACTTGAAATTATCACATTTTACTTTTCTTAATAAGTGTGAATTTTTCTTATATTATGGAACGAATGGAGTAGCATAATGGAACCTAACTTATACAAGCTTAAAGTCCATAAACTCCAATCTAAATAACATGATATAATCAATACTCAAATAACAATATAAATTATACTCCTAAATTATTTAATTAACTGATCCTAATAATTATTTAATTAATACTACTTAATCTTCTATCAAACTAAACCCACTTGAATTGGTCTGGTGGTATTGGTTTGGGACCTAGAAATGTACTCCTTTTTAAGGTCTTAGGTTTAATTCTCTCTGATAATAATTTGGTGGACTAATTTAGCTTCGTGAAGAAAAAATCTTCAATCAAACTATAAGCTTATATTTGACGAAAGAGACAATATATAGAGCATAATATTTCTAAGTTTCACAATGTCTCAAAATTTGACATTGCCAAATATGAAACAATCTAAAGTTGAAAGCATAGTACTATTTGTCTAACACTGCATATCTGGCTACAAGGGTCCAACATATCTTTAATGAAAAATTGTAAAAGAAAATGCAAGTGGGTGAATATATCCCATGTGAAGAGATGCCCCATTTTGCTGGCATTTGCTAATATTTGTACACGTCTATGTCTAACACCCTTAAAATAAAAGGTCAACCACTCAAATATTTAATGTGACCAAATACATTAATTATATATCATAAATAAATTGTGTCCTAAATTTGAGAAGATGTCTTGTGAAAGTAAATGTCTACCTTGCTTTGCAGTAGTAATATCTTACTAGTCTTCACGAGATATTTCATGTAACTTATATAGGGTACACATAAATTTGATTTGGCACTTACGTTATGGCCACATTCATTGGAGCTATAAAAAAATCTTCTCTCAAATTCGAGTTATTTATTGTAACTATTGCATTTAACTGGTACACATTAATTGAATCAATCTAGATTGAAGGACTTTCAAACATTATTTTATTTTTAATATTTTGCTTTAAATTGATTTTTTTTTTCAATTGAAGAAAATTTTAGATGAGTTGGGTTATGGGTGGAGGCTCACCAGACTTGTATTGAGAAAAATTCAAGGTTCAAAAAAATGCTGAAAAAAGTATTGTTATAACTTATAAATTATATTACACGTCAACAAATTTCTCACTTAGTATTAAACAACAAACTTAATTTGAAATCAGGTTCTTGTAGAAAAAAGTATTTTGACAAACTTTGTCAAAAAAAGGTTCTTGTAGAATATGAGCATGCATAAGATGTGTTAACATGAAGCAATTAACTGATCCTTTCGGTTTTGACTTGAGTTGATAAAAAATATGTTTGGGAATTGGATTGTAAATTTTTTTACTATGCTTTATTGTAAAAGTGTTCAAGTGTTAATACATCAAATTTAATTATATTCAACTTAATTTCATAATCATGTTTATCCAAGAGTATAAGATAATGTACTTTTTTTTTTTTTTTTTTACTAAAAATAAAGGATATTCATTCATTCAAATTGATAGAGTACATGGATGTAATACAAATTCAAATTCGCTAAAAACAAAAAGGATGAATATGCAAACAAACTCACAGCATCCATGTTAATAGCATAAAACGGCAAATTACATAAGCATACAAATATGACTATATTGAAGTGTCTGGAATGTCCATGCCTCCAGATCTGTAGCGTTGATGACACAAAAGTCGACATCGGTTGGATTTGCACTTGATTGGATCTAATCCTTCAACCTGAAACAAATGAACACCGCACAAAGACGGGACAACAAAATACACCGCACAGAGACGGGACAACAAAATACACCGCACAGAGGCGGGACAACAAATAACACAAAATCAAAACAATATGTGAAAAATCACACTTATTTAATAACGAGAAAGAAAAAACAATTTGGAGGGGTGATTTTAGGTCAAATTTGACCTGAAATCACTCCTCTTTTATAAACTAAGAAGAAGAAAAAAATGTGACGGCTAGGGTTAGAACTTAGGAGAGAAGATAATGTACTTATATTGTTAATAGCTGGTATTCTTTGGCCTTAATTCTCATGTTAATAGGGGAAGGAGTCTCGTTGAACTTTGGTCAGAAATTAACTAAAATCTAATTAATAATTTTTCATTAAAATAATAATTTTTTCAAACAATTTTTTATATTTAAAATTTATTAAATATTTGAGTTCAATCACTCTATAAAAAACTATACAATATATGCAAAAACAATATTTATCTCTTTTTTGTGTCAAAAAAAAATATTTATCTCTTTTTTTACCGATTTTTTGTGGGATTGAAATTTGTTGTATATACATGCAGGTTCTTGACAACATGCACGTTTGACTATTTTCATTTGGTTTGCAACATATGGACCCACACAGTTGAAATGTGGGTTTGACCAATATCAAAATGCTAGACAAAGTCATTGAATTAATTGGAGTAACATTGTTGTATTGTATGGTGCTAATGTTCCATCAGCTCATGTTTACCGCTATTTTAGCAGTGATTAGTGGGCATTTAACTTAGAGCTTATTATGCTTTACTGTTTAAATTTATGTTGTCTCAATGCGGGTATAGTACCGGTATCGAATACGGGGTACGGTATTTTTAAAAAAATTAATATATGTGTATGAATATAAATTAATGTACGAATATGTACCCAGTACTAGTACGGGTACGTACCCGGTACCGGTACTCTCCCTTAAAAGGAATACATGTGCATCAGAGGTTTAAACTAATCGTATTCGTAGAAGTGAATATGATTGAAAGGTATGTATTTTTTTTTCTTCTTTCAAACCTGTATTTTTTTTACATAAATGAAATAGTAAAGTCATCATAAATTCACATACACAAACGAGTGAGTTGGGTTCGAATCCCGGCTATAACGTCCGGGCTAACAATTTAGACATTTTTTTTTACCAATTGAGCAACCACCTGTAAACGAAACCATACATATTTTATTAGAGGATATTTTCAGCACATTTTAAATGTAAGTCATTATGAAAATGTATGAGCAAATGCATTGAAAATTGAAATTT
Source organism: Trifolium subterraneum (assembly GCA_951799995.1). Taxonomy (NCBI): domain Eukaryota; kingdom Viridiplantae; phylum Streptophyta; class Magnoliopsida; order Fabales; family Fabaceae; genus Trifolium; species Trifolium subterraneum. The sequence continues at coordinate 45,220,890 of OX637465.1, read as the reverse complement.
TTAAAGAATTTTTTAAAAGCACTTGTTAGCGAGACTTTTTATTAAATTAGTGAGACAAATTTAAATTATATGATTATTTTACAATAATCCTTGAAAAAATTTAAACGTAGTACTTTAAAGTTGTAATATTGTCCCCCGAGTTATTAAATTAGAGAGACCGATCCCTTATGTAAATAAGTATTAAAATCCTGGATTCTAATCGCTATCGTGTCTCTATTAAGTGTTTACGTACTATCATGTGTATACACCGGGGGCCGACCTTTGCATGTCTCATGAGTCATTGCAGATGCCCTAAAAAAAGGTTTTAAAAAATTTACATAGTTGTGGTAGTATTAGAAACAGGGTATAATATAAAAAAAAAATTATAATTAAATTTTTTAATTATCGCTTAGTTCTATTTACCGGTTCAATTTCAATATTATATATTTGGTTCAACTTCATCGTTGTGGAGTTGATCAAATAGAACGAGAAATTTTAGGTTCTAATTTTGTTTTCATTCTTCCTCTATATGCTTTCTAAATTGTCTCCTAAAAATACGAAGTTTGAATCTGAGTGTAAGAAGCATAAGAAAGATTTAATGTGTTAACTAAAAGTGTTAGAATGGTTACTCTTTTTAAGTAGTTACACTACAAGGAAATTGAGGATTTGTTAGAATGGTTACTCTAATTAGAAGGTTGATAATAATACTAGCTTCAAGTTGTATTTTGATGTTATTGACTAAAATGTCTTTTTTGAATGTTATTTATAATGATGAATATTTTGTTTTGTGTTTTTTATTCTATTTAAATTTAAATAGAGAAAACCATTAGATTTGATAGAGTAGTCAGAAGTTTGGGTAGTATGTTAGATGTTGTAGATTAGATCCCCAGCTCCGTTGCAAATAAAAAAAAAATTATAGAATCACTTTTTTAAATTTTGTGTTTTTTTATTAGGAGCTCATTTTTTATTCTATCTTACTGATGGTACAATATTCATGCTCGTATTCATAGTATGAAACAAACTTAGGTATGAAATTAAATTGAAAAGTATATACATTGATGATGTTAGTATTATGAAGCAAAAGAGAATCCACCCACTTTATTTAATATCAAATACCCGGCGCAACAAACGGATACTCCATGTGCTTTCCCTTCCTTCACTTTATATTTATATCTATGCATCTCTTTTGGAAATAATACTCTTTCCCATATTTTCTTCTTGTTGAGTTTTATGCTTCATTGTTACAATGGGAAACTGCTTAACAAACAACAAAGTATTATCACAAGATGATCATGAAAACTATAATGATCAAGCAAAAGTTGAGAATATGAAGACATCTTCATCGTCGAATTTCGAAGTGCGGCCGAGGACCGAAAAATGCATGAAGAATAAGAAGAAGGTAAGGTTTGACATACAAAATGATAATGGTGATAAAGGAGGTGATGGTAATTCTAGAAGTAAGACTGTGAGGATTAGAGTGGTGATGACTCAAGAAGAGTTGAAAAAAATGTTGAGTTGCAAAGATGAATATGAAAACAATACATTGGAGCAATTACTTGGTGTTATGAAGTTGAGAGGAGGAAAAATTTGTAAACATGATTTGGGTGAATATTCTTGGAAGCCAGCATTAGAAAGCATCCCAGAAGATCGTTTAATTAAGTAGTGGCAATAATTGTTCCCACCAGAAATTGAATCTGAGTTCTTCTAAAAGATTCATTTTTAGGGGAGTTTATTAATCAATTGATTTCAATGTCTTGGTTAAGTAGTTATTTGTTTTGATTACGATAACTTTAGGTAAATATGATGATTTTATGATTTTTTTTTTCCCATTTTAATTGATATAGGAATATGTGTTGAGTTTCATATCAATAATAGGGTTTTAATTTGGCTTGAGAAAATAAAAAACTAATTAAGATGGGATGAAGATTGTGCAGATTTGGTGGTATGGTTTTTTTATCTTTGTGATAACACTAAATAGACATTTTCTTTGGATGAAGTATTGTTTCTACAATTTTCTGCACTTTCATTTTATTTTTATTAACTGCATACATTAATAATCATCAACACTCAATATAAACATAATGATTGTAATTGATTGACACAAGTTAAAAGATAATACCATTGTTGTTAATCTTATTTATAAATTATAAGTTGATTCAAAAATAAAATAAAATGTTATAACTTCTAAGTTCTAATTAACAAGTAAAAGAAAATCACAAAATGATACTTAATAAATAGCCCAATCCATATACCCAGCTCTACCGATGTATATAGCCAGGTCAAGTATTATTAACGGTTGTTTAAACACTCTTATGAACAAAAATAATTGTATATACACATAAGAATGAGAATGTTGCTCTACCAATGTATATAGCCAGGTCAAGTATCATTAACGGTTGATCGCGAGTGAATACGATGCATTTTATGATGTGACTTAAGGTTAAGCTCGCAAGATAGTTGATTGTTCTCTTCGTTTGTGTCTTTATCTAGTTTTCCACTCTCATGAGGCCTGAAAGTTTATTGGCAACAGGTCGGCACAAAGTGATTCATCACGCTCAAACATGAGGCGATCGTTTGTTACGGACAGTTTATAGATCAATTTCCCACAAATGGAATGAGAAGTGGTTCCATGTAAATGATCGAGATTCGAGACCTCGGAAACAACAATGCTCCTTAACACTTCAAAAAGATCTTCCACGTAACTAATGTGTTTTTCACTACCCCATTTCACTTTAATTTCCAATCATATTTCTTCCAAAAACATAAAAAGGATATAAAGTTGTAAACAATGCCTTGAATAAAATAAATTTTCAGCAACATCAGTCGCATAAGTGACAAGAGTCCTAAACCCAAATGCTTTATTGAATGCAACAATTACTTGCAATTTGAGGGGGTGCAAAAAATACATCACTGAAATTTCTGATGCAAAACAGATGTAGTTATGCTCAGTATTAAACATGAAGTTCTGTCTAAGTTATCATTATTAGGTTGATAATAACAAAACTACATAAAGCAGATTCACAATGCCTAATGGAACTCCTAATGACATGTGAAAACCATGCCACCATGGTTGAAGCAAGCAAGTTCCACCTGAAAATATGACATTATACATTAATAAAAGGAGAAAAACAAAATACTGAAGCCTATTTTTCAAAAGCTGAATAGAAGTTTTCTGACCATTAAAAAAACCAAACATGAATCAAGAAAAATATTAAATTACCTCAAGATCAAACATATTGTTCAGGTATCAGCTGTGACTGTGATATCATATGAATAAATGACGAATTGCACTGTAGAGATGATAGGACATGGCTAATGCAGAAATCTCAACGGCAAGTAGGTGGAGTTTTGATGAATAGAATACGAACTGGTAGAATGAATCATAGGTGAGACTAACCACACCGATTTTCATGTATATGATATAAAAAAGCAAGACGACGGCAGATAGGAAAGCTCCAGCAATTCTATTGCAAATTGAAAGTGTCGAAGAAAGCTGGGGCTGATAAACAGGAAGATGGGGAGATAATGGGCGAAAACTGGACGTCTCACTTGCTTTACTTGGGATATCACTCATAAAACGTCTATGACCAGCCAATCCCAATGCGTCAGCACCGACACCTCTCACAAAGTTTCTTGCCATCAGAGCATTGACTCCCTATTGAAATGTAAATGTCATCAACCACGTCAGGGAAGCCAAATAGATTAGACTCAATTCACAGATAATAAAGGAACTCACCAATAGCATTGGACTCTTGGTAGCACAAACGTTAGTACCATATCTAACTCCAGCCATCACATTAGTGTCCAGTCCAAGAGCCTGGTATCTCTGACATAAGAGAACATAAGAGAACAATTCCATGGCCATTAGAATTAGAAATTTGATACGACTAAAAAAATTAATGACTCGGCATCACATAATTCGGAACAATGCATTGATTCACTTTTTGCATTCTACAACAAATAAGGAAGGAAAAATGGAAAATGAAACAATTCTAGCACAAATAAGGAAAATGAAACTATATTTCATGCAAGATGGTACTAATGTATGTCAAGGATCACCCTTAACATGTCAAAAGGCGGAAGTACCGCTAAACCTAAAGATAACAAATCACAACTTTGTCTGACCTTATCAAAATATTAAGCTTCGTAGTGCTAGCAATAATAAGACACAAGTCTCTATAATCTATCGGAATAAGAAAGACTATATAGCTGAGACACAGAAGAAAGAGCGAGAAATTTGGTTCCAGTTTTTAGTTAGGATTGCTATTTGACTCATTTCTTTCAGCTAATAATCATGTGCAACATATTCGATCAGTTTAGGTAATTTACATATAAAGCAGATCCCTTATTTTTCGCTGGAAGCCTAGACTTCCCAAAACATAAAGAAAAATAAGAGTAATACTCATTGAACATATAGTTATCTGTATGTGTATTCTGACTTCAAAATCTACATAAAGAAATCACAACCTAGTAAGCATCATGCAGGTTTAGCAAAAGATTATCATGTCAATAACAACAGTGGTGTACCTAGGACCCTGCTCCAGGGGGTGTATATGTTAGGATATAGAATAAACAGAAATTAGAGTAGTTAAAGTAATTATGAGTTGTTAGAGAAGTTTGTTAGTTTGTTATTTGAGTTACAGTTATGAGCTGTTAGAGAAATTAGTTAATTTGTTATGTGGATTAGTTAGAGTGTGTGTGTGTATAAATAGGAGAACACAAAGGTTAGAGAGTATCTTTTGAATATTGTAATTGTGAAGGGAAACCCCTTGAGGAGAGATTCTCTCCTATTATATCCTATTTCTTTATTATATCCTATTTCTTTAATAAAATTGTTCTACAATTGGTCCGACCTGTCAGATCTTCCGACCAGAGCCACTGACATCAAAGATGGAGATTCCAATGTTCAATGGGGAAGAAGACGCTTATTGGTGGGTCATTTGCATGCATGAACCAATACTTTGAGGCAACAAGAACACCAGAGGATAAGAAGATGACAGAGGTTGTGAAGACTATGAGAGGTCATGCTCACATATGGTGGTTGCACAGGAATCGATGTCATCCCGAGGTGAGTTGGGAAAGATTCACATTAGCATTTCTTTGGTATTTTAAGTCGGAATATCGAGATGTGTTGCCGGTATTAGATGACAAAGGAAAGTTGTTGAATCTTGAATGGGAGAATAATATAAGCATGGATGGCAAGGAAAAGAACGACAAGGAGTGGAAATTTTGTAGTGACAAAACAGGTTCTTGGTCTCAAAAGATTCTGGCCAGCCCTGTCGGAACAGTCAAATCAAGAATTGTTTCAAATTCATAGTCAGGACTCAACTCATCAAGACGATTAAAACAAATTGCTGTGTCCATCTTGTGATAATTCATTTCCTTTCACTCTAACACACTTCGTTGAATTCAATGAGTATAATACTGTACAAGGATTGGCGTGAACAGAGACGCAACACAACTTACAACAACCTATTATATATCGAAGTTGTCCTGTGCTATAGTATGCATATTCATACAAAATCTAGACAGGACAGTTAATTACATGAAAATAATACATTTAGAGAGAAGTCAACTGCATCCATAACTATAAACTAAAGAGAGAGTCGAAAAGCAAAGAAAAGATAGTTGCCTCTTTAAACTAAAACCAAAAGAGAATTAAAGAAAAAGAAAGGTGATCAATGACAAGAAGTATAAAGAAAGCAGTGATGTATAGTTTTTGTATTTCTAAAGGTTTCTAGCTAGTTTCACAATTCTGTGTGATAGAAAAAAGAGAGTAACACATATAGACACTGATCAAAGGCAAACACACTTCAGTTGTCTATAAAATATAGACACCGGACAAATAAAAGATCATAATATATTTATTTCCTTTCACTCAAACACAATTGGAGCCTCCTCACATATCAGAAAATAAGAAATTAACAAGATAATAAGAGATTAAAAAAAGATAACAAGTTAAAATTGATACCAATATACAAACTTAAGAAACTAGGCAGTTTTAATTCAAACAACCCATACTCAATTTGTCAAATCATCCAAAAGTTCTAAACCAGGAAAACAAAATAACAACTGCAATTAACACTAAATACAGAGATATTCTATATGTATGACCTAAACTTCTTAGGCTTATACCAACATCACAATATATTTTTCATCTGTGTAGTAAAGAGTGAAAAGGGAAAGTGTATCATTCCATCAAGTATTGTCAATCCGTTATCACAAAATATAACGGCGCTTTAATAGCCACTATTTGAAAACACTTTATACTAAATTGCGTATCTTAGTTGTTTGTTAAAATTCCTCTACAGTACGCTATTGTGTAGCTATAGGCGCAAAGTTAGAGAAGTAAAAACAGCTTCTTTTAAGCACAAAAATAAAATAAGATACAAAAACATAGATGTAACATTACATAAGAAATTATTATAAGTTAAAGGTACATATAGGGCCTGTTTGGATAAACAACTTATTTGCAATTTACACCACAAGAGCTTATCACGCACTTATGTATAAGCCTACATAAGCTATTTTAACAAAAGATAGAATAAAGATAAATTGTTTTTATATATGCTACAAGCTGTTTTCATAAGCTATATTGAATAATTTATGAAAATAAGCTGAAAAGAAAAATTACGAAAATTGTCATATTCTCACAAATAGTCTCATAAAACTTATGTGAGTACATAAGCTCAAATAAGTCAATCCAAACAAATCCATAACACACTTAAAATAGCTAAATCCTTGAAATCATTTTGCTGAATGCAATATAGAACAAAACAAACAGACGCAAGTGATGAAAACAAAAAAGACACATACCAAAGAATTAAACACATTAGAATCACCACCAAGCTTATTCTCCAAATTCTTGGGGACACCAATCACGTTCACCTTGGTAGCGTTTTCATCCGCTGAAAAAATAACATGCAAGTTCAAAAAAATGAGAAATCATACCATCAAAAATCAAAATTCAGCACCAGCTAAAAAATACGCGATTCCAAAAACAGAACGAAATAAGGATGATAAATTAATAGAAGCAATCGTGAGAATCGAAGAAGGAGTACCGGCGGGAAGAGTGGTGGTGGTGCGGTGGAAGAGTTCGGCGGAGGCGGGAGAGATGGCTCCGATCTGATTGGTGGAACGAGGGATTGAAGAGAAGGTTCTAGAAAGAGAAGAAGAGGAAGATAGGAGCTTAGATTTGGTTGATCTGAGAAGCCAAGACATGGTGTGATTGATGAATTGTGTTAGAGAGTGTTGTTGTGATTGGAAAATGGAAGAGGAATCAATGAAGTGAAAATGATGAAACTACGAGAGAGTAATTGAGAGATTGACGGGTTTGATTTTTGAGGGCGTGTGGAAGCCAAACTCGAAATAAGGCCACGTGAAAGGAGTTGAGATCCACTCCATTTTCTTATGCTCCATTTTCCGCAATTTTTTTACCGATACATGACATGTGGTAATTAAGAATTTTCGATGGCTGAGATTAAACAATCTCAACTTATGAAAGCCACATAGTAACATTTTTGAACTACTCTATCTAGACCACAATATAAGTTGGTTTGATCTTATTACGCAAATTAAAAAATGTAATTATTATTATATGGTTACCGTTTTAGCGCCTCCGTCGTAGCATCGTCTCTGTAGCGAACCACTCCAACATCGTCGCTATTATTCTTGGTCAATGATTTTCAAAACTGCAATTTTTTGTTTTTAAAAGATAACAATGAAAAGAACCTAAAAAAATGAAAAAGAGAAAAGAAAAGAAGATGGAGGAGGCTGAGAAGGAGCGGTGAGAAGTAATGGTGGATGGCGGCGATAGGGTGGTGCTAATAGGGAAGATGACTGAATGGTCCTTTCTGTATTTTTTTTTTTGTACTATGTATCTATGTTCCTTTACTTTTAATAATTTAAAATTGAAAAAAAACCTTCTTAAAGATGAACCATTGAATTTTTTTAGTCTGTTTGTCACTCATCAGGCAAAGAAACTTGAAAACTGGAGCAGCACTGGAGCTAATCCAGACTCACGTGCAAGGCAATGCATTTAAAAACCGGATGGTCGTTCAATTTAATAGGAAATCGGCGGAGTGACATCAGAAATTTGACGAGGATTGGATCAAGATTTTATGCACTTAAGCATTCACGCATTTGAGACATCGGTAAATTAAGAATCGTTTCAATTAAATCAAACAATTTAAATATGGTATTTTAAATTAAAAAAGGTAAAAAAAACGTTGAGGTTACAAATACGTGAATGTGTCAACTAGTTGAGTGCATAGGATTCAATTTTGGGTGAGAATGAGAGTGGAGGATTTTAGAGAGACATAGATCTTTCACATTTTTTGAGAGAATGGTTTTTATAAATAATGATAAATAAATGTTTATGATTAATATTTTTTAGGTTTAATGGCAATTTTGGTATCCATATTTTCAAAAAAATTGGATTTTGGTATCCATATTTCTAAATCAGCAATTTTGGTTTCCCTATTTTGTCAAATTTTGAAATTACATTCATCTTTATTTCATGTTGCTTATGGGGCACATTTTAATATTACGTGGCATTTATTAATTTAAAAAAGGCTTAAATGCAGTTTTGCCCCCCTGTTTTGATTAAATCAGAATTTTACCCCCTGTTTTAAAATCAGGACTTTTACCCCCTTTGTTTTTTTTATTTTTATTTTGCCCCTATCATATTTTTGCTTATGTGGCAGTGTTGATGTGTAATATTATTTTCCACGTCATTTTTTTATAATTTATTTTCCATGTCATTAATTAATTATTTATCAATATATAATTCTTTTGGCATTTTTTTTACGGTGCCTTTGTTTTATTCATTAGAAAATAGAAACCTAAACCTAACGGCAAAAACGTGCAGGAACTTGTTGCAACTCGGAACGCAGCAACTTCTCTTCACCTTCATCTTCTCATCTATGCATCCGCTTTCTTCTCTTTTCACCTTCTCAAACGCAGCAACTTCTCACCGTGTCTTCCTCACCATTCGCCGATTCTCGTCACATCTTCGGTGAAAATTCAAGACTAAAATGGAGAATAACAAAGCCCTCATTCAAGGTTCAAGTTCAATGAAGAATGTTAGGTATTTCTTTCTCTAATTTGTGGTTTTACTTTTGATGTTAGCTATATTCTTTCTCTAATGTTAGTCTCTTGATTTTACTTCTGTTAATGTTATTTTACTTAGGGAGTGTTTATTTTAAATTAAGATACATATTTTATTTTACTATTGCAATAGTAGTATTGTTAAACGCAGACAATTCTTAAAATTGAGAAACATCCTCCATTTTTACTATTTGAGGCATAAGTAATACTCTTTCTTGTTTATGGAAGCAGAAGCATAATATATTGTCATCGTTGTCACTTTTTTTTTGGAAGTCCATTGATTATCGATAGCACTATTAATATTTGCCATTGTTATTATTTTTTGGTGCCTACCTGTGTGTGTAGGTGGTTGAGTTTTTAGGGGGATTTGATTGTTGTCTTTTGTACTTATCCCTATATTTGAGAATTCTATATCAAAAAAAGAAAAACTTTTAGAAAGTCATATTTCCATATTCTTTTATCAATTTGTGAGTAGATGTTTTACAAAGTCATGTTTTTTGTTGGAAATTATCCAATCAACAATTAACATTTTCTGAATAAGTTTGAATGATTGTGAATGTAGGCACAATGATGATGAATTGGAGAATGAAGATAGTGATTATATTGCAAGTGACGAGGAAGACGATGACGATGATAGTTACATTGATGATAGTGAAGAGGATGAATGTGTGGATTTGAATATTGTTTTTCCACCTGAAACATTTTGCTTGGTTAATACTAATGTAGGTTCTATGACAATAAATACTCCCACAACTACAGCCGATTTTCAAGATGAAATACATGAAGATTCTGATGTTTTACATCATCCACCAGAGAGTGAAGATGAAGAGCTCGGTAACAACTATCCAACTTTTAATATGGGTGATGGGAGTATTGGAGTTCAGTTTCAAAAAGGTTTGACATTCAACAATAAACAACAAGCAAAGAAGGCAATTAAAGACTATGCAATGGAGACTATGAAAAGTTTATACCTCAAGAAAAATGAAAAAGAATTCATGGTTGTAAAGTGTGATCACTCTGGTTGCCTTTGAGGATTAGTAAACGGATTGGAAATGAATTTTGGCAAATCGTAAGCTTCATTGATACAGGTATAATTTTAACTCAACTTTAAAATTAAGATTTTCACTCATTAAGTTCTCATTTTAATTTCATTACTTCATATAGGAAAAAACATTTATGGCAACATATTCTCGCATCATCATGCCTTCAACTGGTCCAAAGTTTTGGCCTATTATAGATAGTGAGTCAATAATAAATCCACCACGGATGAGAAGAACACCGGAAAGGCCCAAAAAACAAAGAAATAAGAGTAATGATGGCCCAAGAATAGTAAGATACTTCCAAGGTACCTTAAAACTGTGGAATGCAAAAAATGTAAAAAGTTTGGTCATAATATGAGAACTTGCAAGGGTAAAACAGCTGCAGATAGGGAGATACCTAAAGGTGGAAATAAGGTAACTAATACATGTTGTAACTATATGATTTATGTTGTTAATTAAATTATCTAATTGTGTGTTGTAACTATATACCTTATTATCTATTTATGCAGAAGCAAAAGTCAAAGAAGAAGACACAGGCTGGTGAGAGTTCACAAGCACCACAACCTCAAGGATCTCAAGCACCAACTGTGTTATCTCAAGGATCACAAGCACCTTAGGGATCACAAGTGCCAAGTCAATATAGTTAGATAGCTCCAGCCTTAGATAGTTAAGCTTACTTGGAATTCACCAACAGTGTTATGTTTCTTTTTTAAAACTTACTTGGTTGTGTTATGACTCTTTTTGAAACTTAGATGATATATGCTTAGATGGTTGTGTTATGCCTCTTTTTGCAACTTTTAGCATTTTAACAGATGGTTAGTGCTTATGACTTAGGTAACATCATGCCATTATTTTGAATGATTGATTTTGAACCACCAACTTAAGTAATATTATGAAATTATGGTGCCTTTAATCGATTTAATATTATGAAATTATGGTGTTTTTAATTTTATGCTACTTTAATTTATTTATTTTCATTTTTCCAGATTTTAAAACTATTTTCTGGTTTGTCAAAAAAAAAAAAAAACTATTTTCTGGTAATTTATTTGATTTTTTCTGTTTTTTTTTAACTTTCCAGATTTTTAAACAAATTTCTGTTTTTTTCTAGATTTTTAAACAATTTTCTGCCACTTTACTTTATTTATTTTCATTTTTCCAAATTTTTAAACAATTTTCTGCTACTTTAATTTATTTATTTTCATTTTTTTAGATTATAAAACTATTTTCTGGTAATTTATTTGATTTTTTCTGTTTTTTTATTTTTCTAGACTTTTAAACAATTTTTTGCCGTTTTTTTGGATTTTTAAAATTTAAATATTTAATTTTTTATATATATATTTTAATATAATTTTGTCAAAAAAAAAAATATATTTTAATATAATCTGATGTGGCAACAATTTTTTAAATTAATAAATGCCACATAATATTAAAATGTGCCACATAAGCAACATGAAATAAGGATGAGTGTAATTTCAAAATTTGAAAAAATAGGGGGACTAAAATTGCTGATTTAGAAATAGGGGTACCAAAACTGCCATTAAGCCTATTTTTTATGATAAAATGAAATGATTAATATATGTTTTATTTTGAAGATATTAACAACATAAGTTTCATCCTCTCTATTGAAAGCTATGAAGCACATACACTTCTTAAATTAGGCGTGTCGGTTTCGTGTTCGTGTCGGTGTCAGACACCGACACCGACACTTATGATTGCACTAAATTATATAATTTTTTTCAAATTATTATCGGTGTCGATGTGTCAGTGTTCATGTCGCGTCCGGTATCCGTGTCGGTGTCCGTGCTTCATAGATTGAAAGTAATTATAATCATTGTAAAAATAAGATCCTTTGTGATGAAAAATTAAGAAGCGGGGTTGTTGATTTGAGTTAATCATTCAATCCATTTTTGTGTGCCTGTGTTTTTAGTGATTCTCAACCGGGTTAATGGAATGTGGCTTGAAAATTTGGTGATTCTTTCCATTTTAAGCTTTTACAATGAAAATGAAAACATTTAATACAATTAGATAAATAATTGATCTATCTTATTATGGAAGGATATCAACTGGTATCAAATGAAAATATGAATTAGTTGTGCACTCAAAAGGAAAATGTAATCAATGTCATTTTTATGTTTCAATTGAATTTTTACATTGATTGTTTTGTTGACGTTGCAATTTTTGCGTTTCAATCTATGAAGCACGGACACTCCTCATATTAGGTGTGTCCATGTCGAACACGTGTCAGTGTCGATGTCAAACACCGACACTTATGATCACACTAAATTATGTCATTTTTGAAATTATTATCGGTGTCGACGTGTCAGTGTCCGTGTCGTGTCTGGTGTTTGGGTCAGTTTCCATAAAAAAATTGGTTTCAATTGAATTAGACTTTAAAAGGAATAATATGATTATTTGAATTTGATTGAGAGACAATGAGAAATTGCCAATGTGACACATAGATATTGATAAATGAGAGGAGGTGAGATATGAAAGTGATCAATGAGAAAAAAAACTCTCAAATATATAATAGTCTTCCCTATTTAATTTCATCCATGTATACACGGTGATTGCAATACATTAATTAATTAATATTTCAATTCTCAAATAGCAATTGGTGGGGTTGGACTAGGAATATTATTATGGGTGACACTTGCAGGTGGAAATGGAATGCATTCACAATATTTCTTACTAACACAAAGTGGGACATAATTGGGTGGGAACTTGCCACAAAACTCAACACATTCTTGATCATCTTTGCAACACACACAAGTATTAGGACAATTGTTGTTTGGGCAACATTCTAAACATTTTCTAACATAATTTGGATCATATGATAATGAGGATTTCATCTCATAACCCAATTCATTTGCTTGTGATTTCATGCTCATATCTGCACACACAAAATTATACTTAATACATAAACACAAAGAACAACATTGCATATATCACTATGAAATATTGGTTCATACATATAGACATTACATACAGACACGTCAAACCGATAATAATTTGAAGAAAAAAAATTAATTTAAGGTATATGTGTCGGTGTTATATCGGTATCTAACACCGACTCATACTCACATCCGGATACACATATACTTAGGAGTGTTTGTGATTCAATTGTTGTATAATCCAACATGTGAAATTAATATATGAAGGGTAAATTGATTGAAGTTGAATTTGTTTTTAACAAATTAACACAAATGATTTTATACCTGATGCAATGATGAAGACAGCAAAAACGAATGCCAACTTGAGAGGATAATAATTCCTTCTAGTCTCCATTTTGTTCACTTAACAACATAATAAGTTTTTATGTAGTCATATAATTTTATATAGCCAAAGTGTGAAACCACTATGAAAACTAGACTCCAACCCGTGCGTTGCACGGGTTTTGTGGAGTGTCAGTTATATGATTTAAATTAGTCTAAGATTATAAAAAAATCACATATAGAAATCACATAAAATAGTCTAAGATTATAAAATAAAATAACAATCGAAAAAATGGGATATATTTAAGGCAACTTTTATATTTTATTTGTTATGATTTATTTTTGCGAGACAGAATATTTGTTGTGACAAAGCGGTATATATTTAAAAACGAAAAGTAAATCGAAAAATAAAAAATGTTGCATAATTATCATATAAGCCATAACAACGGGTTCTATTTGTATTTGTAAGGCAAAATTTTTATTTTTGCCAAAGCAAGATTTTATATTTTTAGTTGGACGTAATTTTGTTGAATAAAAGTAAAATATCAGAATTGATGATAACCAGTATGTTCAGTTTTTTTATAAGAATAACCAATGTTCTATTTGTTGATCGAATATATTAATTTATTTAAAATTTGTTATCCTAAATATAAGAAAGCATAAGAACAATAAATATATTCAAGTCAACATAAGAAGACAATGGATTTCAAATGGCTGGAAACTTTTGCATTTCTTCAAAATCATATTTTTCATTATAATAATCAGATTAATTGAAAAGTTAAAATACAAAAACTAAAAAAATAAAAAAAAAAATTGATAAGGCTCCCAACTCAAAAGAACAACATTAACCATAAAGTTTAAGTATTAGGAATGAAGTATGGTTCCGTCATGTAAAAGGGAATATCTCTTTCATCTCTTCCACCATCTCCCAGGATTTACATCAGCACCTGAAAAACATTGATCCTTCTGTATACAAAAAAAATTGGAACTTTTTACAAAAAAAAAACAAATAAAATTAAACATCAGTATACAAAAAACATCAATATACAAATGATACCAACATGCCAGAAGTAACATTAGCAGCTAAAAAGCATCGATCAACTTCTCTCGATCCGTTGCAGGATTATGATTTAAAGCACCTATTATTGTATGAATAAAAAAAAGTAAGGAAAAATATAAAAATGTAATTATAAAGATAAACAACTAACACTTATAAAAATATTTTCAAACCTCTCAATAAATTTAAAGAAAGATTAGTAAAAGGATTAAGATTAATCATTTTTATTGTAGCATTGAAGGAGAACCTGTCCACAGAACCAAAATAATAGATGTGAGTTTGAGGGATGAAGGAGATAATAGATGAAATTTGTGAGGAAACAACAAAGGAGCCGGTTAGACTGCAAACAACGACAATTGCAAACCTGTGAAATATACCGTTAAAAACCAGCATTGACCTACATAAAAATACAAATATAAAAAAACTTTCAAACAAACATAGACACTTAAGAAACTTTATTTGTAAATAAACCAATTCATAGACACTTTCAAAGATAAAAAACCGAACTTTCTCTCAAACAAACATTGTTTGACTTCTAAAAAAAATCAATGTGAATCATCAACGTGTAAGTATATCAAATAAGTGATCATAAATTTTTGAGAGTTTGTTATGTTGTATATATAATATAATAATATGGGATATATTTCAAAAGAGTTGGTTATGTTGCGTATGTATATCAAATAAGTGATCGTAAATTTTTGAGAATTTGTTATGTTGTACATATATATAATATAATATATTAATAATAATATATGGGATATATTTAAAGTTTTTTTTTTCCGTAGATATTAGACATATTACCCGTATTCAAGTATTATATAATAATAATAATATATTATAATAATAATAATATATAATATAATATATAATAATAATAGTAGAAAGTTAATATAATAATAATAATAATAAATAAATATTTAACATGGTGAGAGATTCCATATTTATTAGATGTTGATTGCAAAATAATAACATAATAATATATAATATAATATATATAATAATATTTAGTAGAAAGCTAATAATAATAATAATAATAAAAAATAAATATTTAACACGGTGAGAGATTCTACATTTATTAGATGTTGATTGCAAAATAATAACAACTTCATTGATGTAGTGTAGTGGCATAGAACACAAAATAGATTTTAAATGTTGCGGGTTCGATTCTCGATGAGGCCTTTTTTAAATATTTTATTTTAATATTTTAGGGTAAAATGAGAGGGAAAAAGAGCGGGAAAAAATTAGGGTTAAGAATAGCAAAACGGAACAAGCTTATAATATAAGAGATTATAAACTTTTTTTAATTGAAATTTTTGGCTAAACCTTTTTTTTTATTGATGGATGGGATATAAATATAATATTATATTAATTTATGAAATATATTTTTTTGACTGATTAATTAATGAACCATAAAAAATATTAATATACTGTAAATGACTACACTGCCATATTATTCGGAACAATAAATTTCACCATTTGATATCTCGAGAAGGAATCACTTCCTTTGGTCAACAAAAATAAAAAAGAAAGAATCACTTACCCATAATTATACTTTTTTTGTTAGGTAGTCTAGTGACTGGAAATTCCACTTTAAAGTGAATAAGTGAGGTATTTGGGATTTGAACTTCGTCTCATGTATATAGAATACAATGTCTCAACCAATTAAGCTACTCATGAAAACAATTATACATTAACTTAAGTGCGCATACGGTGTTTGGTGAAACTTCTTCCTTTTATCCATTAACATTACACAAAGTCACAAACAACTTCGTAATTTGTTGTTGTGACCGCCACAATCTCCAAAATATTTTCTTCCACAATTTCATCAATTATCCCAAATATTTTATTAGCAATTTTTTATATGAGCACGACATCAATGTAATTTTAAAAGAACAATACATTTAGGATTGGTCACTAAAAAATTTAAAATTGTTCTAATTCTTTTGTAAGTCCACCCATCATTCATGATAATGCATCTTGTCTCCAAAATATTTTCTACCATCTTTTCGACATGATTTTGGACATAATGTTATCCATTTTACTTTTTTGATGGTTTATTGCATACCTTTCTGTCAATTTTCTCTGTAACGTCTTTAAGATCTAAAACTCTTCTCATCTTAAGCAAATCTTCTCATTTGTGCAATTTTTCTTCTTACCGCTTCACAATTTTGTTGATCACGTTAACGGGCAAGAAAATTAAGCTAATTTTATTTTTGATAAATAAATCACACTATGGCTCGTTTGAATTAGCTTATTTTTTAACTTATACAAACAGCTTATGCAATTTTTATGTATTATTATAAGTTTGTTAGTTTATGATAAAATAGTTTATAAAAATACAATTTTCACTAGTGAGGACTTATAAAATAACATAAAACCTAATTTATATTGCTAAAAAATAAGCTAATCCAAGGTCTTGAATCCGAGAGGTCCCGGGTTCGAGACCCGCTGGTATCTTTAGAGGGAGGTAAATATAATTACTTTTGTAAGCGCTCTTTGAGACCTAAGGTCTTCCATGCCTTGGACTGGACACTATCCCTTCACCCTAAATTTCATTAAAAAAAAAAAAACTAATCCAAACGGCTTAAATACTATTTAAAAGGATTTCCTAACTTCATTATTGCAATATTTCATGATAGAAAAGGATGTTGTGTTGACTGTTGACCAACAATGAATTTGTTTAAGGTTTTGGTCCCCTTAAACATGTGGTCAGGAGTTTGATTTTTGACTCATGCGTATGAAAATAATTCGGTTGGAAGGGAAGAATCCATTTTATATGCCCCACGGATTTCCAGATAGAGATTAATTATCGCTAATAATGTAAAAACTTCGTAACAATATACCGTAAAAAAACTAAAAAATAAATAGGATTTTGTGTTATCAGCCATGACTCTTGTTGTAAACGAGCCACCCTAAAGTTAAATAGTAAGATATTGCAAACTATGTCATGGTTTGTCTCAACTTCGTAATTCAGCTTCTGAACGTCTTCATCCTCTGAATGACTCATGACTAGCAGATAGCTTCTGAACTCTTGTAGGCATCTGAACATCCGTGAGCTTCTGAACTTCTCTGAGCTTCTGAACTCCTTCAGACATTCTGATCCTCTTTGAGCTTCTGAACTTTGTTTAGCTCCTGACCACGTTGTAGCTTCTGAACTCCTTCAGAGTATAAATGTTCAGACTTCCATAGGTTTCATCAGAGTCTAAATTAAGTGTGCTCTTGATATAACGTTGAATTCTCCTGCACTTAATTTAAACATTAGTACCATCAATTGTCCATTTAATACTTTGTTATCATCAAAACCTAAGGGTGTGTATTAACACATATTTTGTTCCAACACACTTGACCGTTGGTCAGCGTACGTCTCCCCTGCAATTCGTAACGCCCAACATCGGAATGATGAGCATTAACTGCTCATCACGGCTCCTCAGCCGTTTTCCGACAGCCATTGATGGGCATTAATGGCCCATCAACGGCCTTGGCCAAGCGCTGGGGCTATATATAGACCTTTTCACAACTTCACAAAGATACGTAACATCCTATATTGAAAACCTTCACCTTAACTTACTTGAGCGTCGGAGTGTCTGCAGGTACACAACCCCCCTCCGGGTATATTAGGACTGAACGCCCAGCAAAACCACCGTACACCGCCGCGTCTAGTCGACTCTAATCAAGGTAAGATCAAAAATTGATCCCAATTCTCTACACCTTGGATACAATTGAGAGAGATGGTGATCCTCTGACTCACTCAGAGGGATCTGAGTGCATTATTTATCTTCTTTTTTTTCTTTCTAATATCCGCTTTCTTTATTTTGTTTGAAGAAAAACATTGGAAGTGAGTGAAAATATTTTTTTTCATGTTGGACTAGATGTTATTCATGTGTTTCGTGTGTGATCGGTTCTTAAGAATAAACATTACTGTATTCGGTTTAAGAAATACTAGTAGAAATAAAATCCAGTGCATAATGCTCACAAGAGAACGATACTGATCATTGAAGAGAAATGGTTAAAAATCTATTTAGGTAAGTTTTTTGGAACAATAAATTAGGAAAGATTATATATAGAAAGATTTCTCAATCTGCACAAATAGAATCATGTGAGATTTTAAGTGAATGTTGTGATTTAAATCTTATGCGTCAATTAAATATAATGGTTATTATTAATAGTTCTCGTTTCTCATATTAATTATCAGTTCTCACCAGATACACTCCCAGTATATATATATATATATATGCCTTCAGGTATGTATTTGAGAGCTACAAGTACAAAATAAATATGCCAATGAACAAGAGAAAAAAATACATGTAAGAAAAGAATATATAAGACTGTGTTGAACGGGTAAATTAATTGTGTTTAAATTGAAACAAGATACCTGAATACCGATCATAAAAGATACAACAAATAAATACATACAGTTAGGAATGATTGTATTACTATGCCTTAAGAGTTTTGTGTGTGTTTAGTAGTTTGTATCTAAGCTTGATGTAACTTGGCCATCAAGGCATCCAGTTAGGCATTGTGTTAGGCGCCTATTGCGCGTATGTGCTTGTACTTGTACATTGCCTATATAAGGCTCTTGTGTGATCAATTTTTCCTTGTTCCTTGTTCCTTGTTCATTGTATTTTGTTTTGTATATTCATTTCACCCTAATTTTCTTTGCTCCAGGAGGTAGTTCAGTTAATTGTCATGGATTATTGCTTTCAATAACTGCTATTTCTGCATCCATAGCCTTTCTCCATATGTCATGTCTGGCTACTTCATCATATGTAGTGGGATCTTCACTAGGACTAAAGATTGCTAGATTGTGTAGGGATGCATCAGTAATCTCATCAATTACAAAGTCATCAAGATATATTGGCCTCTTTAAAACTCTCTTCCCAGAATTACTTCACCCTCATCATTGCTGTCTTCTGAATCTGGAACCTCTTCTACAATATCATTTTCTGGTGTGTCATTTTGATGGTCATCTGTTTCACTACCATTATCTACTTCATTTGCATTATCACTGTGTTTACTTGTAGAGCAAGTTTCAGAGTTCACTTCATCAATTATAGCCTTATCCTTGCATGCTCTTTCAATTTTTCTTGTTTCCTAATAACATGTAGAATATTTAGGTTCAGAAATCCCAAGACTTCGGTTTCTGAAAAGAAAAGGTGCGCGAATTCAGGCTGACGGAAGCATTATCGAATAGATCATTCTTAGGGATGGCAATTAAACCCAAACTCGCGGGTCTCGCCCGAACCCAAACCCAAGTCAACGGGTAAAACCCGAGTTGACTGGGTTTGGGTTCGGGTTCGGGTGTCACCCGATTCCACGGGTGCGGGTTTGAGATCAATCAAACCCGCACCCGAAACCACACCCGTTTATATATTAAACTACTTAATTACCCCTTAGTTTATATACCAAACTATTTATTTATTTTATATCATTTGGGGTGAAACTTATTTGTTTAATTTCGTTGATTTTTAAGCTTGTTGATACTTTATTTTGGTTTAATATGGAAAATTACTATTACTTAATTTTGGTTGAATATGGAAAATTACATTTTTTTCTTTTAGTTTTTCTTTTAGTAGATATGTTGCGTCGGGTGAAAAACCCGAACCCAACGGGTGTGGTATGAGTTTTGTTTTGCCACCCGAACAACCTTTGGGTTCGGGTTCGGGTGGTGATTTTGGGTGCGGGTTTGGGTATTGCAAAAGCCGCACCCGTTGCACAAAATTATTGACGGCTAAAAGCCCTCAATAATGCACAAAACCGGTCCAAATAATAGCTAAAAAAACCAATAAAATCACCATTATTGAGGGCTTTGGGACGTCAATAATAGACCAGAAATTTGAAAATTTACAACGGTCACACACCTTCTACTCTATAATATTATCTCACTTCATTTTCATTTCTACACTTTACTTTTTACTCCTCTGACTTCTCTCTAAAATGTCTTTCTAAAATTTTATTTTTCTATCTTTCACACATTTTTATCACTTCTCAATTTTTTTCATTTTTCAATCTAAAAAACTGTAAGTGTTTATCTTCTACATTTTTACCATTTCTTAATTTTGAAGTAATATTAAAAGTTAAAAATTTAATTTATAATACTTAGTAATGTTAATTAAAAGTTATATTAAAAGTTTATATTTTTGTCAAAATAATAAAAAATTTAGTATTTTTTTCAAATAATAAATAAACTATTGCATATTATTTAACCAAACAAAAAATGTTTATTCAGTAAAAAAAAACAGTAACAGTTTTTATAAAAAATAAAAAAACAGTAGTAGTTTTAGAAAAAAAATATTAGTTTTAATAACGAATTTTTTAATTACGAAAATATCAATTTTTAATTACTAAAAATATTAATATTAGTTTTTTTTAAAATTTATTTAGTCACAAACGAAAAGTTTGTAAATTTTTATTTAATTATTTAAAAATCATAATCAATTAATTAATTATTTCTGATTTCTAAATAATTAAATTATTGTTTTAATTTAAAATCTTACATTATTGAGGGCCTATGGCCGTCAATAACCATTAGCGACGAGCCTTTTATTGAGGGCCTATGGCCGTCAATAATCTTTTTGAACAAATTTTGCAATTTTTTTTCATATTAGATTCAACACTTTTGTTATTTCTTGTGTTATTCTGACCATTGAAGTGAGTTATGCAATTAGTTAACAATCAAAAATTACATTTTTTTATATATACAATCGATAATCGGTGATTCACTTGCTCCAAATGCTTTATTGTCCAAGTAAAGAAAAATACAGAACTTTTCATCGTATTTTTTTTGTTGTTGTTTTGGATTCCCAAAAAATATATTTTATTTATTTATTATTCTTATAATTTATTTATTAAAATTTATTGAGTCTTTTGAAATTTTCCTAATATATATTGATTATTTTGAAATTTTCCTAATATATAAAGCATTATGAAATCTTGATTGTAAAAAGTCTTTTTAAAAAAATCTCCCAAAATCCATTGAAATCATGTGTTAAAAAGTCTTTTGAAAAAAATCTTTTAAAATCTCACAAAATCAATATAATCCCACAAAGTCTTTTAAAATCTTCAAGATTTTTTTTGTCAAAATAGTTTTTCAAAATCTCAATCGAATACATCCCCTAAAAAAAGACAAATGTTAAATAGTGCCTCTGTGACACTCTTACTCTTTAAGGATTCTATTTGAAGAAATTATTTATTTAAAAAGTTAAACATTTCATTTTCAAATACATTTGATTTCACATGTTTTCATAAAAAGATAGAAACTTATTATTTAAGGGCTTAAAGGGCACTCTTTAGCAAGACCTAAAAAAAAAAACTAATTGTAACTAATTCTGTTTTTTTTAACGTAATTGTAATTAATATATGTTATTTATATATTCGTTTTTTTATAAGCGTTAATTATTCGTTAATGCATATAAACACAAAAACATTTTTACGGTGTTTAGTATTAATTGCACAGCGATATATAAATCAATTGTCATACAAAAAGTCTGCTGTAATGATTAGTACCAGTTGATTTGCTAATTGTAATTAATTTGAAATTGAAATTATTATGGACAAGTGAGTGATATATTGTTAAAGAGAATAAATATATTTATGCGCAAATATTGGTGTGATGAGAAAATCACGTTGAAATGTATATCAAATAAAAAAAAATATACAATCTAACAAAAAAAAATACACAATCAATTTAATTATATGTGTAAATATTCCTTTCAGACCAAAGTAATTACCTATAAATCTTGTTATTTATACATCAATTTTCATACATTAAACTCAAAATCGAGATGGAAATATCAAAGGTTTACTTGGTTGTTTTAACGACTGTTTTGTTCCTTTCTCATGTTGTTAGTGATCGTCTAACAAGTTATGAAATCAAAAGAACCGTTCCAACAGGTCCAAACCAAGTTCCTGCAGGTCCTGATCCAGTTCCACCAATTGATTCTAGTTTCATTCATGAAAATCATGAAGTTCCTGGAGGTCCAAATCCAATAGAAAATCCTGTTCCACCAGTTGATTCTAGTTTCATTCATGAAAATCATGAAGTTCCTGGAGGTCCAAATCCAATAGAAAATCCTGTTCCACCAGTTGATTCTAGTTTCATTCATGAAAATCATGAAGTTCCATACGGTCCAAATCCAATACAAAATCCTGTTTCTCCATGTTGTTGATGTTACACGTTCTTTAAGAAATATATTATTAGTTCACTTATAAGTGTTTCTGACATATCAAATCACAGTTAATGTATTCTTAGTTCACTCATAAGTGTTTCTGACTTATCAACAATCTGAGTTCATCTTATTACCGTAAAGAAATATATTAATTTTCTCTTAATTTTCATATTAAATTTTAATTTTATATTTCTTCTCTCGTTACGTTTATTTCTTGCGAATCACATTATACATCAAGTCAATATCGATCGAACTTCAAGTTGTACGTTCCTTGCAAATATTCACCTATTTTTTACTTTATATAAATCAATTGGATGTGATAAAAGGAAAATCATTTATATTTATATAGTTTTTTTTATTTATAATTTATATTATTTTAAGATTTTGGTAAAATAGTAGTAATTATAGGTTATAATATTGTTTTGTCTAAGAGGTAGTTTAGGGGCGTGTAATGTGTGCTTGTTATACTATTTTAATTTCTTTGTAATTTAAATTAGTGTTGCAAGTTACTAGTAGTAATAGTCAATTGATTAGTCAATTGTACTACCTAGACTAGAGAGTATGGTCAATTTAAAAAGTAGTTGATCGATGAAAATATTTCCTCAAAGTTCCTTCCTTAATTGCTCGCGGAAAACTCTCTCCCCATTGATTACCATAATTGTATTTATTTTATATCCCTTCATTAACTTGTCTAGCTGACTTTTATGGTCAATATTAATGGAAAAGGAAATCTCTCTTTTAATTTTATAGTATCGATTAGAATTAAGGGAAACAATTGGGAGTTATTATCATTTATATGCAAATCGTAACTTTCTCTTTACGTTGCATTTGGATCATGGGCTGCGAATTTCTCTGCCTCAATGTCTGCTGCACATTTATAATCCCTTGGATTGATCCAACGACTAGGATATATGATAAAAACAAATAATCTCCAAATTGTTTTGCGTTTGAATAACCGGTCTTTATCATCCCAATTGAACAACTGGAAGTTAGAATGCAAACATAGCTGAGATGTTTTCTTATGTAGTGCGATGTTTTTGTACATCTCTATGCTTTTTATGTTTTTGCACATCTCTATGTTGAGCAACGTTTTCTTATGTAGAGCGGTTCTTCGATAGGTAAAAATTTATGAGACGTGAATAATTTCAACTATTAGAATATATATATGCCTTCAGGTATGTATTTGAAAGCTACAAGTACAAAATAAATATGCCAATGAACAAGAGAAAAAAATACATGTAAGAAAAGAATATATAAGACTGTGTTGAACGGGTAAATTAATTGTGTTTAAATTGAAACAAGATACCTGAATACCGATCATAAAAGATACAACAAATAAATACATACTGTTAGGAATGGTTGTATTACTATGCCTTAAGAGTTTTGTGTGTGTTTAGTAGTTTGTATCTAAGCTTGATGTAACTTGGCCATCAAGGCATCCAGTTAGGCATTGTGTTAGGCGCCTATTGCGCGTATGTGCTTGTACTTGTACATTGCCTATATAAGGCTCTTGTGTGATCAATTTTTCCTTGTTCCTTGTTCATTGTATTTTGTTTTGTATATTCATTTCACCCTAATTTTCTTTGCTCCAGGAGGTAGTTCAGTTAATTGTCATGGATTATTGCTTTCAATAACTGCTATTTCTGCATCCATAGCCTTTCTCCATATGTCATGTCTGGCTACTTCATCATATGTAGTGGGATCTTCACTAGGACTAAAGATTGCTAGATTGTGTAGGGATGCATCAGTAATCTCATCAATTACAAAGTCATCAAGATATACTGGCCTCTTTAAAACTCTCTTCCCAGAATTACTTCACCCTCATCATTGTTGTCTTCTGAATCTGGAACCTCTTCTACAATATCATTTTCTGGTGTGTCATTTTGATGGTCATATGTTTCACTACCATTATCTACTTCATTTGCATTATCACTGTGTTTACTTGTAGAGCAAGTTTCAGAGTTCACTTCATCAATTATAGCCTTATCCTTGCATGCTCTTTCAATTTTTCTTGTTTCCCAATTCCATTGTCTGTTCTCATCAAATTTCACATCTTTGCTGACAATGATTTTCTTCTTAATGGGATCATACATTTTGACATATGTGGGCCAATCAATCCATAATCAAATGGCAAAAGGAGGTACTTTATCACTTTCATTGATGATATGAGCAGAAAGACTTGGATATATTTTTTGAGTGAAAAATCTAAAGCCTTGGGTGTTTTTCAAAAATTGAAATTCTAGTCACAAAAATCTATGCCTAAGGATTGGTAGAGGAGGTGAATATACCTCTACTACATTCAATGAATTTTGTGATTCATATGGCATAAGAAGACAACTCACTGCAGCCTACACACCTCAACAAGATGGGGTTTCTGAAAGAAAGAACAAAACCATTATGAATATGGTTAGATGCATGCTTGGCGACAAAATGTAACTAAGAAATTTTGGCCAGAGTGCATATTTTGAATAGAAGTCTCACTTTTGTAGTCAAAGATATTACTCCTGAAGAAGCTTGGAGTACAATCAAGCCTACTGTAAGTCATTTTAGAATCTTTGGATGTATATCCCTGATAACTTAAGAAAAAAACTTGATGATAACACAATTGGTTGTACTAGTTGAGCTAAGAGTTAAAGGAGATGAAAGTTGAAACGCGCTAAGTTTTGGCAAGGAGCAAAACTAGCATATAATGTAATACATTAACAACTAACAATTTGTCATTCAAACAAAACTTTGATGGTAGTATGTGGTTTGATCAAATTTAATTTGCAAGCTAATATGTCCAATTTAATTTGCAAGCTAAATCGACAACATCTATAAAACTCATAGCAAACTCATCCAAAACAATACCCCTAGATTCATGCTTTCCTCTAATTGGAATTGATTTCATGAATTTTATATCAATTGTCAGCAAACGTTGCAATTCATACCAAGGGGATTTTTTTGTGAAATTACGATAAAGATTGTTCTATTTTATTTTTATTTACGATATATTTTATTCTTATTTTTAAGCATATTTTCCATTTTATCATATTTATCTTATAGTATTTCAATATTTTTTAATTAAATTTATCTTATATTATTTCTGTATTTTTTCTTATGAAGATTGTTCTCTATTTTGTTCTTTTCTATGATATATTTTATTCCTATTTTTAAGCCTATCCTCTTTTTATTGTATTTTTATCTTTTATTATTTTAATTTTTTTTAATGAAATTACAATGAAGGATATATAATTTGGAATATGGTTAAAACTAAAAAGGATAAATTAGTAAATCTGGTGGCAATTTATTTTATTATATTAGAAGTAGAAGTAGATTAAACAAATTTAGTTTAGTAGGGACTAAAACTATGTCAATTGTGAAATTCAGTGCCCCATATGTGAGGATGAGGTAGAAGACGATGTACACACTTTCTTCACCTGCGCTTCTGCTCGGGCTAGTTGGCAAGCAGCCGAACTGTCAGCTGTCGTGGTCTCTGTGGCGTGTCAGCAAGGTAACGCGACCGATAGAGTATTTGCTTTGTGTCGAAATGAGGATTATGCAACTATAAGTAGAGTGACTACACTATTTTGGAGCATATGGCACAATCGAAATGATAAAATATGGAATGATAATGTTAAAAGTCCAAGTCAAGTTGGACGGGCTGCTTTTGCTCATTAGAGTGGTTTGTTGTTCATAAGTTGCGAAGTACCGATGATCATTATGTCATGCCTTTAAGCATAGATCGATGGGAAAAGCCTCGAATAAAATGGTTAAAATGCAATGTTGATGCAGCTTTTTTGTTGACTCGGGAATGACAACATTGGGTGATTGTTTTCGCAACAGCTCTGGTGAGTTTATTGCTGGATTCACACAGTGGCAGCAGATGGTCTTATCAACAGGGGAGAGTGAAGCATGGACAATATTGCAAGCCATAAATGAAGCTAAGCAGTGAGGCTTTGAATGAGTCTCATTCGAAAGAGATTCTCAAGTGTTGGTTGAAGCAAATCGTACCAAGAGGAGAGGCAGCTAAAAGTTTCTTTCCATTGTTAATGATATTCTCCATCTTATGTTATCTTATGCAAACTTTGAAGTTAAGTTTATTATGAGACAAGTGAATTTGGTTGCTCATACGCTAGCTATGGCAGCCAATTCCTGGATTAGTTTTCGTAGATTTGAGATTATTCCTTCCTGTATTGAGCTTTTGGTGATTAATGAAATGCATTAAATTTGTTTTGTTTAAAAAAAATATGTGTAAGAAAATATTTATAAGGACTAAAAATATAATAAAAATTAAGTAAGGACTAAAATTAAGAAGTCCATATTTTATAGGGACCAAAAACATATTTAATCCATATATAAATGTATGTTTATGACAAATATCGACTCCACATTTATTCTTAATTTTTTTTAAATGATAATTTAATTTGGCATAGATATCTCAACAAATATTTGGTTTTTTTTCAAACAAATATTCTTCTTATTTCTATTTATCATATATTTATCTCAACAAACAATAATATTACTATGACACTATTGGCCTATATTTTTTGTTACTGATTTATTAAATACAGGATTGACGAGCGGGCAATATATTTATTGCCAGAAGAAAATGGAAAGGTGTTTCTTGATCCTCAAGTTATTGTAATTCGATTCAAGCTGTCAAGAAGTTGTTTCGATGATATTTGTGGACTTGGAATATTTTGCTGAGAAGTTGTTTCGAGTTCGATTAACAGTTGTGCGCACATAAAGGGAAATCAAATTCGGACAAACGTGGGAGACACACGTCATTATCTTAAGCGTGGGAAGTTAAGCAGCAGTTATTATTTACTTTACCTATATATTGTAGTTTCTCATTCGAAATCGGGGTCACAAGCTTTATACAAAAACCTCTGAGTTAATTAATGAGTTAAATCGAAGAGACAATTATTTCATTTACCTATATATTATTTCCTTTTTCTTTCCAAACTTGTTTGAGTTAAATCAAACAGATCTTTTTCTGCTGTTAATGCAAGTGAAATCATAAATGTTTATGTAAAATGATGAATATTCATAACTGTTTTGGAAAATCAAGCACAAACATGTCATAGGATTTACTAGTTGATCCTGCAAATTTTAAAATTTAAACTAGCATTTGGTTACCAAAATCCAACGTAAAGAGACACTTTCTACAAAATATTTTACTTTATTTTCAGATTAATATATAATTCTTTGTTGGTACACTTAAGTAAAGTATAATTTATTTCAATAAATTAATTTTTTTCCCATTTTTAAATTCAATATTTTTGTCGTTTTCACATGTATTTTGATTATTTTGATTTTCTATTTATTTTTAAATATGTATTTTAATTGGTCATAAATTTATCAATGTACATTATATTCTTATTTCTATTTTATTTTATAATGTTGTTTGATTTAATTTAATATTATCATAATTTATTTCAATAAATTTATCATTTTCTATTATCTTTTAAATTTCCAATACGTTTTTTCATTACTTTTTATGTAGCATAAATATTTCAACAAAATAAATATATTATACCATTTTCTATTTTGATTTACTGTTATATCTTATCTTTAAAACTAAATTTTTAAAATTGCATAAATTATTTATTACTTCTTTATCTTTTAATGTCATATTCCAAAAAAAAAAAAACCCAATATATTTTTATTGAACCAAAAAATAACTCAAGTATTGCTCAAGTTAGAGATCAAAACTTGAACACTCTTGATAAAGAATTTAATTTTGAACTTAATCTAAAATTAAGAATTTTACTTTTAAATTTAAAAATGTTTAAAATTTTAATTTAAGAAATGCTGAAAACACAAATAATACACTTTAATGTTTAATTTTTTAATATTTAATAAATAATACACAATTTATTTTGCCTAATTTTCATGTGTTAAATATGACTTTTAAAAGTCAAACATATCAATCACCAACAATATCATCAATCAATTACATGTGTGACACCACCAATCAATTATGAACTTTAAATTAAAAAATTAAAATTTTAATATTAATAATTCATACACAATTTCCTCATCCTCATGTATTAAATATGACTTTTGGAGTCCTGCATATTAGTCACCAAAAACATATGTAAAACCTATTATTACATACATAACATCATCAATATATTGTAGAAGTCATTCTCCTTAACGTTTTATGTAATAAGTGCATGATCATTTATTTAATCTTTTATTTTATTTTTTCACATTTTCTTTTGTATTTTTCTCTTTTCTTTCCTTTCATCTTTTTTATATACATTCGTAAAAACAAAAGATAATTGTGCAAACTTAAGAAGTATATTACAATTACAAAACAACAAATATATATATATGTTCTCTAACTATTTACAATACTATTAAAAATAAATTTATGTTCATTATAAAAAAATATGTTCATAAAAAAATATTTAGTACCTCTTTAAATATAGGGCCAGTTTATTTGATCTTCATGTATACATTAAACTATGTCTCATGCATATAGTGGATTTTATCCACATCTACGACTACCATGCCTATGGATTTTTTCGTATCTTAAATTTTAATTAATTTTATATACCTATAATGAAATATTTTATGCTTATATATACTCATTTAATTTATTATTATAAACATATACTCTTGATTTTAATTATTTATTCATTTTATATTTTGTGCATATATTATATATTTATTTTTTTGATCAAAAATATGTATATTTAGATAGAAATCTAAGTCTAAGATAAAATACTTAAATTTCACACGGTTAATACAAATATCTATTACCGATTCACCGTATAAAAGTTTTAGCATAAACGCCAAGTACCACGTCTCTTTTAAAATTCCAAACCATTGGCTTCTAACTATGGAAATATATTCAAAACAATCTATTAGGAAGATGATGTGCATATACGCACACAACTATTCATGACTAATCTTTCCAAGTTTTATCCTACAGAGAAATCCCCCAAAAAAAATATTTCCAAGATAAAATTCATGTACATTCATAACCAGAAAGTTGTTGGCAGAGATGATCCTTAAACCTGCTGACGGGCTGATGCTAGTTTTAAGAGTTCATCGGCTTTTGAGTTCAATAACCACTGACTTAGTGGATGGTCTTTGGTGTCAGCTTCTCATTGTCATTGTCATTCATGGAATCAATTGGCACCGGGCTAGGTAAATTCAAACAAGCGGGAAGCCTAGGAATAACAACAAGATGCAGGGGCGGATGCACAAGTCAATGAGGGTGTGCACTTGCACACCATAGATTTCTAATATTTACTCATAATACTCCAATATATTTTGCACTTGCACCCCACCTCATGTAGCAGCAGCCCATTTAGCCCAACCGAAAGCAGCGTCATCGGTCTTCTTTTTGTTTCTATTTTAGTGTTATTAATTATTATTATTATTATTATTTTCTCATAAATGCCAAAATGGTTGCAACATGAGGATGGAACACATGTTATTGAACTTGTTATGTGTACCTTACCACTATGCCAAAGTAAAATATATGTATATTCTTTGCAAAGTTAATATTAAAAAAAAAATTATAACTCTTCTAATTTTTTTTAGATAACTTAGGTCAAGCATCATACATTCTTTTGGTTTTGTTCTCCACTTAAAATTTGACACGTCAACAACTTTTTTCATCTTAGCTTTTAATAAATTGTTCTCCACTTAAATAAGATGTTGACGAGTCAAATTTTAAGTGGAGAACAGGACCAAAAGGATGTATAGTACTTGATCTAAATTTTCTCTTCTTTTTTTTATAGAATTAACTCTCTTCTTTTTTTGTTAAAAAAAAAAAAAACTCTCCTCTTTCATGCTACAAGCAGCTGCCTATTATTGTTAAAAAAAAAATTATAAACAGTCATGAATCAAACCAACACGTGTTTAAAGATGTCCAAATTGTTTTAATACTTATACCAATTTGTTAAAAAGTCTGCACCCCCTGGTCCAGGGTCCTGGATCCGCCACTAACAAGATGATTCTGCACACGTGCGAGAAAACTCTCAGAAGGCTCAGGAAAAAGAACTTCATTGTAAGACTCAATGACAACAGGCTTCTTCGTGGTCTCAGATTCATCTTCAGGATACAATTTCAAATGGTGATACAAGTCAATAGCTGCTTTTGCTTGCTACTCGGTTTTCTCAGTGCCAAACCAAAAAAACTAGTAAAAGACTGTGCATTCGCTTAACATGTCAATAATTACAATTTGGAGGTAAAATCAAATAAATAAATTTAAATTATACTAAAAAAAAAATTTAGAAACATCATCTGAAATAATATATATAACCGAAGAGAGTTATCTCCGGTCACCAACATTGGCATAAAAAAAGTAAGAATGAATAAATAACACATAAATCTAGGGCTATGCGGATCCTCAGACATATATGAAATGGAATAAAGATGGACCAAGCTACTTATGGATGTAACCACAATTAACATCTCGATTTATATATATATATATAGGAGCTTTCAAGTGAGAGGAGATTTTAAAATGAGATATGAGAGGGTTAAATCACAACCCTTAGATCAAATTAAATGCTTTGAAGCTTGGATTATGCATTGGTCCACCTACCATATGATTAAATTCCACTTTTAATTAGAAAGTGAGGGGAGCGGGGATCGAACTCTAGACCACTTAGTCATAGAGGCTCTGATACCATGTTAGATAACCGATTATCCCAAAAGCTTAAGTTGTTAGGAAAAACTACATCAATGGTTTTATATTATTTAGTCATAGAGGCTCTGAATGTCGGTCGGAGCACTAGTTTTTGTGGTTGAGTATAGGCCTATCAAATTCTAATATGGTATTAGAGCATATCCTAGATCCATTTGTTGTTTGTTGTGGAGACCTCCCATATTTGGACCACCCATTGTTGTTGATTCCACGCACCAAGCCCAATAGTGTTGGGCATGAGGGGGTGTGTTAGAAGTCTCACATTGGCTAGAGATATGACAAAGATAGCCTTTATAAAGTAGTGCAAACCTCAACTCTCAAGCTAAATTTTGTGGTTGAGTATAGGCCTCTCAAATTCTAATACATAGAAATGGATCGCAAGAAATAAGTTGCAGATGAAAATATTGCTGTTGATGATCTTTGAGAGGGAAAATGAAAAGTCATGTGCACAAGGGGGTGGAATTGCAATGATAACAGACAGCGAGAATGGTTAAGATGTGGTGTAAATTTTAATGTGTAAATTAATCATAGCCATTCAATTTAATCTAATGGTTCTCATTCAATCCTCTCATCTCCCATTATAAATACTCCTCTCACTTGAAAGTTTCCCTATATATATATATATATATATATATATATATATATATATATATATATATATATATATAGATTGTTAAAAAAAATGATAGATTGTTAAATGCTTTCAAATGTATGACAAATGTTAAACAAACAACTTGCAGATGGTTTAAGATACTCAAATTTAAAATAGGGTTAAATATGTTTTTAGTCCATACTTTTTGTGAAATTGTCAAGAATGGTCCCTACTTTTTCAAAATGGTCAAAAAAAACCCCAGAAAATATTTTGTTATCCAAAATAGTCCCTGCCGTCTATTTTATCCTAGTCAGCAAACGGATTGATGACGTGGCATATGGTGGGACCCACTATTTTATTTGAGTTGTCACCTACATGGCAATTGTTATAAAAAGTAGGGACTATTCTTAACAATTTCGTAAAAAGTAGGGATTATTCTTGACAATTTCGTAAAAAGTAGGGACTATGCTTGACAATTTCGTAAAAAGTGTGGACTAAAAACATATTTATCCCAAAATTAAATCAAATCAAACAAAACTTAAGTTTTGTAAAAATAAAAATTAAATAAGAATAAACTGAGTTACTTTATAAATTTCGTTGATTATATTATACATGCAATATATGTTCTATCTTTTGGCACATACTTAATACAACAATTATACACTAATGAGAACTTAAATTTATAAGTCAAACATATACTGCAGTGTATAATTGTTGTATTAAGTATGTGCCAAAAGATAGAACATATACTGCATGTATAATATATTCAACGAAATTTATAAAGTAAATATACTGCATGTACTCCCTCCGTCCCATCTTATAAGAAGAAGAAAAAAACTATTTTTTCTTGTCCCATATTATAAGAAAAAAAAACTACTTTTTCTTGTACAAAATTATAAGCAAAAAAACAACTTTGACCATTTTCAAGATTTACTTTTACTTATTCTCATAAAATTTACTCTCTCTTCTTTTCCCCGTAATCAATAACCAATCAAAATTTTTTTTACATCTTCCAATGAAACTTATTTCAAGAAAAACACAAAAAGTCATACTTCAAACTATCACATATTACTTTTCTTAATAAGTGTGAATTTTTTTTTTCTTATATTATGGGGTGGAGGGAGTATATTATAATCAACGAAATTTATAAAGTAACTCAGTTTATTCTTATTTTATTTTTACAAAACTTAAGTTTTGTTTGATTTGATTTAATTTTGGGATAAATAAATTTTTAGTCCCTACTTTTTACGAAATAATCAAGAATAGTCCTTACTTTGTACGAAATTGTCAAGAATAGTCTCTACTTTTTACGAAATTGTCAAGAATAGTCCCTACTTTTTATAACAATTGCCATGTAGGTGACGACTCAAATAAAATAGTGGGTCCCACCATATGTCACGTCATCAATCCAGGATAAAATAGACGGCAGTGACTATTTGAATATTTTCTGGGGTTTTTTTGGACAACTTTTAAAAAGTAGGGATCATTCTTGATAATTTCGTAAAAATTAGGGACTAAAAACATATTTAACCCTTTAAAATAAATAACTTGGACGTTGTTTTTTTTTTCCAACAAAGATCCTTTCATTTGCACGGCCCCGTTGTGAATTCTATATGCTTATATTTGCATACACAAATTTTTATGTCCAGTTGATTTGTACTGCTATATGATATATAAAGTTGATATGATAAATTTTTAAAACTCGTGAATATTTTTAAAATATCGATATTAATGTAGTATTTCTATAAAATATTTATTGTATTATATGCAAAAACCCATTAAATATTTGTGTCGCGCCGGTTCCCGATTTTATGTACTTTATATTATATGATTTTTTGCTTCCAATCTCATATTTATCACTTTCAAAACAATTTTTTTGCATTATATTTATATGTTTTTTTGCTTCCAATCTCATATGAAGGAGTGTTTGCTACTGCTAAATCAATTTCAATCTCAAGAACATCTTCACTGTTAGAATTTTTGTTGGAGGTCTGCTGCAAATACTTGAACAAGAAGAACATGATGAACATTGCACATAAATTCCAAAGCGTGTGTGGACACACTAAGCTTTATGTTCGATTCGCTCCCACCAGTTTATGCAAACCAGATGCAAATGAGTTATAACCAGTGAATCCCCTTCATGATACTTTGGAATTATTGACGTAACTTGCACATTCACACCAAGTGTATCGACAATGGTAGTTTACAGAATAAAGTTCTGTCAATTTCTCTCGTGCACTAGAGAAAAGAAAGAATGATTTAGTATAATTTTCTGCATAATTTAGACTCATGAAAGTCACATGATTTTCTGATTGTATGTTTTCTGCCTCTAGAGTATCTCTATATATAGAGAAGCTTATGTCCTTTAGTGAAGGGAAACAACTATTTGAAAGATTTTCTTCATGACTGGTTATATTGCTTCAATTGTAAAGCATTACACATTTCCTCTAAAAGGCCTCTTTTAACCATTGCAACTTTCCAAATATATTTTGGAAATTTCTCTAACATTCACTGTCTGCAACACCATCTCACTCTCTCCTACTTCTGCGTATAGCAACCATTTTTGCAGGATGAGGTTGTATTTGTTTTCTTCACTTTCTTGCAGTTGTTGCCCAAATAAACTCGACCGCTTAACCCAAGACCCACCTAACCTGCAACCGCCGAAACCGATATATCATATGGTCATAGATGGGCCAGATTCTTTGACTCACGGTTTTGTTCGGTGGATGGTTTTGGGCCTGAAACCGCCCAAAACCGACCAATGCTCAACCCTATGATCGACTCTTTTGAGACTTAAGAAACCCAAAATTGCTTGTATTTCTTAAAAATAAAGGCCATGTCATTTTTTCCGCTTGTCTGTGATATATATCCTTCTCCCATTCCAAACACTTATTCTCTCTTTGCCTTGGTAGGCGGAGATAAGAATTCCATGTGGCCGTTCGGTCACAAGGCCAAGTTGAAGTTTCAACAATTTATCAAACGGTTTTGAGTCTTTACTCGTTTCCTATAACTTCGTGTGCATTTTCAATTAGTCGCCGGATGAGAAGCTTTCACCCAACAGAGTAACACTTGGCTAAAGTGAAATTAATATCCCGGAGAATATGATATGTGATCATAGGGTCTTCATCATCATGATTATATGTCAGTTAACAAGAACTCAGAGACCCCAATATTATTGTTCACAGGAGGAATGTCTAGTGTCCATGCCCACGGTACAAAAAGACCAAAACATCACCTTCTCTACCCATGAACCATATATAAAGATATTCTAAGATTTCTTTAATACTATGAGTGCGATGTCTTCTTTCATCTGTAATGTGAAAGATGTTCTCATCAGAGAAGCCTCATCTTCACGTAAAAAATTTATGTAATCTAGAGCTGAATGAAAAGTTACTGAATTTTAATGGTACTAAACTCATCCTCATTATGATAGGAAAACAAAACAACCAACGCTTTCTTGTTTTTATTATTCTTGGCAGAATTTGTGAACCTAGGGTTTAGGGTTTGGCTTCAATCTCGCAAACTCTCATTATTCGTCGAACACAAATTTGAATTGAATTTGTTTAGGCCAAATTTATGCATATATTAATAAATTATGTTATTATAATACGATAATTTTTTTCTTTATTATAACATAATTTAAAGATAAAGTACAACAAATATATAAAGAATTCTCAGCACATACTCATTTAAATACTTAATAAATAAATAAAATAAATAATTGCATATATTTTCACCAACCGTAGCCCTAGAGTTTGATCCATTTCAACGAGGTAATGTAATGGACTTTTTATGATGTATAAACGAGCCTAAAACATTCATTCAAAAATTTAAGAAGTTAAAATCATTAATAAATCTAATTTTATTAAAAATTAAAACTACGTGCAGAAAAAGTTTGCAGAGATTAAAAAACAATAAAAATTAAATTTAGAATTCTCATTTTATAAGAAATGAAAATATATTTGACCATTCTTGACGAGTGCAAATAAATGTTCCTCCCCCGCTCATTTCTTCTTCAATATCGTTTGGAATTGGAGACAGAAACTATCACTCTCTCTTTCTCAAGTTGCGAGAGAGTCTCAAGTCTCAACCATCTTCAATACATAATAAAGCCAATATTTGTTTACGCAATTGTCACAATTGCATGTTCTCTTTCTCCTCTCCGTTCACCCAACAAACAAAAAAAATGAGTGCAAATAAATGAGAATACATAATCGTTTTTAAAATAAACTCTACACGAGATATATCGTATGAATATAATCATGCATTTCTTTACTTCTTACCAATTCTATGATTTGTTGATAATTAAATCTCAAATACATGCAACAAATCTACCACCAACGTAGATGCATACACCTAATTAAAAAAATACTAGGAAAGTGTCAAAAATTGGCTCCCTTATAGGGATATTTTCCTATATCTATTTGGAAATTTATTCCGCGACATTTTACAACTTGAAAAGCGCGCGATGACAATAATCTTGTAGTTTTTTTTCCCCATCAACGACAACATCAGCATCAATGCTTAATGAGATTACGTATGACATACGGAAGAATTCCTCCGTGGTTGAAGTATGCTAGTTCCACCTGAATATCAGATAAAAAACAGATTATGAAAAGCATGTTTAAGACTAGCTTGAATCATTGCCTGCAAAAGTCGAAGACTAGTAAATATTGTGACCGCAAAAAGGAGCGAGAAAAGACATGTAAATAAATCAGTGATAAGTTTAAATTACCTCGGTGTCAAAGCGTGCTACGCAGGTGAAAGATTTTCCGCTATCAGTTGTGACTCTGACATCTTGGCCAGGCTTGATGTCACTGATTTTACTTGGAAGATCAATTGTGTAGCGTTCATGACCAGTCAGTCCCAATGAGTCTGCATCCTCCCCAGGTTTATAGCAAAGAGGGATAATACCCATTCCTACCAAGTTACTACGATGAATTCTCTCGAAACTTTTAGCTATCACAGCTTTGACCCCCTGTTGAAATGTAAATGTATCATCCATCAGAAAACTGATTCATATTTTAAGAAAGTCAAATAAAAAATGCAACTCGATTACAGCTCAAAATATATAAACTGTGTATAAAGGAACTCACCAATAACATTGGACCCTTGGCCGCCCAATCTCTAGAACTTCCACTGCCATATTCAGCTCCAGCTAGTACAATGGTGTCTTGCCCAGAAGTCTTGTATCTCTGATCAAAGAAAACAAATTCAGAGGATTAGAAATTTAATTAACACAGCTAAAATTAATTAATAATTACAGACAACATCCTTTGGCACAATAATATCTACCAATTCTCTTTGGGGGAGACTAAACAAGAGTTATTAATTTTTATAAAAGGGAGTATCCCGCTAAATCAACAAATAATCCGCATGTCATTGTCACTTGTCAGACTATCAAGCTTTGCAGCGCTATAAATAAGTGTCTATTATCAATTAGAATAAGCCAAACTCGATATTGATATGTGCACAGACGCAAATGGATTCATTAAAGATAGTATTTAGAACTTATCATTTCGTCAAAAAGACACTGCCAGTAGTTAAAAGAGATATAAAAAGACATCAGCACCATAAAATATGGATATGGAATAAACTATCATTTACCGCTCCAATAATTCAAAACAGTATATAAATAACATGACATACTTGAGTAAGGCATAACTCACCATTGCTGCATCAAACACATAAAGCTTCTCCCCAGTTGGAATGTGAACTGTCCTAGGACCAACTTCCCCGTTTAAGAGCTTGTTAACAAGGCGAATGTTGGCAAAAGTTCCCCTCGCCATCACCTCATCATTGCCACGACGACTTCCATAAGAATTGAAGTCCTTGCGTTCAACCCCGCGCTCCAGGAGGTATTTAGCAGCAGGACTGTCCTTGTTAATGCTTCCAGCTGGAGAAATATGATCGGTGGTTATACTGTCACCAAAATTTAGCAGGCAATAGGCATCTTTCACACCATGAGATCCAGGAGGGTCCATGGTCATGTTCTTGAAGTATGGAGGTTCATGAATATATGTTGAGTTGGGGTCCCAAGAGTAGAGAGTGTCAGCTGGAACTTGCAGTTGGTTCCACATAGGGTTTCCCTTTGTGATAGATTCGTATGTACTTCGGAACATGTCAGGTAACACACTAGATTGAACAGTCTACAAATAAAGCCACCCAAAGTTATTTTTGCCATATAGCATATGCATTGCCAAATATTTAGACCAAAATTATATATAATAATGAGTAATTTAGGGTCACTGACCTCTGCGATTTCTTCGGTAGATGGCCAGATATCCCTCAGGTAGACATTCTTGCCATCCTTCCCCGTTCCAATTGGCTCCTTCTCAAAGTCAATATCAACCTGGAAATTTTACCAAAAGGGACTTGATAAAATTACAACATTGTGGATCTTGATATCTTTCAAAACTTAACCTTGTCATAAA
This sequence comes from Trifolium subterraneum, assembly GCA_951799995.1. Lineage (NCBI taxonomy): Eukaryota > Viridiplantae > Streptophyta > Magnoliopsida > Fabales > Fabaceae > Trifolium > Trifolium subterraneum. The sequence continues at coordinate 45,182,650 of OX637465.1, read as the reverse complement.
AAATTAATATTATATGCACTCTACCAACTAAAGAAGGTTCTAATTTCTAAATAAAGCTCATACTCAGATAGTCTCATAGTCAGAAGAATATTCACAATAATGTTAGTCTATGATATTAGTGCTTATTGTTTCATATGCAAATGTGCGCAAGTATGATGTCTGGATCCAAAATCAGGCTCCCAGATGTGTGTAAAAGATTACTAGAAGGATTACGGAAGTATTTGATATGTTAAAATTGAGAAGGGAAATTATCCATTTGGATCCCCACTTTGAGTCCAAATACACTGAAGTTGTATAGAGCTGGGTATACACTTAAACCTAGTTTTCATAAGTGATGGACCAAAATTAAACAAGTTTATCGAGTTTTCCCACAAGTCGATTGGAAATTGAAAACAAATGAAGATTACATAATACTTCAAAACAAATGAGTCAGACAACTATTACCTTTTATAGACACAGATGAAAATCAGATATAATACTAAAAAACGAAGCAAAAAGAATGAAGACACACATCAAAAATATGAATTCGACACACATACCGTGCCAGCAAGAGCATAAGCAACAACAAGAGGAGGTGAGGCAAGATAGTTGGCTCTTGTCAAGGGATGAACCCGGCCCTCAAAATTACGGTTCCCAGACAACACAGCAGCTGCTACAATGTCTGGATCGAAAAACAAACAAAAATCAATGAAGGAAAAATATAAAGCAAAATATGTCTAAGAGGATATATGTCTTTAAAAAAATTATATAATAACTCTAAGCGTTGCATAAAAATCAACTCCAGTTAAAAATAATTAGCATTTTGTTATGAAATATACCATTTTCTGAGATGGCGGAAGCAACAGATTCATGCAGATCCCCTGAATTGCCAATACATGTTGTACAGCCAAATCCAACGATATGAAAACCTTGTTCATTTAAATACTTTTGCAGTCCACTGACATAAAATAGAAACAAAGTATAAATTTAAATTGAATTTTCCTTAAATGTGCAGAGTGGAAAGGACCATGCGGTAAGCCGGTGATATAAATTACAGTAGTGGAATTCTAGTAAGCTAAGAAGTACAAAATACCTCTGGAGTAGATATTTAGTAACAACTCCAGAGCCTGGAGCAAGACTTGTTTTCACCCAAGGCTTGACCTGCCAAAATAGTGAAAAAACAACAATGATTAGAATTTAGAAAAGAAGAGGACCACATATAAGACAAACAATTTGCCCCTTTCAATAGTGGAAGCAAAACCAAACACAACACCACAAAGGAGAAACGTAGCATTGTTATACTAACCTGCAAACCAAGCTCATGGGCCTTTTTCGCAATAAGACCAGCCCCAAGCATAACACTTGGGTTTGATGTATTCGTACAACTCGTGATTGCTGCAATCACTACACTGCCATGCTTGAGCTCTGCTGGCTGCCCATGAAAATCAAATTTCGCAACTTTTCCCTGTGCCTCTTTTGGTATAGCAAATCCCTGTATTTAAATAAAACATACATTAGCATCTTATACTCATCTAAGGTTCTGATAAGACAATAGTCCATGAAACAAGGATGATCCTGCATACCCAACATGAAAAAGCAAGCGTAATAAAATTAAACAAAGCCTTTGACATCTTCGCTGCTATTAAGGTACCAGGACATAGTCTTCAAAATATAGTAACATGAGTGATGTCTAGAATAAACGGAAGTGTTGAATTTCTCAAAGATCAGAAGACATGTCATACAAAAGTAATCAATTTGATAAATGTAAGTTACAAGTGAACGACAGTAATATAGCATTGTCACTTCAGGCGTTGAGTAAGTTGATTAAACAGGCAGATAGAAGTAACAAAATGATAAAAATGAACCTTATATGTTCTAAAGATTTTTGTGAATGACACTCAATCTGCAAGTCAAAGGCCTACAATTCAAACTATTAGAATGAATATATATCGATGTGAAATGGTCTGACATTGCACAAGTACAATTATATAAGCAATTCTTGTCAGATGCATATAAGCCATTCTTGTTAGATGCAATAATTCCAACTAAGAAAATCCAGGCCAACAACCATGAACAATTAAACAACACTATTTGTTGGTTTCCTATTGCATACAAATACTGGAACTGAGACTAGACTTAACCAAATCTCCATTATATAACAAAAACAACCAAATGGGCAGTAAATACTTGCAATTTTGTTCAAAACTGACAATCAACAGCTAATTCAAGTTACGTAGTACAAAATCATAATTTTTTCATACAACACCAAAACATGAGAAAGGATTTTTGAATGTCACGGTATTCCTAACCTTAAATCCAACTTTGCTATCGAGACAAGCGTGCCAGTCGGCCTTCATTTCTTTCAAAGGTACCCGGTCATGGGGTCTGGAAAGAATAACATTCAATATGCATTGTTAGGTTGATGATAAGATGTAAATGGATTAAAAACTCACAATAACAGACAGAGCAGCATGTAAGAGAACAGGGACCTTACCTCTTTGGTCCTGAGATACATGGTTCTACGTCGGACAGGTTTAATTCCAGATATGATGAATATGCCCTATCTTGTTGCGGCTGATATCATGGAAAACAAATTAGCATTCTAGCATATATACATATGTTATTCTGTAAAATTGGGTATCTCGAGAAACTGCAATATACATATACTAGCATACCTCATTATAGTCAACAAACAGTCTGTTTGCCCTGAGATAAGACTCTATCATCGCCACCTGTATTCAGGCAGAATAAAGGCCAAATAGTTATATTCTATAGGCATCCCATAGCAAATAATAGATGAGTTGATAGTACTTACAGTCTCATCACTTCTCCCAGTTAGCTTGAGATATTGTAATGTAACATGATCCACAGGGAAGAAGCCCATGGTGGCACCATATTCAGGAGACATATTAGCAATAGTAGCTCTGTCAGCTAAAGATAATTTACTCATACCATCACCTATGGAATGACATCACGAAAAATGTTATTAGGGCAGTCGTCCTGCGTTGAAAATGGAGAAAACGTATATTTAGTAGTAGGTCTCGAGTTAAAAGTATTTAATTACCATAAAATTCAACAAATTTCCCTACAACACCATGCTTTCTAAGAATCTGTGTCACAGTCAGAACCAAGTCAGTCGCTGTAACACCATTGCGCAGATTTCCAGATAGCTTGAACCCAACAACTCCAGGCAAAACCATGCTCATAGGCTGCATGTATCATAGCACACGGCATTAGAACCATCCCGTTGTACTTTAACTACAACACATGCTCATTTTTTTATTGGTAGTTATGTTAGTATGTTAGCATGGGGTAGGTTCGAACTCCACAGCACACCATACCCCAACCACCTCTCCTACCTTATGACTCCCCAGCACATGCTCTTTAGAAATAAAAATAAATAAATACTTCTAGGGAGATGAAAATGTCATCGAAAATAAATAATCATTGGTGTTTTGAATATAATCAACATTCGTTACATAACATGTGTATATATCAAAATAAGAACTTAGAAGGTAATGTACCTGACCGAGCATTGCTGCCTCAGCTTCAATACCTCCGACACCCCATCCAGCAACACCAAGCCCATCTATCATAGTTGTATGTGAATCAGTCCCAACCACACTATCAGGATAGAGTAAGCCCTCGTTGTTGAAAACTACCCGTCCAAGATATTCAAGATTGACCTGAAACTCAAATACATCACATCATAAGTCCCTAATATTAACAACAAAAAAGAAATTTAAATATCATACACTCATTTTGCATGTTTGCTTCCAGACTTACCTGATGTACTATACCAGAACCAGGAGGAATAACGAGCATGTTACGGAATGCAGTTGACCCCCATTTAAGAAAAGCAAATCTCTCCTTGTTTCTCTGGAATTCAAGTTCCATATTAGCCTGCACTGCATTTTCTGACCTTGCCACATCAACTTGAACTGAATGGTCAACAACGAGATCAACAGGAACCTGCCAAGAATCGCTGCTCAGAACCACTTATAAAAAAACATAAAATACAAGTAAAGTATGTCTAAGATTGTATTTTTCAATCTCCAAAAACCTAAACAATGCAGAATGGAGTTAGTTATCAAACTATGGTGGAAATCTTTCAAACTTTGAAGAGCCAGATTTAATTCAATAAGTCAAAAAAATTGCCAAACTCTACCAAAGACTATTTCAGTTAACCGTGGAAGTTAAACATATTAGCAAATAATTTTTAGATAAATACTATTATCAGAAACTGAGTTAAGTTGACAAAATTGTGTACATCTAGATATGTCAAAGTTACAGGAAAATAGCTAACTTCTGTCTAAGCAATACATGAGGTTTCAAAACTGTTATACTGTGTTACAAAATAGTGATGTAAGATTAGAAACGTACATATTCACCAAAACAAAAGATTAGAAAAGTAAATCTGAAATCAAGGTACATATATCACATCATCTATTGTTACAAAGTTGAAATATCTTCGATCACTGTGTAATCAATGAATTCATAACGAACAGAAGGGGGTGCAAGTGATAAGAAAGTTGAATACCAGAGGATTGATTTTATTTGAATCACTACCAAGCTTATTCATAGCATCTCGCATGCAAGCCAAGTCGACAACAGCTGGGACTCCAGTAAAATCCTGAGGATATGAAAAAAGTCAAAATGAAGATAACATATTACAATTAACTAATATAAATATTTCAATGTATCTAGATTTCAGGATTGAAAATTTACCTGCAAGAGAACACGGGCAGGCTTGAAAGGAATCTCAACTTGTTTAGTAGAAGTGTTTTCCCAGTCAATAATCTTCTCAACATCTTCTTTAGTGACTTGGAAATTATCGCAATTGCGAATGGCAGATTCAAGAAGAATTCTAATGGAGTATGGTAACTTGTCTGTTATGCAAGCATATCGTCAAAAATTTAATATATCAACGAAAGTAATCCTCTTTAACGGACAATAGTAATATGAAATTACAAATTTCACATTTCACATAAAAAATGTAACATGTCAAACCATGTAGTACACTAGTACCGACACTTCAGATGTGTTTGGTAAGTCCAATAAGCTAGCTTATAGCTTATTGGACTAGCTTATAAGCTTGTTTGATAAAAATGGGCGTGTTTGGTAACAAGCTTATCCAATTAGCATTTTTGAGATGTTATTTCAAGTAGCGTATGAGCTTATAGCTTATTACATTTTATTTCATATTTACCCTTATTATTTTCATTTATTGTTTTTTTTTTTAAATTATAATAACTACCCACTAACCATGTATTTTATGTCATTTTATACTTACAACAGCTAAATTTGTCAGACACTTTAATTTTATTCTACTAGTTTTTCAGCTATAAGCTACAGCTTATCAGCTACCAGCTAGCTTATAGTTTATTTTTACCAAACACAGGAAAAGTATATCTAACATGTGTCGGTGCTCATACATGTCGAGCCAAGTTATGAAATTACCAATTCTTGAATCATTGAAAGAAGGAAGACTGTAGAATTTTCCAAACTCTCCACCACCTGGCTTAGGAAGACTAGTCAAGTTTCCCTTGAAAGGATTTTCGCTAGCTGCAATCACCAATCACAACATAAAATTCAAACCTGAGTATTACTAACATAACTAACTACACGTTCAAAACTGCAAATTTCAACGCAAAAACGGTTGACGGAAATTCTCGCAACAGAAAAAACCTTAGTAACGTACCCATGGTAGCGATTTTGCGGTGGAAGCTTTCGATGACGGGAGCGACGGCTCTGACCTGATGACGGAGAGTGAGAGGAGGGGAAGAATGGAGGCGGCGGTGGTTGAAGCGGGTAAGGGAAGAAACGAATGATCTCGAAGTGCGGGGAGTTAGAGAAGATGGAGGATGTAAGAAGGTTCTAGAAATGGGAGAAGAAAAGAAGAGTTTGTTAGGTTTGGTTGTAGTTGTTCTGAGAAGAGAAGAGGTTGTTGTTATATACATGATGATGGTTGATTATGCATGCATTCGTAATAAGGATAAGGAGAATGGGTCAGGGTGTAGGATTGTTTGGGATAATGATAATGGTGATGGTTTTGAGGAGTTTTGTGCAAGTAGAGAATAGAAACAGAGAAAGGTGGAAATGGAGGAGAGGGGAATGGGGTGATATGTCCTATGAGAAGGAGTGTGGAAAGGGAATTTGAACTAGGGCTGTGTGCCTTATTACATTGTGATTCTTGTTGCTTACCAAGTTAGGATTGATGATGTGAATACATTTTGGGGATATAGTCAAGTGATACACATAGTACTTAGACTTCCTCGGATTTGGATTCTCTACCTTTAAAAATCTTAAATTCACCTATATTTAGTTTATTTTTAAGGTTAAACTTATCTTTACTCTTACCATACTATCTTCATTTTGGCATAAGTTAATATACATAAGCCCCAATTTATGTATGCTGCATAAGTCAATTTTAGCCATTTGATCATGGAATTATTTTGCCACGTGTTACGATCTGAATCTGTCACACTGTGAGCCTTGTCACACAGGATCACACTCAACTTTGAGATCACACAACACGAAATCGCGATCTCCTTCATCTTCGCCGTCGTCTTCTCCTTCATCTTCGCCGTCGTCCTCTGCTCCGTTCGTCTGCGCCGTCGTCCTTTTCTCCGTCCTCTGCGCCGTCGTCGTCGTTGTATTCTCCATCGTCTTCTCTGTTCTCCATCGTCTTCGTCGTTCATTGATTTCATTGGTTTCATCATTCATCACCATCGTCTTCTCCGTTCATTGGTTTCGTTGTCTTCATTGTAGTACTAGAGTAAGTTTCTTCTGATTTTGATATTCATTGGTTTCATCATTCATCACCATTGATTTAGTTTCTGATTTTGAGAATTAGGTTAAACTAAATTGAATTTGATTTCATCATTCATCACCATTGATTTTGATTTTGATTTTGATTTTGAGAATTAGGTTAAACTAAACTGAATTTGATTTTGATTTTGTCTGAACTGAATGTTATTTTTGCCTGAAACCATTAGGCAGACATTTTGGTTTCATTTTATCGAATGCATCATCATTCATTACCATTGATTTCACATTGACAGAAGAAGGTTATTAGCCTATAATTGATTTCAAATGTTATTTTTGTGTACTTCATCAAATTAAGAGGGAGTACTAGAGTAAGCTTCTTTTGTAATCCTACTTTAGGTGCGTTAATGTAATCCTTTATCTCAAAGTGGTCTGAAATGAATTAGTGACATAATGTCTTGTAGGAGTGTATGGTGCTTATCTTGTTGCTTGCTATGACCAAGAGAACGAAGAATTTCAAAGTATCGTCAAGTTAGGTGAGCGTTAATGTTGTCTTGGGATTATGTAAGTTTCGTTTTTCCTTGTTAATTTGATTTTGTTTATGATATTCTATTAGCTTCTAGGTTTTGATTTTTTATTAATGTTCATGATTTTTAAATCCATCCATGAATGTTGTTTTTACCTGAAACCATTAGGCAAGTAGTTTGGTTTCACAAAAAAGACTATCAAAACCATTAAACATTTTAATTAGTTGGTTTTAGCTTCTGTATTTTATTGTGTTGTAATGTGTGGGTTGATTATTGTATTTTATTGATTCTGATATTGCTGGACTAGAGTATGCAGCAAAGTACAAGACCTTGATCTACCTTGTTGATTTAGCATCTGCTGAGATTATTGCTGACATGTCGAGCATGAATCGATTATTCAGATAACCACTGGGTCAAGAGAGCTTGACAAGATATTGGAAGGTCAGACTCAATCATAAATACTTCCTCTATGTGTTGATTATAAAATACTTCTTCTTACTCACCTAGTATATATCTTAGTCAAGTTGAAAGGCTTGTCCAGTTTTTATATCTTAGATTGATGAACATTTTATCAATCTCTTCAATGCAAAAAACAGTAGCTAAGGTTTAATTATAAAATTATGGCACTGCTAATGATAGATTTGTATATATGTTTTAAATTCCTAGTGTAACCTTCATTTACTGTAGCTTCTATGAATATGAGAGAGCTTAAATATCTATTATCTAAATATGCAGTTAAATCTTACATGGATAATGAATTAAGTCCTACCATTGATGATGGAACAAGTTTGCAGTTGCTCCCAACAGAAGAAACTGACATTCTAGCTAATCTGCGAGAATCATCAGATCCCGTGTAAGAAGGGATACAATGTTGTGATTATTGATGAGTGCCACATCTTTCTGATAGAACAACTGATGAGAATCTCACCAAATATTAAACCTTGTGTAAGAGAAGATGCATTGAAGCTAACACTTGATTTGAAAGCTAACATGAAAGAAAATACTGAAAATTCTTTGATGGTTCTCGGTTTTCTAATGCTTTTGTCGATTTATGGATTGGTTACTTATTTCAATGAAGATGAAGTCTGTTTGGAGCTTTTTGCATTTGTTGCTCAGCACAAAATAGCGGTGAAGCTGTTTGAGGCCCTTGGTTTTGCAAATAAACTTTCAGGTGTGTTTTAATTTAGATATGTTTTGTTTAGTCACCGGTATGTCGCTTTTCGTCTAAGTTTTGGCATGTTACATCATATGATTATCAAATCTATATTGCATATTTGGATCTTGTCATGTCTTGTATGTTGTTTTGGATATCAATTCTTGTTGAAAATAAGTGCAAATTGTGAACTTGTAGAAATTGATAGAATGTTGTTTGCATCTGTTTTCTTAGTGTTGTGTGTGGTTCTTTGGATGAACTTGGAACCATTAAATATGTTTCAATGCTCCTGGTGTGTTTTGATGATGTGAAGGTTTCTTGCACCTCGCAGATTTTGTCGAGAAACTTATCAAGAGGAAGCAATTTGTTGTGCATATTAATTGGCTGAGAAGAATCAACAAATTTTTGTGCTAGAAATGCGGTAATGGAAACCTGCTAACATATACACTATTATTGTTCGGGTATATATTCACGTGTAAATGATTTCGACAGGACTCTCAGTTTCGTAGTCTTAGTTAATTCAAATGAGGCTTGTACCATCCTTGAATCTAACTAATAAGCCACAATAGTTACATTTGGTCTGCATCTCAGTACCAGCTTGTGCAATAAAGTGATTACATACATGTGACAGACGTCTATGCCTACATGTTTTTCAATTAAAACTGTCTGTTTTGCTATCAGCATAGACACTGAAACCATTAATATTGGTAAATGGTTTCAGTATATAACTTACTGAAACCAAAAAACCATACGTATGGTTTCAATGTTATATTTACAGATTCGATTGTGTTTTTGTATAGGTTTTAATTCAATTGTGTTTTAAATGATTGTATATACCCCTACATATAAGAGAGGAGAATTGTCTTCAAATCAAACAATGAACCTAAACCTCGAAAGAGAGGCAATGTGTTGAATTCAAATGCACGTCCTTCAAATGGGTTGATTCGAAGACCATCCTTATCTTTCTCATGTTGCGAGAGCATCCTTAAGGAGGTTTCAACTAATGGAAGTTCCTGAACCTTTCATTAAAAGTGTATAAGTAACCGAAACCATTTAACAAGACTAATGGTTTCAGTGTATAACTTACTGAAACCATTTATCAAGCATAATGGTTTCAGTGTACAATTCCATCATGGGCTAATAATATTCAAAATCAAGGTTATAATATTGAAAAGCATAAGTATGAAAGCTCAAATCAAGAGTTATTTCCTTTCACCAAAATAGCAGCATTTTACGTGCACTCAAAATAGCAGCATTCGCAGCGTTTTCCACTGAATTTCCACCAGTGGAAATAAAAGCAATTACGTGCACTACAAATAGCAGCGTTTTACACTGCTTTTCAACCAGTGGAAATAGAACATTTTACACTGCTTTTCAACTAAAACTGCATGTTTTGCTATCAGCATAGACACTGAAACCATTAATATTGGTAAATGGTTTCAGTATATAACTTACTGAAACCATAAAACCATATGTATGGTTTCAATGTTATATTTCTCTTTTTTTAGGTGTTTAGTATAGTGAATGTGTTCTTGATTTTGATTTTTACTGATTTGATTGTGTTTTTGTATAGGTTTTAATTCAATTGTGTTTTAAATGATTGTATATACCCCTACATATAAGAGAGGAGAATTGTCTTCAAATCAAACCATGAACCTAAACCTCGGAAGAGAGGCAATGTGTTGGATTCAAATGCACGTCCTTCAAATGGGTTGATTCGAAGACCATCCTTATCTTTCTCATGTTGCGAGAGCATCCTTAAGGAGGTTTCAACTAATGGAAGTTCCTGAACCTTTCATTAAAAGTGTATAAGTAACCGAAACCATTTAACAAGACTAATGGTTTCAGTGTATAACTTACTGAAACCATTTATCAAGCATAATGGTTTCAGTGTACAATTCCATCATAGGCTAATAATATTCAAAATCAAGGTTATAATATTGAAAAGCATAAGTATGAAAACTCAAATCAAGAGTTATTTCCTTTCACCAAAATAGCAGCATTTTACGTGCACTCAAAATAGCAGCGTTCGCAGCGTTTTCCACTGAATTTCCACCAATGGAAATAGAAGCAATTACGTGCACTACAAATAGCAGCGTTTTACACTGCTTTTCCACCAGTGGAAATAGAACATTTTACACTGCTTTTCAATTAAAACTGCATGTTTTGCTATCAGCATAGACACTGAAACCATTAATATTGGTAAATGGTTTCAGTATATAACTTACTGAAACCATAAAACCATACGTATGGTTTCAATGTTATATTTCTCTTTTTTTAGGTGTTTAGTATAGTGAATGTGTTCTTGATTTTGATTTTTACTGATTCGATTGTGTTTTTGTATAGGTTTTAATTCAATTGTGTTTTAAATGATTGTATATACCCCTACATATAAGAGAGGAGAATTGTCTTCAAATCAAACCATGAACCTAAACTTCGGAAGAGAGGCAATGTGTTGGATTCAAATGCACGTCCTTCAAATAGGTTGATTCGAAGACCATCCTTATCTTTCTCATGTTGGGAGAGCATCCTTAAGGAGGTTTCAACTAATGGAAGTTCCTGAACCTTTTATCAAAAGTGTATAAGTAACCGAAACCATTTAACAAGACTAATGGTTTCAGTGTATAACTTACTGAAACCATTTATCAAGCATAATGGTTTCAGTGTACAATTCCATCATGGGCTAATAATATTCAAAATCAAGGTTATAATATTGAAAAACATAAGTATGAAAACTCAAATCAAGAGTTATTTCCTTTCTCCAAAATAGCAGCGTTTTACGTGCACTCAAAATAGCAGCGTTCGCAGCGTTTTCCACTGAATTTCCACCAGTGGAAATAGAAGCAATTACGTGCACTACAAAATAGCAGCGTTTTACACTGCTTTTCCACCAGTGGAAATAGAACATTTTACACTCCTTTTCAACTAAAACTGCATGTTTTGCTATCAGCATAGACACTGAAACCATTAATATTGGTAAATGGTTTCAGTATACAACTTACTGAAACCATAAAACCATACGTATGGTTTCAATGTTATATTTCTCTTTTTTTAGGTGTTTAGTATAGTGAATGTGTTCTTGATTTTGATTTTTACTGATTCGATTGTGTTTTTGTATAGGTTTTAATTCAATTGTGTTTTAAATGATTGTATATACCCCTACATATAAGAGAGGAGAATTGTCTTCAAATCAAACCATGAACCTAAACCTCGGAAGAGAGGCAATGTGTTGGATTCAAATGCACGTCCTTCAAATGGGTTTATTCGAAGACCATGCTTATCTTTCTCATGTTGGGAGAGCATCCTTAAGGAGGTTTCAACTAATGGAAGTTCCTGAACCTTTTATCAAAAGTGTATAAGTAACCGAAACCATTTAACAAGACTAATGGTTTCAGTGTATAACTTACTGAAACGATTTATCAAGCATAATGGTTTCAGTGTACAATTCCATCATGGGCTAATAATATTCAAAATCAAGGTTATAATATTGAAAAACATAAGTATGAAAACTCAAATCAAGAGTTATTTCCTTTCTCCAAAATAGCAGCGTTTTACGTGCACTCAAAATAGCAGCGTTCGCAGCGTTTTCCACTGAATTTCCACCAGTGGAAATAGAAGCAATTACGTGCACTACAAATAGCAGCGTTTTACACTGCTTTTCAACCAGTGGAAATAGAACATTTTACACTGCTTTTCAACTAAAACTGCATGTTTTGCTATCAGCATAGACACTGAAACCATTAATATTGGTAAATGGTTTCAGTATATAACTTACTGAAACCATAAAACCATACGTATGGTTTCAATGTTATATTTCTCTTTTTTTAGGTGTTTAGTATAGTGAATGTGTTCTTGATTTTGATTTTTACTGATTCGATTGTGTTTTTGTATAGGTTTTAATTCAATTGTGTTTTAAATGATTGTATATACCCCTACATATAAGAGAGGAGAATTGTCTTCAAATCAAACCATGACCCTAAACTTCGGAAGAGAGGCAATGTGTTGGATTCAAATGCACGTCCTTCAAATAGGTTGATTCGAAGACCATCCTTATCTTTCTCATGTTGGGAGAGCATCCTTAAGGAGGTTTCAACTAATGGAAGTTCTAGAACCTTTTATCAAAAGTGTATAAGTAACCGAAACCATTTAACAAGACTAATGGTTTCAGTGTATAACTTACTGAAACCATTTATCAAGCATAATGGTTTCAGTGTACAATTCCATCATGGGCTAATAATATTCAAAATCAAGGTTATAATATTGAAAAACATAAGTATGAAAACTCAAATCAAGAGTTATTTCCTTTCTCCAAAATAGCAGCGTTTTACGTGCACTCAAAATAGCAGCGTTCGCAGCGTTTTCCACTGAATTTCCACCAGTGGAAATAGAAGCAATTACGTGCACTACAAATAGCAGCGTTTTACACTGCTTTTCAACCAGTGGAAATAGAACATTTTACACTGCTTTTCAACTAAAACTGCATGTTTTGCTATCAGCATAGACACTGAAACCATTAATATTGGTAAATGGTTTCAGTATATAACTTACTGAAACCATAAAACCATACGTATGGTTTCAATGTTATATTTCTCTTTTTTTAGGTGTTTAGTATAGTGAATGTGTTCTTGATTTTGATTTTTACTGATTCGATTGTGTTTTTGTATAGGTTTTAATTCAATTGTGTTTTAAATGATTGTATATACCCCTACATATAAGAGAGGAGAATTGTCTTCAAATCAAACCATGAACCTAAACTTCGGAAGAGAGGCAATGTGTTGGATTCAAATGCACGTCCTTCAAATAGGTTGATTCGAAGACCATCCTTATCTTTCTCATGTTGGGAGAGCATCCTTAAGGAGGTTTCAACTAATGGAAGTTCCTGAACCTTTTATCAAAAGTGTATAAGTAACCGAAACCATTTAACAAGACTAATGGTTTTAGTGTATAACTTACTGAAACCATTTATCAAGCATAATGGTTTCAGTGTACAATTCCATCATGGGCTAATAATATTCAAAATCAAGGTTATAATATTGAAAAACATAAGTATGAAAACTCAAATCAAGAGTTATTTCCTTTCTCCAAAATAGCAGCGTTTTACGTGCACTCAAAATAGCAGCGTTCGCAGCGTTTTCCACTGAATTTCCACCAGTGGAAATAGAAGCAATTACGTGCACTACAAAATAGCAGCGTTTTACACTGCTTTTCCACCAGTGGAAATAGAACATTTTACACTCCTTTTCAACTAAAACTGCATGTTTTGCTATCAGCATAGACACTGAAACCATTAATATTAGTAAATGGTTTCAGTATACAACTTACTGAAACCATAAAACCATACGTATGGTTTCAATGTTATATTTCTCTTTTTTTAGGTGTTTAGTATAGTGAATGTGTTCTTGATTTTGATTTTTACTGATTCAATTGTGTTTTTGTATAGGTTTTGATTCAATTGTGTTTTAAATGATTGTATATACCCCTACATATAAGAGAGGAGAATTGTCTTCAAATCAAACCATGAACCTAAACCTCGGAAGAGAGGCAATGTGTTGGATTCAAATGCACGTCCCTCAAATGGGTTTATTCGAAGACCATCCTTATCTTTCTCATGTTGGGAGAGCATCCTTAAGGAGGTTTCAACTAATGGAAGTTCCTGAACCTTTTCTCAAAAGTGTATAAGTAACCGAAACCATTTAACAAGACTAATGGTTTCAGTGTATAACTTACTGAAACCATTTATCAAGCATAATGGTTTCAGTGTACAATTCCATCATGGGCTAATAATATTCAAAATCAAGGTTATAATATTGAAAAACATAAGTATGAAAACTCAAATCAAGAGTTATTTCCTTTCTCCAAAATAGCAGCGTTTTACGTGCACTCAAAATAGCAGCGTTCGCAGCGTTTTCCACTGAATTTCCACCAGTGGAAATAGAAGCAATATTACGTGCACTACAAAATAGCAGCGTTTTACACTGCTTTTCCACCAGTGGAAATAGAACATTTTACACTCCTTTTCAACTAAAACTGCATGTTTTGCTATCAGCATAGACACTGAAACCATTAATATTGGTAAATGGTTTCAGTATACAACTTACTGAAACCATAAAACCATACGTATGGTTTCAATGTTATATTTCTCTTTTTTTAGGTGTTTAGTATAGTGAATGTGTTCTTGATTTTGATTTTTACTGATTCGATTGTGTTTTTGTATAGGTTTTAATTCAATTGTGTTTTAAATGATTGTATATACCCCTACATATAAGAGAGGAGAATTGTCTTCAAATCAAACCATGAACCTAAACCTCGGAAGAGAGGCAATGTGTTGGATTCAAATGCACGTCCTTCAAATGGGTTGATTCGAAGACCATCCTTATCTTTCTCATGTTGGGAGAGCATCCTTAAGGAGGTTTCAACTAATGGAAGTTCCTGAACCTTTTACCAAAAGTGTATAAGTAACCGAAACCATTTAACAAGACTAATGGTTTCAGTGTATAACTTACTGAAACCATTTATCAAGCATAATGGTTTCAGTGTACAATTCCATCATGGGTTAATAATATTCAAAATCAAGGTTATAATATTGAAAAGCATAAGTATGAAAACTCAAATCAAGAGTTATTTCCTTTCACCAAAATAGCAGCATTTTACGTGCACTCAAAATAGCAGCGTTCGCAGCATTTTCCACCAGTGGAAATAGAGGCAATTACGTGCACTACAAATAGCAGCGTTTTACACTGCTTTTCAACCAGTGGAAATAGAACATTTTACACTGCTTTTCAACTAAAACTGCATGTTTTGCTATCAGCATAGACACTGAAACCATTAATATTGGTAAATGGTTTCAGTATATAACTTACTGAAACCATAAAACCATACGTATGGTTTCAATGTTATATTTCTCTTTTTTTAGGTGTTTAGTATAGTGAATGTGTTCTTGATTTTGATTTTTACTGATTCAATTGTGTTTTTGTATAGGTTTTGATTCAATTGTGTTTTAAATGATTGTATATACCCCTACATATAAGAGAGGAGAATTGTCTTCAAATCAAACCATGAACCTAAACCTCGGAAGAGAGGCAATGTGTTGGATTCAAATGCACGTCCTTCAAATGGGTTTATTCGAAGACCATCCTTATCTTTCTCATGTTGGGAGAGCATCCTTAAGGAGGTTTCAACTAATGGAAGTTCCTGAACCTTTTATCAAAAGTTTATAAGTAACCGAAACCATTTAACAAGACTAATGGTTTCAGTGTATAACTTACTGAAACCATTTATCAAGCATAATGGTTTCAGTGTACAATTTTATCATGGGCTAATAATATTCAAAATCAAGGTTATAATATTGAAAAGCATAAGTATGAAAACTCAAATCAAGAGTTATTTCCTTTCACCAAAATAGCAGCATTTTACGTGCACTCAAAATAGCAGCGTTCGCAGCGTTTTCCACCAGTGGAAATAGAAGCAATTACGTGCACTACAAATAGCAGCGTTTTACACTGCTTTTCAACCAGTGGAAATAGAACATTTTACACTGCTTTTCAACTAAAACTGCATGTTTTGCTATCAGCATAGACACTGAAACCATTAATATTGGTAAATGGTTTCAGTATATAACTTACTGAAACCATAAAACCATACGTATGGTTTCAATGTTATATTTCTCTTTTTTTAGGTGTTTAGTATAGTGAATGTGTTCTTGATTTTGATTTTTACTGATTCAATTGTGTTTTTGTATAGGTTTTGATTCAATTGTGTTTTAAATGATTGTATATACCCCTACATATAAGAGAGGAGAATTGTCTTCAAATCAAACCATGAACCTAAACCTCGGAAGAGAGGCAATGTGTTGGATTCAAATGCACGTCCTTCAAATGGGTTTATTCGAAGACCATCCTTATCTTTCTCATGTTGGGAGAGCATCCTTAAGGAGGTTTCAACTAATGGAAGTTCCTGAACCTTTTATCAAAAGTGTATAAGTAACCGAAACCATTTAACAAGACTAATGGCTTCAATGTATAACTTACTGATACCATTTATCAAGCATAATGGTTTCGGTGTACAATTCCATCATGGGCTAATAATATTCAAAATCAAGGTTATAATATTGAAAAGCATAAGTATGAAAACTCAAATCAAGAGTTATTTCCTTTCACCAAAATAGCAGCATTTTACGTGCACTCAAAATAGCAGCATTCGTAGCGTTTTCCACTGAATTTCCACAAGTGGAAATAGAAGCAATTACGTGCACTACAAATAGCAGCGTTTTACACTGCTTTTCCACCAGTGGAAATAGAACATTTTACATTCCTTTCCAACTAAAACTGCATGTTTTGCTATCAGCATAGACACTGAAACCATTAATATTGGTAAATGGTTTCAATATATAACTTACTGAAACCATAAAACCATACGTATGGTTTCAATGTTATATTTCTCTCTTTTTAGGTGTTTAGTATAGTGAATGTGTTCTTGATTTTGATTTTTACTGATTCGATTGTGTTTTTGTATAGGTTTTAATTCAATTGTGTTTTAAATGATTGTATATACCCCTACATATAAGAGAGGAGAATTGTCTTCAAATCAAACCATGAACCTAAACCTCGAAAGAGAGGCAATGTGTTGGATTCAAATGCACGTCCTTCAAATGGGTTGATTCGATGACCATCCTTATCTTTCTCATGTTGGGAGAGCATCCTTAAGGAGGTTTCAACTAATGGAAGTTCCTGAACCTTTTATCAAAAGTGTATAAGTAACCGAAACCATTTAACAAGACTAATGGCTTCAATGTATAACTTACTGAAACCATTTATCAAGCATAATGGTTTCGGTGTACAATTCCATCATGGGCTAATAATATTCAAAATCAAGGTTATAATATTGAAAAGCATAAGTATGAAAACTCAAATCAAGAGTTATTTCCTTTCACCAAAATAGCAGCATTTTACGTGCACTCAAAATAGCAGCATTCGCAGCGTTTTCCACTGAATTTCCACAAGTGGAAATAGAAGCAATTACGTGCACTACAAATAGCAGCGTTTTACACTGCTTTTCCACCAGTGGAAATAGAACATTTTACATTCCTTTTCAACTAAAATTGCATGTTTTGCTATCAGCATAGACACTGAAACCATTAATATTGGTAAATGGTTTCAGTATATAACTTACTGAAACCATAAAACCATACGTATGGTTTCAATGTTATATTTCTCTTTTTTTAGGTGTTTAGTATAGTGAATGTGTTCTTGATTTTGATTTTTATTGATTCGATTGTGTTTTTGTATAGGTTTTGATTCAATTGTGTTTTAAATGATTGTATATACCCCTACATATAAGAGAGGAGAATTGTCTTCAAATCAACCCATGAACCTAAACCTCGGAAGAGAGGCAATGTGTTGGATTCAAATGCACGTCCTTCAAATGGGTTGATTCGAAGACCATCCTTATCTTTCTCATGTTGCGAGAGCATCCTTAAGGAGGTTTCAACTAATGGAAGTTCCTGAACCTTTTATCAAAAGTGTATAAGTAACCGAAACCATTTAACAAGACTAATGGTTTCAGTGTATAACTTACTGAAACCATTTATCAAGCATAATGGTTTCGGTGTACAATTCCATCATGGGCTAATAATATTCAAAATCAAGGTTATAATATTGAAAAGCATAAGTATGAAAACTCAAATCAAGAGTTATTTCCTTTCACCAAAATAGCAGCATTTTACGTGCACTCAAAATAGCAGCATTCGCAGCGTTTTCCACTGAATTTCCACAAGTGGAAATAGAAGCAATTACGTGCACTACAAATAGCAGCGTTTTACACTGCTTTTCCACCAGTGGAAATAGAACATTTTACATTCCTTTTCAACTAAAATTGCATGTTTTGCTATCAGCATAGACACTGAAACCATTAATATTGGTAAATGGTTTCAATATATAACTTACTGAAACCATAAAACCATACGTATGGTTTCAATGTTATATTTCTCTTTTTTTAGGTGTTTAGTATAGTGAATGTGTTCTTGATTTTGATTTTTATTGATTCGATTGTGTTTTTGTATAGGTTTTGATTCAATTGTGTTTTAAATGATTGTATATACCCCTACATATAAGAGAGGAGAATTGTCTTCAAATCAACCCATGAACCTAAACCTCGGAAGAGAGGCAATGTGTTGGATTCAAATGCACGTCCTTCAAATGGGTTGATTCGAAGACCATCCTTATCTTTCTCATGTTGGGAGAGCATCCTTAAGGAGTGTTCAACTAATGGAAGTTCCTGAACCTTTTATCAAAAATGTATAAGTAACCGAAACCATTTAACAAGAGTAATGGTTTCAGTGTATAACTTACTGAAACCATTTATCAAGCATAATGGTTTCAGTGTACAATTCCATCATGGGCTAATAATATTCAAAATCAAGGTTATAATATTGAAAAACATAAGTATGAAAGCTCAAATCAAGAGTTATTTCCTTTCTCCAAAATAGCAGCGTTTTACGTGCACGCAAAATAGCAGCGTTCGCAGCGTTTTCCACTGAATTTCCACCAGTGGAAATAGAAGCAATTACGTGCACTACAAAATAGCAGCGTTTTACACTGCTTTTCCACCAGTGGAAATAGAACATTTTACACTCCTTTTCAACTAAAACTGCATGTTTTGCTATCAGCATAGACACTGAAACCATTAATATTGGTAAATGGTTTCAATATATAACTTACTGAAACCATAAAACCATACGTATGGTTTCAATGTTATATTTCTCTCTTTTTAGGTGTTTTGTATAGTGAATGTGTTCTTGATTTTGATTTTAACTGATTCGATTGTGTTTTTGTATAGGTTTTAATTCAATTGTGTTTTAAATGATTGTATATACCCCTACATATAAGAGAGGAGAATTGTCTTCAAATCAAACCATGAACCTAAACCTCGAA
Organism: Trifolium subterraneum; assembly: GCA_951799995.1. Lineage (NCBI taxonomy): Eukaryota > Viridiplantae > Streptophyta > Magnoliopsida > Fabales > Fabaceae > Trifolium > Trifolium subterraneum. The sequence goes on along the minus strand of OX637465.1, from coordinate 45,163,295 downwards.
AGAGAGGCAATGTGTTGAATTCAAATGCACGTCCTTCAAATGGGTTGATTCGAAGACCATCCTTATCTTTCTCATGTTGGGAGAGCATCCTTAAGGAGGTTTCTACTAATGGAAGTTCCTGAACCTTTTATCAAAAGTGTATAAGTAACCGAAACCATTTAACAAGACTAATGGCTTCAGTGTATAACTTACTGAAACCATTTATCAAGCATAATGGTTTCGGTGTACAATTCCATCATGGGCTAATAATATTCAAAATCAAGGTTATAATATTGAAAAGCATAAGTATGAAAACTCAAATCAAGAGTTATTTCCTTTCACCAAAATAGCAGCATTTTACGTGCACTCAAAATAGCAGCATTCGCAGCGTTTTCCACTGAATTTCCACAAGTGGAAATAGAAGCAATTACGTGCACTACAAATAGCAGCGTTTTACACTGCTTTTCCACCAGTGGAAATAGAACATTTTACATTCCTTTTCAACTAAAACTGCATGTTTTGCTATCAGCATAGACACTGAAACCATTAATATTGGTAAATGGTTTCAGTATATAACTTACTGAAACCATAAAACCATACGTATGGTTTCAATGTTATATTTCTCTTTTTTTAGGTGTTTAGTATAGTGAATGTGTTCTTGATTTTGATTTTTATTGATTCGATTGTGTTTTTGTATAGGTTTTGATTCAATTGTGTTTTAAATGATTGTATATACCCCTACATATAAGAGAGGAGAATTGTCTTCAAATCAACCCATGAACCTAAACCTCGGAAGAGAGGCAATGTGTTGGATTCAAATGCACGTCCTTCAAATGGGTTGATTCGAAGACCATCCTTATCTTTCTCATGTTGCGAGAGCATCCTTAAGGAGGTTTCAACTAATGGAAGTTCCTGAACCTTTTATCAAAAGTGTATAAGTAACCGAAACCATTTAACAAGACTAATGGTTTCAGTGTATAACTTACTGAAACCATTTATCAAGCATAATGGTTTCAGTGTACAATTCCATCATGGGCTAATAATATTAAAAATCAAGGTTATAATATTGAAAAGCATAAGTATGAAAACTCAAATCAAGAGTTATTTCCTTTCACCAAAATAGCAGCATTTTACGTGCACTCAAAATAGCAGCGTTCGCAGCGTTTTCCACCAGTGGAAATAGAAGCAATTACGTGCACTACAAATAGCAGCGTTTTACACTGCTTTTCAACCAGTGGAAATAGAACATTTTACACTGCTTTTCAACTAAAACTGCATGTTTTGCTATCAGCATAGACACTGAAACCATTAATATTGGTAAATGGTTTCAGTATATAACTTACTGAAACCATAAAACCATACGTATGGTTTCAATGTTATATTTCTCTTTTTTTAGGTGTTTAGTATAGTGATTGTGTTCTTGATTTTGATTTTTACTGATTCAATTGTGTTTTTGTATAGGTTTTGATTCAATTGTGTTTTAAATGATTGTATATACCCCTACATATAAGAGAGGAGAATTGTCTTCAAATCAAACCATGAACCTAAACCTCGGAAGAGAGGCAATGTGTTGGATTCAAATGCACGTCCTTCAAATGGGTTGATTCGAAGACCATCCTTATCTTTCTCATGTTGGGAGAGCATCCTTAAGGAATGTTCAACTAATGGAAGTTCCTGAACCTTTTATCAAAAATGTATAAGTAACCGAAACCATTTAACAAGACTAATGGTTTCAGTGTATAACTTACTGAAACCATTTATCAAGCATAATGGTTTCAGTGTACAATTCCATCATGGGCTAATAATATTCAAAATCAAGGTTATAATATTGAAAAACATAAGTATGAAAGCTCAAATCAAGAGTTATTTCCTTTCTCCAAAATAGCAGCGTTTTACGTGCACGCAAAATAGCAGCGTTCGCAGCGTTTTCCACTGAATTTCCACCAGTGGAAATAGAAGCAATTACGTGCACTACAAAATAGCAGCGTTTTACACTGCTTTTCCACCAGTGGAAATAGAACATTTTACACTCCTTTTCAACTAAAACTGCATGTTTTGCTATCAGCATAGACACTAAAACCATTAATATTGGTAAATGGTTTCAATATATAACTTACTGAAACCATAAAACCATACGTATGGTTTCAATGTTATATTTCTCTCTTTTTAGGTGTTTTGTATAGTGAATGTGTTCTTGATTTTGATTTTTACTGATTCGATTGTGTTTTTGTATAGGTTTTAATTCAATTGTGTTTTAAATGATTGTATATACCCCTACATATAAGAGAGGAGAATTGTCTTCAAATCAAACCATGAACCTAAACCTCGAAAGAGAGGCAATGTGTTGAATTCAAATGCACGTCCTTCAAATGGGTTGATTCGAAGACCATCCTTATCTTTCTCATGTTGGGAGAGCATCCTTAAGGAGGTTTCAACTAATGGAAGTTCCTGAACCTTTTATCAAAAGTGTATAAGTAACCGAAACCATTTAACAAGACTAATGGCTTCAGTGTATAACTTACTGAAACCATTTATCAAGCATAATGGTTTCGGTGTACAATTCCATCATGGGCTAATAATATTCAAAATCAAGGTTATAATATTGAAAAGCATAAGTATGAAAACTCAAATCAAGAGTTATTTCCTTTCACCAAAATAGCAGCATTTTACGTGCACTCAAAATAGCAGCATTCGCAGCGTTTTCCACTGAATTTCCACAAGTGGAAATAGAAGCAATTACGTGCACTACAAATAGCAGCGTTTTACACTGCTTTTCCACCAGTGGAAATAGAACATTTTACATTCCTTTTCAACTAAAACTGCATGTTTTGCTATCAGCATAGACACTGAAACCATTAATATTGGTAAATGGTTTCAGTATATAACTTACTGAAACCATAAAACCATACGTATTGTTTCAATGTTATATTTCTCTTTTTTTAGGTGTTTAGTATAGTGAATGTGTTCTTGATTTTGATTTTTATTGATTCGATTGTGTTTTTGTATAGGTTTTGATTCAATTGTGTTTTAAATGATTGTATATACCCCTACATATAAGAGAGGAGAATTGTCTTCAAATCAACCCATGAACCTAAACCTCGGAAGAGAGGCAATGTGTTGGATTCAAATGCACGTCCTTCAAATGGGTTGATTCGAAGACCATCCTTATCTTTCTCATGTTGCGAGAGCATCCTTAAGGAGGTTTCAACTAATGGAAGTTCCTGAACCTTTTATCAAAAGTGTATAAGTAACCGAAACCATTTAACAAGACTAATGGTTTCAGTGTATAACTTACTGAAACCATTTATCAAGCATAATGGTTTCAGTGTACAATTCCATCATGGGCTAATAATATTAAAAATCAAGGTTATAATATTGAAAAGCATAAGTATGAAAACTCAAATCAAGAGTTATTTCCTTTCACCAAAATAGCAGCATTTTACGTGCACTCAAAATAGCAGCGTTCGCAGCGTTTTCCACCAGTGGAAATAGAAGCAATTACGTGCACTACAAATAGCAGCGTTTTACACTGATTTTCAACCAGTGGAAATAGAACATTTTACACTGCTTTTCAACTAAAACTGCATGTTTTGCTATCAGCATAGACACTGAAACCATTAATATTGGTAAATGGTTTCAGTATATAACTTACTGAAACCATAAAACCATACGTATGGTTTCAATGTTATATTTCTCTTTTTTTAGGTGTTTAGTATAGTGATTGTGTTCTTGATTTTGATTTTTACTGATTCAATTGTGTTTTTGTATAGGTTTTGATTCAATTGTGTTTTAAATGATTGTATATACCCCTACATATAAGAGAGGAGAATTGTCTTCAAATCAAACCATGAACCTAAACCTCGGAAGAGAGGCAATGTGTTGGATTCAAATGCACGTCCTTCAAATGGGTTGATTCGAAGACCATCCTTATCTTTCTCATGTTGGGAGAGCATCCTTAAGGAATGTTCAACTAATGGAAGTTCCTGAACCTTTTATCAAAAATGTATAAGTAACCGAAACCATTTAACAAGACTAATGGTTTCAGTGTATAACTTACTGAAACCATTTATCAAGCATAATGGTTTCAGTGTACAATTCCATCATGGGCTAATAATATTCAAAATCAAGGTTATAATATTGAAAAACATAAGTATGAAAGCTCAAATCAAGAGTTATTTCCTTTCTCCAAAATAGCAACGTTTTACGTGCACGCAAAATAGCAGCGTTCGCAGCGTTTTCCACTGAATTTCCACCAGTGGAAATAGAAGCAATTACGTGCACTACAAAATAGCAGCGTTTTACACTGCTTTTCCACCAGTGGAAATAGAACATTTTACACTCCTTTTCAACTAAAACTGCATGTTTTGCTATCAGCATAGACACTAAAACCATTAATATTGGTAAATGGTTTCAATATATAACTTACTGAAACCATAAAACCATACGTATGGTTTCAATGTTATATTTCTCTCTTTTTAGGTGTTTTGTATAGTGAATGTGTTCTTGATTTTGATTTTTACTGATTCGATTGTGTTTTTGTATAGGTTTTAATTCAATTGTGTTTTAAATGATTGTATATACCCCTACATATAAGAGAGGAGAATTGTCTTCAAATCAAACCATGAACCTAAACCTCGAAAGAGAGGCAATGTGTTGAATTCAAATGCACGTCCTTCAAATGGGTTGATTCGAAGACCATCCTTATCTTTCTCATGTTGGGAGAGCATCCTTAAGGAGGTTTCAACTAATGGAAGTTCCTGAACCTTTTATCAAAAGTGTATAAGTAACCGAAACCATTTAACAAGACTAATGGCTTCAGTGTATAACTTACTGAAACCATTTATCAAGCATAATGGTTTCGGTGTACAATTCCATCATGGGCTAATAATATTCAAAATCAAGGTTATAATATTGAAAAGCATAAGTATGAAAACTCAAATCAAGAGTTATTTCCTTTCACCAAAATAGCAGCATTTTACGTGCACTCAAAATAGCAGCATTCGCAGCGTTTTCCACTGAATTTCCACAAGTGGAAATAGAAGCAATTACGTGCACTACAAATAGCAGCGTTTTACACTGCTTTTCCACCAGTGGAAATAGAACATTTTACATTCCTTTTCAACTAAAACTGCATGTTTTGCTATCAGCATAGACACTGAAACCATTAATATTGGTAAATGGTTTCAGTATATAACTTACTGAAACCATAAAACCATACGTATGGTTTCAATGTTATATTTCTCTTTTTTTAGGTGTTTAGTATAGTGAATGTGTTCTTGATTTTGATTTTTATTGATTCGATTGTGTTTTTGTATAGGTTTTGATTCAATTGTGTTTTAAATGATTGTATATACCCCTACATATAAGAGAGGAGAATTGTCTTCAAATCAACCCATGAACCTAAACCTCGGAAGAGAGGCAATGTGTTGGATTCAAATGCACGTCCTTCAAATGGGTTGATTCGAAGACCATCCTTATATTTCTCATGTTGGGAGAGCATCCTTAAGGAGGTTTCAACTAATGGAAGTTCCTGAACCTTTTATCAAAAGTGTATAAGTAACCGAAACCATTGAACAAGACTAATGGTTTCAGTGTATAACTTACTGAAACCATTTATCAAGCATAATGGTTTCAGTGTACAATTCCATCATGGGCTAATAATATTCAAAATCAAGGTTATAATATTGAAAAACATAAGTATGAAAACTCAAATCAAGAGTTATTTCCTTTCTCCAAAATAGCAGCGTTTTACGTGCACTCAAAATAGCAGCGTTTTACGTGCACTCAAAATAGCAGCGTTCGCAGCGTTTTCCACTGAATTTCCACCAGTGGAAATAGAAGCAATTACGTGCACTACAAAATAGCAGCGTTCGCAGCGTTTTACACTGCTTTTCCACCAGTGGAAATAGAACATTTTACACTGCTTTTCAACTACTTTGAATGTACTACGATTTTGGCAACAAAACAATTAAATGGCGATATGACTGCGTCATAATGGTGTACTACTATTTTACGGACATTAAATTTACAAAAGCTGGATTTTCAAAAAAAGATGAAATATTCCAATCCTCAGTAGTAGAAGTTATTGTCATAAGAGCAACCACAACAGATTTCATGCTTGGACGTAGTTGTGGATCCTTTCATTGTACATGCTTTGGCTAATTTTGCTATCTGCAATGTTGGAAAATGGACAAAACTTTATTAATATTGAAACTATTAATTATCACACAAAAAATTTAATACGTCATATTATTTGTACAATATAAACTGAATCAATTGAGTAGTTATCTCCAAGTCTATGATCCACCAGATTTTTTAGAGCTTCTGTCGAATTCGGTTCATGATCAAACACATCATCAAACTGTCAAAAAAATCAACAAAATAACTTCAACCAATAAGAAAGGGAAATATGTCATTAGTCTTCTTAATTATTTATGTAAGTAAATTTCATACTATTTTGTATCTTAACAAACATAATTTCTCTTTATATAAAATTATTAGGATACTACTTGAAAATAATACATGAGAGTTACCAAAGCTACAAGGCCTTTTACTTCAGGACCATCATTGATTACAGTTTGATTAGCAGAAATTAGTTCATATAGAACAACTCCAAATGCATAGACATCTATTTTCGGAGAAAGAGCGATAACACCATGCGCATATCTGTCAATAAGGGAATGTATCAGAAAGAGACAAAAGAGCTAAACCCGTAGGTCTAGTTTAGATTAGTTTCTAACTTATGGAAACTTTATAATAAAAATGAGTTTATATGATTCATTTTAGTGAAACTTATTTTTCAGTAAGTACTTATTGATAAGTTTATCTAAACTGACTCATATCCATTTATTGGTCTCAAACAAGCCAGGTTCTTTGTTTCTAAATATCGCCAAATATCGCAAATTCTATGAAAAAGAAAAGTTTGCTATCCACTGGAAAGATTAAGAATTCATCATACTCAGGTGGCATGTAACCGAATGTACCCTCCGCAACTATAGCAGATGAAGTTGAATTTTCAACATCAGCAAGCTTTGATAATCCAAAATCTGCAACCTGCAATGCAAAAGGAACTATGAAGGGTCTCACATCTTGATCCCAAAGCATAAAACCAGAAGGAACATCTTCAACAATATTACCGCCATTGCTAGTTTTTGAACGATCATCGCATATTCTATCACATGAAAGTCTTGTTTCTGTGTTCTATTCTGCATCTTTAAACTGAACATCTTCCAAGACAGGGTTACAATCCTTAACAACAGATGCCAAAGGAGTTAGAGTGTTTTGTTTTGGAGGTGAACTTGAAGTTTCAACAGAAGGAATAGAACTAGAATTTACAGAGGACACAGTAACAGTGCCAACAATTTTAGGATCTCTAAATTTTGATGAACTTGCTCTTCTCTTCCACCATTTTTCATAACGTGTGGTAACATCGGCATCCGAAAATCTAGATGGAAAATATACACTTGTATCCAAAATATAATTAGGAAACCATTTAGTACATCCAAAACATCTAAAAAAAGTGAAATATAACATTAAAACCATAAGTATGGTACAAGTTTGTAGCATATCAGAATCAAAATCAAAGTAGGATATAAGAATAATGTGAAACCAAAATACTTGCCTAATGGTTTCAGACAAAACATAATGCGAAATCAAAATCAAAATCAATAACAGAATTCATGCATATCAAAATCAAAATCAAAAACAAAATCAAAGTACAATATCAGAATCAAAATCAAACCTAATTCTCAAATCAAAATTTAGGTCTAACCTGTTTTCTTTTCACCATTTTGTGTTTGGTTCGTTCAAATTATGTATATGGCGATGAATGATGAATGATGGCGACGGTGAAGATGATGAAATGTGATGAACTGATGATGAACGGCGACGACGTTGAAGATGGAAGGCGTTAATGGCGACGGCGACGACGAAGATTTCGAGACGATGAGTGATGATTTTGAGAGTGATGATGAGACGATGGGTTATGATGAGACGATGAGTGATGATTTCGAGAGTGACGGCGAAGATTTCGACAGTGACGGTGGCGGCGGAGATTTCGTGAGAGAGGGTGGCGGCGGAGATTCGCGAGAGAGAGTTTCTCTGAAATTTTTGTTGTTTGAAACAGTTAGGTTTGTATGGGGTATGCGTAGCAATTGATGGGGGTGTGGATAGCAATGGACTGGACTTATGGACGGTGCATAAGCTTGGGCTTATGCACCAAAACCGGACCCCTTCATTTTCTCTCCTAGTATTTTTACACTAAATGCAAGTGAATGTAGGTGAATTTAGGATTTTTGAATGTAGAGAATCCAAATCCGATTTCCTCTAATTTTACAAAACGCCACAAGTTCAATCCGTTAACTTATTTGTTAGTATAAGTTATTAGCTCTAAGTTTATCCATTGTAAGCTACTCCATTATTTTTTACCAAATAGATTCTTTCTAATTCATAATTCGACAATAAGATAAGTAAAATCTGACTGATAATTATTCCCACTAAAAATTAAACTTTTTTTCTTTTGAACAATTCGTTCTAAAAAGACCTCATTAGCCACTAAACATCGATGCTTGGTTTGACTTCCTTAATATTTGAATAAATGGTTTAATGTTTATTAACAAAATGCTAACAAGTGTCAATTTTGTGCGGTAAATATAGCTCGGTTAGTAGTTACTACAAATATTATTGAAGGGGTCGAAATTTAAATTTCAAATTTCTCACTTCTTGATAGTTAAAGTGCATGAATCTATTCGTACCAAAAAAAATGTGTAAATCTATCTACTAGATTATTTGAAAGAAAAAAAAACCGTTTGTTTTATTTAGTTCTTTATCGACTGTCCTAAGAATTAGCATAACCTTATAAGAAAAATATCGTATAATTGTTAAAGTGCTTATAAGCAAATTGTTGCTATAATTATAAGTTGTTTTTAGAGATATACAAAAGTAATGTTAAAGTGTGGGTCGAGCCTTCGGTACGGGGTGGTAGTGATCCTTTTTGTCAAACAAATATGATGCAAGGACTGAAAGAGTTGAAGGTTAGTTACCTTATCGATCATGAAAACGAATTTTTCTCTGCCCCACCCCCCACCCCCCCACCCCCCCGCTCTTTTCTCCCCCAAAAATTCTAATTTTGCCCTTGAATAAAAACTTCGAAATGCGTTTTTCGAAGTTTTTCTAGTTTAAATTTGGAAATCACATTCCTAAGTTTTTAGGTAAGGCAAAAAAAAATTCATAAAATGCATTCCAAATTTTTTATTCAAGGGCAAAAACGGAAAACTGATGGAGAGAAAGGAGATTAGGGGGGAGAGAAATCTTCCATGAAAATAATATATGGATCCAATAGGTTAGTCATTGAAAGTATTTTTGATGAAGAGGAAAAAAAAAGAAAATTACATTGTTCTTTACATAGGAAGAAGATTTAATTATTTGGAGCAAAAATTGTGACGGGGTGTACAAAGGTCTATTTAGATTGACTTATTTTTTAGCTTATTCGAAACAATTTATGCAAATAAATAAGATTTTATGTATTATTATAAGTTTTTTAAGGTAGTTTATAAAAAAACAACTTATAAGGACGCGAATTTTGCTAGTGAAAACTTATGAAGTAGCATAATAGTTTATTTATGTGCATAAGTTATTTTCATAAGCTTTAAAATAAGTTGAATCCAAACGGACCCAAAGTGCATTCCATGTATTATTGTGCGCTACGGAGGAAATTATAGATGATTCAATTTTATGATATGGAGGTCGAAAATTCCACAAAAAGCAAAAGTGTTGCTTTGGATTGTCAGTTCAATTGGATTTTTTTTTATCTGCTTACACCCCTACTAATTTGGGTGGGCTAGTTTAACTTATTAAAATAACAATATTAAAAAGGTTTTTTTTTTCTCTCTATTTTATAATTTAAATATATAAGAGAACATTTGAAAAGTTGTTTGTAACATACATAAAAAAGGTGGAAAAAAAAGTATTAGTGCTTGATCTGACGGGTCAACCCGTCCTGTCACCGTCCGCTTTTCTAGCTGGTTACGCGAGGCGGACCAACTACTAATGGCGGATTAAAAATTCCAACCCAACCCTGCCAAAAATAACAGGCTAAACAGGCCGACCCAACAGGCCCAACCTATTTTGCATCTGCTAAAAAATAGGGGACTGGACAACTTTTTTTGTACTCTGTTTGATTCAGAAACTGTTTGTGGGACTCGACAAATAGGTAGTGTTCTGGATACACCAAATAGTCTCACATCGCTTGGTACTCGAGGCAAAGGGTAGTCTATATACAACACCCACACATTTCAAACCATCGAGACACCTTTTCTACAAAAGACAAAACCGTGACGGGTTAACCCCATAGCGGACAATCTCTCGGAGATGTGGACTTGAGTTCAAATCTGAACATTGACACCGTCTGTGGGAAACGACTTGTGGGTGTCCCGTGCATGCCCGTGGTCGATACCATTAGCCCCTTAGCCTCGACTGGGGGGCTTCTGTCCTGGATACACCAAATAGTCCCACATCGCTTGGTACTCGAGGCAAATGGTAGTTTATATACAACACCCACACCTTTCAAACCACTAAGACGCGTTTTCTACAAAGGACAAAATCGTGACGGGTTAACCCCAAAGCGGACAACCTCTCGGAGATGTGGACTTGAGTTCGAATCTGAACAGGTAGTAAGAATAGGACAATAACAAGAATTTTTGTCTCCCACTAAACCACAATACAATTTTTTGTCCATAGTACAACTATAAAAAATATTATCTCTCTAACTCTCTCAAATGCAGTTTGGTCATGTCCTGTCTTATCTTGTTATATCTTGCACTGTTTAGTTTTGTCCAGTACCTATTGTTTTGCAAATCAAACGCATCCGTAGTCCAACTATGAGTTCAGAACTATTTTTTATTTTTAATTTGTAGTTCAAATAAAATCATATTTAATTTTTTTTATATGATGATATAGCTTACTAAGATGGAAAATAAAAATAAATCTTTGAAAAAAAAAAAGTAATTACTGGGGAAATCTTTTTTCTTTGTTTTGGTACAAATCAGTGGGGAAATCTAGTACTACTGTAACACGCGCAGTGGTGACTTAAACTGTTGCCCTCCAATACTACTTGAGTACTAACTTGAGAGAGAGAGAGCATTGAAAGAAAGAAAGAAGCCGATACCCGCACAGCGTTCGTGCGTGAGTCTGAAGCGAAGCAAACACTTCCAAACAATTGTTTGTTATTCTTCTTCAAACTCAACAATGGCAGAACCTAAAGTTAAATACGATCGCCAACTCAGGTACATACAACAAACACTTCTCTCTCTATACCCTAAACCTTGCATAACTAATATTCAATTATCGATTCATTACTGCATTCTCTGTGTTTTCTTCTTCCGTTCACGATACTTTATTGCTCCAACAACAATCATTCAAACTTCACTCAATTCTTACTTATTTCTTTATTAGGGATTTCATCAACTTGATTTCATTCAGTTATTGTAATTATTTGTTTTTTTAGTGAAATTTTCCTATTCGTGAATCATAGTAGCTGCAACTAGGGTTTTAAATACAGGTTTGTGACTGTCGTATGGTTTGCGACCGGTGTAGTGAATTGTGGTTTGTTCAACTTCTGTTATGCTATAATGCTATAGCTCTGTTATAGTTATATCCACTATTTGATAGTACTTTGTATTATTAAATCCTGTACCGCGGAACCATAGCGATTTGTTCATGTTCTGCTGGGCTGTGTAGCCTCTGTTTGAAAACATTAGCCATCATGACATTATGTTTTTGATGTTGACAAAAGTGTAAAAGGACCGCAGTTGATGCCACAACAGCTGCATTTAACAGCGTGGCGACGATTACTGATTTGGATTTTCTACATTAAAAAATCCTACATTCATCTGCATTTGGTTCAAATAGGTTAGGAGAGAGATTGGAGAGAGATGGTATGGTAGATGGTACTCTCTCTGGTCCTTATTATAAGAAGTTTACTTTTTAGATTCATAGAATGTTTGATGTATACATCAAACATTCTATGAATTGAAAAAGTAAATTTGTTCTTATAACAAGGAACGGAGGAAGTAATGACCAAATAGACCTTAAAGATAGACTAATGTAAGTGAATGTAGAATTTTTGAATGTAGAGAATCCAAATCCAATCATTACTATGTTTACTATTTAAAATCTTGTTGTAAGATAGCTATTGGTCGGATGCTACAGAAAATAAAATGAAGACAAGTTAAAACCAGCGTTGAGACAAAATAAAATAGCTATTGGTCATGCTTGATTCCATTGCTGTGAAAATGTTGTGTGTTGAATTTAATTTAATGTATTCTGACATATGAAATTAAATTGTTAACTATATATATGCTTGTCTTACTGTTCTTTTATGCGGTAATATTTATGACATCTCCGATCTCATATGTACTGCAAAATATTTACTCTTGCACAATGCAGAATATGGGGTGACCAAGGACAGGCAGCCCTTGAGAAATCTAACATTTGCTTACTTAACTGTGGTCCTACTGGTTCTGAGACACTTAAGAATCTCGTTCTTGGTGGGATTGGGAGCATCACTGTAGTTGATGGATCTAAAGTTGAAGATGGTGACCTTGGAAACAATTTTTTGGGTACATTATTTTCTTGTGTTCTAGTTTTTTTTTTTTTTTTATGGTTTGGTTTTGCCTCTCTTTTGGTCTTTATATGTCTCTATTCTTTTGTAGTGGATGAATCAAGCCTTGGGCAGTCAAAGGCAAAATGTGTTTGCTCATTTCTCCAGGAGCTAAATGACGCAGTTAAAGCAAAATTTGTAGAAGAGTATCCCGATGCTTTGATTGAGACAAATCCATCATTCTTTTCTCAATTTACTTTGGTTGTTGCAACACAGGTGTGCTAATATAATTCTTACAAATAAAATTTTGATTTTTCACTTAAGAGTGACTTTTGTAGAAGTAAATTATGCACCTCCATTAAAAACTATACTATTTTTTATCTATCTTTAACATGAAAGAAACCAATCAAATAAATTGGTAATATATCACAATTAATTTTTTAAAATTAAACCTCTAAAGAGCACATTGCTGTATGTATTTTTTTCAACTGCTATCTCATTTAATCTACTCTTACTTTCAGCTGGTGGAAAGTTCAATGGTAAAGCTTGACCGAATCTGCAGGGAGGCAAATGTTATATTGATCTTTGCCCGCTCCTATGGCCTTACTGGGTTTGTACGAATCAGTTTGAAGGTACTTCGGTATAGTTTTAGTATTACAAGTTAAAAAAATCAATGATGCCTGAGGATGATAATATCATTTTTATCATTGACGTGATTTTAATATGATATTTGACCTGTAAAAAAGAGAGAGAATAAAATAAGCGGATGTGGTTATTTGAAATGTGATATTAGAAAGAGAAGGGAAGGATGTAATTGCAATAGTATGGATTAGAAAGCTGAAAATATATTTTTTGAAAGAACAGGTTATTGAATATTGAATCTTTGCGTGATTGTTGGGTTTGATAGGAACATACTGTGATTGAGTCAAAGCCTGAGCATTTTTTGGATGATCTTCGATTAAATAACCCTTGGCCTGAACTCAAGAGGTAAAGACTAGTTTTGTTTTGTTTTTTATTTTATTTTTATGGTTTATTTCTTTTGTATAATATATGATCCTATTCTTCTTCATCAATTACACTTTCCAACCCATGTAATTGTTTTAAAGCAGAGACCATAGACATGGTCCTTCCACTCTTCCACTTATGTTCTCATTGCATGTGTACCCACAGTTTTGCAGAGGGGTTTGACTTGAACGTGCAAGACCCTGTTGCTCATAAGCATATACCCTATGTTGTCATTCTTGTCAAGATGGCTGATGAGTGGGCCAAGAACCACGGTGGTAGGCTGCCATCGACCAGAGAAGAAAAAAAGGAATTTAAGGTTTGTTGTTTAAGCTTTTTCATTTGCTGCTGTTCTAGTTATCTAATTAGCTTTGGATGTGAGCAATGTAGGATCTTCTTAAGGCTGGGATGGTTGCACAAGATGAAGATAATTATAGAGAAGCTATTGAATCCTCATTCAAAGTATTTGCGCCCCGAGGAATTAGTAAGTATATAATAACAAATGCTTCTGCCAATCTTAATTTTAGGAGTCACTCTATCCTTTTGTTTTATTGGATAAGGAGCAAAAGAATGAATTGACTCTTGCAAACTTGTAATTTTAAATTTTATAGGACCTTTGAAGAGGGTTGGTGGGAGAAAAATAAAATTAAAGAAACTGTTGAATCTTTTAAATGTCAAGTATATAAAGGTTCCGAAAGTCTATTGTTGAGCTTTGCAAACGAAATTACTGTAAAAAATTTCATTGAAAATTGTTAGCTTGTCTCTGAAATTGACAAACCATAATTTGCTTCCTATTGCCAAGGTTAAGGGTGACATCATTATCATAAATAGGTTTTCTCTAATAATATCTGATGCTGTTTACTTTCGTAGATTCAGAGTTGCAACAGATACTTAATGATAGTTCTGTGGAAGTAGACTCCAGTTCGTCAGATTTTTGGGTGTTGGTGGCAGCTCTAAAGGTTGGTGCTTCTCACATTGCATCTCCAACCAAATACATTTTGCTGCATCTCGGCATTCATAAAATTTCCTATACTTTGTAATTTATAGTGATAATTAGGATTATTCTCTATTTATTATTGTTGATATAGTTTCCAATTTTTCCTTATTTTGAGAGATTCCCTCTCTTGTGTGTGATTGTGTGTGTGTATTTGTATAGCCCCATTGTTAAATGAAATTCAACTATTCTAAACTATTCAACTTGGTATTAGAGCCTATCCAAAAACCGTTGGGCCATCTGCTATTAGGATACTCAGGTCACACTCTAGATGTCCGGTCTTGGGAATAGGGGTGGGGTGTTGAGAGTCTCAATTGTAGAGGATATGAACTGAAAAAGTAAGTTTAAGATATCTCTCACTTTACATGCTGGTTTTGTAATGACGAGTTAGACTCAATTCAAAATACTAAGACTCATCATTTGATATGTTATGTTTTCCTTATTTTTTTTTCTTAATTTAAAAAAGTATTTTTATTTGAAAGACTAGAGGAGCAAATAGCAATAGAAGTAGTCAAGAGTTTATCATTATTTGATACTTTTGAACCACATTGTTCAGTTTTTTGGGCTGGAAAATTATACTATTAATATAAATGTTCTTGGTTGTTAACTTTATTTTTTTGTTGGTGCTTTTTGCATCATTTTATAGGAATTTGTTACAAATGAAGGTGGTGGGGAGGCACCTCTTGAAGGATCTATACCAGATATGACTTCTTCCACAGAGTTAGTAATGAAATCTTTACATACTTTTCAGAATAAGTTGAAATGAAATCTTTACATACTTTTCAGAATAAGTTGATCTACTTTGGAAAATAAATATCATTAATTTATTTACCCTATGTATATCTGCCCTCCTGCAGGCAATATGTGAATTTGCAGAATATCTACCAGGCTAAGGCTGAGGCTGACTTTCTTGCAATAGAACAAATGACGAGAAATACTTTGAAGAAAATTGGTAGAGATCCAAATAGCATTCCAACGGCAACAATTAAAAGCTTCTGTAAAAATGCAAGAAAACTCAAAGTAAGCATGTGAATTTTTTAGTCAAATTCAATTTAGATACCAATAATCAATGTGTAATCAGCTCCTGTTTTGACTAACGGTTTGCTTTTTTTATTTATTTTTGAACAAATCTTAATGTTAAATAAGGTCCTTGATTGTGTAAATACAACGTGCAACCTCATTATTCCACTGGAGTTACTCATCCTGTATATTTTGACTGTCTTTTTACATGCCATGGTTAAGCTTTTTCTATTTTGGTTAAATAAATATTACATTCAACCTACATAAGCTTTCTATAAATAAAGTGCAATTCAGATTAAGACAGTGCTTCAGACGAATTCTCCAAAGTGCTGCTTATTTTTTATTTATTTATTTGGATTAATAGGACTTGTTTAGTTCCATCTGTATGCTTGCAGTAATCTTATTTTGTTTGTTTAAAATTAAGATTTCTGTTGAGCTGTTTAAAAAAATAATTGAAATTCATATGGTTCTATATAAAACACCAAACCTTTGCATTACAAAAAGGGATATTGAACCTAATTGACTATGAGCTGTTTAAAAAAATAAAAGTACTTATTTAGTTCCATCATGTATGTCGAGTGTATTTCAAGTAGACGATTGGAAGTGCCTATCCTCCGTACCCCTATACTTATCTCACACCTTTGTCTAAAATTAGCTATTACAGTATTAGAGATTTTTGCCAGGTCTACAGGGCAGATGCTAACCTTTACTTTGTAGGTTTGCAGATATCGTCCGATTGAAGACGAGTTTAACTCTCCAAACCTATCTGAGTTACAAAAGTACCTAACTGACGAGGATTACAGGTTATCCCCGTTTATAGTTAACTCTTCAAACCTACCTGAGTTACAAAAGTACCTAACTCTTCAAACCTATCCTTTTGGTTTTTTTATTTTATTTTTTATTTTAAGATATAATCTACAGCCATGGATTTATCTTTCTAAAAAGCTGGTTTATATATATGACAGCATTGCTGTGGGAATTTATATTTTGCTTCGTGCTGTTGACCGGTTTGCTGCTAATTACAACAGTTTTCCTGGACAGTTTGACAGGTAAGGCCTCACTTACACTGTTGATGGTATAATTTTTTCCCGTTGTTATAATGGGACTTAGGAAGAGCACTAGCAATAGATTGTTTAACACACTCACTCCTATTGGTTGGAATTTGTTTTGAAAACATATTTAAGATGTGTGTTAGTGGTTATGAATATGAATCAAATGTGGTCGCATAAGACAACATTTCAGCATATCAGTATTCGAAATTTAAATAGGACCCACTAAATTATGTTGGTTCTACATAAATTTGGTGGGATCCATATAAATTTCAATCAATAGGAGTGTGATAAAAATTGTGAGATAGTGCGTTGCTGGCATTTTTCGCGTGACATATTATTGAGCTTCATTTTGTTTATATTTTGCAGTGCAATGGATGAGGATATAGCTCGATTAAAGAGCACAGCAATTGGCCTACTTAATGACTTGGGATGCAACAGTGCTTCTTTGCCTGAGGACCTTATCAACGAGATGTGTCGATTTGGTGCTGCAGAGCTTCATGCTGTTGCTGCTTTGGTTGGAGGAATTGCATCGCAAGAAGTGATCAAGGTTTGCAATTCTAGCTTATCTGGAATAGTTTTAGTTTTTCTAGTTCTTATTCCCTTGGGTTTGCTTTCTTAATATGAAAATTTTATCGGCCCCTTTGGTTTGGTTCAGTCACTTCTGAGCTTAAAGCTCAGGGCATGCATCAAAAGTTAACATAAAGAGTTCCTTTAACAGCAAATAACACGTAAAATAAGCCAACTAAACATATCAGATTTAACCCATATTCCCATTCCCGCCCAATGCCTAATTCCCTGGATCTTGACCCAGATCATTTGCGAGTAATGACATTGCAATATTCAAAATTAGTAATTTTTTTATAGAAACTCCGCATAAAAATTGTGTGGTGTGTGTATACGCTGAGAATCAATAGTAGATTATCAGCAACAGAAGTTCCTTTGGTGGATTTGAGGTGTGAAAGTTTGTTAAATAATTTAGGAGCAAGTCAATTCAGTATCAATATATAATAATGCAAGAGAGGGAGTCGTGCCATGGAATCTATACACCCACAAACAAGTTTAATACTTGCTACATGACTTTGCACGGTGTATGTTATGAAAGTGAACATTCTCTGGAAACATTTTAAAGAGAAAATAGTGTGTGGAAGGAGGTAGACAATGTAAAAAGGCTTTTAGTGGGACATTATCCTACACTATTTAGTATTTATATAATAAGGGCAGAGTATACAATAGTATGACTGAGGGAAGTTTTCCTTAATAATTAAGTTTCCTTCAATAGATGGTGAAATCTTATGTGGTCTATAATTGAAGCATTAGCATGGAAAGACGGAATTGAATTGAATTGAATTGATGCTGTTGTTCTATAGATGATCAATGAGTTGTGCAGTTTCAGCTTGCAGTTGGCAGTAAAACACGACTGTCGTTCTCAAATGAATGTGTTAAATAACAAGTTTTCATTTTGTTTGTACTATTTAGTAGTAAAATCTTTGAGTTGGGGATTCACATCACTTTTGTTCCTTGCAGCTCATAACAAGGCAATTTGTACCAATATCGGGGACCTACATATTCAACGGAATCGACCACAAGTCACAAATATTGTTTTTATAACAGGTTTTATTATGGTAGTACTTAACTGACCTGTTTGGCTTCGTAACTTACTGGGTACAGTTTTTATCCTTGCATTGTAATTTTTAATGGTGCTGATGTAGAGTTCTATTAGAACTGGATTATTGTCTATGCATCCATGCATTTTACAATGTGAACTTGAGGCATTTTTGCTTGTTAAGTTGCGAACATGCACGGAAATTTTGTAATTACAGTATTGATCTTGGACAGATATAGATAGAGGAAAGAGATATTCAGTTGCAAAATTGTATGAATCCATCTTATCAAATGAATTTTGTTCATGCACTAAGCAGATGTGCTATTAGAGAAAGCATATTATCATGCACAATGAGGCACTATAATCTGGTTCATCAAACATCCATGTAACAAAACAAAAATGTTTTATGCAGATAACGTATGAGAGCTAGTAGTTCCACTTTTTTGTGTCAAAAAATAAAAAAATACGGATTGGGATGAATTATAATTATTCCTGCACTAAATTTTGATCCGGTCATTTTAAAGACCCTAACTCGTCACTAAATTTGAATAAACATGATAATCATTGGTTCAACTTAGGTCGGATGAAATTGAATCAACCCAAAATTTTTAATGACTTTGTTACTAGTAAAAAAATTACTTGATCTCTTTAATTTTAATAACTGAATTTAATACACAATTTTAATTTATAAATAATTTAAAAAAATTAAAACCAACATTTTTTATGAAACACAATCATTTCATTTTATTTTTTAGAAGGTATTTAACCACACAATTGGTTTCTAGGCACAATTTTTTCATTTGACTAAACTTTTCACTACACATTTCAATTATTTTGACAAATTGTGATTAATATTTAAAATTAAGTATTTCAGTTATTCAATTATTTTGATAAATTGTGACACATGCATAATGGACAGAGGTCAGGTAAACCCATGATTCGACCTGAACTCGTTCTAACCTAATGTTAGACACTTAGACTATTATTTGGAGAATTTTTTTGTCTAAAAAATTGCGTGGAACAATTGGAACCAACTTGAAACCATTGTATTGAAACGGGGTCTTCAGATTGAGTTGGTTATCGCATACCCCTATGCTAAACCAAGTAAGAAACTTGCAGGGGAGGATTATAACTTAAACTGGCCATCAGGCACATACGCGACCAAATTTGTCTCGCGATAAACAGATCAATCCTATTAATCAAGCTTCTCCCCTGCATATTATCAATTGACCAATCTCCTCTTAGATTGCCACTTTAATAATCAAAGAATTTGCCTCAAGATTTCAGGTAATCTAACACAAAGGTGTTAATGTTTATCATATTTGTGCAACCGTGTCACGCTTTTCCACTGTAATATCAAGATAATGCCATCATTTTTTATGCTTGAATAATTGAAGCATGGGCAGAATGCGTTTTTCTATAATACAAGATGCTACAAAATAATTGAGAATAATAAAATAAACAAAATTGTTGATGGAATTGTAAAAAATAAAAGGCAGGCAGAATATCAGTAATTGTTATTATGAAGAGTACAAACAAATGAGAGAATGTAGAGTATCACTGAAAATTTGATGGCATTGGAGGATCAAAATATGCATAGATTCACTCCATAGTAGCAGCAGTCCCTCTTTTCTCATGATTGTATACACTGAACTCACCAAAGTCCCTTCTTCCACTGGCAAAATAGCGTCCAAAATCAAATCCTCGAAGAAAGGAATAATAATTCAGTTATGCATATTAGTATTATTAATTATTAATGCAGTACAAATAACAATCTAAGTGCAGCTAAATGAGCATCAACAGATTTTTTTTTTCTATCAATAACTTTAGGAACTGGCCATTGAATGAAATCAATGAATGGTTTGCCTCTTCTGTAGTGAGTAATATCAACTATTGATTTTTGTTTAAAAGTGGTCGCCATAACTCACTTTATTCTTTAAAGTGAACTGCTCACTTAAAAAGAGTCTCATCCATGAATAACTTTCAAATATTGTTTATGAGAAAATATTTGCAGTGTGAGGTATGAAAATGACTTTTAATCTTTTCAGCCTCTTAACATTACAGAAGATTGTATTGCATTTTCGTACCTACGGAGCTGACTAAAATATACCTTATAAAAAAAAGATAAATTGGTAATATTAATAAATGCTTATTAAGCAAAGCTAGTGATGCAAGGATGGCCATATGTAGTAGAAAGTAAGCAGGAAGCAAGTAGAAAAATAAATGTCCTTAAGGCCCAGGATCTTCCTTGTGTGTGAGCTTTAGTAGTCCTTACCACTTCGTCTAGAGACAAAAAAAACAGAGTAGGAAAATCAATAACTATAGCATACCTGTGTTTTACATCCCATCCACCAGGAAGAAAACGTGGTTTTAAAGCATCCACAAATACTTGTCTCCATCTTTGACAAAACTCTCGAACGCCATCTTCACCATATTCCTTCAGTAAATGATCTACAACTTGTTTCCCATGTGGACCATGTCCCAAAAGTGATAGTTTCGAATGATGTTTTGTTTGTGTTGAATCTTCATCTCTGGAATCAGTTAAGTCGCTAACAACATTTGGTTGTCTTTTATTCAGATTCTCATCAACATTTACAGCTTCATCATCGCTGTCATTGTCATCATCATCATCATCATCTGTAGTTTTAATTAACATGGTATTTCCATTTGAATTAGCTTTATCAACTGCAAGATCAGAAACAAAAGAGGGTTCTCCCGAATCATCTTGTCTATTATCTCCACTTCTTGTTTCTTCATTTGCATATGAACCATCAAGAGTATTAACATTCAACGTGTCGACATTACTCATTCTAGGTGCACAATCAGCATGATTTTCCCCCTCTGGCATTGCAGCAGCATTTCCAGTGGAATGTTTAAATGACACCCCTCTCTTTTTCTCATATCTTCTTCTCTCTTTAGGACGCATCCCAACTTGCAAAGCACTTTCCAGATCTTCCTCAGATATCTCCCTTCCTCCATAATATCTCTTCACAATCTAGAGAGAGAGAAAAAATTAAGTCATAAATAGAAAATTCTGGAGTGGAAGTTTTTCAATAACAAGAATGAGCAACGATAATCACTCTAAAAGTGCAATATAGAACCTGTATTTTAATTGCATCCATTCTATCTTCAAAAAATTTGAACACAAATCCATTCCCACTAAGCTATATAACCACGCTTAATATCCGTCAAGAATTATTATAATAAGTTACTAGGGTTTAGTTTTGACTTTTGAGTATATAGGCTTGTACCACAGGTCTTTCATATTTACTACTTGCTTTAACATAATAATATAATTATATAAATACGAGGGACACTACGCATAGTATTCTATGTCTATCATCATCAGGTGAGTCTACAATAGCTATGTTCAGAGCAATCGATAACATAAAATATGATCAAACCTCAGTCAGTTCTTCACGCCGATTAAGAGGCATTCTTGGTCCATGACGTAGAAGAGCCACAGCAGCAGATCGTAATTGTAATGGAGATACACCTCCCTCATCGTTCAGTTTTTCAGTCTCTTGCCCTGGATGAATTACCCTACGAACATAGAGAGGAATCCCAAATTCAGAAGCTACTTTTCTCTTATACTTCTCGGCAGCAGCATGGGCAGCTTCATGACAATCCACACAAAGTAGGACAATATCATGAGAGCGATGACTCTTTAAATGCTCAGGGAAATGTATTCTGTAACATGATGGGATTATTCGATATCGTAAGTAGTGATTTCCTTCACCACATCCAACACATATATTTTTTTTACTCTGGATATAAAAATCATTTCCTTCATCCTCTGGGTGGCCTTTGGGTTCAAAAAGAAGCATTATAGCTGGGGGTTCCTCATCAACAAGTTTTGCAAGATCCCGACTAAGGTACCTAGAGAATTGAACATTTATCATGTAAAGCAGCACCTTTTGGTTATTTTATAAATGGAATAACAGCAAATGAAAGTGAACAAACCATTCAAGCTTCTTCCGGTCACAATAACAAAGCAGTCTCCCGTCATTAGCAAATATCCGACAATTGTGATAAACAGGTGATTTGCAAGAGAATTTTTTAACAAACAAATTTCGTGAAGCCTTCCGAGAATGTTGTCTAGGATTTTTTAGGCTTGAGTGTTTATTGGATAAAGTAGGTCTCAGGTTACTATTAACCAACAAAGCATAATTGAAAATGTTAAGTTTACAACTTCCGTTTTGACCTAAACACTTATGAAGAATCACTGAATAAATATCACCATGTTTAACCAACTCGTTTGCAAGCAGTTGAGAGATATCACTCAAGTGGCTACAAACAACAGGAGATGGGGAAGGGATGAAAGAGCTCGGACCCGTTTCTGCATTGACATCGGTTTGAACTATGGTATTGTATATTTCAGAGTGACTTGCTGGAAGCTGACTTGCCAAAGCAACAATTGCCTGGTCTGACAGTACATATTTTAAGCTCTCGTCATGAATACGAGCCTGAAAGGATGAACATGCCATAGAATAATCAGCTCATGAAACTAACAATATAATTTTCTGACATTGAATGGAATATGATTAGCACCACATCAAAAATTTGTACACCAAGTACCAAAATCTTGATTTATGACTTTTGTACACCAAGTTTTGCATATTCGCCTAAGTATTTCTAAAGCCATAAACTTGAAGGTTTATCACAAATTAGTTATTGAACAAATGTCAAGTATTTTGCAATTGGAATAAATTTCAACATGTTAAAGCAATCTTTAATATACTTGGTTAACTTTCTTCTTTTATTTATGACCAATATTGCTCCAATGATTTATTCCACAACGGTTTATTTTGTGCAAACCAAAAGCAAATATGTTGCATCGATTTTAAAATGTGTGTTAAGATCTCTCCATCATCTATCCACACGGACAATAAATTCCTGATCCATCTCATAATTTGCAAACTAACATGTTACAGTGATCTTCAACTAAAATGTGTGTTAACAGAACTGTTTTTTAATGGTAGCTAAACTTAAAGGGCCTTTATACATAACTGACCATTAAATCTCTCCATGTGCACAGCTGCCTCACAGTATCCAGAAACTGTAATAAGAAAATTGTGTTAGAAAAAAATATCAAACTAGACCACTCACACTACTCAAAATCCATATTAAAGCAGAAAACCTGAGTTTCATTGGAAATTGAAGGAGAGCCTTGATTACTCTGATGACGTGAATATAATGATAATGCAGCAGATTCTCCAGGTGAAGCTTCAATCTCCTTTGTGAAAAGTTGTAAACAAATCATGTTTGAACGCCGACTAGCCTCGAGAACAAAATGGAATTTGTCATCGGAACAAGAGTTTTCTGATACAATAATAAATTCAGAATTTTCCCCCAACATAATAACAAAGTAAGATTCTATCTTTAAGAAAGCCCGTTGCTTCAGTTAGTTCATTAAAGCTATCCTGACAAAATGCTTAGGAATGCACAATAATTAATTATATGTTGCAGATCTTGTACATTCAGGTATGAAACAATCTGCTTATTTCCACTGCCGGTTTTTTTTTTTGGGCATGGGAAAGATATGAAGGAGGAGAAAGAGAGCTTGACAAGGTAGATGATCAAAGTTCACTCTACTAAAATGCTTAATATTCATTAGAGAAATTTGTAGTTTCTATTTTCTGTCTTTATTGACAATACCAGTCAAGAAGGATTACCATTGTCTAGTTGTTTGAGTTCAATGATCAGACAGTTTGCAATATACAACAGATAGTGTGCATCTGTCCGTGCATATTGAACCATTTCTGCTGAGAGAGGACGCTGTCTCCAGTCTTCACGCTACAATCAAGCATATAAAAGATATAGTAATTTTATTCATTATCTGAAAAGACCTCGTTCTTTAACTAAGTAAAGAGAAAAATTTGCATGTTCTATTATCGATGTATATCATGCTTAAAATAATCAATTATTAATGTTGTTGTTATTAGTATTATAGTTTAAGTATCTAGCATTTCATTTCAAGTTCAATAAATAGTTTAACTTGATCATTCAATTATAGTTTTTTATTTGTAAGTCCCCCTCATCAATTCAATAAACTCAAGTCAATTATTTGGGATTGAATTCCTATACTACAAGTTAAAATTACAATCCCATGTGCATAGGAGAAATATGATTATAGTTTATCTGACTAAACACATGCAACAATAATTAAAAGAAAAATTACAAAACCTTATAAAAGAAAGTTGGTAATTTTTCACAATTTAGATAAGCCACTCAAGAAGTCTATCATTCTTTGGGAAAACACATAAGATGCTAGAGCTTGATAATTGATTTTGAAGTACCAATTCCTTTTAGGTTTAACTTTGCTATTTATTACATGAATAAATGAAAAAAAATGGGCATTATCTTTTACTTAATATATCTATGATGACAGCCAATAAATTCATTCAATGCAGGAAATCAAGCATAATCATGTCAAACCTGTAATAATTTATTTGTTGTCACACCACAGTAAGTTTCTAGCAAATAAGCAAGTGATTTCTGTGGTTTTGATAGCACCTCACATGCCTGCACAATATGAACACAGACAAATAAGAAGTTAGCAGTCAATGGTAAATGGAAGACTTCTCAACTCACTAATCACTATCATGCATGAAGAGAATTTTCCTATGGTACAATATAAATGGCATCTGATACATAGTCAGGTGAGGATAACACATGAATTGTTTACCTTTGAAGTATCAAATAGATTAACAATGTATATATGGAAGTCCCTCTGTAGCCAGAGAACATCATTGTCGGCCCCATGAAATACCTATCCACAAATTTTCATTGAAAAAAAAACCCTGAAGCAAACAAACTTGGACAACAAAAGCGTAGACAAATGAATAAATTAAAATATCTGTGATAAATGTTTGCTTTAATGGAATCCCAAATATGTTTTATTCTGACCGTATTACTTCCTCCGCCTCATTTTAGGTGTCCTATAATGATTAGTTGCGTTGATTTCAATGATAAGATGAGTTTGATTTACTAAATACTCTTACTAAAATATTGACAGTAGTTAATGTAGTAGTTAGATGAGTAGAAATACAATAAATAAAGGTATATTAGTGGAAAAAATTAATAAATACTCTATTGGTATTCTAAAGAGACAAATAATTTGAGCCATAGAAATACTTGCAAAAGGGACACTTAAAATGAGACGGATGGGGTATATCATAAAAAGAAATTAGGCTTAAAAAGAGAAACTTATTGAAATTGGAATCATCACCCCTGCCCCGGAAAAAATGACAGAGCAATTGATAACTTACATACTTTACAAATTGAAGGATTAGCAAAAACTGGGCGAAGAATTTCCATAGAATCATGCAAAGCAATTGTGTCGATCAAATAATCTTCCTGTTGTGTAGAAATCTGTTTAACAACATAAAACACACAAGCGTGTCATCAACAAAACTATCAATAACTAAGATACTGGCATAACGCAATCAATGAAATTTAACGGATAACATGAAATTACCTGAACTAATCCCGTAAATCCAAGAAAAGATCGCAAGCCATGTTGTTCTGTGTCCACACCAAAGAACCTTTCCTTGCTCAATACATCAACCAGTTCCTTTAACTGCATCTCGGTATCAACCCAAACATACGAATCATTCATTTCTAATTTCTTAGCACCAAGTTCAATTTCAGGCTGATGATTTGTTAACAATGCCGTAATCTCTTTCTCAAAAGGATGCACATTTGAACCTTTCTCTGCTAAAAGAGACTAGAGTCAGCTTGATTTTTACGGTTTACAATCTATCATACAGAATAATTTAATATAACAGATCATGAAGAATCCCAAAAAATTAAAAATAAACAATGGACTTCTAGTTCTAGCTTTCATTATTCAGCATCAATTTTCAACTAAATCTCCTCATTTCAAATATAAAACCAGTCAATTTACCTATATGAAAATTTCCAAAACAACAACACAAATTTCCACTGTGTTTGTACTGATAGCTAGGTTAAACTGGATTACTTAGGGGCCTGTTTGGATCAACTTATTTAAACTTATCTACTGGCCTAAGTTCTGTGAGACCGTTTGACCGAACTTATAAAAACAACTTATAGCATTTCCATAAACTTTCTTCATCTTATTTTTATAAGTTCTCTAAGATAGTTCATGAAAACGACTTATGGCATATACAAAAAAGTTAAGTTGAATTTTATCTGATGCTATAAAAATAGCTTACGTAAACTTTTCATAATAAGTGTATGTGCTATAAGCTGCAAATAAGCTGTTTATCCAATCAGAGCCGAAATTAAACAACTTCAACTTCTTATTTCCCTAACCTTAAACACATATCTCAGCAAATTAAAGTTCTAAAATAATCGAAAGCACGAAAACAACACGAGAATTAAGAAATTAAGCAACACGAGAAAAAGTTCAGAGTAAAGAACGTACCATCATTACTACCGGAAGCGTTGAAGCTCAAGTGCTTGAACGGCGCGTAGGAGTTATCAGCTAACACTCGCTTAAATGTAGACTGTGGCTTCTGTTCGGAATGTGAGTAGCATGAAGTCGAAGAGGATTTGAGCTGATTCCGCCGCGTACGGCAGCGAACGGTGAATATGATGGAGATTATGGCAGCAGTTGTTATGGTGGCGATCGTGAATGCCACGCGCGTTTTGTGTTCGTTATTCATATTTGGATGATTTGAAGAGTTAGTTGACTGAGTTTGGGTTTCGTGTGTTGGGAGAACGATGGTGGCGGTGGTTTGCTGCCGTTTACTGAGGCGGTTCTCTGTTGGGCTTACGTGGCAAATTCAAATCTAAATCTATTCCATGGAATTGGGCCTGTCAGTGTAAAGTGTAATAGTTCTTCTTTCTGCACCCCCAAGATTCTCACGCACCCTCTGAGTTTTCATTTTTACCCTTCCTATTTAGGTAACGAGTGTATAAAATTGTAAAAAAGTGGGAATAAATGATTCTCGGGCTACCATGCGAACGAAACTCGCATTGTAGGCAACGAATCTATGAACAGTAAAATAATAGTCTCACATGCAGTCAAATGTTATTGACATGTGACCAAATGTGATTGATCACGTTTGTGGTTGTACTATGGATTCAACCATTCAACCAATTAAAATTCATGGTACATTCTATAAATAGCACCATTTGTGTGAAAAAATTCACACTCCTTTTCTCATTCTTGCATTTTTTTCCCAATAACCGACGATCCAAAACAATCTAAACCGAAAAAAAAACCGATTTTAATGGTTCGGATAAAAAACTGAACCGAATCAATTGGAAACTTATATGGTTTGGTTCGGTTATCGTATCTAATTTTAAGAACCGATGAACAAACCAAACCAAACTAATATTTATTAAAAAATAAAACAAGCATAATTACTTGTAAAAAAAATAAAAATCTTGCTCACTCACTTCATAATACAAACTCTAACTTAGAAACTCTCATACTCTCTCCCTCACTGTCGCAGCCGCAAAAAACCTCACGCTGCTCTCAATTTTTACCTCATTCTCATCTCTCAATGTTGCGTAAACAGAGTTGAGATCCTCTCCATTTTCTATTATTTCCATTTCTTCCATTACCAAAGTTCTTAAATGTTTTGGGGTACATAAAAGACATTTGGACCCACTTAATGTCACATTTTTGTATTTATATTTCCAAAACTATATAGTGATGGAAGAAATGGAAATAATTTGAAATGGAGAGGATCCCAATTCGCGTAAACAACACAACACCCTCACGCTGCTCAGCTCTCATATATCACATCTCAAACCCTCCAAAAACGTAATCTCTCATGTCAAGCGTTGCCGGAATATTTCTTAGTGGTGAATTTAACATTGACGGAATGACAACATGATGTGCAAGAAGCATTGACAATTCAAATAGGAATAGACTTGAAGTTTTATTTTTGTTGTACTTTATTATTTGAAAAACTTATGAACTTAATGTTAATATGGTTGTATTTTGTATTTGATGAACTTATGAGAAAAGAATTGTATTTTGTATTTGAAGATTTTTTTTTTGATGAATTGTATTTTATGAACTTATTTGATGAACTTATAGGAAAAAATATATATTAGAAAAAATAATAGCATGAAATAAATCGGAAAAAATGCGCTTCAAAACCGATTAAAGTATCCAAATCAAACCGATGAGTTTGTTTCGGATCCATTTTTGAAATACACTAAAAATCGAACCAAACCAAATCAATCGAGAGTTCATTAGTTCGGATATTGGATTCACTCGAGACCAATCCAAACCGGTCCAGTTACACCCCAGCCACTGCCATTGTCACCATCAATGGCGCCACTCCCAATGATTTTCATTTTCTGATTTTTGGGAAGGGTTTTATGTTAGGGGTTTGAGGTTTGGGAGTTTGTGAATTTAAAAAAAAAATGTTAATAAAAATTCTAAAAATATTTCTTTCAACTCCTATCATATTTTATAAATACCACACCCCACAACTTCATTTCACACCCAATTCATTTCTTTTTTGAATCAAACCCAATTCATTTTTCATTCTATTATTTCTCACTTCATTTTCTTCTTCATCTTTCATTTTATTTTTCGTCTCTCTCTCTCTCTCTCTCTCTCTCTCTCTCTCTCTCTCTCTCTCTCTCTCTCTCTCTCTCTCTCTCTCTCTCTCTCTCTCTCTCTCTCTCTCTCTCTCTCTCTCTCTCTCTCTCTCTCTCTCTCTCTCTCTCTCTCTCTCTCTCTCTCTCTCTCTCTCTCTCTCTCTCTCTCTCTCTCTCTCTCTCTCTCACACACACACACACAAGAAATGACATCTTCTTCCTATATTCTTGATAACTATTTAACATCAACCCTTTATTTTTCTGTGAAATTTCAGGATTGCGAAGAACATTTAAAAAGTACATTCAAGATTGACATAGTTTTGAATAACTAAATTACACAAATATAAACCATAAAATAAATTACATAATATAAAAAAGTAAAACACATACAACAACAACAACATTTTTTAAGGTCGCGTACAAACGATGTGGTTCTTATTCATATTGAACACGGAAAAACATGAGCCCAACTTCAAAATCACCCTCCAATTTATACCAATGTTGTTGTTTTGTGCTAGCTTCGAAGGAGTCTGATAAGTGCCAAAAAGTAGTTAAATTTCATAGTTAATCAAGGCATTTATTAACTTATTTTTGCAAGTAATTCATATTAAATCTCCCATTTCAATGTAAATAGTTGTTTGAGTACTAGAATGATCAATTTTTGTTTATTTTACCTAATCCCAATTTATTTGATAGGATATTAAGTTTTAAGAAGATTTGTAACCAAGAAGCAAAAGCTGAAATTTTGGAGGTCTAGCTAAGCCAGACAACAGCAAGAGCAAGTCAGAGAGCTCAGGTTTCTCTAGCTGCGTTCTGGCTGAGCGAGATAGCAGCGAGAGCAAGTCAGAAAGCTCAGGATTTTCTAGCTGCGTTCTAGCTAAGCGAGGTTGCAGCGAGACAGTCCCAGGAAGCTCTCGCCACGTTCTGGCTGAGCGAGAATGCAGCGAGAGGGGCGGTTTAAGTTCAAATGCTACGTGTCAGCAAACCCATGGATGAAGAAAGGTCTTCTAGCTCAGCGAGAGGTGTCTAGCTCAGCGAGAGGCTGTTTTTAGAACTGATATAAATAGACATCAAGGGCTAATTTTTAGAAATCTTATCACTTTTGAAATCCAGAACATAGAGAAAACCATAGATCTTGTACTTAAGGCATTTGGAAGGTGGATTTGCTCATTGTTGTTGAGGAATCAACTCATGATGTTCATCTATCTCTTCTTCTCATATCTTTGTGATGTTACTTTGATCATGGGTAACTAAACTCTTATTTTGTTGGGGTTAGATGTAACATTTACTCTACTAGTATGTATTTCCTTTGATCATGGTGTTTTATGTATTCAAATTATGAATCAATATTGGTGTTATCTTTGTTATTATTGTTTATCTTTAGATTTGAAATAATATAGGGATATATGTTTTGAATCTTGATCTAGGATAACACCTATTAAAAGCTAAGCTCTAGGAATAGACTTAGATTTAATATTCACTTGAAAGTATTGGAACTTAATGCTATTATATCGATTAATCACTCGAGGGATCGGGGTTTGATAGTTATAATAGATTTCTCGACATTATCTGGGAACGGAAATGTTTGACGAGTAAATACGTGATAATATTGATGAGTAACTTGAATATGTATAATTGATTAAGGAAATGCGTACGAATGAGTCAATTGAGTCTAACCCCAGCAATTTATTCTCTTTGTTAAGGAAATCATCTTTTTACCGTTTTACTAATTTGCAAACACAAGTTTTATTCACAAAATACTATTCAAAAACCCTCACTTAGAATCATGTTTATTGTTGAACGGCGTTTAATATCACAATAGTCCCTGTGGAACGATATATGCAAAATTACTTGCTTTTGTACTTTAACAGAGTCATCCGTGATGTCTGTGTATGAAGATAAATAGGCAATATGCTCGATTTGTACATGTTCGCCATTTTTGAAGTAGAACATTTATTGAATCTTATTCTTTAAAGTAACAGAAGAACTTAATTTGTCCATCACTAGTTTAAAATGTTTTTCGCAACGCTGAAATTTCTCAGAAAAATAAGGGGTTGATGTCTAATAGTTATCAAGAGCATTGGAAAAAATGTAATTTCTTATAAGAGAGAGAGAGAGACGAAAAATAAAATGAAAGATGAAGAAGAAAATGAGACGAGAGTTAAGTGAAATTTTTTTATAATATTTATTATCATTTTTTTAAAAAAATGACAACCTAAAACCTTCAAACCTTTAAAGCCCTTCCCAAAAATTAGAAAACAAAAAGAAAAAAAAAAGTAGGTGGGTCAATGACGACACTGAGAGTGGCGCCATCCTTCCACATGCATAAAAATGCAGAATGTATAAAAAAGTAGGACAATACATGTAATATTTTAAAAAGTAGGATATTGTGATAATTTTTTTATCTATTTGAGAAAAAAAATCCATCACATTCTCTATGTTCATGAATGTGAACGAGTCAAAGGAGTTCACTTTAATTTTCTTGAAGTCTTTAGAATGATTAGCATATCTTAAAAAGTTGAGTTATTTCTAATTTTGTGGGTCATAAACTCTGTTTAATAGCCTTTATATTTGTTTAGGGTAGCTCTTCTATAAAAAATGAATCATGGCAAAGTGAATCTCGCATGACCAAGATGGAAGTCCAAAATGTACAATTTAATTAGAACAATGGGGACAATCATGTTCTTATCATTCCATCATAAGCCCTATTTGTCAAAAATATTATCATTATTTATTAGTGCATATATAGTGGAATGGTCATCCCAAAAGTTGCAAATTGGGAAATTCCTTTATTTGATCACTTTCTTTAGGACAACACATTGTTCCCTTTTCTTTCAAGTGCGTAGATAAAGTAAAACAGAGTTTAACTATTGTTTAGAAGAAAATATATAGTATATTTTTTTTTATAGGATCAATGTTAATAATTAGCATTCTGTATAAAAAAAATGTTAATAATTATTAGTATAGTTGGTTTTGGCTCACAAGTCTTCTATGATGCACAAGTTGTCAATATTATTTTAACGAATACAAATTTTATAAAATCTATTATTGGATTAAAAGTATATATCATATAAACTACCCATAATTTTTATAAAAAAATGAAAATAATTTGATATGTTATCGAGACACATCAAAATTAACGGTATTCAATTAAAATTAAAACTCATAAATCGTTAATTTCGATTGATCTCAATAACATATCAAATAATTTTCAATTTCTTTTAAAAAAATTATAGATGGTCTGTATAATATAAACTTTCAATCAAACGGTGAATTTTATAAAATTTCATATTCGATATAATAATATTCGCAAGTGGTGCATTGTGAAAGACCTAAGTCACTTGTGCACATTAGTATTGTTAGTTTTTATTAGTTTCATCGAAATTTTGATGTTTTATTGAATTTTACTTTTTAATTTATTCACTCCAACTATCAAACTATCCTTAAAATTATGAGTATAGATCTAACTCAATCTTATAAAATCAATTTGTAAGTGAGAATTGTTTCTGCTTATAAATATATCTTTAAAGTTTAAACTATATCTTATTCAATGTGAGACTCTTAACACATCTCCACGCCCAATATTATTAAGTTTGATGCATGAATATAAATAGTAGGCGGTCATTTTAATTTTTACAAATAAATGATCGAACTCAAATAGTTAAAATAAACTTTCGATAAAGATTAATAGTTCAAGAACATACGAGTTTAATTTTCAATAAAAAATAATTCTTAATCATATTTTATTTTATTTTCTATTGAACTTCAAATTAAAGAAAAAAATACTATTAGAGGAAGGAATTTGATTAAAACTTTACGATTTCAGATTTAGAATATAGATGTAGATGACTAAATTTATAGTTCAGTATCAATTGTTAATTGATCTAATGGTAATTAACGCTGGATTTAGTAAAGCGAATTACGGTATGATTCCTCACAACTACGCTTGTAAGGGGCTGAAATCACTTGGTGTCAGAACTATTTCTCAAATCAAAATAGACAGTGAAATAAACCGAATATCGGTGGTGAATGATTAGACAAAGTTGAGTTGCAAAATCATGAATCAAATTATTTATTAAGAAAAGAGGGATAGACAAAAGTATCCTTGAAGACTTGAAAGTGTGAGTGTGAGGCAAGATAATATTTACCTACCTGTGCAACAAAACATTTATGAAGCATCCACCAAATTAACTACTCCTACTATAGTTGGTCTCTTCTGGTGGAATGGCAGCTTTGGGTTGCTTCAAGAAAGAACGAAAGGGTAGTTATAACAGTGCTTTAAACGTGTCTGTTACAAGCAACTACTCCCTCATATTTTAGTCATAAGTATAAAAATTCTACTCCCTCTAATCTTGAATATAAGAAACAAAAAAAATGCACACCCTTTAAAAAAATGGAGTAAATGATTAGACAAAGTATGTCATTTATAATTTTACCCTTACTTTTTGTTTTAAATTAAATTATTATTTATTATAGGTAAAAGTGAAACTAAGGGTAAAATTGGAATATTAATAATAAATATAATGATTATAGTTACTTTTGTTTATATTTGAGACTTTCAACTTTTTTGTTTTGTTTCTTATATATGAGACCGGAGGAAGTATTTTTTAGTTGTCACTGTTATTAGTGATGTCAATTTGCATCTGTCGGAGCGGATCCCCGCGGGAATTGCCCCGTTCGGAGATCCGAAAACGGATATTTTTTCCCCGTGGGGACGGGGATGGAGGCAAAACTTCATTCGGAGACAGTTCGGGGCGGGGATCGGGGATTAAGCATCCTTCCCCGCAGATTCTCCGAATCCGTCTATATATACTTAAATATATATTTTTACTACTATTATTATTCTAGGTTTATTTATACTTGACAATTCTAGGTTTCTATTTTGCTATGAATTATGATATATTTTGGTTATGAATTTTTGTATGATTATGCATATGTTGTTATGCATTGTTTTTTTGTTATGAAATGCATTATGTGTTGTTTTGATCATTAAAAAAGAAATATGCAAAATATTTATTTATTTTTTGATAAAAAAAGGAAGAAAAAAAACGTCATAATTTTGTCCGTAAAATATAGAAATTTTCTAATAATCGATCTCCGTGGATCCCCGTGGGGATCCGTGGGGATGGGGATGGAGGCAAAAATTCCTCCGTGGGGACGGGGATGGAGGCAAAATTTCTCCCGCGGACATTTCATGGCGGGGAACGGGGATGCTTCCTCCGCACATTCCCTGCCCCGTTGACATCCCTAACTGTTATATACTCCACATTAGTTATTAAACGAATTTGAAAAGAAAAAAAATACTTCTTTTATAACATTTTATAAGTAAATTTTACTTTTTTTAAGTTATTTATATAATTATTGTATCTGAATTATAATAAAATTCAAATACTTTCATTATCTAATAAATTTAAAAATATAAAATTTTCTTATAAAGTAGTATCAGGAAGTGAGTATTTGTTTATTTTATATATATAGAAGTTTGCTAACTTAGACCCACCTAAAAGCATGAAGGTCTAAGTTAGCAAGGTGCACCTTTTCACTTTGGACAAAAAAACTATTCATATTTATTATTTAAAACTAGTAACTTGAGGGATAGTTTTATAACTTTCATTTAAAATGTTCTTTAATTTGCACCGACTTTGTTAATTTACACCCACTTTATTTTAAAAACTGACACATGACTTAACATGGAACACTTGATTTATCGGACAGAGAAAGTTGCTTGAAAGGTACATGACTTTCTCACTTCAATTAATTATTTTATTTAATTAATTAAAAGACTAGACTGAGTAATTATTAACACATCTCTTTGTGTCTCCCTGGTTATTTCCACACAACATATGGATCACGTTTTATTTCATCATTTTTCATGATGTTCTTATGTACTGTTTCATTATCCATAAACAGATTATGTTAAATAAAAATTGAGAAGTTCCTATCTAAAGAAAAATTCTCAATTAAGATTGTTTACTATTAAGTTAAATATGTTTTAATTTTTATAAAATTGCTAATTTTTTATTTTAGTTTCTATAGGTTTTTACATTTTAGTCTCTAATTTTTTTATTTAAACTATATTAGATATTGAAATTTATGATTTTTAACATAAAAATCCCATATATTTTAAATTTTTGTTAGCAAATATTTTAAGTATATGCAAAGATTTTTTTTTTTTTGACTAAATGAAAAGAAAGAATTTTAAAAAACACAAATTGTGAGGTGATAGGATGCAACTATGCAAAAAAAATTAGTAGTATAGCTAGATTCAAAAATTCATCTTCTAAAACAC
Source organism: Trifolium subterraneum (assembly GCA_951799995.1). Taxonomy (NCBI): domain Eukaryota; kingdom Viridiplantae; phylum Streptophyta; class Magnoliopsida; order Fabales; family Fabaceae; genus Trifolium; species Trifolium subterraneum. Next base: position 45,128,207 of record OX637465.1, on the reverse strand, counting down.
TATAAAATGCATCGGATCCACTTTTTTCTTCATATTTCAATGATTAAGTCCTAAAACAAAAGGTGCTTGTCCAAACATTTTCAAGTGCTTACCAAACATCTTCTAAATCAATTTAAATTATATAATAGAATAGAACGCATGTGGAGTTTGTCATGAAGCTGTCTTGTTAAAGCGCTTCATGCTTCTTGGCTAATGGCTACAAGACAAATCTTCCAGCCAGGTTGGCCTGACCTCTACTCCCTCTGGTCTTGAATATTAGAAACAAAAAAAAGATATACCCTTTAAAAAAAGTGGATAAAGTATAAAAAAAATATGTCATTTACTATTTTATCTTTAGTTTTATACGGTTTTCAAGGTGTACTTTTTTATACGGTTTTCAATGTGTAGACTTGTAGGAATATAGAAAAGTAAAACAAAGGATAAAATTGGAATATTCAAAATAAATATAATGATTGTAGTAATTTTTTTTATATTTAAGACTTTGTAAAAAATTTTTGTTTCTTATATATGAGACCGGAGAGAGTACATATGTATATGTATATGTATGAAAATTTTCCCTGCTTGTTAAAAGTTCTAACTTCTTATATAATATATTCTATGATTAGTTTTTCTGACATCATTATATATATAAAAGTAGTTAAGTCTCCAAGTAATCTTAATTTAATCCTACTAAAATCCTAATTTAATTATTAAAAAATGATAAAAATTGTTCTCAGTGGGAGTTGAACTTATAACCTTTTTGTAAAGGCTTCATATATTAGCCATTATGACATATCAATCAATTTGAACTATTTTTGTAACCAACATATATTGAATATGCAATCCAATCAATTTTTTCTATAATATATGTTCAATTTTTTTTTCTAAGTCTCCAATTTTTTTATACACCTACCTCAGTAGAAATCGAACACATGATGTGTCACAACAATATATAATTTAATATTTTTCAGTGCTATGCAAATATTTAATTTGTTTAAATAGAAATCAATTTTTATTTTAATATTTACGTATATGCTTTGTTTTTCCTCAATATATATCTCAAGTTTAGCTTTAACAAATTTTTACTCCAACTATTCATTCTCGCCGCGTTTTATATTTTCCTCTATATATATCTCAAGTTTAGCTATCACAAATTTGTGTTTCTATTGCTACTATGACCGATCAAAATATTGAATTTCAACTTGCGCTGCGTTGTTTAAGAGGTTTTTTTAATTTTATTTTATATTTTATATACTCTAACTATTCATTCTCGCCGCGTTTTATATATACTACTTTCTTTGTTTTTTACACATAACACCATTGAATTCATACTCCAATAACTGACTTAGAGAAGTACGTCAGTCATTGTCGGATAAAATATCGAACTTATTATGTTGAGTTTCACAATGGCAAAATAAGTATACCTTTTATTTCAACCGAATGTATTTGATTGTATTTGCGCATTTGACATTGGTAGAGATTGTTATTATTTTTATTTTATGGCGCGGTCATGCTACAAAAAATGTTTGCATCTGATTTTGGTGACAACAACGTACGTACATCGTTATGCTACACTTAACATTTGTTTGGTAGGTGAGAAAATGAGAAGAGATAAATAGAAACACGGAAACCAATGCATGTATTTGGATCCAAATACTACATGCATTGATTTTCGTGTTTTTATTTCTCTCTTCTAATTTTGTTTCCTACCAAACACACTCTTATTGATCCAAACGGAAATCAATTTGAAATTTTAGTTGAAAAAATTAATTGCAGCATATATTTAAAACATGGATGATTTACATTGCGTGATTTTTATAATATTTAATATGACGCTTGAGTGATTTTATTATACACTGTGACGAGTCAGTTTGGAATAATTTTAAAAGACATATTTGATGGTCATTTATTTTAAAAAATGTATTATAGTTATTTTTATATAATATATGAAAATCTACAAAACTCGTGCGATAGCACGGGTCGGTGTCTAGTATATATAAAAGTAGTTAAGTCTCCAAGTAACCCTAATTTAACCCTAATTTAATCATTATATATATAAAAGTTGTTAAGTCTCCAAGTAACCCTAATTTAACCCTACTAAAACGCTAATTTAATTATTAAAAAATGTCCTCAGCAAGAGTTGAACTTATGACCTTTTTGTAAAGACTTCATATATTAGCCACTATGACATATCAATCAATTTGAAATATTTTTGTAACCAACATATATTGAATATGTAATCCAATCAATTTTTTCTGTAATATATGTTCAATTTTTTTTCTAATTCTTCAATTGTTTTATACACCTACCTCTGTAGAAATCGAACCATGATGTATCACAACAATATATAATTTAATATTTTTCGTTGCTATGCAAATATTTAATTTGTTTAAATAGAAATCAATTTTTATTTTATAAAGATATGTTATGAATATTTATCGTATATGCTTTGTTTTTTCTCTATATATATCTCAAGTTTAGCTATCACAAATTTGTGTTTCTATTGCTACTATGACTGATCAAAATATTGAATTTCAACTTGCGCTTTTATATTTTATATACTCTAACTATTCATTCTCGCTGCATTTTATATTTACTACTTTCTTTCTCTTTTACACATAAAACCATTGAATTCATATCTAATAACTGACTTTTTTTTACACATAACATCATTGAATCCATATCCAATAACTGATAATTAGAGAAGTACGTCAATCATTGTCGGATCAAATATCGAATTTATTATGTTCAGTTTCACCATGGTAATGTAAGTATACCTTTTATTTCAACTGAATGTATTGATTGTATTTGAACATTTCACATTGGTAGAGATTTAACATTGTTATTATTTTTATTTTATGGCGCGGTCATGTTACAAAAAATGTTTGCATCTGATTTTGGTGACAACAACTTACATCGTTATGCTACACTTAGCCTTTGTTTGGTAGGAGAGAAAATGAGAAGAGAGAAAATGAGAAGAGAGAAATAGAAACACGGAAACCAATGTATCCTAGGAGAGAAAATGACAAGAGAGAAAATGAAACACGGAAACCGATGCATGTATTTGGATGCATTGGTTTCCGTGTTTCTATTTCTCTCTTCTCATTTTCTCTCCTACCAAACACACCCTTATTGATTTAAATGAAAATCAATTTGAAATTTTAGCTGAAAAAATTAATGGCAACATATATTTTAAACATGGATGGTCTGCATTGCGTGATTTTTATAATATTCAATATGGTGCTTGAGTGATTTTATTATACACTGAAATGAGTTAGTTTGGATTGATTTTAAAAAACAAATTTGATTGTGTCATTTATTTTAAAAAATTTATTATAGTTTTTTTTTATATATATTATGAAAATCTACAAAACCCGTGCGATAGCACGGATCGGTGCCTAGTTATTAAAAAATGATAAAAAATATCCTCAGCGGGAGTTGAACTTATAACCTTTTTATAAAGGCTTCATATATTAGCCACTATAACATATCAATCAATTTGAAATATTGTTGTAACCAACGTGTATTGAATATGCAATTCAATCAATTTTTTCTGTAATACATGTTCAATTTTTTTCTTTCGAAGTCTCCAATTTTTTTATACCCCTACCTTAGTAGAAATCGAACACATGACGTGTCACAACAATATATAATTTAATATTTTTCGGTGCTATGCAAATATTTAATTTGTTTAAATAGGAATCAATTTTTATTTTAATATTTATCGTATATGCTTTGTTTTTCCTCTATATATATCTCAAGTTTAGCTTTCACAAATTTTTACTCTAACTATTATTCTCGCAGCGTTTTATATTTTCCTCTATATATATATCTCAAATTTAGCTATCACAAATTTGTGTTTCTATTGCTACCACGACTGATCAAAATATTGAATTTCAACTTGCGCTACGTTGTTTAAGATGTTTTTTTTAATTTTATTTTATATTTTATATACTCTAACTCTTCATTCTCGCCGCGTTTTATATATACTACTTTCTTTCTTTTTTACACATAACACCATTGAATTCATACTCCAATAACTGACTTAGAGAAGTACGTCAATAATTGTCGGATCAAATATCAAACTTATATGTTGAGTTTCACAATGGCAAAGTAAGAGGGAAATAGAAGCATGGAAACCAATGTATATATTTGAATCCAAATACTACATGCATTGATTTTCGTGTTTATATTTCTCTCTCTAATTTTCTCTCATACCAAACACACCCTTATTGATCCAAATGATAATCAATTTGAAATTTTAGTTGAAAAAAATTAATGGCAGCATATATTTTAAACATGGATGATCCGCATTGCGTGATTTTTATAATATTCAATATGATGCTTGAGTGATCTTATTATACACTGTGATGAGTCATTTTGGACTAAATTTAAAAAACAGATTTGATTGTGTCATTTATTTTAAAAAAAATTATTATAATTCTTTTTATATAATATATGAAATTTTATCGCACGGGTCAGTGTCTAGTTTAGATTTTAAAAGTAACATTTAAACATTTTAATATGTCATATAAACGGAAATGAATTAAATGTTGTTACTGCGTTGACGCAGTACTCATTTTCAACCGTCCAATCAATATAAACAGTTGAGATTAAACTGCATTTAAATTATTCTGATTAATCAGAGTCGTCCAATTGATTTTGGATGGCTGCGATTGTTTACTGCATGTAACTGCGTGAACAGTTATACCAAGCAATCCTGATCGTCTTACAAACAATCATATTATTTGAATGTTGAGTTTTCTTTCAAATTAAAAAAGGGTATTCAAAAGGGTGTTCTTTTTTAACACAACATCGTTCTAAGAATCTACATTATGTATATTTGGATAATTTTCTTGTTATGTACCAGCTCAATCAGATGAGCTAACTAGATTCAAATAGGAGTGCTCAAATCCAAACCAATCCAAATAAAAACTGCAAACCGATCTAAAAAAATCGAAAACCGCAAAAAATCGAATATTTTTGGATGTGTTTGGATGTCCTTTTTGTGAAAACCGCTGGATCAGATCGGATTTTGGATTGATTTTTCAAAACCGATTCAAACCGAACTAAACCGCATACATATTTTTTTTAACTTTTTATTAGTATGATATATTGCATTAACATATTAATTATTGATTTTTAATTTTCTCGATAATGCTTATGAGTTCAAATTAATCTATTTCTTTTTACTATTTCTTAGGTTTCACATATAATTGATCATTTACATTGCAAAATATTAATTTTTAACGTATTATAATGTTATATTTTACATAAATATATTATTTTATCGTGTCTTAATAATATTATTATTTGATTTAAAAAATTTAATTTGTAATTTGGATATCCAAAAACCGATCCAAATTAAACCGCACAAAATTGGATCGAATTGGATCGGATTTTTTTTAATTAGCCATTCAAACCCGAACCAAACCGCAACTAATTTTAACTTTGGACGGATAGATTTTTGCCTCAAAACCAATCCAAACCGAACCGCGAGCACCCCTAGATTCAAAGACATCACAAGAGTGTTTTTAGGCACATGTTAGTGGTGAAACTCAAATTTTCATTTGAATTACAATTCACTTCTTCCTTATTAATAATTGTTTTAGAGTTTGTTTGATCCGTAAAATATAAGTATTGGACAGAATAACTATGAAAAGAATACCCCAAACTCACATCCGTTGGATTTCAGACATCGTCAACATTGTGTAGTATTTAACTTAAAAATAAACATATATATGAATGTAATTTAAGTATTTATTCAATTAATTTTAATTTAAAATGGGTAGAGTATAATTTTGATAGGGAAATGTTAACATGTGCATCAATGACACATGTTAAGGAAACAAAAATAGAAAGTATTAAATGTTGAAGCATTAAATTTTAACTTTTTAATCATTAAATTTTTGTATCATTAAATGTTAACTTTCTATATTAAGATACATTAACATGTGCCTTATATGCACATGTTAACAGCACCCATTTTGATATAAACAGGGTGAGACCTACTCTATTCATTCATAATTTTGGGGTATTTATTCGTCAACCAATGAAAACAAGCTACATAAGTAGATTTGAAAGTAGTACCCACAACTAACTTGTAACCAACTTTTATTTCATATGCATATGACTTATTTTCATTAGTTGATGAGTAAATACCTCAACAACATAAAAAAAAAACCTATAAACATGACGAATTCATGGTGAATATCAATATCTTTATTACCTATTCCACCACCGTTTTTGAATTCGAAAAAACTCAAATCGAGCCAATTCAAATTTTTTCGTCAAAATTCGATGAGAATTGTCTTTACTTTATAAATACATATTTAAACCATATCGCAACCAATATAAGACTTCTTAAAAACAAACGAATGAAATTTTTTTCAATACGAAAAAAAATCAATTTCTTCGCAATTTTTGACCCGAGATACAACTCGCACTCAACCAAATGTTTCAATTTTTGAGTCGGATCGTGACTCCATACTCGACCCCATTGGATAGCCACTCTCAAAATTTTGGAGATGAGTTGGGGTAAGAAGAAAAGGACATTAAAGTCATTAGTATAGAAAGACTCAACTACAGTAAGATTTGGCATTAATGAAAAATGATTGCGCCGACAAGGACAATATGGGCATTACTCTCCATTTAGATATAAAAACTGATCGGTTAACATGTTATGTTCATTCAACTAACGTCCCTTACCATACTTGTGCAAACAACACAACACACTACACATTGCATAAACAAATTAACCACTATTACTATTTCTTTAATTTCTTTAAATATTAATATTAACACTCCACCATCTTCCTCAATCTCTTCTTCTTTTTCATTCTTTTTAGTATTCTTGTTTTCATTGAACCCAGTTTTCAACTATATATCAAATTTGAAGCTAATTTGATCAAAATAAAATAAAAAAGAATGACGTGGAAAAGTAGAGGAGGAGAATATTCTTCTAGAAGTTTCATTTCTCAGAAATGGACACTATTCCTTTGTCTTGGTAGTTTCTGTGCTGGAATGCTCTTCACTAACAGGTTCTCATCATTCTCTATTTCTTGTTTTCAAATTTTCAATTCGGTGTTTTTAGATCTTTATGAGAATTTGTTTGGTTAATTAACTTAATTGATTTAACTCTTTGGTGATTTTGAAGTGGTTAATTGTTAATTTATTGATTTGTGTATATTGGTACTATTTGTTACTACTAAATTTGTTATGTGTATTATAGAAGAAGTGAAATTTTAGATCTGAAATTGTTTGATTTAATTGACATGAATTGATTCTGAATAATGCAATTTTTTTGTTTATGTTGACTCTTTGTGCTCATAAGTCAACTCTGGTGTTATGTTTGTCTTTGTATATGCTAGTTTGATGAGATTTTTATTCATGATGATTAATTTTTGATTACTGATTATGTTTAATAGTTGTTTTTTAAGTAAGAGAGGGGGCAAAATAATTACTTTTTATGTTAATTTGAACTTATAAAGCAATTATAGCTTTATTATGTTATTTGTGGATCTGCCTAGGGTGGAGTGTTTTTTTAATAGTTTAATTTTGATACAAATAATAATCAATCATATGTATGATTTTGAAGTAGTTATGATTAAAGTTAGACCTTTTTATTGATCTGACGATTATATTTGATTGATAGTGTAAAATAATTTTATACTAGCAGTCTACGTATATGACCGAAATCATTTTTTTTAATGTGTTTATATCTTTTCAATTTGTTAGATTAACTGTTGAATATATTGCTTTGGCAACTAATTGGATAGTTATATTGTGGTACTTATTCTGATGAGAAATGTTAATATTATAAAAGGATATGGAGTATTCCTGAACAAAATGGACTTGCACGACCGACAGCTGCAGAAACTGGTAAAATGAATGTAGTTTCGGACGATTGTAATTCGAGAATTGTAAGCATCAATTTCATTTTCCTTGATAAGAAAGTATATGCTTTATGTTTATAATCTGAATTTTCTATATTCTTTTCTTGTGTCTGTTGGACTCCAATTTAGTTGCAAGAGATGGAAATGAGGCGCGAAAGTAGAGACATGTATGGTGAAGATTTCAAGGGTCATAATTCCGCACAGTAAGTTATACGCAGTACTGTGCAATGATGCAAATGAAGTCTAATTATTCATGTTATTTTGTATGCCGAACTCATGGAAATGTATTGTATTGAATCAAATGTAGAGCTTTGGATAAAACTATTTCAAATTTAGAGATGGACTTGGCTGCGGCAAGGGCTGTTCAAGAGTCGGTACGAAGTGGTGCTCCTGTTTCAGAAGATATAAGGACGACTGAGTCGTCTGGTAAGAGAAAGTACCTTATGGTCGTAGGTATTAATACTGCATTTAGCAGCAGGAAAAGAAGGGACTCGGTTCGAGCTACCTGGTTGCCACAAGGTTCATAATTTGACCCCATTTCCTAATGCCATCTTCTATGAGTTTTAACGTAATCTATCCATTTTACGAGTTACGGTTTGTGAAGATTTGTTCTTTTGATAACAATAGGTGACAAAAGAAAGAAGCTAGAGGAAGAGAAAGGAATTGTCATTCGCTTTGTAATTGGACACAGGTAGTTATCTCATCTTTTTTCAATCACTTTGTTGCATAATTGGTGTCTCCATCATGCTTTTAGGCTCAATCCCAATTCAAAATGTTTTAAAAATTATTACACTAGTAATTACTTTTTTTTGAACAAACACTAGTAATTGCTTCTCCATGTCATAAATCTGTATTTTAGTCTTCCAAATTCTTTTTTACATGTTTCCGTAAAATATTATCATTGATAAGAGTTATTGCGACAAATTGTATATCTGATCAGTTTTCTCTTTTTTATCTAGTGCTACATCAGGAGGCATCCTAGACAGAGCTATTGAAGCAGAAGACAGAAAGCATGGAGATTTCTTGAGGCTGGTAATTTGACATATTATCATTTTTGTCATTGCTTTTAAAGAAAAAACGATAAATACCACCGATTTTCAGATCTGTAAACTTTTTTGTTTTTATGTAGAATCATGTTGAAGGATACCTTGAATTGTCAGCAAAGACAAAGACATACTTTGCCACTGCTGTGAACTTATGGGATGCTGACTTCTATGTCAAAGTTGATGACGATGTTCATGTAAATATAGGTATTGAAGTTTTAAAATTCTGATCATAATAGCATGAGTTGGCATTTTGTAATTAACTAAAGCTTTTGAATGTTAATGATCACTTTCTAACAATATAATAATATAAATACTCCTTCATAATTATCTTAGATCTGTATCTACTGCCGGTAGTTAAATAATAAGTATGCATGATTTTTCGATATAATGATATGTACCTTTTGTCTTAATATCCTACTCAATCATTTTCAGCAACATTGGGAGAAACTCTAGTTAGACACCGATCAAAACCACGGATATATATTGGATGCATGAAATCTGGACCTGTCCTGGCTCAAAAGTGAGAAATACTTTCTAATTTTTCTAGTTTCTATTGAACTGAAGAGTTGTGACTTTTCACTATTAGCTTCTTACCTGAATACTTTGTTGCACAGAGGTGTAAGGTACCATGAACCCGAGCACTGGAAATTCGGAGAGTCTGGAAACAAGTACTTCCGTCATGCCACGGGGCAGTTGTATGCTATTTCAAACGATTTGGCAACATACGTATCAATAAACCAGTAGGTCCTACTACAACTCACCCGTGAAAAGGAAAAACAAAAAATAAATTACTACCTCCATTCCTTTTTACTTGTCGCTTTTGTATAAAAGTTGTTTCTATTTATTTGTTGTTTTCAAAATTCAATCTAACGTTAACTATTGTTTAGTCTATAATACTCTTAACTATTTTATTGCAGAGAGAGAAATATGTGAAATGAGATTAAAAAAAACTAGTTAAGAGTGTTATAGGAAAAAGACAAATAACCTCACATAAGTAACAAAATTTATTAGTACGTGTAAATAACCTTCAAATGACAACTAAAAAGAAACGGAGGGAGTATTAAGCTAAATTGGATAAATGGGCTAAAAGGTGCTAATCTCGTGTTCTTGCTGCTTGTGTATGTTCATATCAGGAATGTTCTTCATAAGTATGCCAATGAGGATGTTTCAATAGGAGCTTGGTTTATTGGACTTGATGTAGAGCATATTGATGATAGAAGACTTTGCTGTGGCACTCCTCCAGGTGAATATATTTTCCTTAATATATAAATTATGTTGAACCCTTCAAATAATTTATGGGATCATATGATCTGTTTGGTTTGTATACTGATTATTATGGCCAGTTTGGGTTTGCTTATTTGAGTTTATTTAATAATGTAAACACTTACGAGTTACGACTTATGAGACTGTTTGAGAGAGCTTATGAAATCAGCTTATTTCCATTAGCTCCCCAGGATAGCTTATGAAAATATCTTATAATAGCTTATATGAAAACAGTTGGACTATATTTCGTTATAAAAATAGCTTATATTAAGCACTTATATGATAAGCGCTTAATTAAACTTTTTATCTAAACAGTGCCTTAGTTGTTAACAGTTTCAAATTATTGGTTTGGTTTCGTTTTCAGATTGTGAATGGAAGGCGCAAGCAGGCAACATTTGTGTTGCTTCATTTGATTGGAGCTGCAGCGGTATATGTAGATCTGCTGAAAGGATAAAAGAAGTACATAAGAGGTGTGGAGAAGGTGAAAATGCTTTATGGAGTGCCTCTTTCTAGGAGGAAAAACATCGGTGAGTTCTTCCTAACTCGGGAAGATTATAACTTACCACAACAAAGAATCAAGCCTGCGAGATTTTTCTTTTTCCTTTTCTATATACTTTTGTCCAGTATATATAGAGAAATATCATGTTATACACGAGAAAAATCTGGAGTGAGAGAGTGTGAAAGAGAGAATTCTTGCTCCATGGATCTTCGACATTTTAAGAAGAGATTGTTCATGGTTGCAGCAAGAAGAGGACACACATGATAGTAGTACACATTCATTCTTTGATGCTTGAAAGGGCCATTCTTTTTGTTAATAGTTCCATGGCTATCAAGCTCATAATAAATTGATATAATTTGGTGGCTGTTGCTGCCTTTCCTTTTGCATAAAATAAAATTGATTATTTATGTGTTGGTTGAAAAATTTACAACTCTTATTGATCTCTTCTTATATCTTCTTAGTGAACATTTATGTTGTTTAATCAATTCAATGAACTCTAAATACAATTATAACATTATAATTCTTGCTCCTCTTACCCGTCTCTGTTTGTCTTGTGCAGAGACCTGATTATTATTAATAATATATTTACCGTTAAAAAAAAACAATTGTAACATTATAATTTAAAAAGTGTGCTTTTGCCAAACACCAATTAAGCTTAAGCAATATGATTCTATTTTTCTGTTTCACAAAAGAAAGTCCTTAACTAAAACACAGATAATCATCTTTGGCATTCATGAATTCGGAACCTCGTCAATCATGGATCATTTGTCGCAGTCGTGCTCGAGCAATCTGAAACCTATGTAATGTGTTCTTTCAACAAAACAATGCTTTCATGACAATATATAAGCATGTGACAGCTTTTGGATCTTTACAAAACAATGATAAAAGACATGTTATATCAATTCTGCTATTCTGTTTCATGGGTTTTTTCAACATGAAAGCAAACATAGTCCAAAGTTTATAAGGAAGGATTTGTTCTATAGAGTCAACTTGTCACAAACTTCTAAGTACTCAAATGACTTTTTAGAATTAAGTCCTTTTTATTGAGAAAATGAGGAAAATTAGCCAATTTTTTATATTGGATTTTTTTCACTCAAACACGTTACAAACAAGTAGGAAATTAGTGCATGTTTGGATTAACAGAAAATTCGGCGTCAGCAAATGTTATACATTGGATATTACTGAGTTTAAACAAAATAATTGATTTTGTTAAATTCACCGTGAATTCAAACATGCATTCAATTGGTGGTTAGGTTTGCCTGTGATGAAATTTCCATCTTAATATAATATAAACAATAGTAACATTTACAATTAAAAAGTACTACTATAATCAGATTAAAAGCCAAAAGTGTATCAAAATGAGAAATAAGACAAAGGGTATGCTTACAAGGGACAAAATTTGGCAATAGTGGATCAGTTTTCAATTTATTGTTCTTGGTATAAATTCATTGCAGCGAGTAGCAGAAAAAATGTTCAGAGGCCGTTATTAAATAATAATAATAATGCTGCTAGAGTATTGTACTGAAATTGTACTCAAAGTTTTGTTTTAGAATAAGAAAAGAGAAAGAAAAAAAACTATAATCATGACATATAATATATCTTTTTAGCAAATTTCAGTTGTGTCCCCCTCTGAGGTCTCAGCAATTGCCAAATAGAGGTAAAAATTGGTTCACACAAAAATAAATATATGTAGTAGAGAGAAATAGTAATTTTTTTACTTGATAAAGGGACATTGTTATAACGAGCAAATTTAGCAAATATATGTAATAGAGAGAAATAATCTGATTTATATAATTTTATATTCTTTATATTTAAAATTCAATAAGTAAAATTACCTTTAAGAGAGACTTGGTGTGTTGTGGCATAGTAGATGCATCAAATGACCACTATTATTGTTTTGCTTTAGTACTAATAATCTCTATTCTTCTATTGCTCTTTCTCAGAAATGGTATGATCACTTATCTACCAGCACAAATACTCCTCGGATTAAGCGTGTCCGAGTGTCGGATGCCCGTTGGTGTCTAACACAGACACAACACTTATGATTACATTGAATTATGGTATTTTCTTATATTATTATCAGTGTCGACGAGTTAGTATACATATCAGTGTTTGTGTCTGTGTCTGTACTTCATAGCTTATTTATGCTTTTGGAGAGGTATTTCTTAACAATAATAACATACACCATTTTTTGCATTGTGGTTATAGGCAAAGGGTGAGTCATTTCATTTGTAGTAGGTTTAATTGTGAAGGGTTGTTGTGGTGGTTTAATTGCACAAAACAAATTTGTATGTTAAGGATGGTGATTTGTTTTAAGAGAGGGAAGTAGGGTTCTTCCTTTCAAATTCAATAAACCTTTTTGCTTAGAAAAAAAAGTCTAAATTATATGTAGAACCTAAAGAGTAAAGACTATGCGGAAAAAATAGTTTCTTAAAAATTAAATTAGATTAAAAATATGAATTTAATATGGTCACAAAGTTATAGGTAGGCTTTTTATGGACAACGTTTGAAGTTGAACATGAAACTTCACTGTACTGTACTTTTAGGTAAAAGATTCCCTCTAATGTAGATTTGACCGGAGGAGCAGCGGACACATCTGCCATTGAAACTCTATCTTTCTCCATATTTTTTTTAATTCCAAGGGCTCACATTTCACCGGATGATAATGCAATGGCCGATGATGGGAGATAATCTACTTCTGTGCTTCTGGCTTCGGATTTCACACCTTCGATTATCACACTTATAATACACTTATGATGAAACATAAAGAGTATAACATTGGTGTAAATGAATAAAAAATGGGAAGGTGGTTGATTTCATTTTCCTCATAAAAAATGTAAAACTTAATAATGGTCACTTTATCCATTAAAATGTTAAAAAATGTAAGTGTTGTGAACTTCAGGATACCGAGTTTGATTCTTATTGATAAAAATAATTAAAAAATGAGTTAGACTAAATATAAAAAAAATCTAAGTTTTTGACAAGTTGAAACAAAATGAACATCAAGTTGAAACAAACATGTTTGTTCTTTTCTATTAATGTTACAGGAACAACTGACTTTATATCTATGAAGGTGGCTCTGTTTTATTAACTATTCAAGCATGTACTTGTGTTGGTGTGTATAAAATAACAGATATCTGATATGGAAAATGAAACATTAATGTATGAAAAATCAGAGAATAATTCTTCCAACTCCAAGAAAAAGAGAAGAGAAAACAGAAACAAAAAATGCTTCAACAATCACATGCATCATTGGTCTAAATTATTTTTTGATTCATAACAATTTCAAAATTAATATAAATAAAAATAATAAAATAAAGGAAAAAGTAAGATATTCTTTCAAGGTCTAAGGCATAAATAAAAATAAGCAAAAAAAAATAAAATTGTTTGACAAAAGAAATAAATAGTATAGTGAAGAGAATAACCTTACCTTCTTTGAATATAAAATTCAAGCCAAAAATGCGAATAGAAGAACCACTTTTGATACAAAGGCTCGAGGGTGCGGAGAGGACGTGATATTGGCACGGCTCAATCAAAAACCAAGGCTCCACATTTTGAGCCTTACTTTCTTATTGAACCGGACCAATATCCCGTTGAACCGGTTCCCTCTACCCGTCATTGCCATCATGATTCAGATTAAACTACTTCATTTGCATCCATCTGCCATAACACAAAAACTATTAAGTATAAAAAAATTGCAATCAAGTTGATAGCAAAAAGTTATCAAAGTAGCTCCTTCATTTTATTTTCTCTAGGAAATTAGAAAATGGTATCATGCTAATATAATGTACATCACATATATGATAACCAAACCATTGAGTTGTTATGTGACTAAAATGATTTTTGAATGTTGAAGAAACACAAAAATGGAGATAGAAAAAAGAGAGTACTCCAATTTCAAAGTTTTAAAGAAGGTATAAGAAAGCACAAAAATAATGCTAGTGTAGTGAAGAAAGCATTAAAGAAGTAACATTAAATTTTCAACTACCAAGCAACTAAGGAAGTTGGAATATTAATTTAAAGAGGGTACAAGAATCGTGAAAAAAGCATAGAGGAGACAAATCTGTAGCTTTAAATGTGATGGCATTTATGGATTATGGTGTGAACGATAGGGGATGTTGGTTTCTGTTCAATCAGCATTTATGTATCAAACAGTAAAAAAATAAAATTAATAAAAAAAAGGAACCTTTTTGCTTAATTGGTTTTGTTTAGAGTATAGGTTGTGATCATATGAATATAGCATTGTACCTAAAATTTATCATGAGGCACTTTGTAGGTTCAGTGATTCTCACTAAAAATATGCAATTTATATTTATGCAATGTCACATGGTTAGACTTTAGATGCCTCTAATTTCTTTGCTAGAAATAAAAGGTAAAATGATTATTTGGGTATGGAGACTAGTTGTACCATAACTAGCTAAGCAATATGTGATATTTTTTAGATTAATGTTTATTTTTAGTCATGGCTTGTTAGTTTTAAATTGGGAAATATAATTGATGTAAGCAATACTTATTATTGGTGGGTGTTTGGTGCCCAACTAGTTATTTTTCTAAAACTAAATCACTAAAAAAATTTAAAATAAAATAAGTTAATTCAAATGTATACTAAGAAAATGTTTGTTTCAAATGTACATGGGATAGTGAAAATATTATAGTCACCTCTCTTATAAATTTAATAGTATTACTTACTCTTGTACACATTTTATGATCTCTTTCCCCCTTCTTTCACATGCTATCTCTAATTAAGGTTGTTGTACGACGTAGCAACTATATAAATCGTTAGAAGAAGTGAGAGAAAATGTCTCTTTAAATCTAATTGTCACTATAGTTGATGCATTGTACAACAATATATTGTAGAAGTAAAATTAGTTAAAGAAATAAATAAATAAATAAATCAAATAGAGAAGAGAGATCCAAAAAAATATACACTAAGTTGATTAAACTCATAACATCACATATATGCTCGATAAGCAAATATATGGCTGCCTCAAAAATAAAAAAACAATTGATCGATACGCTTGGATGGATTAATTGATTGATTGGTCAATCAACTAATTTTTATCTGAATTATAAAAAGAAAAACAACTCTTCGTCTAACTATCTATTATAAGTATCGATAATTATTGTTCTTACTACTAGAAAAATGACATTTGATTGAGGGATTTCACTTCAGATACCGGTATACTTGGAGTGGAAAAAATTGGACAGGATGAGAAATCATTTCAAATTAGAGTTGCAAAGTGTAAATGGGTGCTTCGAGAGGAGTCCCAAGGTTTATTCAATTCTCGTGTCTCTTTTTTTTCAAATTAGCAACACTGGTGTTAGTTTTGAGATTTGAGCTAAATTCACTTTTGTTTTTGTTTTGTGTTATGCAGTACCTTGAACATTCAATAAGTATATTCTAAAACATGAATTAGGATCTTCTCCATTTCCTATTCTTTTCATTTCCTAAAACATTGTTACCAAAAATGTGTTAAGTTGTTAACAAATGATTTTGGAATTTGATTTATGAACAGAGGAATGCTTATGTATATTTTGTAAGTAATTTTTGCTTCATCGTTTCTTTTCCAAAACACTAGTGAATTGTGGTTGATTATATATGCTTTTATAAGGTTGAACATGTTGCTACTTTGAGCTCAAAATTTAACTTTTTCTAAGACCGTCAAGGGTATCTAGAATACAATGGTGTAAGGAAAGTTTAGAATTTTGTAATGCCATTTGGTTTTTTTATTAAGAGAATACGATGTTTGTATGCTACAAAGCGAAAAGAATGTAAAGAAAAATGTCTCTCTTTATATGCAGCCACAATGGAGAGGATATATTGCCCTTAAGGTTGGATGGAACCTCTATTTAGAGTGTTTTGATTATCATGGATATTGACTAATGCCAACCCCTTCATGTAATGGTATAGCAACAGCAAATTTCTTTTTTAAGAAAAAGTAATAGATTTCACTTCGATTTTGAAAAACAACAGATGTGAAATCTCCACTTTTCACTACGGGCTATATGAAAAACCGACGTGGAATCCTTTTTTTAATAAAATAAAAATAAAGTTCCAGTTTTCACTTCGGAAATAAGCACATCCGAAGTGGAATCCCTTCACTTACAATGGCGGTAAATACGTCGGGTCCTGAACCGACGTGGAAAGTAGTTTTCACCCGACGTGGAATCCCCAATTTGTACTAGTCTCCACTATTTCACCAAAAGTGTTTTTTTAATAGTGTAAAAAAGGTCCGGATTTGTTACTTAAAGAGAAAAAAAAGGTTCATATTGGTTCCTTAAAGAAAAAAAAGGTCCGGATTGGTTCCTTAAAAGACACTTCCGTTTGCCATATTGGTCCTTTCCGTCAACGTTTTACAAAAAACGTTAGTTTTAGTTGACTAAATTATGGATGTCATTAAGTGTAAGTGGTCCACCAAAAACCTTATTAATTTTAAAAATTTTAACCATTGATTTTTTTTTTGTTATATTCGGAGTTAAAATTTAACAGAAAGGATCAATATGGCAAACAAATATGTCTTTAAGGGACCAATTCAGACTTCTTTTTTTCTGTAAGGAACCAATCCCGACCTTTTTTCTTTAAGGGATCATTGCGAAACCTAAAATGTCTTTAAAGGACCAATGGACTAATTAAACCAATATTATAATAGTATTGTAAATAGTACTTATTTTAACGAATGTGTGCGATGATAGGAAAAAAAAAGAGAAATATACAAAATAAAGGATTCATTTGGATTGACTTTTTTTTTTTGAGCTTATTCGAAATAGCTTATGCAAATACATAAACTTTTATGTATTATTATTATAAGCTTTTCAAGATAGTTTATGAAAATTAGCTTATAAAGATACAATTTTTGTCTATAAATTTTTTGGTGGTGTTCTCGATGATTGAAACGTACAACTCCAAGAGCCATTTTTTTATGAATCCAAGATTCATATTTAACACATGATAATGAGGAAAAATAAATTGTGTATTATTTTAATTAAAATTTGCAACATCTAAATTTCTAAGTTAAAAATAAATTTCTCAATTTTAAATTCAGTTCAAAATTAAATTGTTAATCAAGAGTATCCAAATTTGATATCTAACTTAATCAATACTTGAGTACCTTAACAACAGTCATAAACACACATTACCTACTAGTTTAATCGAATAATGACGATCAAAGTTAAATAGATTTAATAGGTTACAATGGTTGGCCGATATATGTGACTTGTCACTTGCATATAAGAAAATCCATTGGAAAAAACATTTCAACTTGCATAATCAATTAATTAAACTATCATTTTACTTGTAATGTATCATTTGTGTTTTCTGCCTTTTATTTACCTTATGCTTTCGGTAGGTAGTAGTTCTCAATAATTTATAAGTTCTGCAGTGAATAGACGTAGTTCTTTCTTTGGCGTAATCATTTGAAGAAAAAAGATAAATAGCAAGGCTGAATCTGCCCTTAAATTCATGGATGCAAAGACGGAGGTGGTGAAACTTGTACTCGCAGTTGTCCATACTTGTCAATAAATAATAAAATTACTCAAATATCATATTGTTTTTTGACTAAAAATATCATATTACGTAAAGATGAAACTTCTCTGCATGAAAGAAACTCTATACAAATTTTCTAATTTATGTTTATTGTTTGATTAGTTCCCTAGGCAAAATGTAAGAAAATAACTTACTTCATTTAACATAATACGCTTTAATAACACAAAAGTAATAACAAAATATAAATTGATCGTTATAAGTATCAGATAACTCAAAAACACATATAGCAAAAATAGTAATACTAAACCTTGCAGAAAAGAAGAAAAAAGCCAATAAACTACAAAAGTAAAAAACAATAGCACATAAAGATATACAGCTTTGCCTCAATGCCTATGTTGAGGGTTGGTTTTGCCCCCATCTCAATTCCTAACTTTGGATTTTAGGAAGACTCACTCGAAAGAAAATTTCTCTTACCCCGTCATGATTCTTTTTTTCCATCGGATTTCCGTTTTTACCCTTAAAAAAGACTACAGAACACATTTTTCGAATTTTTCCACTCGAAAATGGCCAATACAAGTTTTTTCTTTCAAATTCGTGGTGGGTAAACATGTACTCATCGGTGCAGGTTGTGTTACCAAGCTCAAATACAACGATATTTAAATAAACAATTAGGTTTTGTAGACATATTCTTTGATGTGATCACTATTAACCGTTTATAATTTATCAAAAATCACAACCTCTTTTGTTTAGTAGTTTACTCTCTAGACTCACTTTTTAAATGTGAGAAGTGTCAATATGAATGTTTTTTCTACTATTAACTGAGTTGTATTTACATAATAAAATCACAACTAATCTATACATAAAATAATTTTATTTTAAGAATTCATTGGAATCCATATATGTATAAAGACTAAAATGATATATGTTATCATGCTAAGTAAATCACTAGTTAATGCGTAAGACCCAACTTAATTAACAAATATCAATAGTTATAACTAAACACCTTCATTTGAGTTTGAATTCTAATTTCACAATTGTGTGTGAATTTTTAGGAGTAAGCACCACTTCGTCTAAAATTCCAAATTATGATTATTTTATATACTTTGCAAAAATTACTTTAGATGTACTTTTGCCTGGATGCATATTTTCAATTGTTACCACATGTCTTCCTTCCATTACATTCTATAAGCATCTGTATATATATTTATGACAACAAGGACAATACACGGTTGAGTCTTTATGTTTGATTAATATACACACTTTGGATCCACATATAATATACGAGAGATGAGTATACTATAATGTTGAATAATTCTTCTACCTCTTGATGAATACGCATATATACACGTGAATGAGAGAGGGGAATAAAAATTTCCACATTTAAATGTGATGTTGACAAAGTACTAGTAAGTTGGCAATTCAAAACATCTACCCTACACTCTTCCAAGTACCAATAACATTAAGCACCATCTCTAACAAGTTCTACCAAAAAAATAATCATGGGAAAGAATGAGTTTAATTTTTAAATGAAATAATTTTTAGTTAGATTTTATTTACTTTACGGCAAACTTAAACTTTGAACCTGTAAATCTCAACGAATCTAAAGACAATCAGAAAACAAGAAATCTCAACAGATCTAAAAACAATCCGAGAATCATAGAACATAAATGTCCACCAGACGCACATATAATAACCGTTTGAAACGAAACAATTTATCACCGCCGAAATCGAAGAACCACCAACAACCAAGTTAGCACCGTCATTGGAGGTAAAGGAAGCAAACTTCCCCGGAAATGAAGAGTGTGACAGGCTGGATATGCACAGAAACACCGGCACAACAATCACCGATACTACATCACAAACCACCAACACAACAACCACAGGAAGAACTAATGTCTAAGTGGTGCGGATGGCCTACACCGATTGTCGCACCACCTACCACAACCACTGCATCATGAAACGTTGGAGTATGGAGAAGACTGAGGCAACTAGGACGGAGGCACTTGGGTTCCTATTTGGTGAAGAAGGTGAGAACACACAACAAATTGCAGAAGACTAAAAATAATTCTAAAATGAATTCTATCATATTAATTTTTTTGTAGTTAATAAGATAGCCAGTTGAATTTAAAGTCTTCGAAAAAATTTGTGATTCACAAGACTAATAAATATAAAATTAAATAATTTATTTTAATAAATAATTTAAAAATTAAGATAATGATGGTAAAAATAAGGAGAAAAACACTAAACTTGTAAAAGAACAAGCATTACCAAACAACTCTATTTCAATCATACCAAATTTTACACTACAAGTTATCTACAATAAGCTCGCGGTTTAACTTTGTCAAACAGAGTCGAAATGAGTTAGCAATGCAAATGTTAAGCAAGTGACAACATAAAATTTAAGTGCTTATTTGGTTTAAATTTTGGCCAATGTATCAAGTATTAACATTATCACACCATCTATTGCTGTAACATAAACATAAACAACACGAGGCTTTTCCAAGAGTTTGTGACTGATAGTGCAGTGACCACCATGCAAAACAAGCCATTCTACAATGAGTTCATCATCAATACTGGTTTAGTTGTAACCACTCAGCTTCTATGCAATTCCTCTCACATACTGGTCCAAAGTTGTATTGAACAGCTCAGACCTATGAAAATTCATCAAACCATTTGAAAAACTTTATATATTTCCAGATTAACTTGAAAAACAAAAAATATAATCCATAAACCATTTTATTGAAGGAGAAAAAATAACTGTAAATGAATACAGTTATTTAGCGTAATAACATGAAGCAGCTGTGAAAAAATAACAAGAACACGCAAATATCCAATGGAAAGAAAATGTCCTTACCAAATTTGGTCATGGATCAATAGCAAAAATAAAAAGGGCTAGTGATTCTCACTATTATTAGGTTCTTAAATTCCGCCTAATTTATTATTATAAAACCGGCTTATATTGGGCCAAATTTATCCATGTTTGATAAGTATATGCAAGACAAAAAATCATCCATGCATTTTTTAAATGACTGATTTCAAATAAAAAATTTGTTACCTGATAGGAGATCCGGGTGTATAGAGTGGATTCTTGACAACATATTCAACATACAAATTGTAGATGTACTTTAAGGATTCCCGAAGATCACCAGTTCTAGGATGAGTTACCAAGATAATCTGCATGAAGCATGGAAATGATGGCAGTGTTACAATACAATTAGTATTACAAGGAACAATATATGAATATCGCTTCTTTGATTGTTTTACTTTTACTGAAAGCACAATGACAATTTTTGTGACCTTTTGCTGTAATCTACCTAACTCAATTATCAACTACCATTGTGCTGACAGACCAATGCCATACAAAGAGATCATAGCATCATAAAAGCAAGAATGTACATCAGAAACTCACAACTACATGCTGAATTATTGATAGAACAAAAGAATATTATTCAGTTATTAGCCTACTTTCCTCACTTTCCATCCTTAGGATATGCTTACTCATCTCACAATGTTATTTCTTTTCTACCTTTCCCCCCGACCCCCCCGACCTCCAAAGTCTTTCCTATATCCCCTCCGCTCATTATTGTATTTTCCCTTATTTTTTCTCCTAATCATCATTCCCCATCAGCGCCATAATCAACTCAAATGGAAGCCCCATAAATCCTATTAGAATTACTCTCCATCCCTCTCCGTTTTTCTTCATTCATACATCTGCCATCCCTTCATATTTTTGCTTATGTTATTGTTCTTATTTCTTCTCGTATAAACATTCCTTACAGGTCTATCATTTCTTGTATTGAAGAAAAACTTGGGTCTAGGATTTCAGTAACTTGGCCTTGTATAATTAGGATTTCAGTAACTTGGCCTTGTATAATTACACAAGAATGAAAAATTGGAATAAAAAAGTTTTTGGTTTCCAAAAAATAAACCTGTTAACCACATTCACCCCTTCAGATCTAGCACCCAGGTTTGGTTTTTGACAGAAGCCACCCATATTGAAACCGCATATGTGGAACATAGTCCTATGATTTGCATGTTAAATGCATATTGCAAACACCGATGACATATGACTTCGATGACTACTCATTACTCATTTTAGTTTTCTCATAAAAAATAAAAGATGATTGCTCATCTTGTATGCTTAAATCTGCCAAATTACACTACCAGAGGCTTATTTCCTATAAAATGCCGCATTTTAGAGCGGTTGAATGAGCAATCATAAAAAAAATAGCCATGTAACAATTATATCTCTCTTTAATCTTTTTTGGAACCTCGAATATCAGAAAAACCAAATGATTAATGTATTCTCTCTTTCAAAACCTACATCTTTTCTTCACAGAGAGTGGATAACATATAACATACACGAGTGATGCCTGTGGATAGAGGGATAAGCACAAAACAGAGGGGAGGGTGGAGAAAATGGATTTGAGAGCGCAGAGAAAAGCTTGTTCCCACAACGCCTATCCCTTTTGTCACCTCCCTCAAGTTGCCAACAGCAATTGTTGCTTTCTCAGCAGTCCTTGACACCCAGCCCCTCAGCAAGTCCTATTTATCTAAACCCCACCATTAACCACACAACAATCAAAGCCAACAATCTGATTGGTTCCTGTACCCAGTTAGTTGTGAAAAGAAGTCTGATAGGCTCTTGTGAATTATGATCTACTTATGAGGGCCAAAAGCCACTTTACGAGATCACAAGTTGAAGACTTCTAGGAATCATGCAAATCATGGTGTTGCCTCCATTGTTACTTAGTGGGTATATTTGTAATACGCTTAAAGCTTAGTAAGCTTTAACTTGAAGGAGTGTTAGAATCTCTTAAAAAACATCTTATAAAATGGTTCTGCTAGAGATGGCACTTGAACCTACCAAGTTTTATAAAATGGTCTCCACCACATAGATGAGAGGAAATTGAATCGTTTATGTGCAGAGATTGCAATTTTCTGGGGAGCTTCTCACCTTCTAGCCCCATGGCACAAGGGATACCAAGTTTTAAATTTCATGTGTCTAGATCAAACCAGAAATTCCAGCGTAAACAAGGAGGAACAGAGAGGGCGAATAATCTGAAAATGGCTAGGAAAGAACCGATGAAGATTTTTCAAGTGGTACCACAATTTATCCTTCCAGAGCTTATGGAGAGGAGGAATGAGGGGTTGTGTTTTAAATTTGGGCAGGAGCAGAACCTATTGGTGTCCTGATCACTTAATTAAAGCTATTGATTGGTGAAAGGGGAGGAGAATGAAGGGTCCATGGGTTTCTTATTGGAAGTTGAGGACAAAATAGGCCATGGAAATTAGAATATATCGTGCAACATGATGAATATCCAAGAGGTGCTATTAATGGATATTGACTTTGGGAGGGCAATGAGGGTACAGGGATGCATAGGATGACACCCGATTCTCTTTCTTGTTGATAGCATAGTTAGTCATAACTTCATTTCCTTCAAACTAGTGGCCTTTCTTGCTACATTATATATTAACGTTCCAATATGCAACTTTTGTTGAGTTAAACAGAGCTGCGTTAACAGAGTTGAATGTATGTGGCGGACAGATTTATTTTTAAGGTATGTTCCATGAAGAATACATTAGAGACAAAAATTACTTATTCAATCTCCAATCTTACTTAACCCAAGACAACTTAAAATGTCAGGAGAGACCAGACATGACCGCACAAACAAACAAATTGTGGATTGAATAACAATGACCAACCATTAAACACCCTCACATGAAAAGGACATTGGGTTCTCCATTTCCATAAGAATCACAAATACCCTTATTGAAGCTTTCAAAATTACTGAATGAACATAATTTATTTCCTCATTCCACAGCATCAAACCAAACCAATGACGAGTACGTAAACTTGTTTATCGTTCTATGACCAACATGCAGCTTTACAAGCCACAGTGACTGAATGAAGTGGATAAAGCCAAAAACTCCTAAACCAAATATCAAAAGATGTGTTTAAATTTTATTTTTTTCACTTTATCTTTTTCTTGTTCTCTGTCACTTAAATTTTCTATTTGCAGTTAAGATAGTGAGGTTAACAAACCTAACATATTTCTGACAGCAAATGTGACTAGCACATTAACCAATAGCTGCATTAACCAATAAATGAATGTGCACAACCCAAGGTGCAAAGAACTTCAATGCATTGCCAGAGTAAGCATTAGGCAGTGACTGTGTCCATAAGAATCTAAAAAGGATATACAAGGAAACATATATGTAGCTGCATCTTACCTTTATTCCAGAAGGAGTTTCCATGAAACTAAGTTTGTATGTATTAGTGCGAAAACTGTGAAATGAACAACCTTGACCAGGTAACTGAGGTACGCCAAGGTTTCCTTTCTCGGCACTGCACAATAAGTTGGAGAAAAATGAATTAGGCCTACCAGTGCATTCTATAACATACAACAGCATCAATAATATTTCATATAATTCCTTTAATAATTATTACACAAAATATCTATCATAGAATTCATCAATTGTTGATCATTGCGGTGACAATAAACAAGCAAAGAAAATCAGATATTAAATATGCAAAGCACAAAATATTCATGTACTGAGAATGTATAGAAGAATAAGGGATATGAGAGAAGCCTCAAAATAAACAAATATCCTATTAAATTCCTGGTGATCAAATTAACCGAAAGTATTATTTGCAGGCATGTTTTTTCGTTAATACGAAGGAAGTCAGGGAACATTATACAACATCAACTTATGAACATGTAAACAAGGCATAGAGTAAATAAACATGTCTATTTTGGCATTTACAGACTCAATCTTAATCTAAATATTAAACCACAGATTCGTCACCAACATCGATTCAATATTATCAATTATAAGTGTTTCCCAAGCATTGCATAAGAAAGTAATCAGTTCCAGAAAACTACCCGAGAGTCCATTTCTGTAAAGACTGATAAGTGATAACTAGGAAGCCAATTTAGCAAATTTCATAACACCACGTCATAAATTTTCATCATTGTTCCTTTCACTAAAGAATAATATGCTTGGTTTGTAGTTGACGTTCATTTGTGACCAAACATATGTTCGTCACAAAGAAACTCTATCATTACTCTGGTTTCAAAAGTACATTTCAGTCTTCCAATTTTAAAAAATTTAGTGTTATCAATCCTGTAAAATAGTTGTTTGTTCAAATTCCACCGCACTACAGTGTTACAGTGCTGTTATAGCAACTATTTGACAACAGTTTGTATTAAATCATGTATCATAGAACAATAATAGTTTGTTAAAATTCAGCTACATTGTAGCACTGATATAGCCGATACTTAACAACACTGCAAAAACTATAAATCAAACACACACTAAGAGTTTGTTTGGATAAACAACTTATTTTACAGCTTATAGCATAAACAAAACACTTATCATATAAATGTTTATGATTAAGCTACTTCTATAACACAAGATAAAATAAAGTCCAATTGTTTTGTTTAATCTATAACCTTTTTTCATTAGCTATCCTGAAGAGCTTATGGAAATAAGCCAAAACAGTTTATGAATATATCATCAGTTGATTTCATCAACTCTCCCAAACAACGTTACAATTGCTCATGTCAATATATAAATTTTCAAATAAGTCAATCCAAACAGGCCATAAGACTATACAAGCATACATATTCTTCCAACTTACTTTTACTGTGATCTGTATTTAGAAACGAATCATAGTAAAGTACATGCCGAAATAAACACATAATCATCAAAATCAAAGAGTTAAACTAAAGCTAAACACACATACCTAGTAGGATCCATCTTAGCAGTTAATGACTTGAGTGAGAAAAGCAAACCAAACATTAACTTATGATCTTGTTGAGCATTCAACGTATGTAAGGGACGATTCCACTCTCTATAAAGCAAGCATATACCATTCCTATTGAACACATATAACATATGACCATTGTTTCCTGATGCAGTCGGTGCAGGCGGTGACGGACTGATCTCAGAACCACCAAAGAACTGCATTTTTCAATCCTTGATTGATACTCACTACTGAAAATAAACATAAAACCAAAAATCACAGGCACGTGTTAATCACATTATTAAGCACATAAATTCTTTATCTGCTACCAAATTCATCCAAAATCCTTCACAAATTGGCTATGGCGGTTGTCAAAAATCATTCAACAACCCTAAGAAACTGAGAACATCCACGCTGCGCAATCAGGGGATCGCGGTGGGAAGTGGAGATCTGGTTGGAATCGTATCCGAAGATTAAAATGAGAAAACAAATAAATACCTGGAGGAGTGTGTAACTGTTTCTGGCAGCCGTAACGAACTCCGGCAGCGTTTTCCGGGGAAATTAGTTGAGATCAGCGAGACTCCGACTTCTAGTTTCTGATACTACCGGGGAAAAGGAGAGTTCAGATCAGCTCCATTTCTTTATGCTCCATTTGCTCCAATTCCTTTATAGATGTTTGCCATGTGGCAATTAAATTTTTTAATGGCCCAGATTTAATCTTAAAAATTCAACGACCACAACCACACTCTTTCCTTCTTCTCCTTGTCGATAATCTTACTCTCTTTTCCTCCCTCAAAGCTTCAACAACAACAACACTAATAACGAACGAAATTTCAGATTCTAGTTGAAGATTGAATATTTTTTAATTAAAAATTGAAGATTGTTTGGTGCTATTGTAATTGGTTTTTAATATAATATGTATTGCAACTTAAAAAGGATTGTTGCTGGGATTTAGAAGAAAGAAGCAACAATCAGAATATTCTGTTGTTGAGTTGTAGAATCAAGAGCAAAGAATGAGAATTTTTTGCAGAAACAATAACTTTAAAGAGGACAAAATTGGAGTTTTTTATGTAGGAAGTAGCGTATCAGTATTCGGTAGAGAAGAGAGAGTGTTTGAAACTTGTTTCTCACCCTTTTTTTTCTTATTCAATTTCATGGAAAATTTGTAGAAAGTTTGAGTATTTGAGTAATTCTTCTGATGCAATTTCATGGCAAAAAGAGAGACGCACATTAAGAAGAAGAAAGGGTTATACTGTGTTTTGTATTTTCTAAATAGAAAAATCATAGATTAAATCTAGGCCATTAAAACTTTTAATTGCCACATGGCATACATCTGTTAGAGGAACTCGGCAAAATGGAGCCTAAGGAAATGGAGCTATCTGGACTAGGGGTACTCGCAGTTCGGTTTGGATCGGTTTTGAGGCAAAAACTCATCCGATCCAAAATTAATTTTATTTGCGGTTTGGTTCGGTTTTGGATGACAAATAAAAAAAATCCGATCCGATCCGATCTAATTCTATGCGGTTTAGTTTGGATCGGTTTTTGGATATCCAAATTTTAAATTGTAATTTTTTTATTAAATATTAATATTATAAAAAACACCATAAAACAATAGTTTGAATTTTTTGTCGAAATAAATATTAAGTTTGATATAAAATATAACATATAATACATTAAAAATTAATATTTTAGAATGACAATTATAAATTATATTTAAGACATATAAAAAAGTAAGAAATGGATTAAATTAAACTAACAAATAGTATTATCAAAAGTTAAATGAACAAAAAAATAGTTTAATTCAACATATATTCATACTAATAAAAACATAAATAAGTATTAAAATATATGTATGCGGTTGGTTCGGTTTTAGATCGGTTTTGAGAAATCAATCCGAAATCCGATCCGATCCAGCGGTTTTCTTAAAAAGAACATCCAAACACATCCAAAAATATTCGGTTTTTTACGATTTTCGGTTTTTTTGGATCGGTTTGCGGTTTTTATTTGGATTGGATTGGATTTGAGCACCCCTAATCTGGACTCGGCGAGAAATGGTAGCTGTTCAGTTTGTTCTTTGTTGTTTTATTTTTATTTATTTTTTAGAATATTGATTGTTTTATTTTAGAGGAGCGCTAACAACACACTTTCTAACACACTTTATGTAATTGGTTGAAATTCAAATGGACCCCAATAAATCATGTAGGACCACATAAATTTTGAGGGATCCATTTGAAATTTAACCAATTAAAAAGGAGTAAAATGCCAAACACCTCCTGAAATTTTAAAATTCGTCAAATAGCCCCATAAAATTTGGAAATAGACAAATACCCCTCTAAAATTGTAAAATGTCAATCAAATTGCCCACTGCTCCGTTTACTCTGTCTGTTTTAATGAGGAAAAGATGGATGAGACAAAAATTGATACATAGTATGATGTTGGTGATGAGTGTTTTTTGTATGGTCGTGAATCTGATGACTCAGATTGATCTATTGTGTGATTAGAACCTCTTGGTTCTGATTTTGAAAGCAATTATAATGATGATGAACATGATTCTAGTGATGATAATTTTGTTATTTTGGTTCCTTGTTATTCACCTGGTTACCAACTGGTTTAAAACTTAAACAATGTGCTTTTGAAGACTCAAAATAGACGGAGTAAACGCAGCAGGGGGCAATTTGATTGACATTTTACAATTTCGGGGGGTATTTGCCTATTTCAAAATTTCAGGGGGGGTATTTGGCAATTCACTCAATTGAAAAGAGTGTGTTAAATGGTGTGTTGCTAGCATAATTCTTTATTTTATTTTATTTTGGTAAGGGAGGAAAAGTGAAAAACATTTTAAGGTCAATTCAAACATGTACAAGTGATGCATAGTGCATGATGTACAAGTTAATGATATTATTATAAGGAGTATCAATTTTATAAAATTTATCATTAGATTGATAGTTTATATCATAAATCATCCATGTCAAATTTTAAATAAATTGAAAATCATATGATATGTGATTGAGACCTATCCAAATTTACGATGTATGAGTTTTTATTAAATACCGTTAATCTTGATTGGTCTTAATAATATATCAAATGATTTTTCAATTTTTTTAAAATTTGACATGTATAATCTATATAATACAAACTTTCAATTCAACGCTAAAATTTGTAAAATTCATATTTGTTATAATGATATCATTAACTTGTACATCATGAAAGAAATTATTTACGTGTTCATATTAGCCAAAATCACATTTCAATCATGTAAGTACTAAATATGTAGTTAAAAAACAGCCTATGAAAATTTTATGTAAGACCAAAACAAACAAATTAAAAGAGTCTAAAGATAGACTAAAGTTAGCTAGTCAATCCTTCATGTTGCATAACATTTATTTGAATTTGCGAGTTCATATTCGTTAAATCTCGAATGCGCCGAATCAAGATAGGAAAGGTTCTGTTAATGGTGCAATTTCTTGTTACTATATCGATTGACACCTTTGAGATGCTATGACAAGTGACTTTCGACTTGAATGTGGATAACTACTTGTTGTCTCAAAGTCAAACCCACGTCGATGTTCATGTGGATGTACACGTCTCACATATTTGTATAGATTACATTGCAAGTTTCAGTTTATAGACATAACTAACCAAACAAACACCGCTGCTTTATTTTAACTGTTCAAGAAATTTTAAAATGCAAAAATACTGATTTTATGTTAAAATAAAATATTACATTTAAACTTCGCAGCCGAACCCCAAGTTATCAGACCTCATGCATACAATACAAATCTCTCCCAACTATACCGAACCTAATTTAGCCATCTGATTAACATCAGATAAACTAGAAAAAATAGATTTGATTTTTGCTTAATAATTTTAAAATACTATGCATAAATCAAGACCGTTCGATGTTGATCAGACTGCCACGTATATCTGACTACGTGGCTGTACGGGTATTTTGACTGCACCCAATTCATGTCCCAATGAGTACTATAGAGTATAGACACTGTCACGCAAATGCACTTTCTTTCTCTACTAAGAAAAGAAAGTTTCTGATTTCTTCTCCGATCTCTAAACACAATTTCTGTAACTTCTTCACTCTTGTTTTTCTCATCTGGTAAACAAAATCTCTTTTTCATTTCATTTTTCTTCTTTTTCTATTTCAATAGTTTTAATTACTCAATCATCTCTACTATTAAACAAAACCCTGATTCCAAAATTAGGTTTTTATTTAATTTACTTACATCTGTTTTTGCTGCAGAATTTTTTCCATGGCTAAGAGCTCATTCAAGACAGAACACCCCCTTGGTTTGTTTCTCTCAATTTAATTTTTTTTTATTATTTTCATCATATGGCATAATGCATTATTGTGAAAGGATTTAACTGTGTACTTATAATTTTCAATTACTACCACTTACTTAGGTTTGTAATTTCTTGAAATTTATGTCTACTTCTTTTGAAAAAGAACATATAATTTTTTGTTACTCAATCAAGTGTCGTTGTATTGTGTTAACTTTCATTTGTTTAGTAGTATAAACAATGATCTATTAGTCTGTTGTAGCACTTAAATACAGTTTCATTGCTTTTGTTAGTTAGTAAGTTATGCTGTTCGGTGCATTTTTTAGGTGTTTTTCGTATAATTTTTAACTTAAAATACACTTTTTGTGATTATAAGAAACTTTGATAAAATTGTGAATTTGAGGAAATCGTGGGTAATTAAGTTTAGAATTTTTAGGACTTAGTAAAATCACATGAAGAAAGCCGAACCCAAAAGACTAGTCTATTAGCTGGGAGAGACTCATGACTTAAATACTACATTGAACACTTTTGTCTGTTCAACATGGGGGTCCTAACAAGAACCATAAGAAAATTACTTAAGTTTTGTTTCATTATTCGTCGTTCTCAGCTTTTTGTTTTGGTGGTAGGAGACTCTTTTATCCATTTGGTGACTTATTTCCCATATGTTTTCTAATTTAGTAATTTATACAAACATTTAATGCCAGAAAAGAGGCAGACTGAAGCAGCTCGCATAAGAGAGAAGTATCCTGATAGAATTCCAGTAAGATATGCTTTCTGATGCGTGTGCATATATCATTATAATCTCATTTCCTGGTAACTAATTTTGTTGATCTTTTCATGTAGATAATTGTTGAAAGGGCAGAGAAGAGTGATGTTCCTGAAATTGATAAGAAAAAGTTAGTTTTTTTAATTCTTTGGAATGTGCAACTGTAAATATTGAAACTGTTAATTTACTCCGATTTTCTCACATAAGAGCTATTATTTGTTCCTTGATTACTTTCTGCATTAAGCTTGTTCTGCTTTGTGCAGTTGAAGTTTTGAATGTCATAGAATGCTTCCTTTAAAAATTGAAAAATATAAACACTTCTTATACTTGGACTTGAGCCATCGTTGTTATAATTTCTTTGAAGTTTGGCCAAGCCCTATATAGTTTTGTGTATTCCTGTATATGTATATGGCATCAAAGTATAATGTTTCTGAGCTACCAAATTTTATTACTTTATGTTCTTAATTGACATGGTAAACATTATTGTATTGTTTTCTCAAAATTACTATTATAGGGTTAATGTTAAAGATTACAAAAAGTAGTTTTACAATGTGAGTTGGAGCTATAAGGATTAAGGAGTGCTGCTATACCGAATTATATCTATGTGTGCTTTTTATGAGTTCATTAATAGATACTCCCTCCGATCCAATGTATAAGGAACAATTTGGAAAAAAAATTTGGTCCTTTATATAAGAAACAACTTATAAATTTATGCTTTATTAATTAAATATTTCCATTTCTACCCTTATTAAAGGTTAGTCATTCCTATGTCATGCATTAATTAGATTACATATTCCCTATACAAAAAATATGGAGGGAAACAACAAGCACACTAAAAGGCTTGTGAATAGCAAAAGTCACATTGGAATTAAGCATAGTGGTGTATGTAGATAATTACAAGAGAGAAATATAAATTAATACACCAAGGTTATTTTTGGAATAGACAAAGAGATTTAGAATTTTTAATTAAAAAAATAAGGTTTCTTGGTCTGTGTTTTTTTTCCAAATTGTTCCTTATACATTGGACCGGAGGGAGTAATAGATTTAAAAAATAGGTGCTGTAAGAATAGTCCTAGTTTGATTATACAGTAGCAGAAGGGTTTTAGTTGAGGCTTTGGTGTTAACGATTAGAAGCATCAGAAAGTTGAGTGTGCATCTGCGTTACATATTTGTATGGTATGTATACTTGTATATCTCCAGTGGTGAGTTGGCATAGTGGTACAGTTTTATTGTATTACATAGGAGGTTCAACGACTTATGACTATTACTCACCATCATCTCACCCTCTAAGATTAGAGAAAAGATAAGCGTGAAAATGAATAACGGCCTTTTAAACTTATAGGGTAATGAGTAATCTGGGTGGAATGTTGACCCACTACCATAGAGAGGGACTGTGTGGTTAGCATTCTTTATGTTTTCATTTGCCTCTGCTACATGTAATACTAACTGCCTTAAATTCATATTCATAGGAGAACATTGACAGACAACTAAATGTTCTATTGTGTTGCGTGGACCCATATCATCTTTCATTTCCTTTGTTTTATTCTTATTTGTAGTGTATATTATTGTTCCCTTTTGGATGAATGTAGGTATCTTGTTCCTGCTGATTTGACTGTTGGGCAGTTTGTGTATGTGGTGCGGAAGAGAATCAAGCTAAGTCCGGAGAAGGCCATCTTCATTTTTGTCAAGAACATTTTACCACCAACTGGTAATGTATAAGATTTTTTTGTATGTCTCGGTGTGTGTATATATAGTATACGTTAAATTTTTGGTGCACGGTTTGTCTACCGTAACCGCATCAGACAGTTTACAATCTCAGGTCGTTTGATGTAAATTAATGACAGTTGTTTACTGCGTGTATATGTGTGCTTCTCTTCCAGCAGGGAATCCGGATCCAAATTTTTGTTATTTATAATGGTTATTAATATTATTGTACTTGATTTGGTGAATTGAGCATTGATTTTATGTTTGTGCAGCGGCTATGATGTCTGCAATTTATGAAGAAAATAAGGATGAAGATGGATTTCTATACATGACTTACAGTGGGGAGAACACATTTGGAATGATGATCTGAAATAATTCAAGGAAGGCAACCATGTGAATAGAACTTTCTATAAATGATCACGGTGAACCGGAAATCGAATTGTAAATTCTATTGCTTGATCCATTTCCTGTAATAGCTTATTGACCTATATTACATTCGTCGTGTGTATTGGAGAACATATTTTGGATCTGCCTTATGTTTATCTAAAAATGTTTTATGATTTTCGTTCATTTTCTTGTGTGAAATTATTTACATCGTTATATAGTTTTTTTTTATAAACATCGTTAAATAGTTAGTATGTGTTCTACTGGTTTTGAGTACTCAATGCAATTGGACCATCACCATGACCATGATATAGACTAAAGACCCTAATAAAATTATATTACATCACTCCATTTGCTTCCTAAGCACGGTAAGAAACTCTGATCTATGGCGGCTATAGGAATAGATCAGAGTAGAGGTTGGTAGCGGGCACTGAGTGGACCAAGAGCTAGAAAGGACGGGGGCAACCTGCCCGTTTAATAACGTAACATAACATTTTTGGCTCAATGCTCCGTACAGGGAAAATGAAAACTTAATTCATTTTTGCTTCAAATTCAGTCTGCTTCATTCTAAATATTATTAACATATTTTTTAAGATTTATTTTTCGAGTCAATCTTAAACTTATCTTCTTGTTTTTACTCTCAACTAAACAAAACTAAAATATTTTTCTAGAAAAAATCAAATATCCAAAATGATTTTCTAGAGAAGCTGCTAAAAACAACTTATCAACTTAAGCTATTAAACTCTTGATATTTTCTTCTTAGATTTTTTTTTTTCCTATAACAAAAAGATAAAAACTTAAAAATGTGATTATTTGGTTTTAAGAGTAAGTTTATCAGTGAAAAAACTGTAACACTGGCTTTGATTCAATCCAAATTAATCGATTTATCATATCCAACATCAAACATCACTTATAATCACACTCCCTAAACTCTAACCATTGTGGCAGATATAATGTAAATGTAAAACTCTAAAAAGTTATCCATTGACCAACAAATCCAGAAATATCGAAAGCAAAGTTATATCCATCCACATTTTTCCTATAAACAAATGAAAAATAGAAATAACAAGAAAGTATAATAAGCTATTATGAACTCTGCTGTACTCCAAAATAAAAAACCAAATCATAATAACCAATCACTATAATGGAGCATCAATTCAATGGTGTATTTAACAAAGACATGAAATGAAAAACTGTCCAAAGTCCAACCAAATCAGTGATTTTTCTTTCCTTTCTTTTTGTTTTTTACTTGGAAGTCTTTTTCTGGTACTGATTCTTGATCCATTTGAGTCCAGCAGAAGTTCCACTCTTCACTTTCTGAGCACCTACTACAGCAGCTGTCTTAGCTTTATCAGCACCAACAATTGCAGCTGATTTAGCTTTGTCCATACTAGCTGTTGCCATAAGCTTTGCATCTGTCATCTTCTTGCCACTTCCACTGCTTTTAGTGTTCTTGTTCACTGCCTCATCCTCGTACTCGTCACTACCAAGCCCACCTGTTCCCCATTGATCAGACCAAGTTGGTGCCTTGCTGCCCATGTTTTCTTTCTTCCAAATAACCTTCAGAAAATTTTCAAAACTTTATTAAGTTCAATTATAAATCAGATATCAAATATTATACACATTGTTCTAAATTGCAGTTAGAAACTCTAGTTGGAGACGCAATATAAAAGATTTGGCGATCATTGCAAGTCTGCAACAACATCACAACTATAATTTTGACCGCATCAACCACTGTTATCATTTAAGCTCATCAGGAAAGCCTAATCCAAAAGACTAATCATATACTATACACATTGTTACGGCCAGCAGATGTAACTACATCCGCTTACAATCGCATCAGCCACTATTATGACCTAATCTCATGAGGAGAACCCAACTCATAAGACTAGTCAGATATTATACACATTATTCTAAATTATGCCAAAAAACTGCAATTACAACCATAATATAAAGGTTTTAGAGATTTCTACAACAACATCGCAACAGCAATCACATTAGCCGTTATTACGACTTAAGTTCAACAGGAGAGCCAAAGTCAAAAGTCTAGTCCATAAAGTGGAAGAATCTCATGGTTTAAATACGACATTGAGTTTCTTATCTTCTACATTTTAACACAATATTAAGGTTTGCAGCATAACCACCTTTGCAACCGCAATTTAGAACCATGATTATATGCACGGATAATAATAAAAATAAAATATAACAGTCAATAAAAAAAATAATTCACAAAAATAACGAGAGAAAAAATAATATGGTATTAACCCTCCGGTTGCTTGCCAGGAAAAGGGCTATGATAATCCAGAGTTCGGCCACCAAGTAATAACTAAAACTTTTTTTTTTTTTTAATATTTTTTTAATTTTATTTTAACTAAAAAACACGCAAACGCATTTAGCCGCAAGCAGTCAATAAAAATCGAATAAACAGTTGAGAAAGTTTAGTGTTGATTATGACAGTTCAACAATCTGAATATTCTATTGAATAAAATATATAATTGAATACCAAACAATTGAAAAAACAAAAAACAAAAACAGCTAAAATCAGAATTGATGAGATCTCTTAATAAAATCAAAAGAAAATTGAATTTGTTTGGTGAGATCTCTGAATGAATTATTAAAAGCAACGAAAAGGGATTATTAATTTTCCCCATAGTGGTTACTGATGACAGCCCTAAATAAACAGATTGCAGAAATATGAGATTAAGAAGAGAGAGAGAGTACCTTGAGGAGGAGGAGAGGTTGATTTGAGAAATTAAGCAGAAGAGAAAATGGATGGGGATTCGAAGTTGAATAGTGATGACTAAATGAAGTAAAGTTTGGAATACTTTACTTTATACCCGATTTTTTCACTTTTACTGTGCCCACGTTTATACGTATATCTTTTTCATCACTTTTACTCCATTTATTTAGGATTTTATTGAAGAAAAAAAAAGAACTAACAACTTCGTACCTTTTTTTAGGGATGAAAAAACAACTTCACACCTTTAAATAAAGAGAGAATATTGTCGGTCAAAGAATTGGTCTAACAGTAAAAAGGGCAGGTTTTGAATTCGAGAGGTTTTGGATTCGAATCCCGCTAGTGTATTTAGAGGGATGTAAATCTAATTACCTAGCTTTGTAAATGCTCTTTAGCCCTAAGATCTTTCCTGCTTTGGACCGGACACTATACCCTCGCCCTAAATTTTTATTATAAAAAAATAAAAAATAAAATAGAATATTGTCATTCATTTTCTCAAAACAATAAAATACTCCCTCCGTCCCATATCTCTTATATTATAAGCTTGTTCCGTTTTGCTATTCTTAACCCTAATTTTTTTCCCGCTCTTTTTCCCTCTCATTTTACCCTAAAATATTAAAATAAATTGTTTAAAAAAGGCCTCACCGAGAATCGAACTTGCAACATTTAATATCTATTTTGTGTTTTTTGCCACTACACTACATCAATCAAGTTGTTATTATTTTGCAATCAACATCTAATAAATATGGAATGTCTCACCATGTTAAATATTTATTTTTTATTATTATTATTATTAGCTTTCTACTAATATTATTATATATATTATATTATATATTATTATGATTATGATTATTATTATTATTATTATTTTGCAATCAACATCTAATAAATATGGAATTTCTCACCATGTTAAATATTTATTTATTATTATTATTATTATTATTATTAGCTTTATACAAATATTATTATATTAATTTTCTACTATTATTATTATTATTATATCTTATTATTATATAATACTTGAATACAGGTAATATGTCTAATGTCTACGGAAAAAAAAAACTTTAAATATATCTCATATATTATTATTAATATATTATATTATATTATATATATATATATATATATATATATATATACAACATGACAAACTCTCAAACATTTACGATCACTTATTTGATATACATACGCAACATAACCAACTCTTTTGAAATATATCCCATATTATTATATTATATATACAACATAACAAACTCTCAAATATTTATGATCACTTATTTGATATACATACACAACATAATCAACTCTTTTGAAATATATCCCATATTATTATATTATATATACACCATAACAAACTCTCAAAAATTTATGATCACTTATTTGATATACATACACGTTGATTTCACGTTGATGATTCACGTTGATTTTTTTTAGAATTCAAACAATGTTTGTTTGAGAAAAAGTTCAGTTTTTTATCTTTGAAAGTGTCTATGAATTGGTTTATTTACAAATAAAGTTTCCTAGGTGTCTATGTTTGTTTGAAAGTTTTTTTATATTTGTATTTTTATATATGTCAATGCAGGTTTTTAACGGTATATTTCACAGGTTTGCAATTGTCGTTGTTTGCAGTCTAACTGACTTAATTGTTGTTTCCTCACAAATTTCATCTATTATCTCCTTCATCCCTCAAACTCACATCTATTATTTTGGTTCTGTGGACAGGTTCTCTTTCACTGCTACAATAAAAACGGTGAATCTTAATCCTTTTACTAATCTTTCTCTAAATTTATTGAGAGGTTTGAAAATATTTTTATAAGTGTTAGTTGTTTATCTTTATAATTACATTTTTATATTTTTCCTTACTTTTTTTTTCCTACAATAATAGGACCTTTAAATCATAATCCTGCAACGGATCGAGAGAAGTTGATCGATGCTTTTTAGCTGCTGATGTTACTTCTGGCATGTTGGTATCATTTGTATATTGATGTTTTTTGTATACTGAATGTTTAGTTTTATTTGTTTTTGTTGTAAAAAGTTCCAATTTTTTTTTGTATACAGAAGTTCCTGGGAGATGGAAGAGACGAAAGAGATGTTCCTTTTTACATGACGGAACCATACTTCATTCCTAATACTTAAACTTTATGGTTAATGTTGTTCTTTTGAGTTGGGAACCTTATCAATTTTATTTTATTTTTAGTTTTTGTATTTTAACTTTTCAATTAATCTGATTATTATAATGGAAAATATGATTTTGAAGAAATACAAAAGTTTCCAACCATTTGAAATTCATTGTCTCTTATGTTGACTTGAATATATTTATTGTTTTTATGCTTTCTTATATTTAGGATAACAAATTTCAAATAAATTAATATATTCGATCAACAAATAGAACATTGGTTATTCTTATAAAAAAAATTGAACATATTGGTTATCAATTCTGATATTTTACTTTTATTCAATAAAATTGCGTCCAAATACAAATATAACCAGTTGTTATGACTTATATGATAATTATGCAACATTTTTTATTTTTCGATTTACTTTTCGTTTTTAAATATATCCCACTTTGTCAACAACAAATATTCTGTCTCGCAAAAATAAATCATAACAAATAAAATATAAAAGTTGCCTTAAATATATCTCATTTTTTCGATTGTTATTTTATTTTATAATCTTAGACTATTTTATGTGATTTCTATATGTGATTTTTTTATAATCTTAGACTAATTTAAATCGTATAACTGACACTCCACAAAACCCGTGCAACGCACGGGTTAGAGTCTAGTTATAAGAGAAAAATGACCATTTTTTTTGTTCCAAATTATAAGGGAAAAAACAACTTTCAAGAATGTTTTTTACTTATTCTTATAAAATTAAATACAAATTGCATTTAATTTTTTCTCTCTCTCATTTTCTCAATAAACAACAACCAATCAAATTTGTTTTTACATATTCCCATGTAACTTATTTCAAGAAAAATCCACAAAACCATATTTCAAATTCTCAAGTTTTGGTTTTCTTAATAAGTGTGTTTTTTTTTCCCTTATAATATGGGACGGAGGGAGTATATATAAGAAAATGCTAACAAATGCATGTGTACTTTTTAAGCATTCAATTTAAAAGAATTATTTATTTAAATAATTAAACAATTCAATTCTCAATACATTGATTTAACACATTTTCATAAAAATTTATTATTTAAGGTGCTAAAGAGTGTACAGACACTCGTTAACAAGATCCAAAATATAATACTCTTGGATCTTTTTTATAAGAAATAACTTATTTCTTAGTTTCATTCAATAATTAATGTATCTGGTTGACATTAATAAGTGATTGAGATTTGATTGTGTAAAGATTGAGACAAGTCAAAAGCCAGAGATTTTATTAGTGATTCTCGCTGGAAATTCCATCAATTATTGATCTTGTCTATCCAAATCTGAGACATCTTATTTCACAAGTTATCTTTCCCTTAACAACAGCATGATCAGTTACTTTCAAAGATGCTTACCTGATCCAAGCTCCCATAAGTCAAAACTCAAAACATAGCTTAGGCAAAAAGAATTTGGTATGCTGAATTGCTGATACTCCCACCTCTAAATCTATCTTAGTTTGGAGGCTAATTCATGATATGATTCCCATTGATGAGAATCTATTTAATAAATGGTGCAATTTGCCTTCTATATGTAGCTTATGTAACAAGCATGATGAATCAACCTCTCACTTATTTCTTGATTGTTCTTATCTTATGCATTAAACATCTGGTCCTAATTCTTATCCATCATCAACACAACTGTCAATTTAAGTTCAATAGTTGAGATATATGTGACAAAAGTTAGACCCTTCAATGCAAAATGGTTATTTTGATAGCTTTGGTAAATATGTTTCTTTAAAAACCCGATATCTAGTTCAAAGACCGATTAATTCGAGGATATCAATTTCACCGTCCACCAATGGAGGTCAATTGAAGCTATAATTTTGTTCTGTATTAACTGATTCAACACAGAAAATGACATTAAAAGGACTCAAACTTGAGACATTGAGAGAAGTACACTCTAAGGTCCCAAAACCTTCACCCTCAAGTCAACCCATGCTTTCGTGAAGATTGTCAATGCTATTTGGTACTCAAGAAACCAAGCAAGATTATCTCTTGAAAATACTCCCTCCGGTCACTATTATAAGTAAAAGTTAACTACTTTTAAATTAATAAATGCATTTATTCATAATATATCCTTACTTTTCAAAAGTTTATGTGATTTCTAAGGAAAAGAAGGATTATTTCTATAAATTTATTCATGTTTTATATTAAAATCAAGTAAATTAATTACACTTAACTAAATTTCTTAAACATCGCGTAAGTAGTTTTTTTTTTCAATAAATGTGATCGGAGGGAGTATGCTATATCTAATATCTATGATAATTTTTTTAGGCAAATACTAACGAGTGTCCGCGGGGCACTTTTTAAATCCTTAAATAGTAAGTTTTTTTTATATAATTTTTATAGAAATGTGTAAGGTCAACGCATTGGAAATTGTGTTGTGTGATTGGAAATTGTGTTGTGTGACTTTTTAAATAAAAAATTTCTTTAAATAATATGCTTAAAGAGTGGTCTGGCACTCGTTAGCAAAACTCTAATTTTTAATAGTTCTTTTCGAGGTAATAACACTAAGTAGTTTTCAACCTCTTCTATGAGAGACTTTGTCATCTTAAAGCTCTTCAAAGTCAGCATTCACCCTCCAAAGGCTCTAGTCATCAAAGAGATATTTTAACAGCCTCCTCATCTTAGTTACGATAAGAAACTTACTCATCAATACTTTAAAAAATAATTAATTGCCTAATCCTTTTCAAAAAGCTAAATTCATTAATACTGTCTTATTTTTCTTATGTATTTCACTTTAGATTTATTTAACATATATTCATTGAAATGCTCCGTGAGTTTAATTCAGTTAGTAGAGACATTACATTATATATATATATATAGGAGTCAAAGTTCAAATCTCATACACTTCATTTGACAAAAAAAAATATTCAGTGAAATATAAGTTAATTTGACTCTTTTTTAGGCAAAAAAAGCAGTAAATAGTATATAATTTTAATGCATATAGAAGATATTTGAGAGCGCTTTGATGATATGAATCAAGTCTCATTCAACTTAATCAGAGGTTCTAAAATTAAATCTTGTCTTGAAAACGCAACAATGTTAAAATTCATAAAGAAAAACTTTGTTGTTCTTGTCCATTATAGTCCTACTAGACTTGAGACTAAGATTAGTCTGTATAATTGTGTATTAGCTGCATATTACATACAATGTTTCTATCAACTAAACTATACTCACGGACAATTTTGAACTATTCTATAAAAAGGAAAGATTAATATGGTAAACTAAGAAAACTAGTACATGTGGCTAATTACAATGGCCTCCTTTGATGTTGGCAAATTTTTTTTGAACTCATGTTGGAGACAATCCTAAATGTCAGACACTAAATATAAATGTGTTTCCAAATAGAAATTCAATCACTGTCAGAGAAATCCTACTATTTGAGAAAATATCAAACATTAAATGAATGTGTCTCTACAAGTAGACATTGGTTTGCCATAATGTGCAGGACAAGATCTTTCCATCAAATGCAATCACTGTTGGTCTCAAGATTAGCACTTATTATACCAAACACTACTATGATTTTGTAAATTATAGCATCCTATATAGGTCAGTGCTTATGATGTAAATCCAAAAATGTTGGTTTTAACATGTTGATAAAATATACACACAAATGCTAATCCTAGCTTCAATTCTTATATTTCAATGTTCATCCTTTCTTTTCCATTTGCAAAGCTTGTTTCAAAATTCAAACAAGTTTTCTACAGATATTGAACTATGTTTTGATCACCATCACATTACAAAAGAAAATAAAGTGCACATCAATTCGAGAAGATCAAGAACTATAAAAGGAATTTATAATGTTTTTTCAAAACACAAACAAGTCAGTGATATTTCAAGAGACAGGGATGAATCGAGATCAGATAGTACAGAAAATCGACGCAGAACCATATCTATATGCTTAAAGGAATGCCACAAAAAGGTATACAAGAGAATATATTTAAATTCACAAATGAAACTAGTTTTTCTACACGTTTTGTGCGCTAATAGAAACTAGTATTTGTAACTTGTAAATTGATATTCAAGGACCATAAATCTGATCCTGATCTGATTAATGAATTAGTAACAAAGAGAGAGAGATGCCTCTCACATGGAAGAAACTTGCCTCAATCATTTACAATGATCTTGTCTCTCCTCGCTGGATAACATCATCGGCTACGAACCAGGTGCAACAGCATTGCAGGTGAGAATCATGAAATATAATTCGAATCCCATTGCTAATCAGACATTCAGACTTCATATCAATTACAATATTTCCTTGAAAAAATCAAGGTTAAGAGTATCACGAATAATAAGATATAATCCAAGAATCAAAACAAGCATAACTCCCGATGACATGATCCGTTGCTCCACTTCAAGAGGTAACTTTCTCCCACCTCTAGCAGCCTCAACGAGAATCAACGCCAATGTTCCTCCATCCAAAGCCGGTAAAGGAAGAAGGTTTATAATTGCAAGGTTAATATTGAGTATGGCTGCGAATTGGTAGAGACCATCAATATTCGACCGCGCAACTTCAGCGCCCACAGCAATAATAGCAACCGGACCTGAAACCTTACTAGCTGACTGAGAAAAGTTTAAAAATGTCTGCTTTAACCCATCAAAAACATTCGACGATAAACCCCAAAACTCTTTTGCAGTATAGGTCACAGCTTCCACTACATTTTTTGGCCTAACCTTAGATAACTTAATATTCGGAGCTAACTGAACTCCAATTTTACCAGTTCCATCGAAATTCTCATCCGGCGTAACCCTAATATCGAAGTCCTGTCCCCCTCTCTTAACCTTAAGCAAAACATATTTCTTGGGATTACTCTTAATTGCATCAACAACTTCAGAAACAGAATTAGGACCAGGTTTAAGAAACTTATTTCCATTAACTTCAAGAATCACATCCCCCGAAAGCAATCCATCACGAGAAGCGGCCGAAAAAGGTCGAACCTCCGGTACATTAACACCAGGAAAAATTTCTTGAACAGGTAAACCAACAGCAATGACTTGAACAAATATAATAACTAATGCAAAAATAACATTTGCAATAACACCAGCTGAAACAACAATGATTCTATCTAAAATTGGTCTATTCTTAAGCAAATTTACATCATCAACAGGTATATCACTATCTGGATCATTATCAGGGAACCCTACAAATCCACCAAGTGGAAAAGCTCTAATAGAATATTCAACATTTTTTGCATTAAACTTAGCTAAAATTGGACCAAATCCAACAGCAAATTTACTCACATGAATTCCTTGAAGAGAAGCAGCAAGAAAGTGACCACTTTCATGAACAACAATGATAGCTGTTAACACAGCAGCAGCTTCAAGAACAGACTGAGGACCTTCAAAGCTACCATAATCAAA
Organism: Trifolium subterraneum; assembly: GCA_951799995.1. NCBI lineage: Eukaryota > Viridiplantae > Streptophyta > Magnoliopsida > Fabales > Fabaceae > Trifolium > Trifolium subterraneum. Next base: position 45,084,895 of record OX637465.1, on the reverse strand, counting down.
TCCACCAATAGCACAAGTTCTAAAGTCAACTCTTTTTCTTTTATCATGTAAAAAGTGTTTCTTGGTGGTGAGTTTCACATTTGAGGAAGTGAATGAAGGAGAAAGAAGTGATTTTGAGAAATGGGTTTTGAGTCTTATTGAAGAATCTGAAATGGGTCTCTTTGAATTGGATGATAATTTGATTATGGAAGTTGAATGTGAAGGTGGAGAAGGAGAGAGATATATGACCATGGTTTCTGAGAAAATGAGGTGGTGGTTTGAGGAGCTTAGACAACATAGAAAGTGGGAATGGATAATTCATTTTGTTTTATTTTCTCTTAATTGATTTTTTTCTTTGTTTTGGAATTGTGGAGGAGAAGTGAGGGACATGTCTTCCTCTTATTTTCCACAAGATTTTTTTGTTTGTCAATTTTGACAATCAATTTTTATTTTGGATCGAAGTGAAAACAAAGCCTATGGGCTTCAAATATTCTTAAAAAAAAGAATTTTGCATTTTAGGCCCTCTGTGATACTCTCAGCCCCCTAAAAACTCAAAAATACTCTTAATTTTGGGTCAGTGTAGTTTACTTTCTACACTCCAAAATGATAATAATTTCGGAAAATAAATTCTGAAAACGCATGCTTTCGGAACGCTTCTTCTGAATCACAGTTTTATAATTTAAAGTCTAGTTTCAAGTTATAGGTTCCGAAAACACTTAACTTCAGAAGTCGGAATGTATGTTCCTAAATCCTCTTATACAGTTCAAAACCTAGAGTTTGAAAATCAGTATCGTTTGTTACGGCGTGGGAGAGGAGAAGGGCGATTTTTGGGTAGTTAAGTCAAGACCTCAAGTTCAGTTTCGTTTGATTCTTTCTCAATCCATTCCATTGATTCATTCAAGTTCGTTTTCGTCTTCTCATTTCTCAAGTTAGGTTTTGATTTTGGAACGTGTCCAACGAATTCCTGACACCACAAGTACGATTTCGTTCTAATATATCATTTTCATGAATTTTGGGGGTTGGTTATGTTTCTGTTTGTGTTAGGGTATGACAGAAAACCCATGAAAATATCCCCTTCACAACTAGTTTTTTAAAGTCCAGAAGTGTTTTATTTATTATAAAGTATATTATGAGACACCCCCCATTTAGGAAAAAATATAATCACAGTTGAACCATTGCTAAATGTGTTTTTCATCATATTTTACACATTCGGATTTTAGATGTTAGACGTGTATGAAATCTATTTTACATGTTCAAATTTTAAAATCTTTAGGTGTAAAATTCAGTTTCCCGCTAAAACATTTCTTTCAATTTGTCACAAGATTTAATAGTAACACGATTTGTTTTAACAAATAAAAGATAACTTTATTTATATATATCGAGAAGCACGAAATATGCAAATTGATACACCTTAAGAGCATAATAGGAGTATCATAGAAGTTTGTTAACAATAAAATATTGACTTGAAATGTCATGTAAGATTTTGGGTTCCATAAATTTCGTCAAAATTGCTTAATTAAGGTACCTCAAAAGTGAGAACCAAAGAATTAAAATATTAATTTCATGCATTTGTGAGTTAAGTAACTTAGGAATGAAAGCACTCATTAGAGTAAAAAATATAACAGTATCATAAAATTGAGTTGACACACATAAGCGCACTTAAAATCATAAAGTGAGTAGCTTAAATTTCTACTATCGGAAACACTCTAACAATCTTTAGAAACTAATAAAAGATAGCAGCATAGGGTCCAAAAATCCTAACTCAATATACAAAAATATCGAAATTATTAACTCAATATACAAATCCTAACACAATGGAGCTCCCCAAATTTGAGTTCTTAACTGGGTCCCACGTGTACACATCACTCATTTATTATTTTTTAATAATAGTTCTTAATAAGCATCCCTCCAACCCAGCATCTCTTCAAAAGTTCTAAATGAGACCCATCAATAACTCTATATCACAATATATTTTAATTATTAATAATATATAAAAGTAAGCGGGTCCCATAAAAAATATATTTTAATGAAAACTAAGGTGAGCCCTAGAGGATAGAGAAAATTCTTATTTAAGAATCGGTTCATATTAAGAATTCAAAAGTGTATTGCTCCAATGGTAGTTCCTATTAAGAACTGGTTCTTAATAGTATAAGAACCACCATTAAAGATGATCTTATGATTTAACCTCTGACTCTTCTACATGTGTGAATTTTCAATAACTATTAGTACTAATTCATTTATCTTAAAACATTGTAGGTTGCTTCCAATGTCAATCCCATTACTATTACTATTACATCTTCTAACAACCCAAAAGAAATATTTTAACTGAAAAGTGAAATTTACACCTTCAGTTAATAAAATCTAAATGTGTGAAATGAATTTTTTTACATGTTTGGATTTTAAATTATGGATATGTGAAAAATTCACATGTGTGAATTTCACACGGAAGCCTGATGAATAATTTGCAAGTGAACAAATTGTATCGCAAGTAGTAAAAATTATCGATCCTCAGGGATTGCGTTAAATCAACAATAACGAATTGAAAACATACTTAAATAACTCGACATTAATAAAAGGGGGGTTTTGCTTGATTTGTTGCTTAATAGTAAGCGTTGGAAAGAAAATAGGGTTTAACTAAGAAAAGCGAAGCGATTGGCCCTTTTGATTCATCTAATTCAAATTCGTCTTGGTAATATCATGTATGTTAACAAAGTTACTAAATTCGTTTCAAGATTTGATTAAAAAAAAGTGATTATGTCCAATGTCTTGGTAACATAATCCTCTCCCTTGATCATAAGTCCCTAATGTCTTAGGATGATTTATGATCGAGGAATTTGAACTTTAACCTTTAAATCTCAATTAACAACCGAAATCTCTTAAGTGAAGATTAATTGAACAATTATTCCTATGTCGATGATTTGTTCCTATTATCATAGTAAAACAAATTATTTAAATCATCTCACAATTGATCGGATCATGCAAAACATTATGAACAAAGAATAATTAATTGAAACTAACTTCGTAATTCATTAACATAACATATGAAAATCACATGGTTCAAGACAAATTCAAATTAGAATCCCCTAAAGACCAATCATAAGGATTTAGCCGGACATAGTTAAACAAGAATCTATAACAATAAAGATGAAAGAAAGCATTACAAGGAGCTCTGAAATTTCTTCCAAAAGTTTGCTGTTTTTTGCCGTCAAATTTTGTACCCTAATTCTGCTTCAGAAATTCGAATATATAGGCCAAAGTCATGCGCCCGCGCCGCGCGCAAGGGTTCCCGCGCTATTAGAATTTGGGAGGCCTATACTCAACCACAAAAGCTAGCTTTAGAGTTGAGGTTTGCACTACTCTATAAAGGCTATCTTTGTCATATCTCTAGCCAATGTGAGACTTCTAATTAACACACCCCTTCACGCCCAACACTATTGGGCTTGATGCGTGAAATCAACAACAACGGGTGGCCCAAATATGGGAGGTCTCCACAACAAACAACAAATGAATCTAGGATAGACTCTGATACCAAATTATAATTTCGGAGGCCTATACTCAACCACAAAAGCTAGCTTTAGAGTTGAGGTTTGCACTACTTTATAAAGGTTATCTTTGCCATATCTCTAGCCAATGTGAGACTTCTAACGCGCGCAGGAAAACAAAATGTAATGGTAAATTTTGGAAACAATTGCGCCGCGCACAATTCCTGTACTTTTTTCACAAATTTTCTTCTTTTCTTGTGCTCTCAGCAGCCTTGTACTTGACTAACTTCCACTTATTGTTGTGCAAAAACATAATAAAAATGTACTAAAGCCTCGTAAATAAGTTTTGAAATATGTTAGAAACATAGTAATGATGTGGAATCATCAAAGCCCAAGGTCATGAAAAATTAAGTTCTCAGGACACTGCAGGGTCGTATTAGAGGGAAGGCGAAGAGGGCGACCGTTCTAGATTCCTAAAATTTAAATATTTTTTTTAAGGGTATATAAATATCTTTTGAAGATAATATTATATTTGTAATTTTAAATATTTTTTGATGTATGCTGTGCTAACAAACATTTTCGTTTGTTCAAATCTAAACGTATCTATATCTTTATATAGTGCCGGCCACCTGATTATGATTTGTTATGAGTAATGACAAAAGTTTAGTGAGAGCTCTTATATTATTTTTAATGGAAACTTTGACCCAAGGGAAAACAAATCTAATTACTGAAACAGTGAAACCTAAGAAAATGGTTTCATTGCATGTATGACCAGTCTATAACTCTATATATGATGCTCCTCTTACGTCATTAATTGCACTTGGAATATCGTCAAAAGTATTAATTAACGTGTGAGGTATTTTTTTTGGCATTTGTCCTCTGGTTCCCGGAGAAAGGGGTCCGGTAATTCAGAGTTAGGAAAATTTGACTAAGAATTGTTCTCACTAGGAATCGAACTCGAGTTCTCCCGAACGATCCGTTTTGTAGGTTGTCGATCGGTGATTCATGCTCTGATTTAGGCGATATGGGTGGAAAAGTATAATTTGTAGTTGTAGAGTCGTGAACTATTTTACCTTCGCAAAAGTATTAAATAGAAATAGTCTTTTGCAGTTTGATATATTTCTTTTTGAAAACGAAAGTCAATTATCTCTAAACCTTAGTTACTCTGATTTCGATGAATTATGTTTTGTAAAAGTGTCTAAAACGTGGCTTCCTAAGCCTCAAATTTGAAAATAAGATTGATACTCTTTCAAATTCAGTCTAAATTGGTGAAGATAAAAGAGTATGATTTATGATTCGATGATTTATAGTTTTCTTGGATTAAACTTTGTATTTAAACATGAGATGTGTGAAAAGTAGGAGACTCGTTCTCGTGTCGTGACATAAAATTTACAGGTTTTTTTTTATTCAAATTTTTTTTACGTGTTTAGATTTATTGTAACAGTAAACTCTATATTTATCTGCATTCATATGAATTATGAAAAATAAATGTTTTTTTTATAGGTGAGAGAAAATAGAATTCCACCAAAAAAAAAGTAAAAAGAAATAATTGTGTATAAATTCTAGAACTGCAGGAGATTTCAAATACAGTACGTGAATACTTATGCCATAGCTTACACTTTAAAAATGCCAATATTAACATCAAGTTAGGTTGGGTGGGAGGAGTTCCTTCATCTAATATTCAATGGGATACTTTTTTTTTAAGACAATCAATGCCAATATGTGCTACTTTTCTTTTTTTCTTTTTTTTTTCTTACTAAAAAAGAAATTCATTCATTCAAATTGATATAATATATCGAACAATACAAATTCAAAACCGCTAAAAAGTGAAAATGATAAATCTGCTACTTTTCTTTGAACTAGAGTTTTAAGGTCATTTAGTTACATTGACCATTATATGAATTCCTCACTTTAAAAATACATAAAATGGTGAGACACACATTGATTTTAATCAATTAGAGAGTGAATATTCGAAATAATGTTGATAAATGATTGTTGCTAGCACTTCTCAAAATAAGATATCTACTATATTTACTGTAATTCTAGATTGTAGCTTGGTGACGGTAACTTTATTCTATCTTAGGCCGGTGATATGGCTTGGTGAACCCTTAAATTACTTCTACGAGAAATTGAATTTGGATTCTTCTAAACAATTCTCTCTGAGAGGAACACGTTAAACACTTGAGCCTAATCATCAGGGGCGGCCCTATACCATGGGCAAGATGTGCCATGGCATAAGACCTCTTAAAAATAAGGGTCTCAAAAAAAATTCATAGGGCAATAATATTAGTAAATTAGGGGGTGTAAAAAAAATTATATTATAGTATTGTTAGGTCCAGACCCAATTTTTGTAAAGAAAAAAAAAAAAAAAGAACAGTAACAGAGTAACAAAGCGCGTATAATAAAAAAAGAAACTAAGTAGCTATATTGCATTTTGTTGTTATTGTTAGACAACGAATTTTTTTTATGTTAATTACAAGAATGATTATAATTTTTTATGTTATTTACAATTTAAATCAAGATATTTTTTTTAAAAAAAAATTTACGTTTCTTTATTAAAGAATCGCTTTTATATTTTTGCAAATGACCTCAAAAAACTCGGAGACTCCCCAACCAATTTCTGCCTATGCCACCTTCCCGTACATTATTCACAATTATATTCTTCGAACTCCCATATCATCATATCATGAGTATCTTTCAGTAGTAGTACAAACCCACCACCAAAATTTATTGTTCTATGTCCTGCATAGTGCATACTTATTAATTGATACAACTCATGGACAAGGACATTATTATTTATAGATCTAGGTGAATATATTTATTAATTGACACTAGTACAACTCATGGATATGGAGGGCATTAATATTCCAGGCTTAAATATGAAAATAGTCTCTGTAATTATGCCTTGTTTTGATTTTGGTTCATGTAATTAAAAAAGTTTGATTTTAATCCCTGCAAAATCTCAAAATTTTAAAAAAGGTCCTTGAGGTGGATTTTTTTTATGACATGTCAAATTGTTGATGATTTGGCAAATGTTAATTAGGATTATTTGATGATGTGGATATTTACATGTAATTTTCATTTAAATTTTAAATAAAAATCACATTTTTCAGAAAAACAAAATAAATTTAAAAATAGAAAATTAATTTAGTTAACATAGAAATTGGTTAATTGAAAAGGATTTAAATATGATTTAAAAAAAAAACAGAATTTAAAAGGAAAAGGAAGAAGATGAAAATCAGAAGATGAAAATCGTAGGGAGATGGAAATCAGAAGATGAAAATCGTAGGATTCCTCATTGAAAGTGACAAAATCAAAATTAGGATTTGTTGAATTCAAGATGCAATAGTCATTCATCTCAATCTAATTAACACCAACCCATTTTCTCTCTTTCATAGCTAAAAACCATTTTCTCTCTTTTTATTTCTGCGTTGATGATCTGTTGTGTTTCGTTAACAAACATAAGAGAGTATTTTTGGGAATTTCCAATTTTAGGGATTGATTTATTTTTTTAGAGCAATCTTTGGATGAATGTTTTGAGAGTAGTGTTAGTGTTTGTGAGGTTTATGCAAAAAAATAATATTAGTGTTTGTGATGAAAGAGATGCGCAATCTTTGGATTAATCTTCCCTTCAATTTTTAACAGATTTTCTATTGTTTTTTTTTAATTTAAAACATTTATTAAAAACAAAAATGTATTTTTTTTTTTGAGTCAACAAAAATGTATTTTGAAACATAAAAGTTAAATAAAATAATAATTTTAAATTAAAAAGGAAGTAGTTAAAGCCATGTCAGCAAACAAGCACAGTCAACATCCGCCAAATCATCATAAATTGGACATGTCAGCAAATATGTCAGTTCAGGGACCATTTTAAAAGTTTTGAGATTTTGCAGGCACTAAAATGAAACTTCTTATTTTACAAGGACCAAAATCAAAACAAGACACAATTGCAAGGACTGTTTTCATATTTAAGCCAATATTCAATTAAGATCAAGGACTCACAGCTAGCTATTTGATCAACAATGCATTAGCAAAACAATTAAAAAAAATTATGATAAATTATGATATAAAAAAAAATTAAAATTTCAGAAAGTGGAAATATTTACATTTAAAAGTGTGATTTTTTATTTGTCATATACTAGTTTTATAATCCGTGCAATGCACGAATCACTTCTTTTTTTTTTGTTCCGCTGGATTTTTTTTTCTTTTTATTGATCAAATATATTATAAAACGAATCAAAATAATGTCTTGTAGATATCAAATGCTTTATTTTTGTAAGTACAACACAGATAAGAAGAGATCATAGATACTTCTATAAAATAGATTTTTAATTCTTCACTTATCTATACTTATCGAGTGTGAGAGGTTTTTAAAATATTAGCTATAGTAAATTATGTGATTGATCGGTGAACTAAGACTTCTGGCAGGTATATCTAATATTTTCAAAATTGTCAACCACCTTATTTATTTATTTTTGTCTATAAACAAAGTAGTAAATCACTCTAAAATTAACACACAAATAACAATAAAATTCACATAGCTAGCACAATATGTTTAATATTTTTGGTGGTGAGCATAATAATATGGTTAATTAGCTTCATATCTTGTTATTTTCTTGATATAGCTAGCATAATATACTTAATCTTCATATCTTGGGTAAAATAACCTACAATATTTCTATCTAAGAAAACATTTTTCTTTTAAAAGGCAAGGAACTCTCAATATATTATAAGGATTTTTTTTGTGTAAGTGAATGATGAATGAACTTTTAAATTTTAATGTGTCAAAATGATGATTAATTGTTTTTACAATATTTTTTCACACATTCTATTTAATTTTCCCCCGGCTATTTTTTGTTAAATAATTTTTTCCTCTATTTTATACAATAGATAATGAATAAAATAATGGCTAGTGCAAGGTTTGATGGCCGACCTGATAACCCAATATTTCACCTACTCCTGCTGACGTTAATGTGCATTTTCATCATATAATTCTTCAACTATATATATACCAATGTACATAATATACCGGTTTGAAATATTCTTGGCGATATTCCATTAAAAATAAAAATAAAAAAATCTTTGAGATAGATGTTGTGGGGTTCTCAAGATTACTAGTATTATTATTTTAGAGATTTTAGATATACTATCATTTTTTTATTTTGAGATAAAAATAGTATATAGATTTTGTGATGATCGATATTTATGCTTCCTACCTAACACAAGACTATAGTGTCGTAATTTCATTCATATAATAGTGAATATATTTTCCTTAATAATTACACTAATTATAATTACTATAATTTTAAAATCATAATTAGGACTTAACAATTAAAATCATAATTTAGGTTATTATAAAAAAAATTAAAAATTAGGTTGAATAAGGTTATTAAAGGTTATTATAAAAAAAGAAAAAAGATTTCCAACGTAATCTTGTAACTATAATTTATAACTTTGGTTATTGAGGTAAATATTATATAATATTCTACAACAATATATGCACAATAGTAGTAACATATATATATATATATATGAAGAAATCAAGACAAATGAAGTAGAAAGCTTCTTCTATTATGCATTAAGGGAGAAAAAAGACCAAAGCTATAAAAGGAAAAGGGCAAAAATATATGTGAAATTTTTTTTGGAAGAGGAAAGTAAAAGGAACATAAAAGGAAAGTTGCACAAATAATAAATCTTGAATAACATGAAGTCATATATACTTACCCGGAGTTGAGATTGTGGGGGGTACATGAAGATGGAAAGAAGTGAAATCAAGATGAGCGAGATATTGACGCGGCTCAATCAAATTACATGGTTAGAAATCAGATACTAACCCTATATTTAAATTGAGGCGCGCCAATACCTAGGTTAATTTGTGCCCTTCATATATAGCTTCACACTTCTCTCCATCTTCACATCTTGCCCTTATATTTCTTGAGAGAAAGCAAAGAGTGAACATCAAAATTTGGCAAAGTATATATCAATTTTTCTCCATAGTGTTTGAATATTTGGTGTTTGTGGAGAAATGAAAGAAAGGGCATATGAATATATATAAATGGTGAACCAACCGACTGGTTTAGTTTGTGGTTAAGTACGTACGTGTGCACTGTTGACTACCCATTTTCCACGAAACCACCGGCCACAACAACGACCAGAATTTCTCTCCACATTTAATGTTTTTTTTACTGGATTTCTATTTTGTTAATCTTTTAGAAAAAGAGAGGATAAAATTCGTACGTGACCTTAACTCAGTTAACATGAAATTGTATTATATATATATGGGTTGAGGTTCAAATCCGATCATCATCCCACTTATTCACTTTAGGAGTGAAATATTTAGCGACTAAACTATTTGACAAAAAAAAAAAATTGAATTTTACATGGGAGGAGAGAAAAATGTAATCTTAATTGATAGTAAGAAAATAAAAAAATGAAATATATGAAATAATGTTGGTATATAATTAACGACTAATTAATAAAATATTAATTAATTTGATATTTTTTCATCTTTACTAATTTTTTCATTTGTTTGGTAAAATTAAAATTTTTAGTTTCAATTTTGTTCTGATTTATTCACTATAATTTTTTTTTTTGGATTTGGCAACACCAAGCTTGTCATGGTTCTAGATACCGTCCTCCTATCTAAGAATATTTTCTCAAATGTTTTATCATTACTTTAAACACCATTCCCACACACAATCCGCTAGTTTTATCTCCAAAACTAGTAAGAGACCCGTGCATTTGCACGGGCACGCACGTCGTAACGTAACGCTTCGGATATTTACACATTCGATGAAGAAAATTAAAATCTATGTATATACATTTACACATTTGATGAATCAAATGAATGTAGTGGCTAAGTGTGATGGCGAGTTGTATTCTTCAGTTTGGAGTTATCTGATTAAAATTCGACAGTGTGTAATTTTAATATGTATTTGATTTTTTAAAAAATATAAAAATTCAAATCTTAGGGGTGTTCAAATCCAAACAAATTCAAATAAAAACTGCAAACAGATCCAACAAAACTGAAAACTATAAAAAAACCAAATATTTTTGGATATGTATGAATGTTCTTTTGTGAAAACCGTCGGATCATCTCAGTTTTTAGATTGATTTTCAAAATCGATTGAAACTGAACCAACACCGCATACATATATTTTAATACTTATTTAAGTTTTTTTATTACAGTACGTATTTAAATTTTTATTAGTATGATATATTGCATTCACCTATTATTTTGTTAGTTTTTAATTTGTTTTTAATACTTTTTTTTTGAAGAAGCCAAATAAAACTTTATTAAATAAATCAAAAAAGAAAAAGTCCTACTTGCACAAGGTGTGCCTTGCAGAACTAAACAGGCTGTTTACAACTGAAACAAAGGTACTGAAAGAAAAACAACCAAATACAGAAGAGCAAAAACACACGGAAAAAAAAAACAGTTACGAAATAGCTTGAAAAGTAGACCAAGGACACAACCGCCAAGTAGCATAGTCAACATCGAACAAAGCATAACAGGACTTCATCCACCAGAAGGACTTCATTTGTTTTTAATACTGCCTATTATTTCAATTTAATCTATTTTTTTTACTATTTCATATGTTTCAAATATAATTGATAATTGTCATTCCAAAATATTAATGTTAAATATATTATATGTTATATTTTACATCAAACATATTATTTTACCGTGTTTTTATAAAGTTAATATTTAATAAAAAAATTCGAATTTGTAATTAGGATATCCAAAAATTGATCCAAATTAAACCGCACAAAATAGGATCGAGTTCTTTTAAGTAGCCATCCAAAACTGAACCAAACCGCTTGTAATTTTAACTTTGAATCGGATGAATTTTTACCTCAAAACCGATCAAAACCGCTTTAGAGACTGACCGAAGCTAAGTAGACGCTAGTAGCAGGCCCGACTTTCATGCATGAGCAATGTGTGCAACTGCATCGGGCCTCAAAATTTTAAGGGCCTCGACTTAAAATTTTGAGGCCCTATATATGTATTAATAGATTAATTTTGAGGTCATATAATGGTAGTTATATATTGTCAATGTTCATAGAATATTATATGTGTATCAATAGATTAATGGTAGACCATGATGTTTGTATGTGCAAGGTCATTTTTTTGTAAACCCTAAAATTGATTGTCTCTTTTTGATGTTATATATAATAATTATTGGTATGTATTTTGTATGTTATTTACGATTTAAACAGATGACAATTTTTTTAATTCTTTTTTGCATTTTTTTAGGGGTCCATTTTAAATATTCAAATGGGCCTCCAAATAGTTGCAGCCTGCCCTGGCTAGTAGCATCGGTGGTCGACGCTAAAAATGGAAGCTAAAATGGTGTTTTATAATAGTGGTCGCATATTTATCGCCAATGTATTCCAACTCGTGTTAATCTCTGAAGTAGAGGAGCGAACATATTATTGGTTTTATAATTCAGACTGTGCAATGTTGAGTCAGATGTTGGAACATCTGTCCTTCAGATGCTCTAGCAGTCAGAGGCTCTACCTCTCAGATGCTCTACCAGATGTCCTATACAATGTTGTAACATTGTTCTGTGTAGTTAGTTAGCTGTTAGTTACTATAGTTGACATGTATAGTTGTATTTCAGTTAGTTAGTTAGTTTTGTTTGTCTTAGGTAGTTATGCAGTTGCTTGCATTTAAAGCAACCACTTATTGTATATAAACAAATAAGGCCCTTTGTGGAAGAAAAAGATTTTACTTTCCCTTTATCATTTTTTCTATTCTTTTCATAGTTTTTCATCTCTCTCAAAATTCATCTCCCTCATTCTTTGTTCAAAGGGTTAGAGTGAATAACCCAACAAAGTGGTATCTAAGAGCAAGCACGATCCAAGGGATATTTGATTCAATCTTGAGGATAGAATCAGTGATTGTGAATCAATCATGACAGGGAAGAGTAACTTCCACGCAAATCTTCCAATTCTCGATGGAAAGAACTGGGATACATGGGTCAAACAGATGAAGGTGATATTCATTGTTCAAGAAGCTGATGAACAAGTGAATACAGTTCTTGATCCATTACCAGCCAATGCAACAGAGCAGCAAAGAACCACATTCAGAGAGGCACAAAAGAAGGATAGCAAGGCTCTGTTTCTCATTCATCAGTGTGTTGATTCAAAAGTGTTTGAGAAAATTGCAGATGCTACAACCTCTAAGGATGCTTGGGACATTTTGCAGAAGAGTTATGGAGGTGATGCAAAGGTCAAGAAAGTGAAATTGCAAGCCTTGAAGAGACAATTTGAATTGTTGGAGATGAAGAGTGATGAAGCAGTTGCAGAATATTTCACAAGGGTGGAAACTCTCACAAATCAGATGAAGAATTGTGGAAGCACACTTAGTGAAGAAGAAATGGTGGAAAAGGTACTGAGAACTTTAACTCATAAGTTTGATCAAAATTGTGGTGACATTTGAACAAACTAAAGACTTGAATGAAATAAAGATGGAGGATCTGCAAAGCACTCTTGAAGCTCATGAATTGAAGCATGGTGAGAGAAATCATGGCAAAGAAGATGAGCAAGCTCTGTTTGTAAAGTTCAAGAAGTATCAAGATGAAAAGAAGAAATGGCAGAACAAGAAAGGTTCCAAGAAAGGGAAAGAAAGTGTTGAAGACAAGCCTGAATCTTCAAAGAAAGAAGGAGGGCAAAAAACAAAGAAAGATAAGAGTACCATTCAGTGTTACAATTGTGACAAGTATGATCATTATGCTGTGAGTGCAAGGCTCCAAAGAAAAAGAAAAGTCAAAATACTGAAGAAGAGGCAAATTTTGAACAAGATGCTTCAACATCAGAAGATGATGTGAGTTTCATGGTGACAATTACTGATGAAACAACTGAGTCTATGGTTTGGTACTTTGATACAGGGTGCTCAAATCATATGACAGGGAACAAGAGTATTTTGAATGACTTCAACAAGTGTCTTAACACAAGGATCAAACTGGCCAATGGTAATTTCATTGCAGTTGAAGGCATGGGAAATGTGGTGATTCAGAGGAGCAATGGAAAAAAAGCAATTATTGAGAAGGTCCTATATGTACCAGGAATGAAGTGTAACCTGATGAGTGTAGGTCAATTGCTTGAGAAAGGATTCAAAGTAGTGTTTGAAGGGGAAACACTGAAGCTCTTTAATTCAAAGCAGATATTGATCTTGAAAACAACTCAGAGTCAGAACAGAACATTCAAGACACAAGTTAAAACAATTGAAGCTGAATGCTTGATTGCATCTACTGATGATAATGATAGTGACTTATGGCACAGAAGGTATGGTCATTTGAATTTCAAAAGCTTGTCAATGCTTAATTCAAAGAACATGGTGTTAGGACTGCCTAGTGTTATAGCTCCAGTAGATACTTGCACTAAATTTTTTAGGGAAACATCCTAGATCATCATTCAAAAGTAACTTGCCTATGAGATCTAGTGAAGTACTAAATGTTGTGCATTCAGATATTTGTGGACCAATTGATGTGTTATCAACTGGTGGAAACAAATACTTTATCACATTTGTTGATGAGTACTCAAGGATTATATGGCTGTATCATATAAAAGCTAAAAGTGATGCTTTTGAAGTGTTTAAGAGATTTAAAACACTAGTTGAGAAACAAAGTGATAAGCAGATTAAGGTCTTGAGAACAGATGGAAGAGGAGAGTACACATCAAAGGAATTTGAGAATTATTGAAAAGACCAAGGCATAATTCATGAGGTTACAACACCATATACTCCTCAGCATAATGGTCTTGTTGAGAGAAGAAATAGGAGTATTCTGGATATGGCAAGGAGTATGGTCAAACAGAAGGGTTTGCCACATAGGTTTTGGGGTGAAGCTGTGTCTACAGCTGTGTACATCATAAACAGAAGTCCAACAAAGAAGTTGATAGACAAGGTACCTGAGGAGGTGTGGTCTAAGTGCAAACCAAGTGTGACTCACTTCAAAGTGTTTGGTTCCTTGAGTTACAAGCATGTACCTGATGCTAGAAGGAAGAAGTTGGATGACAAGAGTGAACCTATGGTCTTTGTTGGATATCATAGAACTGGTGCATATAGACTGTATAATCCCACATCAGATAAGATAGAAATCAGTAGAGATGTGAAAGTCTTGGAAAAGGAAAGCTGGGATTGGAAACATAAATCCACATCTAAGAAAACTTGTGAAGCGGACCTTGATGTTGGAACATCCGAAGCAAATCCTCCAGTAACTTTGGTTGATCAACATCAACATCAGGAGAATCACAATGAGGAAGATGCCTCAAGTGATGAGTATAATGGAAGACACTTACCAGTAAGGACTCACATAACTACTCAGATCCCAAGAAGGTTAGCAGATTGTGATATGGTTCCAGATAATGTTGTAGACAATGAGGGGAACATTGTGCACTATGCTATGCTAGCAGACATTGAACCTCTAGATGTCAAGAGTGCACTAAAGAGTAAAGTGTGGTTAGAAGCAATGATTGATGAGTTAAAGTCAATTGAGAAGAATAAGACATGGGACATGTGCAAGCTACCTTCAGATAAAAGAGGAATTGATGTGAAATGGGTGTATAAGCTGAAGCAAAATCCTGAAGGTCAAGTGATCAAGCATAAGGCAAGGCTTGTGGCCAAAGGATTTCTACAAAAGCAGGGATTAAACTATGATGAGGTTTTCTCACCTGTGGCTAGACACGAGACTATAAAGTTGGTGATAGCACTAGCTTGTAGCAGAAGATGGCCTATGTTCCACTTAGATGTGAAGTCAGCATTTCTAAATGGTCCATTGGAGGACGATGTATATGTGAAGCAACCACCTGGCTTTGAGTTGAAAGGCAAGGAAGATAGGGTGTTAAAACTGAACAAAGCTCTGTATGGCTTGAACCAAGCCCCAAGAGCATGGAACAAGAGAATTGACCAATTTCTTGTTATTCAAGGTTTTGTGAAATGTAGTGTTGAATATGGTGTTTATGTGAAACACGGTGATGACAAGCATATGTTAATCATATGTTTGTATGTTGATGATCTATTAGTGACTGGTAGCTCACTAACAGAGATTGAGATTTTCAAATCACAGATGGAGAGTGAGTTTGAAATGACTGATTTGGGGAAATTGACTTAGTTCCTAGGAATGGAGCTCTTGGCAACTCCAAAAGGAATGGTATTGCATCAAGCAAAGTATGCTACTGAGATCTTGAAGAAGTTTGAGATGCTTGGTTGCAATTCATTAGTGATACCAGCAGACACAAGAATGAAACTTGAAGTAGAAGAAAGCAGTGATTCTGTGGACTCTACTATGTTCAGACAATTGATAGGTTCCCTAAGGTACTTGTGTCAAACTAGGCCTGACATTAGCTATGTAGTAGGCTATGTTAGTAGATTTATGAGTAATCCACTGAAGTCTCACCTCTTAGCAGCAAAGAGGATACTCATATACATCAATGACACAATACACTATGGTGTGTTATTTCCATATTCAAGGGATAGCTCCAAGCTTGAATTAAATGAATTTTCTGATGCAGACTGGTGTGGAGACAAAGTAGACAGGAGGAGCACAAATGGCTATGTGTTTAAGTTTCAGCATGCACCAATCTCATGGTGTTCTAAGAAGCAATCAGTGATTGCTTTGTCTAGCTGTGAAGCAGAGTATGTTGCAGGCTCTCTAGCTGCTTGTCAAGCTAATTGGCTGTAATCACTTCTCAGTGAAATGAAGATTATTGACAACATCACAGTAATACTGAAGATTGACAACAAATCAGCAATTAACTTGGCAAAGAACCCTGTCAGCCATGGCAAGAGTAAGCACATTGAGACAAGATTTCACTTTCTTAGAGACCAAGTTAACAAAGGCAAACTCAGCCTCGAGTATTGCTCAACTAATGATCAACAAGCTGACATACTAACTAAAGCTGTGAAGAGAGGTCAGTTCCTAAAGCTAAGAAGGGAGATGAGAATTGTCAGCTTTGACAGTTTGAATTAAGGAGGAGTATTGGTTTTTATAATTCAGACTGTGCAATGTTGAGTCAGATGTTGGAACATCTGTCCTTCAGATGCTCTAGCATTCAGAGGCTCTACCTCTCAGATGCTCTACCAGATGTCCTATACAATGTTATAACATTGTTCTGTGTAGTTAGTTAGCTGTTAGTTACTAGCTGACATGTACAATTGTATTTCAGTTAGTTAATAAGTTTTGTTTGTCTTAGGTAGTTATGTAGTTGCTTGCATTTAAAGCAACTACCTATTGTATATAAACAAATAAGACCCTTTGTGGAAGAATAAGATTTTACTTTCCCTTTATCATTTTTTCTATTCTTTTCATAGTTTTTCATTTCTCTCAAAATTCATCTCCCTCATTCTTTGTTCAAAGGGTTAGAGTGAATAACCCAACACAGATTGATATATATCCTTCATGTAATAACATTGTTGAAGATACTTACCATTTTTAATTTTCAGTTGTCCAAGTAACAATAATGTGTGGAGTACGTGCAGTTTTTATCCTTAAATTGCTGGATTGATGCATAATCATAATAATAAAGATGCAACTGATTTAATCTGTTTACTGCTGCAACAACTTAGTAAAGATAATGCTTTTCTCTTGGCCTGTTTTATTTGGAGCATATGGAAGCAACAAAACAACATCGTTTGGAATAACGTTGCCGATGTACGTACAAAACTTTGTGGTTGCGCGTGCTCATAATATGTTGCGGGAATGGAGAGTTTTTCACGCAGTCAGGTCTGGTGTGGTGGATCATCAACGTGTGCATGAGGTAAGGTGGAAAAAACCGTCAAGTGGGAAGGTGAAATGTAATATAGATGATGCTTTTTCATCTTTGAATAATATAGTTGACATTGATGTTTGTATTAGATCAAAATGGTATTTATGTATTGGCTAAGTACGAACAATTTACACCTTTATGTGATGCTAAGATTGGTGAAGCGCTAGGATTACTCTCAACTCTCAATTGGGTGCATGATTTGAATCTAGGACATTTTTTTTTTTTTTTTGATAAGCAATGTTAGTTGTTAGTATTACAATGTTAGATTAATTTTCTCCTTGTCAGGATTCGAACCCTGGACCTCCAGCTCCTTAACCCCGCTCAATTGACTTAACCTGTTGAGCTACCCATCCCACCCCTGAATCTAGGACATGTTGAATTTGAGCATGATTCGAAGGTGATGGTGGACAAGTTCCACTCTAATAAGGTTGATGATATATAACGATTTAGGAGAAATAGTTTCACATTGTAGAAAACTTATTTTTCTTCTCATTATAACAAGTATAGTGTGAAATTTATATTAGAAGACAAACAAATAAAATTGCTTATAATTTAGCTAACGCAGCCGTATATAATAGATTTTTTCAAAAATTGCTTATAATTTCACATGCAATACGAGTGATACACTTAGGCTTAGGATGTCACTAACACATGCAAAAATGACATGAGCATACACATTTCCACAGGCTTAGGATTTTAATTCAATTAATGTGTATTCTTCTAAATTAAAGACCAAAAACGTGGAGAAAAAATGATAATTGAATCAACAATTTTTCTCCATCTTTGGCGAAGAAGATAAATAATCAATCTATTAATTATCACAGTACTATATATAAATGAAAAAATCATATCTTTTACAGTTGGTGTGTCACGGACAAAATCATATTTTAGAACTCCACAGATCTTTGGTTGACACCTACTAATCTACCTTTTCATATTATCCTTTTACCTAATTTATCAATTTTTCTAACCGTTTAGAATTCATTCATACGGTAAATAAAATTTGACTAAGAATTATTTTTGTTATAAATTAAACTAAAATTCTTCCAAATAATTTATTCTAAGCGAATCTTATTATCTACTTTTATTTTTTTTTGAAAAAACCAAAATGAAATATATATTAGCAACCAAATAGTCCCTTCAGCATACGGTGTGCTGAAGAAAACTGCAAGAGTTTACAGATACATAAATCGTAAAAAACAATCGAAAGAGTAAGGTTGTAATGTCCAAACAAGTAAAAGGGTTCATCCACCAGCTTTGGTAGTTGGGGACTAAATTGGTATTTGTTGTCAACTACCGGTACAAATGAAGCTTAACATTGTCCAACAACTGATATAAGGAATGTTCCGAGTTTATGAATAATTGTTGAATTCTTTCGTTCCATATCACCCAAATACATAATTGCCAAATAATATAGATGTCTGAAAGACATGGCATATACTAATACTAACCGTATACACAGAAAACCTAAGGTTGTGGAAAGGTAAGTAACAATCCCTTTCTTGGTCAAAAAAAAGTAACAATCCCTTTCATCAAGTTTGACAAATTGCGTGATTGAGTTTTAATTTATGATTAATCAATTGTAGATCATCCAAGAAAATCCTTTTCAGCTTCGGATTCCATTAACTACTTACTCAATTTTAGATATCTAATTTTTTTTATCTATTACTCACGGAATATACACCATGCAGGATAGAGATCCAATAATTAATCCTGACTCATTAGTAACTCTTCACTTTAAAGAAAAACTAGTAATTATTTAATTACTAATTATAATATTTAATTAAATATTTTTTTTTGTACAAAATAAAGACTTTTTAAAATTTAAAACATCATAAAACTGGATAAATAACAATTTGCAGGTTCACATTCTAGGATTCGAACCTTATAAAAAGGGACGAAAGAAGAATGAGAGATACAAAAATATTAGATATTTTAAGATTCGGATATTAGGATGCGAACTGAGTTCGTATTATAGGATGTAAATTGTTTTTTTTCAAGATTTTGTGTTCCCTGAATTCGTTAATTAAGTTCGTTAATTAAGTAGCGAGGAGGTATTTTTCAAATTTCCAGGGGTGAACAAGAACATCGAAGAGAGTGCAAATAGAAGAAGTTGGTTATATTAGTGTTCAATTCAAAATTTGCATAAAACTTACAAATATTACACCACAAATAATTCAGAGAAAATTAACTAATAATTTAGTAAAAAGTGTAAATATAAAGTGTTCAAATTTGCTTAGAATAGTGGAGGTTGAACACTTTATAAGTAAGAGGACCCATAAACCTAACACCTTAAGGTTTTGGGTAAGAGTGTGGTGTCCAACTCACTTGTAGAGTTGTTCTTGAACCCAATGTGGATGGCTGCCCCCTCGTAGCGACCCAACAGAGGGTTTGGTCCACGTAAACCTAGGGATTGCATGTGCTTGGCTCTCTGAAACACGAGATTCCAGTCTCAATAGTTCTAAATTTGATAGGTTGAAATGACATTGTGCCTAGATATAACCTTGGATTGAAAATATGATATTTGAGCCCATTGTTGATCCGGAGGAAAAGTTGAAAGTGAAGGTGAAAAAATAGTGTAAAAGATTAGATGGTAGAAGGGGTAAAGTTGGAATATTAAGTCATTTGCAGGAGTGAAGGTATAATTGTTGGGGGTGTAAGGAAAAATTTCCGTAAACTCGTCTTAATTAAGTAGATTATATCGACTTTTTCTTTTCACACCCCCTGAGTATTTCACGTGCCCCGGCTATCCAATTCTACCCCCTCACAACGTAGGATATGCATGTGTATAATAAACAACAAAAACTGGAAAAACAACAATTCGCATCCTATAATGCTAACTAAGTTTGCATCATAAGAAGCGAACCTTATAAAATAGAGACGAAGGAAGAGTGAGAAATACAAAAATATTAGGTTTTATAAGATTCGCATCCTAGGATACAAAATGAGTTTGCATTGTCAGATGCACATTGTTTTTAAAATCAACCCATTTAAATTTTTTTTTAGTATTAATCCTCCGATTTTCAAATGAAGTGGGCTAAACAAAATAAATTTTACCTAGGAACAAACAAACATATCATACCAATCAGAAGATGTTCAAAGGGTGTGTAAGAAGAGCGACCACCCAGAGCCCTAAATTTTAAGGAAAACACTAATGTGTGTGCGGGCGCATGCACATGTGTATGTGTATTAAAATAAAAATAATATATTATACTCCTTTCGTCCCTTATTACAAGAATCTTTGACCAAAACCATAGATATTAAAAAAAAAATTGTTGGAGTAATAAAATTTCTTTAATCAGTGCGACTATTATTAAATTAACATTTGTATAAATATATTTAGTTTTGACTTTTCATATTCTAAGACAAATTAACCAAGACATTAGATTACCATCAATGGTAGGAAGAAGCAAAAAAGAGACATTCGCTTTCATAAAAGACCGGATTTGGAAAAGAATCAACTCGTGGAGAAGCCGTCATCTATCTAGAGCCGGTAAGGAAATAATGATTAAATCCGTTTTACAGGTCATCCCGGCTTATGTTATGAGTATTTACCTTTTACCGGACTCTTTGATAGATGATATAGAAAGGATGATCAATGCTTTTTGGTGGGGTGGTGGAGATAATAATAAAGGAATTCGATGGTTAGCTTGGAAGAAGATGGCGTGTCCTAAAGAGAAGGGAGGTCTAGGATTTCGTGATTTCCATAGGTTTAATATGGCAATGGTGGCTAAACAGGGGTGGAACTTTATCAACAACCCAAATTCCTTGGTGGCTAGAATTTTCAAAGCTAGGTATTTTCCTCGTTCATCTCTACTAGATTCTAGTCTTGGAAATAACCCGAGTTTTACTTGGCGAAGCATATGGAAATCTAGACAAGTGTTGTTATATGGTTGTAGGTGGAGTATAGGTGATGGTAGTAATATCAAAGTAATGGGGGAGCCTTGGTTGAGAGTAGAAGATGGGAGTTGGGTAGCATCACCCCAACATCAAGGTGTGTACAATTTATCTCTTCAACAACTTATGATTCATAACTCTAAACAATGGGATGTTGAGAAGATAAATGAGTTATTTTCAGCAAAAGATGCACACATGATTCTAGCTGTCCCGTTACTACAGACGGTTGAAAATGATAGATTAATTTGGAGGGTGGAGAGTGATGGAATATACTCGGTTAGATCGGGATACCAAAAGCTATTAGAAGAGAGCAATTCTTACCATAAGCCGAGAGAGGGAGATGCTTGGAGTGCTTTGTGGAAAGTTCAAGCTCCACCAAAAGTCAAACACTTGTTATGGAGGATTTGTAAGGAGTGTCTCCCGACCCGTGTTAGATTGAGAAACCGATATGTCCAATGCCCGGTTGAATGTCCTTTTTGCTTGTCGAAACCGGAGGAGGATTGGCACATGTTCTTCGGCTGTGAAGGGAGCAAGAATGCGTGGTGTACAACGGGGCTGAACCACATCATACAGTCCCGGAAAGATAGATTCCATAACATATGTGATTTGCTCTTTGATATTTGCAGGTACGAGAATAAACAAGTTGCCGGAAAAACAGCAACTTTGCTATGGTGTATATGGCAAAACCGCAATAACAAGGTGTGGAATGACACTAAAATTAATGCTCAACAAGTAGGACTGCAAGTGACGCACATGTGGCACGAATGGGCAGCGGTTCAAGGCATCATTTGTGCACAACAAAACAAGGAACAACAGTTGCAAACAGATCGGGCTGTAATGCAGTGGCAGCAGCCTCGGTTTGGTTATTTTAAATGCAACGTCGATGCTAGCTTCTACGACATAGAGGGAGCAACAGGTTGGGGATGGTATGTACGCGACCATAGAGGACGATTTGTAACTGCGGGAACCAACATTATGCATCAAAGACTCAACACTTTGGAGGGAGAAGCTATGGCAATAAAAGAAGTTATGGAGGAAATGGTACAAAGAGGTTTTTCTCATGTCATATTTGAAAGTGATTCCAAGATTGTTGTTGATGCTATCACATTGAGCCATAGAGGAATATCTGATTTTAGTTTGTTGATTTCTAGTATTAAGTCAATATTAGTATTAAATCCTAACTTTGAGGTCAAGTTTGTGAAGCGACAAGCGAATATGATTGCTCATAGCTTAGCAAGAGTAGCATATTCCATGTCTAGCCGCTGTATTTTCGAATTAATTCCTCGTTATATTGAGAACATTTTAATAAATGACATAAATTAAGTTTTCTCTTGTCAAAACAAAAAAATCCAAGACATTAGGCTCAAGTGGTTAATGAGCTCCCTCTATGACGGATCGATCAGGAGAACCCAAGTTCAATTCTTGGTATGAACAATTTTTTGTCAGACTTTACTTACCTCGTGACCGAACTCTGGATTATTGGGACCCACTTCCGTTAGAACCAGATGATTAATAACCAAAAAAACATATTCTAAAAAAATTGATAGCATTAATAAGGCATATGTTTGGAAAAAGAGTAATAAACAAATCTATTTTTTTTAAAGTGTCTTATATTTAGAAACAATTTATAATTAGGGAGGAAGGGAGCATAAATAATATTAATATTTTTTAGACTATGTTTAGGCTCTAATAAAAAAATCTATGGGGCTACCGTGAGGTTAATTCATTTGGTAGAAACATCACATTTTATATGCAAGGATCGATTTTCCATCTCACGTTTTATATATCCTCCTTATATATAGTTTGAAGTTTGAACACAATCTAGAAAAACATAGTAAAGTGAAAGAGAAGAAAATTGTAAGGGAAAAGAGAAGAATTTTTCATTGATCTTCTTAGAGTACAATACAAACTATATATAGTGATCTAATGCTAGCTGTATACAAGTGTAATTGGTTACTATGACAATTACAATCAAGCTAACTAACTATCACTTATAACTATCAAAATAGTTGCACTCTTAGTAATGACAGTTGCGACTTGCTGTACAAGTAACTGCTACCATTTCACCAATATTATAGCCACATGCCGGAGCTTTCGCCGATAAATCTATGGTGACTGTTAGCTGTGTTTTGGTCGAAAGATAATATTTTCGGAGCGTTTTGATGTTATTATAGTCTTCTGCTATGATGTACAATATTTTGGTTGAAGCTTTAACTTTGATAACAATATTGGCCTTTTGCAGGATTATCCTACTATGCATGTCTGATCTTCTATTTGCTCCACTGGTTGCCTAATAGTATAAAGTAGTATTTTTACTTTAGCATTTGGTGTTGAATCATGATAGGATAGTTCAAGTTATAGTGATCTCATATTAGCTTGTTGAATTAGTTGGATCTAGTGGCCTTAAAACATTTGTTTTGGTGATTGTTATGTATCCTGACTTGTTTTGGGTGGTGATTGTTATTCACCCGTCAATTATATATATGATTTAACTATTTTTTTTTTATATTTAGGAGGAGTACAAGAAACAACTAGCCCTTGCTACACAAGATGGTTCTCGCTAAGTGGACAAGCATTTGTCCCTAACGACTTGGTCAAGTGTTATTGGAGGCAAGAAAAAGGGAAGGTTTTATGGAGCTGGAAACTTGGCCGCCACTTATAGGAAAGGTGGTGTGACTCTTAATATGAAAATAGCCGATGGAGAAGGGACATCTCGACCTCCATCATTGACGCCTAAAATACAAGAAATGATTCGGAAAATTGCGCAAAATGAGGCTCTTATGCAACAAATGCTCTTGAAACAACAAACTTTTGAAGAACAATTGCAACAAGAACAAGTGCGGTCCCAAAAGTTGCAACAAGAGTTATTACAATGGCGATCAAACAGTCGTTTGACACCTGTTGCGGAGGACCTCGAGGATGATATATTGCCCCTATCCAAGAAGTGTAGTTATTTGATGGCTATTTTGACAACTTTATTTGTGGTTTGTAATATTTTGGATAATTTTATTGATGTTTTGTAATATGTTAGATTTGAACAATATACTTGGATAATTTAATTTTAATTTGGAATTTTGAATGAATTTGTTTTCGGTTTTATTTTAAATATTGCTGCATATTTTGATTTTTGGGGATTTTTAATATTATTTTATAAAAAATATATATGATATTAAGTATTTTGGATGATAAGTAAAAAAAAATTATTTTGGATGATTTTATTATTATTTTATTAATTTTCGAATTATGGTTTAAATTTTAAAAAAAATTATGTTTCCCAGGGGTAAAACCCCACACATAACCAGGACTGAACATGTCCATCAGACAGATTATGGCAGGCGTGATAACTGATAGGCATAGCAGGCCTTGCAGTATGTTTGACAGGGGTAAGTCCCTGGCAAAGTTGACAGAGGTGTGCCCCCGGCAAATTTCACAGGGGTATAACCCCTGGAAAATTATTTGCGACGAGGTGCATCGCCAGCGCACCTGCCCCTGGCAAATTCCCAGGTAATAGTGCGTTTCCCAGGGCTTTTGTATGTTTCCCAGGGGATTTGCCCCTGGAAAATGACCAGTGTTCTTGTAGTGTGCACACATAATCTTTGAGATAAGCAGGCACATGTTTTTGTTTTTTTTTTGTTTAAAGGTATTGGAAGTAAGTTGAGTGGTGTCAAGTGTGGAAAGGTTTATAGTGGGGGATGTCTCGTTAAGTAAAGGAGATAGAGAGTTTAGTGTTGGCTCTGGGTCAGGAGTGGCTGGAAGTGCAAGTTCTGTATTGGACTGATGTAAGTCTATATCAAGTGAAGTATCATAAGATGAAGGGTAATAAGACCAAGTAGATGTAGCATGGGTTGTTTAATAAGGAAATATATGTTCATAATGGATAACATTTCTGGAGATAAAAATGTCTCTATTGTTGAGATCAAATAAAACTACACCTTTCATGCCTACCTTGTAGTCCAAGAAAAGACATTTTCTAGCTCTAGAAGCTAATTTGGTTCTATGATTTTGTAAAGTAGTGACATAAGCCAAGGAACCAAAAACTTTAAAATCATGCAAATCAGGGAGTTTATTATATAAAAGAGTGTCAGGAGATTTATTTTGTAAAAGAGGTGAAAAAATACGATTGATAATGAAAACAACATGTGTGACAACATAACTCCAAAATTGTTTTGGTAAGTTAGACTGATATAACAAGGCTCTAGCTACATTCAAAATGTGCTGGTGTTTACGTTCCACCCTTGCATTTTGTTGAGGGGTTTCCACACAGCTTGTTTGATGAATAATCCCTTTGGAATCAAAAAATTTTGAAAGAAAAAATTTTGCTCCATTATCTGATCTTACAAACTTAACTTTTGTGTCAAACTGATTTTCAACCATGTTAATAAAATTTTGAACACATTGACTAGCTTCACTTTTAGTTTTCATAAGAGTTAACCAAGTGAACCTACTAAAGTCATCTACAACAGTAAAGAAATAAGAATGGTGATGAATAGAATGAATAGCAATAGGTCCCCATATGTCAAAATGAATTAATTCGAATGGCTTAGAAGCCTTATTATTACTAATGGGAAATGACAATTTTCTTTGCTTAGCAAAGTGGCATACATCACATATAGCTTTTGGATCAACAACAATAGAGAGAAAGTCAGAAAGCATAAGAGACATCCTAGAATGGAAAATGTGACCTAATCTAAAGTGTCAAAGTGCACTGGTAGGTAAACACTTGGATGTAGAAATGTGGTGCACATGTGTATCCTTATCTTGCAGATTAAGGTAGTACAAATCTTCAATTTTATCAGCTGAACCAATCATCCTCTTGGTGTCCTTTTCCTGTATCAAACACATGGAACCATAAAATGAAATGTGACAGCCTAATGCATTAGACATTTTTGAAACAGAAATCAAATTTAAAGTAAAATCAGGGACATACAAAACATTATGTAAAATCAAAGATGAAGATAATTTGATAGTTCCAGCAAATTTTGCAAAAGTATTATGACCTGTAGGTAATCTAACTCTTATAGGGGTGATTTGATTGTATGAATCAAACCAATTGAGAGAGCCACGAAAATTATCACTAGCACCTGAATCTATGATCCAAGTGTCTTGATTGGCATTACAACAAAAAGAAGAAAGTAAAGAGACACTACCTTGCTTATCATTCAATGAATGATTGATTGATGAGGAGGATTGGACCTGTTGTGAAGATGTAGAAGCTGAAGAATGATTAACACTAGAATTTCTAAGCAGAATCATCAATTGCTCATATTGATCTTGAGTTATAGAGTGAGAATTGGATGAAGAACTCTCTCCATGTTCTGAATATGTGGAGGGAAACCATGTTTCCTGAAGCACTCGTTATGGTGTGATTAGTGTTGTGACAGTAGGTGCAAAAATGATTACCTTTGGAAGAGGAAGGTTGTGAATTACCTTTGGATGCATAATGACCGGATCTCTTAGAATCCACTGTATTAACCATAACTTTGGAGTCATCATTAGTGAAAAATTCATTTTGCCTTTCAAATTGAAGAACCATGGAGAAGATCTTGGTCATTGGAGGTAGTGGATCAAGTAATAAGATCTGAGACTTAACCATTCCAAAGTTTTCATTCAAACCAGTTAGAAATCGAATTGCATGAAGAAGAACATGATTAGACATAGCTTTCAACATAAAATCACAAGAACATCTTGATCGACATACACAATTAGGGATTGGCATGTAAAGTTCTAATTCTTCCCCTAAAATCTTCAACTCAGAATAAAACTCAGTGACAGACTTTGATTCTTTCTTTAAAGCATAAATTTCTTGCATGAGTTCAGATATTCTTACCAAATCACCTTGTGAAAACCGATATTTAAGATCATTCCATGTATCCACAGCGTGCTCAATGAAGACAATGGATTGTGCAGTAGATTTTGAGACTGAATTAAAAATCCAAGAATGCACCAAATTGTTGCATCGATGCCAAGCTCGATACGTAGGATCAAAAGGATCAAGAACATGAGGAATTGTACCATCAACGAATTCGTATTTCATCTTCCCCCCAAGAGCTATGCGCATGGAACGAGCCCACGAATCGTAATTCGAACCATTGAGAACAGGCTTCACCGTAACTGAAGAAGGACCATCACTTGGATGTATAAAAGAAGGACTTGCTTGATCAAGAAGCATATCAGCGGATGAAGACGCAGTTGCAGTGTTTCCTCTTGCTATTGATGAATGC
Source organism: Trifolium subterraneum (assembly GCA_951799995.1). Lineage (NCBI taxonomy): Eukaryota > Viridiplantae > Streptophyta > Magnoliopsida > Fabales > Fabaceae > Trifolium > Trifolium subterraneum. The sequence goes on along the minus strand of OX637465.1, from coordinate 45,057,546 downwards.
GGAAGCGAAGGAAAATTACAGGCTCAAGATACCATGTTAAGATAAGAGAAAACCATAGTAAAGTGAAAGAGGAGAAGAAAATTGTAAGGGAAAAAAGAAGAATTTTTCATTGATATTCTTAGAGTACAATACAAGCTATATATGGTGATCTAATGCTAGATGTATACAAGTGTAATTGGTTACTATGACAGTTACAATCAAGCTAGCTAACTCTCACTTATAACTGTCAAAACAGTTGCACTCTTAGTAATGACAGTTGTGACTTGCCGTACAAGTAACTGCTATCCTTTCACATTTTCATCTCAATAATCTGGTATTTCTTAATCTCTTAATTTGACTTTATTTGAAAAAAATAATTAAATATTAGTTATTCTATTAGACAATAAAAAGTAGTATTTAATCAAATAATATAAAAAGTAGTTATTGAACAAAGAAAAAAAAGTCAATAAAAAGTCCCATTGAGTTATTCAAGTGGCAAGGGATTTTTGTTAAGGAAAAAAAAAAGTGGCAATGGATTTGAATAGTTAGTGGTTTGATCTCTAACTTGGTTTGATCTTTAACTCATTCATATGAAAATGTTCCGTTAGGAGAAGAGAGTTAATTATGTGTATCTCTCATGTTTTTCGAAAAGATTATCACTGCTAAACGATAGTAAAAACTTCATACCTGTCACATAGTAATAAAAAAGGGTCATGTTAAACAATGTCTTTGGGAGACTTGTTAAACATACCTAAAATAGAAATAAAAGATAAAATTAATGTTGATAAAGTAACTTTTTATACTTTTAAGATATTGAATGTACAATTTCCGAGACGTAATTTCCTTATTAATAAGTTTAGAAACTGTTTAGCATTTTCCATAAAAAATTGTCAAGAAAAAGGTTAAAGTTGGTCACTTATCTCTTATTAATGATATTGCTTTTTATTTTTGGACATTTACTCAAGTTTGAGGATATTCAAAATCAAAATATAATTTGACATTTACTCAAATTTAAAATATATACCAAATTAAATGACCCCTACACAATTAAAAAAAAATATTTTATTAAATATTCTTTTTTGGTACGTAGGATTTCCTTAAATATTCAAAGACATTGCATTTGTACTATTTTTTATTCATATTTTTTAATCACAGATCCCAAATATCTTCCATTAACTTTCTATTTAACCCTAATTCCTAACCAACAATATTCATTAAAAAAAAAAAACCCCCTCTACGATGACTCTTGTGTCAAACATGCAAATATTAATCACTTGTGTTTTGGTTCTTGGTTTGTCTTCACCTTGTCTATGTCAGAGGTTGAATCTAGTTAAAAAAAGTTATAATATATTTAATGTGATGGATTTTGGTGCACGGGGCAATGGCAAAACTGATGATTCAAAAGTACATACATATTTCTTTCTTGTCCTTTTAATTTTAATATTTCATTATGCACTTTAATCTTGTATAGTTGATGTATTTACTCTTTTTATTTTTTGGAAAAGCAATTTAAATGACTCTTAATGATATTTATTTTTGTATTTTGAATTGATCGTAGGCATTTTTAACTGCATGGAATAGTACATGTGCAGCAGAAGCGTCAGCAACACTAGTTATACCAGCAAATTATATATTCTTAGTGACCAACTTATTACTCAAGGGCGGTGATTGCAAGGCCACAAGTATTAACATTAAGGTATAATAACTATACCCAATTTTTATATGCTACCAAATGGTAGGTGAACACTTCTATATATCTTAAAATTTTGTTTGATTACCTACCAATTATTCAATCATTTAATAATTTTTTTATACTAAAAACATTAATATTCATTCATTTAAATTAAAGTTGTTACATGCATATTCAAGCTCGCAAAAAAAAAAACAAATGATAAATCTACGAATAAGCTCACCACATCCGAATTAATAGTATAAAGCGGTATAATATCTATAAATGTGATAAATTCTATAATTGATTTGATAAAATTCAAATGACCGAAATAAACATGTCTTTGGATTTGTAATGTTGACAACACTAAATCTGAACAAAAGAAACATCACCAAACGTATAATCAAAACTAACGGTATTATGATGAAAAATCAAAATAAATATTAACATAATATTTTTTATATTTTTTCAAAAAATAAATTTAGTATTCTTGATTTTTAATTAGCCTTGATTTTATTTGTGCGGTGAGTTAAAAATTTTCCTTAAATGTTTTGAGGGGATGTACGTGCATTTTATACTCTTAGATTTTTTATATTCCTTAATTATTTTGTGGGGGATGGACGTGTAACTATTTTACAAATATATAATGTTTAAATTTAAATAAAAAATGGATCAAAGATTTTTTATATTCCTTAATTATTAGTTTTTCTCTATGTCTACTTGTTTAGTGAAAGAACTAGGAAAAGACCCGTGCGACGCATAACATTACGATAATTATTAATTCCGTATAAGAATTAAAGAAATCCGTTTGAAGATGTTAAGAATAAAAATTATAAATCTTTTCCGAAATGACACACAAATTACTTGTCATTAATTTTTAAATTGTTTGTAATTATATCACATTATAAAATCAATATGATAGAATTTAAAAACTTTCAAAAAATACCAACAATAATGTAAGATTTTTATAAAATATTTTATAATTTTATATATAAAAACCCGTTAAAATATGTGCACCGTAATTGTTACAATTTTTATGTACTTATCTCCCATTATTATAAAGTTAATATGATAAAATTTAACTTCTTTTTATGTAAATTTTTATTTCAAGGATCTTCATCTGATATTTTAACATTGGCTCTAAGTAGCGACATAATTTAACTTATTTTTTAAGCAAATAAAGTAGCGACTTAATAAATTAAACTTATTGATTAATGATAAACATATATCTTATGTATTTATCAATTTTTTTATTTATCTGTGTGTATTTTTAATAAATAAAAAAGGAACAAAGAATAATTTTAGAAAATATCATTTTTTTTTATGAGATTGAAACTTCAATTAAAAAATAGTTTATAAAAAAATATGATAATCTTGTAAAAAAACAAAACAAAATACGTTAATGAAGTATGATAAGTAATAAAGTTGGTTTGTTTAAAGTAGGTCTTAGGAGGTGTTGTAGGTATCATTATTAAATGTAGAATTATTGATTTAAATTTTAAATTACTAATATAATTAAAATACTAAATGACCATTAAGTTTATGAATTAGGCAATTTGATTAAGGTTAGTGAGGATAATTTTGGAAATTTGGGAGTAATTATTTTTATTATATTAGTAGTAGATGAGCGTGCTCTGTTCCCAATGCTCATGATACCTTATAGGAGTGTCATATGAGATAGTAGAAAGAGCAATTGAGAGATGAAAATGGATCTCTCAATTTTTTTCCTCAATTTCTCTTAATTTTTGCTTTTCAACCATTGATCAACTTTACACCATTTCTTTTAAATTTAAAAATTATTCTATATTTAGATTTTAATGGCTTAGATTTGCACATTATTTCCTCAAATTTTTTTCAACATGAGAGGATCCTTTCTCGAATTAACGGTATAATTCATTAAAATTAATTATTTTAAGTTATATGGTATTAACTTTACCCATTAATTTACTACTAATTAATTCACAAGAATAAAGTAAACTGACTTGCTTTTACTCCTATAACTAATATTCATATTTATTTTTGTATTTTTAATGTTTAATATTGTAAGATCTTTGGTTAAAGGGAGATAAGAGATACCTTTTGTTTACCAAAAAAAGGGAGATAAGAGGTTTTAGGGTTTGTAATATTTTTTTGTTGATATACGAAATGACTTTATCATTGAAAACTTACACACACAGAGTGAAGTGACCGGGTTCGAACTTCGATCATGACGTCTAACATTAACAATTTTGGTATTTCTTCTGGTTGAGCTCGTGGGTTTGTGATATTGTAAGATCCAATTGTGCTCAAAAGTGCCTCCAATTTTGTTGTTAATTTTAAAGGTCCCCCTCATTTCAAATATCGTTTTACACCTCTAGATTTGTTGAGTCAGCCATAATTTTAGAGTCAGGTTAAACGGTGCCCTCGATCAGGCACTTGATACTCATATCAGAAAAAGAAATTAAAGTCAAAATTAAGATTAAAAAGTAATTTTTATATTTTTAAAGTATAAAATACACAAATTTTAAAATAAAATTTCTTTATTAATATATATTTAACTAGTGCCCGAGGCAGTATATAGCTTTATTTTAGATTAATCCTTTTTATTGTGGCCATTGTGTATCCACTTCAATCATCTCCTTAATGCTTTTTAAGATGGTTGCTCTTTTCTTTTCGTGTTGCTCAAAATCTCCTGAAATCATACTCTACTGAAAATTTGCTTTCAATAGTGTTTATTTTCCTTCTTTTTGTTTTCTTTCCAGTAATTTCCGAAAATATTTTCAGCAACGTAGGGAGAAGTAACTACATTAAGGAGTAATCACAATCATTTTTTTTTTTTAAATGACAAAACATATACAATTAAAAAGTAGTACAAGAGTACTTCATGCATCTTTATTTGTACACTCTTCATTTTTGTAATCATGCATTATACCAATAATTCTAAAAGTGACATATTTATTTATTTTGCACTCTCTTGTGCATAAACGAATTGCAGCTTGAAGGAAAAATAGTTGCCCCCTCTAAAGAAGCATGGAAAGATACATCACATTGGATTAATATCCAATATATAAATGGTCTTACAATTGATGGCACAAGCACGGGAGAACTCGACGGCTATGGTTCTACTTGGTGGCAATGCAAAAGTTGCCCTCGACCTGTAGTATGATTATTCTACACTTTATACTAATAAATTTGTTAACAACGAATAGCAAATTTCATACTATTTTATTTTTAATAATTTTGCGTAGATTACATATTTTACAAATCTAAAATGTAATTTATCCAAAAATTGAAATTTAAAGTGATTCTATATCATTTTAATTTCTTGTTAACTCTACAGGCCTTGTCTTTTCATTCATGCAATGATCTTAGTGTTAACAATCTGAAGATAAGTAATAGCCCAGGAAGTCATATAGCAATAAATGGTTGCGACGGTGCAACATTCTCTAATGTAGTAGTTAATTCGCCTGCTACTAGTCCCAACACTGATGGGTTTGACATTTCTTCATCCAAGAATATCTTGATAGAAGATTCAACCATTCAGTCAGGTAATTAAAGTTTAATTATTTTTATCTTATGAAATTTTAATTTTAGTATTTTAAAATGAGTTATACATACATACTATAAATTTAAAATCTGTTTAATTGGTTTGTTTTTCAAGGCTCCTAGGCTCATAATTTTGCTTCTGAATTTTACTAAATGGGAGTATTGTGTGGTTATTAACTCTTTGGTTTCTGATCTCTAGAAATAATATTGTCTACCTACAAGGGAGAGGGTTTTGACTTTTGATGGTTTGAGAATGTAAATTTATATTAAAATATTGCTATCATGGAGTTGATTAAAGCTCAGGAAGGTTTTGCTATAGTTTTCTTAACTGGTTCTGAACATATAAAGTGCACTGAGTCATCTTTGTTAAAATACATTTGCTTACCTAATCTTCCTAGCTATATACCTTTGCTTACAAAATGATTAGCATAATTTTTAAATGAGTTGGCTTCTTATAAACAGGTGATGATTGTATTGCCATCAATGGTGGATCATCTTACATTAATGTAACTGGTGTTGCTTGTGGACCAGGTCATGGGATAAGGTTAGAATAAGGATTTTCATATTATTATTATTAATATATTTCGATATTTGAGAAATCTCATAAAATAATTTCGATTAACCAGCATTGGCAGCCTTGGTAAAGGAGATTCTCGCGAGACGGTTGAAGAGGTTCATGTAAAGAATTGCAGCTTTATTGATACTACAAATGGAGCACGAATCAAAACATTTCCGGTGAATAACTAATATTTTTCCACGTCAAATCATATAATTGTGTATATTTGGCATTGGTAATATAAATAATTTTCTATTTTCTATTATATACATTAGTGGTAGAAGTAGATTGTAACCCTTAGCCCACAAACTAACTTTTATGCTTTAATTAATTAAGCCCAAATCCAAATTAGAAGTAGATGATACTTTTAAGAAAAAATATAGTATTTTCCTGTCAAAAAATATACTTCTAGAAATAAATTTTAACTTTAAAGTTACAGATGTATGGAAAAAATATTAAAGAAATATTATTTTGCAGGGTGGATCGGGTTATGCAAGACAGATTACTTTTGAGCAAATCCAGCTTACAAATGTTAAAAATGCAATAATAATAGACCAACACTACGGTGTTAGCGTCGAAGCGGTACACATTTGCCTCTCCCTCATATATATATATATATATATATATATATATATATATATATATATATTGTGAGTTCAACTATGTTTTTCCTATATTATGAAATAAATAATTATAAGTAATTATGTTTTGAATTTTGTGGTAATTATATATTAGGAATCAGCTGTGCAAGTGAGGGATGTGACATATCATGGATTTAATGGAACTGGTGCTGGTGACTTAGCTATTAATCTGGACTGCGTGAATTGTTTCAATATTGCATTGAATCAAATTTCTATTGTTCCTTCTGGACCTAAAAGTGTGCTTGATACTGTTTGCAAAAATTTCCATGGAACAATTGTCTCCACTGTTCCAAAACCCTCTTGCAATTAAAATAATTGTATCCATAATTGGCTTCTATATGTGAAGTTATGTCATAATTGTGTTCGTTTATAAAGTTTCAATATAAGAGTTGTTGTGATTCCCAATTCAATATATGCATTTGATTTTCATTCAATCATCAATTTGCATATATTAGAGTGTTGAATTTGTAATATTTAGGAAAAAGAATAGGAGAAAACAACGAGTATGATATTGCTTGGTATTTATAACCAAGTGAATATTTAAATATAAACTAAATCTCTTAATTATAGTTTATAAAATAAACAAATCTAAATATATTTTCTCAACAAATATAATATAAAATTTATACATATCTTAATATATTCTAACACTCCCCCTCAAGCTAAAGCTTACTAAGCTTTAGCTTATACAAAATAAACCCTGAAAATAAATCAAAGTCTTTGAAAGCGCCAACGAGAGGAGCAATCAAGTAAGTAGTAGAGCAGCGGCCGAAGCATGAATCCATATCAAATTAAGTAAAATACCCGCGGATTATTAAAACATCACAAACGGGTAACGGAAGTAAAGGTAACGAGGACTCATGAAAAAGTGACTTGTGGCTGCATATGTCAGGGTAACAAAAGGGATACAACAAAGTTAAGTAGTAAATAGTAAAGAAAAGGGTTAACAAAATAAAAAGAATGACGGCTAGAATTTATACGAACAAAGTTAAGTAAAGCAGCGAAATTATGTTTCAAGGTGGATATCATGGCTTTGATACCATGTTGAATTTGAAGGATTTTGTGAAATAATGGGAGAAAATAATAAGGAACAAGAATATTATTAACAATGACTAAAATAATATGTTTACGTTATTTACATTATTTACATAATAAAACAGTATGATACTGCTCGGTATTTATAACCAAGTGAATATTTAAATATAAACTAAATCCCTTAATTATAGGTATAAAATAAACAAACCTAAATATATTTTCTCAACAAATATAATATAAAATTTATACATATCTTAATATATTCTAACATATATATTAATTGTATTTTATAATGTATATGTTTATGTGTGCCACGTGTCTCATTATCACCAAGTGCAACTTCCACCGGCTGAATCACATAATCTAAGACAATCATTTATGAACAACTAGTTCACGATCCCAGCAACTGCGATCGAGAAGGCGGAAATCAAATGATGTCAAAACTGACCACCGAACCATATTAGTGGGCCGATACTGGTGGTGAAAAAAAATTGTCAAGAAAAAGGTTAGAGAAGTTTCTCTCATTAGATGCCGTTTGTTACAACTTTTTAAAATAATCAGATGCTAAAAATAATCATAAAACAGCTAAAAGTGAGAAGCTAGTAAAAACAATTTCTCAAATAATAGATTTGTTTAGAGGAGAGGAAAAAAAATGTTAAAAGAAGAAAAGTTATCTTGTAATTAAAAAAATTACTTTTAAATGTTGTATCTAAACAAACTAAATATTATTTTATTTAAAAAAGTAATTCTTATTACAATAAACAAAGACAAACTAAATTCTACTTTTCTAAAAATCTCTAAAAAATAATCTCTAAATTATTAAACATCAAAATCACTATTTTTTTAATTTGTAACAAACTGATATTACTTTTTATTTTTGACAAAATTATATTGGTTGACTTTGTATACAATGTATTAAATGATTTGACAATATTCATAATTCATAATCAATATATAATTTGACATTTATTCAAATTTAAAATGTAAATTAAATGACTCCTGCACAATTTATTAATATATTCCTTAAATAATTCAAAGGCATTGCATTAATCCGAAATATCTTCCATTAACGTCCTATTTAACCCCTACACAATTACTCACAAATCACCATATTAACATTGGATCCTAATTCTTAAGGATATTCAGAAAGCAAAAAAGAAAAAAAAAAAAAGAAAAAAAAAAAACTATGGTTCACTCTCTTGTGTCAAACATGCGAGTCTTAATCATTTGTGTTTTGATTCTTGGTTTTTTTTCATCTTCTCTATGTGAGAGGTTGAATTTAGTTGGAACAAAAAATAATATATTTAATGTGATGGCATATGGTGCTCGTGGTAATGGCAAAACAGACGATTCAAAAGTAAATATTCATGTTTCTTTCTTGTTCTTTTAATTTTAATATTTTATTATGCACTTTAATCTTTTATAATTGATGTATTTACTATTTTAGTTTTTGGAAAAGCAATTTAAATGACTCTCTACAATATTTATATTTGTATTTTGAATTGATTGTAGGCATTCTTAAGTGCATGGAAAAGTGCATGTGCAGCACAAGGGTCAGCAACACTTGTTATACCAGCAAATCATATATTCTTAGTGACGCACTTATTATTCAACGGTCAGGATTGCAAGGCCACAAATATTCATATTAAGGTATAACACTTCTATATATCTTAAAATTTTGTTTGATACCTACAAATTATTCAATCATTTAATAATTTTTTATACTAAAAAAATATCGATATTCATTCATTTAAATTGAAGTTATTATGTACATATTCAATAATGAATCTGCAAATAAACTCATAACATCCGAATTAGTAACATAAAATGACATAGTATCTATACATGTGAAAATTCTTTCAATTAATATGATCTTTTATGAGTCTTGTCCGACTCAAATTCGTCATATTTTTAATTAGATGTAGCCGGATATACCGTGTCCAGGCTAGTTATTCTGTAATTTCTTTTTCTGGACTTAGTCTCTCCATTATATACACTACAAGAAAATATCAGATTTGCTACAAACATTTCACTACCAATTGCATTGGTGGTTAATTTCAAGTTATAAAAGTGAATTTTAACTACAAATGGTACTTTTTACCAAATTATTACTATTTTATTTTCTAATTGGTCCAAACCACCCTTTTTCCAAAAACAAAAAAAAACACTCTGAAGAAAAAGCAAAAAAAAAAAAGAGAAGAGAAACTCTATCTTTCATCAACACAAAGGACAAATTTCACTTCTCATCCAAAATCCCTTCTCATCGCTCATCAACGCAAATTGCTTCTCATCTCTCATAAATTGCAAAATCGCTTCTCGCAAAATCGCTTCTCATCTCTCATCAACGCAAATCGTTTCTCATCTCTCATCAATTGCAAAATCGCTTCTCGCAAAATTGCTTTTCGCAAAATTGCTTCTCTGCAGAACTGCTTCTCGATTCCGAATCTCAGAATCGCAACTCGATCTCACATTAGAATCATTTCTCCATCCATAATCACATCTCATAATCACTTGCTTCATCCGAATCGCTTCATCAATTTCGCCGATATGGTAATTGTTTGCTTCATCTGAATCTGAATCGAATCTGGAATTCGCAATTGAAATCTGAGGTATCAAAAACTATGCTTAACTTCTCTTTTTTATTATTAATTAACTCAATTTGTTGTTCTGAATATTGCAATATCACATGTGATTGATTGATTATGAATTAGGATTTAGGTTGTGTTTGATTTTGGTGTTTTTCATTTTGCAATTACACTAACCATAGATAAGATGAGAAATGAGTGGATTCTTAAGTTGAAGTTTCCATGGTAGTTATATTGAGATTTTAGGTAAAATCGGAAAGGGGAAGTAAAATCATAAATTGTACAATCGTAACTTTAATAGTAAGATTATACAAAATTCATAAAACTTAAATATATGCATATAAAATTGCATAGTAAGACAAAGAAAAATCATCACAGAAGCTTTGGTGTCTCTTATAATAGTTCATTTTGTTTTGCTTAAGGATAAGAGTCGTTGATGCATTTAGTTTACTTTTTAATAATCGTTTAAATTAATTTCATTTGGTCATTGGTGAGCGTGTTAAATGTTGCGCGAGAGCACTTGTGTTGTGAGCATATTTATGTTGTATGCTGGCTTTTTTATGATGCAGAAGGAAAATATATAGGAGCTCCATAAAGTAATATGTGACACAAAGTAAGCTATATCAGACTAGGTTGCTGGATTGAGACTGATTTTAGGTTGCAATTGTAGTCACTTTTCAAATTCCATAAAATGCAAATAATTGTGGACAAATTCACTTATAATAATGGTTGTGTAGAGCTCCCAAAACTGTATTAAGGCTGTAATTATGGCCTACTGAGATGGATATATAATATATGATAAAGTCAGATATAAATATCATAGTTCAGGTATTATTTTGATTAATTTCCATTGGCATATTTTGTTCATGTTTTGTATTTTATATGAGTACATCATTCACTGAACAAAAAAATTGGTTGAACAACTTATTTTTAGGAGTATTTAACTTTAAGGAACTATTTTATATAACTGCTTTCGGATATTGTCTCATGTCTGTGTATTAATTAACTTTCAGACATTGTCCTTTGTCCTCTTAATAATTCGTTTTCCTTCAGTATCAATACATGTGTTTATTGCATTAAGCCTTGCAGCCTTGTATCAATACTTGTTATGTGAATGTTTTATGTGTTTTCATTTATATGTTAATTTGTGAATTAATTAATCATTGAACTAGTGCTATCATTAGTTAATTGTATTAGCATATAGGATTGTAGCGTAGAGGATTGCAGCCTGTATTAGCATATAGTCCTCTGTAAATTGGGCAATTTGTATAAAGCAAATGAACTTAGGCAGCAAATGCTCAAAAGTGGATTTTTTTTATTTAAACTGTTTATCCTTGAACTTTTATTGCAGGACCATATAGAACACTACTTTTAGATAGACATAGATAGACACTATTTTTATTCATCTTAGACTTCTTTACTATTGATTCCGTGTGACTTGCTGGAAATGATAAATTACCATAATTTTCTAAAACACTATTTGTATTCATCTTATTTGTGGCTTGGTGTTTAAAACTTTCATCTTGTTTGCAAGCTGCATTTGATCCTCGAGGTTCACCGCCTTCTCTGAAAATATATGGTAATGGTTGTGATAAAACCAATGGCTCAACATCTTAATATAGTGTTTTCTATTATGCTATCATTAAGTAGTATTTTTTCACCGCCTTCTCAGAAACTTAAGTAGTATTTTTTTTATCAAACTAGGTGCCCTTGACAATTGGAAGGGTTGGTTATCAAACTAGGTGCCCTGAAAGTAGTATTTTTTTTATCATTAATTGTCTTTTAGGCTGCTTCTCAGGTTATACAGTGGCTGGTTCTATGTAGTGTCTTTTAGGCTGCTTCTCAGGTTATACAGAGGCTGGAACTGTCCACCCTCTATGTAGTGTCTTTTAGGCTGGTTCTAAATTACATCAAAGCAGCATATGGCTAATGATTATGCAAAATGGCTTTCAATAGGTTATACAGAGGTGATACTTATCTTCGACTTATTGATGATCCAACACTCATAAGAATCCGTTAGGGATCTTCTTAGTAAATATGCATGCATTATTGTTTGTATTTACTGATAAGTGATCCAACACTCCTTTTTTTCTCTTCCAAAAATAATAAAAATAAGAAGAAAAAAACTCGCTATACTGTTTCACAAACTCACTTTGTAACTTTCAATTACTAACTAAATGATCTCCATGTGTTTATTTAGTTGCAGCAACAACAGTGGAAGTGATTAAGGAATATTGGAGTGTGGCGCAAGATCAAGGATATAAACTCTAAATTCTACGAGGATGAGGACTAGATAATGTATCATTCTGATCATCAGTGTATATTATATGCTTTCTTTCCCTACTTGTGACTGTTGTATTGGAATCTTAGGTTGGGATGAATTTTGCGAATGATTGGTCAGAATCATCAATTATACAGACGGTACTCTGTCTTATTGGCATCTTAATTCAATTATGCTGAGTCTGGGCTTGGTTATTGTGATGTTGTTGAGGGTTTTGGTGATGAAGCTCCTCTCGGGGAGCTTATTATTGTAACTTTATGATTACTCTTGTTTTAATCATTTTCTAGATTGAAATTTGAAACATTTAATTAGTTAGTTAATGAATTAATGAATGATATTATTATGCGATGCAGATTCATTATACTGCGAGATTCGACGATGGAATTGTATTTGATAGTAGTTATAAACGTGGTAGACCGCTCACTATGCGCATTGAGGTTGGCAAGGTAGATAAGTTTTTTTTTTTTTAATTACATTCACTTTCAACTAAAACCATTCATTTACCTTTCGATCATGACTGCAGCAGTACATATTGCTCGAACAGTTGTTGGAATTATAAGTTGGTCGAGTTTCTTTCAACACTACTACTAATTTATTTGTAAGCATATATGTCTATATAATTCTTTTTTGTTGCTTTTTTCATTCTTATAAAAGGAAAAATAAAGATGGATCAAACATGAGTTCATGTGATATATCCTTATGCATTGTTTATGTATACAAGAATATATTTTAACTGAATTTGTGTGATCTTGCAGAAAACAGTACACGCGGCTAGAAAACAGGCGACACGGGTTTGAGCTTGGCGTTAACAAAATCTCCCTTCTTAGTGTTGCAGTTAGGCTTCCGGTTCGTTTTATCCCTCTATTTGTGTATGGCTGCGCATGGACGTGTCTAAATATATTATCTTTGCACATCAAAATTAACTGATTTTTTAGAAACATCAATGGTAGTTTATGTCATGACTATGTCTATGTTATTGTTATGTTTTGCTATATTGATCCATTCTTCTTAATATAGTAATCTTCAATTAATTATCATTCTTATATGCAGGAACTTATAATGTGAAAAAATGTGGAACTAACTATTGTGAGGCTTCTCAACGATGATATGAAATATACTATATGTAGCCTGTTTAATAGTTTTGTTCAATGCCGATAAGAAAATCGGACGAACTAATCGCCGGCTAATAATTTCAGGTATCATGTTCCTTAATCCTGGATGAAACCAATAGGGAATTTGCCTAATATATCATTTAAGAAACTTGAACCTCTGCTCTTGACTTGATGAAAATCATGCTGTTATTTTGGGACACTAGTAATAGTTTTCTGTATTGATGATGATAGGTTTGAACCTTACTTGCAGAATGCGGTTTGTTGTGAACCTAACAAGGACATCAATGTTGCATTCTATAATATTCCAATTGTCAAGAGGTATATGCATTTCCTTTCAATTTTTGTTCCCATTTTGTTAATCTTAGTTTAATTTACTTTTAATTAAAAATGGAGGGTTTGTTTGTTTGAATAAAGAAGCAATAGTTTGGTTGGTTACAGTATATTATTGCTCTTCCAATTGATTATTCATAAAGAAAAAATTACCATGTCTGCCATTTGGTTTTTTATTCTTCATGAAAGAAACTAGCAGTTTAATGTATCCAGAGATATTATGTAGATTAATATGTATCCAATTGATTATTTTTATGACTTGTGACAGATGATTGTGGTCGATGTTTATGTCGGGGAAAGTAAGATTAATCCTCCTCAACAGTCGGAGAGCTCTCCTAAGCGCTCTCTACTCATTGAAGGTGTTGCACAGAACACTAATGGCAGTGTTTATGTCCCTGAGGTATACTTGAATTTATTTTTACTTTTCACAAGTTGTCTTCCCTACCAAGAAATATTCTTCTCAGCAGAAAGTTAGCTGGTTCAATTGCTTATTTTGCATATTATTGCCCTGTATAGGGTGCTAATGATGTGGAGGTTACCGGGTCACCAACAGAAAAGGAAATTTTACATCGGGAATTAAGGTCTGTTTTGGAAAATCAGTTTCTTCAATACATTGGATGATCATTGGATTCAATTGAATGATTTAGTTTTAGCTTAATTAAGTTTGTTCAATGCATTGAGTAATGGTTACTTTCAAGTTGTGTTTTCATGTTATTCATCAAGTAGATTTACATGATGAGAAAATAATATTAATAGATTTTTAAAATTGATTGATTTAAACCTACGCTTAATCATATATATAGACAATTAAGAAACCTTTAAAATGTATTTTATGTAAATAGTACTTACAAAGGCTTTTTATAATTATAAAAAAAAAAATTATAAAATTTTATTGCATATGGCTTCGAAATTGCTATGAATATGTAGCTAGAGATTTATTGTGGCAATATCCTAGCGATTTAGTTGGGAAACATAAACTTCTGAACATTATTTAACTAGGTATTAGTTGGGAACTAGCTAGGACATTCTTTATATTAGTTGCAAATTAGCTAGGAAATTTTTTGATAGATGATTTGCCACCCAATCCATGCTAGGGCCTATACGACAGCTAAATCACAACAAATCCGTAGCAAACTCAGTTTTACTAGAGATTAGCTACGAATTAGCTACAAAAGACGTCGTAGCAAATCCTATATTTTCTTGTAGTGTTTGAGCAACATAGAGGGAGAAGATCACAATCATCTTTTTTTTTTAAATGACAAAACAAATACAATTAAAAGTGACATATTTGTTTATTTTGCACTCTCTTGTGTATAAATTGCAGCTTCAAGGAAAAATAGTTGCCCCTCCTAAAATAGCATGGAAAGATATGTCAGATTGGATTACTATCGAACATATAAATGGTCTTACGATCGATGGCACAAGCACAGGAGGACTCAACGGCTATGGTTCTACTTGGTGGATATGCGAAAGTTGCTCTCGACCTACGGTATGATTATTCTACACTTTGTGCTAATTATTTTGTTATATATACATATATAGTTAGGGTATGTTGACACCCAATATCAATTTTAATTTCATACTATTTTATTTTTAATAATTTTGTCCTGAATAGAAATTTATAAATCTAAATTTTTAATCCTAAATAATCGAGTCCTCAGTGTTAACATTTCTTGTTAATTGACTGTATAGGCCTTGCGTTTCCATTCCTGCAACGATCTTAGTGTTAACAATTTGAGGATCAGTAATAGTCCAGCAGCTCATATATCAATAAATGGTTGCAACGGTGCAACATTCTCTAATGTAGTAGTTAATTCTCCTGCTACTAGTCCCAATACCGACGGATTTGACATTTCTTCATCTAAGAATATCTTGATAGAAGATTCAACCATTCATGCAGGTAATCAAAGTTTAGTTATTTTTATCTTATGGAATTTTAATTTTAGTATTTTAAAAATGAGTTACATATACACACTATAAATTTAAAGTGTGTTTAATTGGTTTGTTTTTCAAGGCTCCTAGGCTAATAATTTTGCTTCTGATTTTTACTAAATGATATCAACATGAAGGGATAAAAAGAGCACGGAGTCTTAATTAATGAAATAATATTGTCTACAAGAGAAGGGGTTTTGATGGTTTGAGAATGTAAATTTATATTAAATTGTTATCATGGAGTTGATTAAAGCTCAGGAAGGTTTTGTGTTATAGATTTTTGATTGGTGTTCTAAACATATAATGTGCAATGATCAATATATATACATTTCCTTAAAAAATGATTAGCATAATTATTAAAATAGAATTTTATAGCAATGATCAATATATATGTGCAATTTTCAAATGAGTTGACTTCGTATAAATAGGTGATGATTGTATTGCCGTTAATGGTGGATCCTCTTACATCAATGTTACTCGTGTTGCTTGTGGACCAGGCCATGGGATAAGGTTAGAGTACGGATTTTCATATTATATATTATTATTAATTATTTTGATATTTGAGAAATCTCATAAAATTATTTGGATTAACCAGTATTGGCAGCCTTGGTAAAGGACGTTCTCATGAGAGAGTCGAAGAGGTTCATGTAAAGGATTGTAGCTTCACCGATACTACAAATGGAGCACGAATCAAAACATTTCCGGTGAATAACTAATATTTTTCCACTTCCTCAAGTCAAATCATATTATAGTGTATATTTGGCATTGGTAATATAAATAATTTTCTATTACATACATTAACACATCGACTCATAGTTTTGAATCAGTAAAAGAGGAGCAGATGGTAAATTATCTATAACACCTTAAGTAAATTAAAATAAAAGGATTACAAAATATTAGCTAGGGTGAGATAGGCAACAAGAGAACAAATACGTACCACAACTCATGCTAGTATTTTACTGACCATCAAATATACATTGATAAATTAGAGTTAGAAAATTGTACAGAATAATTCTTATACCTAGTTATTTTTCATTTTGGTTTTTTAATTTTCCATTTTAATTTGGTTTTTTAATTTTAAAAATAAGAAAATAATAAATGTTTTTCTAGTTTCAAATAAATAGTGGTTAGAAGTAGATTGTAACCCTTAGGCCACAAACTAACTTTTATGCATGATTTAATTAAACCCAAGTTTAAATAGTTTTTTTCCTGTCAAAAAGTATACTTCTAGAAATATGCAGTTTCATCTTATTGAACTCTAGTGGTGAAAATAAATTATTATTTTAATTTGACATTTAAAGTTAGATGTATGGATAAAATATTGAAGAAATATTATTTTGCAGGGTGGATCAGGTTATGCAAGGAAGATTACTTTTGAGCAAATCCATCTTACAAACGTTAAGAATGCAATAATTATAGACCAACACTATGACGTTAGCCCTTTAGCGGTAACATTTGACTCTCTCTCCTATATATATATGGCGTTCGCTAATTTAGACCCACTTAAAAACACGAAGGTCTAAATTAGCAAAGTGCCCCTCCTTTTTATTTTGGACAAAAAATACCATTCTTCCACTATTTCAAATAAGTTCAAACTAAAGTGCAATTTTGGAGTTTTATAAAAAAAAACAGCAAAATATGTTTTATCCTTCCTTATATATATAAATGTGTGTAAATTAGTAAATGGGTACTCAATATTTAATAAAATTAGCAAATGGGTATATATATATGGTAAATTCTAATATGGACCACTTCATCAAGTGGTCCATGGTGGACCAGTCACGATTAACACTATAACGAATACGAATTTTACAAAATCCACCTTTTGGATTGAAAGTTTATATCATATAGATTACCCATAGAAAAATTTAGAAAAATTGAAAATCATTTGATATGTTATTGAGACATATCAAGATTAACGGTTGTTAAATAACATAAATCTTTATGGGTCTCAATAACATATCAAATGATTTTCAATAAATTTTAAAAAATTCATGGATGATCTATACGATATAAATTTTCAATCCAACAGTGAATTTTGTAAAATTCATGTTCGGTAGATCACTTGTCCACGGTGGACCACTTGTGAAGGTGGTCCACCGTAGCATTAGCCATATATATATATCATTTCAACTATGCTTTTCCTATATTATGTAATAAATAATCATAAGTAATCATGTTTTGAATTTTGTGGTAATTATTAGGTATCAGCTGTGCAAGTGAGGGATGTGACATTTCAAGGATTTAATGGAACTGGTGCTGGTGACTTAGCTATTAATCTGGACTGCGTGAATTGTTTCAACATTGCATTGAATCAAATTTCTATTGTTCCTTCTCAACCTAAATTTGGGCTTGAAACTATTTGCAAAAATTTCCATGGAACAATTGTCTCCACTGTTCCAAAACCCTCTTGCAAATAAAATAGTTGTATCGATTATTGGCTTCCAAATGTGAAGTTATCTCATGATTTTGTTTATTTACAAAGTTTCAATATAAGAGTTATAAGAGTTATTGTTATTCATATTCTAACTTGGTATTTTGATGCAAATTTCCAAACTCAAAATATAAAATGTGTCCAACCTTAATCGAATAATTATTGCACCATGATATTCATCAAAATATGAAATAAATTATTTCTCATTTGATAAGTGAAAAGTGTAATAATTTATTTGGCTTGAGTTGTGGTAATGTTTTAGTTTGAATTATCTATTTGACACTCTAAACCCCAAAATAGAATAATCTAATATTCATATTTAATTTAATATAATTTCTATAGGAAATGAAAAGTGATATTTCAAAAACTTTTCTCAATCAAAGAATTTAAAAGATATTCCAAATATGTTCATGATTTGCCAATATGTATTAAGTATTTGTTTGAGAGAAATTCTTGTGAGTCCACACCTAACCATTAATGATTAGGCACAATCAATCACATAATTACAAATCATTAATATATTAAAAAAGTATAAATAATTAATAGAGGAGTAATTAAAACAAAATCTCTATAAATAAGGAAAGATAAAAAAAAAAATATTAAAAACATGAGTTATCAATAAAAGAAACAAAACAAGTTTTAATAAGTAGTAGTATTATTCTACCGGAAAAAAAAAAGTAGTATTATTCTTTTTTTCAATTGCTCCTATTAGAATAAAATAACAAGATTATTTTTGGGACATTAGAATAAAATTTTAAAAAATGTGTTACTATTGTCGTAAAAAAAAAAAAATCAAGTGCACTTCATTATCGGTTAAGTATAATGTTATATCATATTTTAATATTAACGGTTAACTTATATTTACACAATTCATATTTTAAAGAATTTTGTGTATGCGATAGTGGTGCCCAATAATTGGGTACTAAAGAATTTACGTTATTTTTATTCATTATTATTTATCTATTTTTTAAAACTTTGGGAGTTTAAAAAATATTATGAATTTCTATGATAAAAAAATAGTGGATAATTGATAAACAAACTTCTATCGTATAAATTATACGGTATAATTTTATAGTTGATGTGCTAGCTAATTGAATTTGTATTATTTAGTAAAATTAACGGTTGAATTAGCTTATTAATATAAAGTGACATAAAAATATTTAATTAATATTTAATTATTTTTAAGTTAGATGACAAAAATAAAATGAAAAGAATAAAATATAAACTATAAATTAATGGAATTAGCTAGCTTATTAATATAAAATACAATGTTCCAATTAGTAACAAAAAAAAGTACCTAAAAAATAGTCAAAAAATAATATATAAAAATAATTGGAACAAAAAAATAAATAAAAAAATCCGCTACAACTGGCCCCGAAACCAGATTAAACGGTCTAGTCGGACGGATAACGGTGGTGAAGATAAAAAGAAAAAGAAATAAAAAGAAAAAAAGGAGAGCTTAATATGAAAAAAAAAAAACAATATGAGCATGTGGAAATAAATTATAAAGTGTAGGTATTCGGGGAATCCTCCTTAATAGACGAAATATTCCTATTATGTCAATGCCAATTGAATCAATGTGAATTCGAACGTTTTTTTTTCTTTCTTTCCTTATTTATAGAGATTTGGTATTTTTAATTTTTTTGTTAAAGAGATTTGGTTTTATTAATTACTTCTAATTTTTTAATATATTAATGATGTGTAATTATATGATTGGTTGTGCCTAATCATTAATAGTTAGGTGTGGACTCACACAAGAATTTCTCTTTGTTTGAAATGATAAATAAGCAATCAAAGAATTTAAATGATATTCCACGCCGTATCAATTGCCAAGTAGACCAATTTTTTTTCCTTATTAAGCATTTGTTGTAAACCAAGTAATTGAACTAGTGGTTAATGAACTCCCCTTATAACGAATTTGGGATAATCTAAGTTCAATTTATCGTAAAAAACCAACTAAACTTAAATATTGGTTTGAAATGATAAATAAGCAATTTCTATGAAATTCTATGCATTTCGACCTAAATTCCCTTGTTTTTATAGGTAATCTATGAGTTAGAAAGACTTTTTATATACAATGTTGTCAATGAGGATCGAACTTAGGATCTCATGCATGATACCCAAGTCCCTCACCACTAGACCAAACCTAGTGGCTTGTGAGTTAGAAGGACTTGGAAAAAAACAAGAAAATCCGACCAAAGGATAAACTCGGCCAAATGGGAGCAAGCTTGCCTTGTTTCCTGGCATGAAGCCTCACCAGAGCGAACCAAGCCATAATGTAATATCCCTACTCAACGGGGCTTCGCTCAATTTAGTATATGTTCGGTCTTTTGACCGCTCAATTTATCTCGTCCAAAAACATATTTAAAATCAAAGACAGTTTCCAAATCCCTTATTACTTAAGAGATGACATGCAACTTCAAAACCTATAGTTAAACTGAAATCATATCACACATTTAGAGACTTGGATTTAACGCAGTAATTGCTATTAGCTGTCCGATCAAAAATAAATGGCCAAGATTAAATACTAGGTTCGACTGAACCGCTCAATCTAAACTCTACAGTAGAGACCAATTACCATGTGAAACTGCACGAAAAAACTAGCTACAAAAACAAATCTTGATCCCAAATTTAGTGATCAAGATAACTATTTACTTTTAAAATGACAAAAAATAATGCACCTATTATGCAGTAGTGCAGTTAATTAATAATTGTAAATCCATGAAAATAAACAATTTATCAGCATATAAATCAATAAAATCAATATAAAATTATCAATTACAATTATCCCCCATCCATTCCTATCTAATCTTACAAAGGACTGACCACACACAAGGTGGGGATTAGTATGCACAAATTGTAAGATTTGTGCATGGGTGCACAAATTTTGAAGTTCAATTCTTAGTCATTGATATAATGAATATAATAATCAACGGTTACCATTAAAGATTGAAAAATTGTTGGTGACTTATTGTACGAAAGTGTTCTAAATTTTTTTTATTCTTTTTATATTATTTTTTTGTTTGTTTGAAAACGTTTTTGGTGGGTTACAATTTACAAATAATGGGGTTAGCATGGTAAACCCCAGCCCATTCTATTGATTACGTTTACGTATTCTCATTCTACGGATTGTGCACAATTTATTTATTTTTGTTACAAAAAAAAAATTAATTTATGAATTTTTTTTGTAAATAGTCACTACAAGAAAATACAGGATTTGCTACGAATGCTTTTCTAGCTAATTCGTAGCTAATCTCTAGTAAAACTGAGTTTGCTAAGGATTTGTTGTGAATTAGCTGTCGTATAGGCCGTAGCATGGATTGAGCGGCAAATCATCTATCAAAAAATTTCCTAGCTAATTTGCAACTAATATAATGAAAATCCTAGCTAGTTCTCAACTAATACCTAGTTAAATGATGTTCAAAAGTTTATGATTCCCAACTAAATTGCTAGGATATTGCCACAATAAATCTCTAGCTACATATTCCTAGTAATTTGGCAGCCATATCATCCCATGCTTTTAATTTTATTTTTTTTTTTTTATAATTTTTTTTTTTATAATTTTTTTAAGCAATTTTTTTTTTATAATTATAAAAAGCTTTTCTAAGAACTATATATTTACATAAAACACACTGAACAAAAAATCAATTCAATTGAACTATATTAAATCATTCAATTGGATGCAATGATCATCCAACAAAAAATCAATTCAATTGAACAATACTCATTAATACTAATTAATTTGTTTTTTTTATTTAATCATTCAATTGGATCCAATGATCATCCAACAAAAAATCAAAATACTAAATTTGACTTAAAACAAGTAAAATTCCTATAAGTGTCTCCAAACTAGAATTTTGCACAACTTTCTCCAAACTCCCTTTCATTGCTCATCATCTTCAAATCAACCATAGCTACTTGTTGTGTTGTGGATCTCTATCTCCCTTTTCACTTGGCCTACAACACATATATAATAAAACAAAACTGATGACAATTAATCCTCAAATTCCTCAATCTATTAGAGGTAATCCTATGTGAAATTTATAGTTCTATATGTGATATTTCATATCAGTCTCTCTCTCACACTGCTGATATATTTACCAATCCAAATACCTTGCCTATAGACAATCTAAAGGATAATTATCACAACATAAAAAATAACAGCATTTTCTTATATTTATGCATATGCAGGATTTGGCTCTTAATTAGTTAGAATCATCAAACCAATAAATAAATCAACAACTAATAAATAAACAACCACCAACCCACATACAACCCAAAGAGAATAAGCAACTAATTCAAGTTCTTATACATGTCCTAAAACAAGATATCTGAAGCCTGCGAAACTCAGAAGCCTAGTGTCAACATAGGTGATTTTTATCAACAACAATTGTATTTAATACTTGTGTTTGTCATCATCAAAAAGGGGGAGATTGTTGGAACAAAATATGTGTTAATACACACCCTTAAGTTTTGATGATAACAAAGTATTAAATGGACAATTGATGGTACTGATGTTTAAATTAAGTGCAGGAGAATTCAACGTTAAATCAAGAGCACACTTAATTTAGACTCTGATGAAACCTATGGAAGTCTGAATAATTACACTCTGAAAGAGTTCAGAAGCTACAACGTGGTCAGGAGCTAAACAAAGTTCAGTAGCTCAAAGAGGATCAGAACGTCTGAAGGAGTTCAGAAGCTCAGAGAAGTTCAGAAGCTCAAGGATGTTCAGATGCCTACAAGAGTTCAGATGTTATCTGCTAGTCATGAGTCATTCAGAGGATGAAGACGTTCAGAAGCTGAATTGCGAAGGACTATCAGAGGCCAACCATTCAAAGACCAATCAGACTCCAAGTTATCAAAGGTTCATCAGAAGCAAAGGAATTCCCCAAATCATCAGAAGGGCTATATCAACTACAACTTATCAAGCCTGATGATTTGTTCTAAGGTCAACTAATTGCAACGGTCACAAATGGTGTGATCTCTCTCTCTAGGAGCTAGTTGTACCTTATAACTGTACTATTGGACAAACAGTAAAGGTGAAGCCTCTCTGCAAAGGAAGACGTGACTTTACTCAACGGATCTTCAAAGACTACAGCTGTCCATTTTACAACGGGAATTTCTCCAACGTCTCAATGTCTTTCTCAACTCATATAAATAAGCCAAAGAAAGAATTGATGACTAGCGATCTTCATTAGAAAACATCTCTCAGAAGAAAGTGAGAATCTGCATTGTAATAGAAAATATCTCTCAAATGAAGTGAGCATAGAAACTAGCTTAAGCCTCTGAAGTTATTATGTTTGTAATAAGTTTAAGCTTATAAGTTAGTAGTAAGTCTTCTGCTTAGTGTAGAAGCAACAAAGTCTTCTGCTTAGTGTAGAAGCTCTTCTGCCTAGTGTAGAAGTAAGAAAGTCTTCTGCTTAGTGTAGAAGCATATAAGTCTCAATCTTAGTGATTAGAGCAACGAAGTCTTCTGCTGAGTGTAGGAGCAAGGAAGTCTTTCTGTCTTGTGTGACTTAGAGCAGGAAGTCTTAAGCTTGTGTGCTTGAGCAAGGAAGTCTTTGATCTTGTGTGATCAGAGCAAGGAAGTCTTTGATCTTGTGTGATCAGAGCAATGAAGTCTCTGATCTTGTGTGATCAGAGCAAGGAAGTCTCTCTGTCTTGTGTGACTAAGAGCAGAAAGTCTTGATCTTGTGTGCTTGAGCATCTATTGTAATCTTTGTGATTATAGTGAACTCTCTTGGAAACAAGGGGACTGGAGTACTCTCAATTTGTGAGGGGAACCAGTATAAATTGTTGTGTGTTCTTCTCTCTCTCACTCTCTCATTTACTCCTTCATCATTCATAACGCCATAAGTTAATTGTGTGAACAATCCGCTGTGCTTTAAAGACTCTGAAAAGGTTTAAATATCTTGGAAAGTTTTTAAATATCCAAAACACAATTCAACCCCCCTTCTTGTGTTTTCTCCACGCACCTTCAATTGGTATCAGAGCTCCGGTTCTATTGGTAAATCACTTAACCGTGAGACAGTCAAGATCCAAAGGAGAAAACCACCATGGCTCGAAACATGGATGATTGGAAGCAGAAGTTATATCAACAAGTTGCTGATCTTGTCAAAGAAATTGAAGATGGACTGAACTTAAATGAAGATCTGAGCAACATTCAAAATCCTTCCACATCAGGGGTTAATCAAACTTCTAGTATTGAATCTACAACTACTACTCTTTGCCTCATTAGTGATGATAATGAAAGCATTCAGTGGGCAACAGTAAATGGTCTGCTAGATCAATATGAGGAGTTTAGGATGAAGGAAAATGAGAGTATTGAAGAAATGAACTCAAGGTTTCAAGCCATCACAAGCAAGCTTGAAGACCACAACAACAAACTCAGCAACAAAGAGCTTGTAAGCAAGTTGCTGAGAAGTTTGCCTCTGAATTGGAATGAAATTCCAAATACTATAGAGGAAACTAAAGACATCAATTCAATGAGTCCTGAATCATTGATTGGTTTACTCAGAGTCCATGAATTGGCTCTGAAGAATATGAAAGAGTTGAACGGTGAAGAAGCAGAAGCAACAAGGAAAGGAAAGCAAGCATTGGAGCATGAAGATCTTGTTGAAGAACCTGATGAAGAGTATCTTGAAAGGTTTTCAAGAAAAATTCAAAGATGGTACAACTTCAAGAAGAATGGAGGAAGTCTGGCTAAAGGAATGACAACATGGGATGTACTAGACAACTTCTCTGAAGATGAGTCTGAAAGAGCACCAGGAGCTGAAGGATCAAGTTCTGAAGATGGCTCAGACTCTGAAGACTCAAGTTCTGATGAAAAGTCAGAACCTGAGAGCATAGACAGCATCCAGAGAACAGTGAATCAGGTATATTCTTGTCTTTCTAAAGCAAAATTGATCAAGCATCTTAAGAAGACTTTACTTAAACTCTCTAATAGTCAGCAGAAGTATAAAAAGCTTAAAGCAGACTATGAGAATTTAAGTAAGCAAGCAAATCACTCTGAATGTCTTGTACAAAAAGATTTTATCAAAACAAAAGACCTTGAGAATGATTATGCTATATGTTACAAACCCCTTGAGCACTCTCTGGTTCTCAAAGAGTATTGTAACATCAATGCTGATCAAAATAAAATTGTTTCCATGCTTTGCAACCTTAAGACCAACAATACTAATGGGATTGGATACTCTAGTGATAAAACACTAGAGGAACCAAGCTCATCAGTTATTGATGGAAGCTTCTCACTACCTAATCTTTACACTACATTTGTATCTGATAGCACTCAGATGAAACAAATGGAGGATGAAGATTTGGCAACTAATAGTCTATGACCCTCAAGCAAGTGGGTACCAAGAGACAAAATTGTTTACTTGATTGCAGGTGAAACTAAGTCTCTGAACCTTCCAATCACATGGATGCATGTGACTGTGAATGGAAGAAGAGCAATTGTGCATAGAAGGCACATCTTTGAAGAATCAGATGGAGAAGAAGATGAGATGGAGTACATAAGGAGCAGGAGGGAGCATGAAGATTTTGAAGCATGTGTTGAAGATGATAACAACTCAGTATTGTGGAGTGATTGTTCAGGCTATGACACTGACTACACCTAAAATCAAGAGCTTCAAAATCAGGTAAGTAACTCTCATCTCTTGAATGACAATTCAGAGGAATAACTTTCAAAGGTTGAAAATGTCTTCTTAAGACACAAAATGTTCAGAACTAAAAACCTTGAAAAATCCTGTCTGAACATTTATTTGTGTCCTGAAAGGTTTGTTTTCAGCCTCTGAAGTTCTTCAGGTTTCAGCATCTGAAGAAGCTCAGACTCTGAGAAACGTTTCAACCTCTGAAGGATAAGCCTCTGAATAGAAAATGAATTGGAAACGTTTAAGTATTTTATACTGAAACGTTTTGGCGCTAA
The DNA here is from genome assembly GCA_951799995.1 of Trifolium subterraneum. Lineage (NCBI taxonomy): Eukaryota > Viridiplantae > Streptophyta > Magnoliopsida > Fabales > Fabaceae > Trifolium > Trifolium subterraneum. The sequence continues at coordinate 45,031,543 of OX637465.1, read as the reverse complement.
ACAGACAACACGTACACACATTCTGATTGGTTTAAAGCAGTTAATGATTAGTTCTTTTCTTTTTGATTTATTTTCTATTTGTGACTTAATTTGTCTTTAATCAAAATCACTAAATCACTTGCACACACTGCATCTCCACAACCTACACTTTCGATTGTCTCAAACTTAAGAAAAACCCTCTTTCTTCAAAAATTCAGCAAAACCCTAACTGTAGAAATGATAGCATCCACATCGTCTTCAGATTCTCTATTTGTGTTTCCAAAGAACTTTCCTATCAATACTATTACTTGCGAAGAATTGTTCTCCACAGATTTGTCTCTAGAGATGGAGGGAAAATCTCTAAATCTGGTTATGGAACAACCAGTGGACTTTGACAGCTTGGAGAAGAATCAATTTGGTGTCTTAAAGTACTTCATTGAACGTGATGGGAGCTTTAAATACATGGAGTTGCTAAATGGCCCCATCTATCCATCACTAGTAAAGGATTTCTGGATCAGAAGTAAGGTGAAGACGGTTGAAGACTACAACAGGGAGCTGGATGAAAAGAAGAAGGAGAAGTTAGAGAATAAGGACAAGACTCCTCAAGAATTGGGAATGAGGATAGTTGAAGAAACTGAAGTGCATTATGTGGTTTGTGGATTTGAAGTAATTCTTACTGCTTCAAATCTGGCTAAGGTATTATCCATTCCAAATGAAGGTATTTACCATACCTTTAGCCAAAGTGAAGCAAAGAACTCAAAATTTCTAGTAAGCATGACCAAGCTGTGCTACACTAAAGGAAAGAGCTGTGAAAGCAATAAGGTGGGTGATCTGAAGCCTATTCAAAGAGTATTAGCCAGAATAGTTCTAGGATCAATATTTCCAAGAAGTGGAAGTACTGATCAACTTTCTTGGGATCATAGGCACTTTGTCTATTTTCTCACAAGAAAATTCAATTTGAACTGGGAAAAATACATCTTCAATCACCTCTGCAAGGCTATAAGCGCTACTCAGAAGCAGTCTAAGCCAAATGTTCATATCATCTATCCTAGGATCCTGAGTGAGATATTTTATCAGTGTGGAGTGATAGATGCAATTAAGGCTGCTGGTCATGACAATCTGATTAGGGAAATCAGAGCTTCTACAATCTCTGCTCACACTCTCTCTAACATGAACTTACTAGCAGGAAAAGAAATACAGCCCTCTGATCCATTTGAACCTCTACCTCACTCACAAGATTCAATGGTAAAGAGATTTGAGATTGACATACCTCCTGTCTCAAATGGTATTGTCAATCAATATATACAACTGCTAGAAAGTCAAGGTGAAGGGTTTGAGATTGAAGAAGAAGAGCTGAAGAAGAAAAGGAAGAGGCTAGTGAAGATAAAAGTAGAGAAGAATGAAGCTGAAAGGGTAGAGAGCAAAGGGAAATCAAGTCCAAAGCTGAGAGATCAACTGTGATAGCAGTAGATGATGAAGAAAGTGAGGATGATGATGAACCACTGTGTGTCAGAATGAAGAAACTCACCAAGGGGCCAAGAAAGAAAACTACTGAAGGCTCAATCAAGGACAACTCAGGAAATGCATCTATGTCTACACCTGCTATTGTCAACACTCAAGAAACTCAACCAACACCATCATCAACCCAACTAAAAATAAACAAAAATCCTGCTCAGAACCCACTCGCCCATTCACCCTCTAAGCAGACTCAGAACATCACTATCCAAACAAGTCCTGAAGACAATCTCACGTTAAAACAAATTGTGTCAGGACATGTTCATTCAGAACTTCCCACATCAAACATAATCCATACTGAACCACAGCTCGCATCTGAACCTATCCAACCACGACCTGAACAACAAAATACTGAGGAACTTGAACCTCATTCTGATGTTTCAAAACATACTGAACTTGTTGATTCAGAAGATATCCAACATTCCTCACCATTGAACTATGTTGATGATATGGTCCAAGAGCTTCATGTAGATGATTTTCATCTTAAAGCTTTTGATCAACAACAACAACAACCTCAAACATCACCTCAACACACCTCTTCACCCTCAAACTCTGAACCTCATCCAACCAACTCAACTAACCCTGAAATCTTGAGTGAATGCAATAGCTTGATTAGACAGATACATGTGAAGGTGAAAAACACGAGAAGGGGGGTTGAATTGTGTTTTTAAAAATGTTTCTTTTGTCTTAAGAAATCTATAAATGCAGCGGATATGATAAACTTAACTAAGCACAAAACACAAATAAAACAGTGAGAGAGAGAGAGAGAAATAACACACAAAATTTTTATACTGGTTCCTCTCACAAAACGAGAGTAGTCCAGTCCCCTTACACTTCCAAGGGATTTCACTATAATCACAAAGATTACACAACTAATGCTCAAGCACACAAGCAAGAGACTTCCTTGCTCTAAGTCACACAAGACAAAGAGACTTCCTTGCTTAAGCACACAAGCTTAAGACTTCCTTGCTCAAGTCACACAAGACTTAAGACTTCCTTGCTCAAGTCACACAAGACTTAAGACTTCCTGCTCTAAGTCACACAAGACAAAGAGACTTCACAAACTAACTTAATACAAGATTAAGTAGGACTGAAAGTTCTAAGCAAGACTCTCTAAACACTAAGCACAGAGTCTGTAATATCAAAAGATATTTAACTTAGAATATAACACTAGAAAGAATAACACAGTACAAAACTTTGAATATGATTTGAATCTTTCTAAGTTCAGATGATCTTCCAGTAGTCTTCTCTCTATGAGGATGTCTTCTATTTATACTCTAGGTATAAAGACGTTGAGAAGAGAACCGTTGGTTGTACACTCTCCTTTTTGTTGACAAGACGGTTGTACTCTTTGACAGGACCGTTGTACTATTGCATTGCTTATTAGCTGTCTTTCTTCAGAGAGAGTTCTTCAGGATCTGATGATACCGTTAGTTTGATCTTCTGAAGATGTACACACGCTTCAGACTGTGTTTCTTTCTTTTGGCCTCTGAGGACTTCTTCAGAGGCTCTGATGCTTTCAGCATCATCAGAGCCTTAACACTTCAGACCGTGTCCTTCAGATGCCCAAATGATGATCTATGAGGATGATATTTTTGCTTTGTTCCTGCACACTAGATCATTTATTAGTAATACCAATTGTCCCTTTAATACCTTGTTATCATCAAAACTTAGGGTGTTTTATCAATAAAACTCATTTTGTTCCAACAACATGGTCTTCCTGAGTTAAGACATTCTGACATATCATCATCTGAACTTGTTGCACAATGGGTGAGCTTGGCAGAGAATTTGGTAAAGAAGCTGCATAGTCTTCAAGAGGCTGATATTGAAGAACTGAGGAGGATTGAAAAGAGGAAGGATAAGGTGGTTGAAGAGGTCATTCAGAATAAAAAGGACGCAGAGAGGAATCACCCTGAATCCTTTACTGTAAGAAACAACAATCTGAATGAATCTGCTCAAAGAGATCCAAGGAACAACCAAGAGCATATGAGAAATCCAGTTTATGAGGCTGAACTTAAAAAAATCAGAACTGAGATGGGCAAGTATATGGGGATGTTAGAGAAAGACAATGGAAAACAAACAGAAATCTTGAATACATTAGCTTCTCTCTTTAACCAACCACAATAAAACCCTTAGGATTTCTTTGAACGCTTATGTGTTTATCTGCTGTTTAATGTTTTGATTAGGCACAGTATTAGGATCAACCTGTGTATATATTCTTTTGTTTTTATATACTCATCATGATTATCTGATTGGTTATTTGTCTATATTGACTCTGCTTAGCAATTTTATTTTATTTAATTCTAGAAATGACTTTATTTCTTAAAAATCTTGGACAATCAATACTTCAAACTCTTGAGCTCTTACCTGTAAAATTTGATTTTCAATAAGTACAATATGTGACATTCTTAAAAGATCAAATTACATAACAAGAGAAGAACTCTTAATAAGAAATCAAATTACATAACAGGTCAAAGTAATGAGTTTCATTTCATTAAGAACTTAAGTTGTGGACTACATATCAATTTCCTAACGACTACTTTCTTGAAGCCTCCAAGGGATGACCTTGGAGAAGGAACTGATATTCTTGAAGAAACCATGCATCAGTTTGGTTTCCTTCAGGAATGTCAGTTTGCCCTTCTTAGGCTATGAACTTCAGTTTGATTTTCTTCAGGAAGATATGTCTTCAGAACTTAAAACAGTCAGAGTCCAAAGATTTCTCTTCAGACTCTGAACTGAGTTCTTCTGTGACAGACACTGGCTTTGTTTCCATTGGTTTCTTCATATGTTTTCTCCTATCTTGACTATCTCTCGTTGAAACTACTCTCTTATTCTCTGAGCGTTTCATTTTTTCTCTCAAGAGATCTATCAATAACCTAAGATTATTCTGTGTGAGTAAAATGACTAGGTATCTCTCTCCTTTTATAAGCATAATTCAATGGCCGAGTATTAAATGTGTTCAACCACTCCTGATTTGACGGCATTGAAAGTTGAAATTTCTATTAATTTCTTATACTACCTTTTTGATAATGACAAAAGGGGGAGAAAGAATATTGGTAAATCAATTGTTGGAAGAAGCGAAATTACTTGGCTTTTTAGGGCCTTGTAGTGCTTCAGAGAGAGAACGTAGGAGAGTGGTCAAAATAGTAGCATGAGGTACATGCTTTGTTATGACAATCTGATCCTTGAGGATTTCAAAATATTGTACTAAAGAGCTCTGAACTGTTTTCAAATTTTTGTTCAGGCTCTGAGCTATTTTCTTTGAAAAGATTGTTTTTAAAGCTCTGAACTGTTTGAAAATATTTTGAACTCTGAAGCTGTTAATGATAACCATCAGAACCAAGTGTGTGTGTAGACGTCTCTAAGTGCCTCTGATCCTATTTTGTCATTCAATTTAAATATTGCTTCATCTTGCATCTGCATTAAGGGCTTAATTTCAAGGAGAATGCATTTATTAATTGAAATTTATTATTCACAGTTAGTTCTTGAGTAAGGGTGCAACTTTACTCAAAGATTATCACACTATGAAAAGAAGAAGCTTGCAAACCTTGTTCTTTATATATTGAAATATGAATAATTTAAGTCATATAATAAAGTAATTCTGAAACTGATTAAAATTAACACTACAAGAAACTTGACATATAGATACGGCGAAATGTTGTTGCTAAAGGTTCAAAATCCGTGGGTACAGGCCATAAAACCTATACCCACGGGCATTTTGTTCCGTCTACTTTATCTCGATGTACCCATGACAATTTGCCGTTGTTATAGCCTATAGCAACAACATTTTTTGGCGTTGGACTAGCCTAGGAGCTATACCCACGGACATTACAAACTATTGTAAATCGATTTACCCATGAATTTGTTCGTTGGTATATGTTTGAATTTTTTTTTGCATTTTTTGCATTTTTTTTTATAAATTGTACATTTTTTTTAAATAATAATAATAATTTGCCAATATGCATGTTTTCTACACACCAAGTCGACTGTAATTATAAAAGAGAATTTTCATTATATTGATTAAAAAAACTAATAAGTCTTACAAACTAACAGAGTACATTAAAACACCAAAACAGTGACACCTAGCTAAATCTTCCAAATTGAAATTGCACCAAATAACTTAAGAGAACTACTAGTTACTTCTAATCAAATTCATCCCAAAATTACAACTCTAAAAACATATATATGTATGACATCCCTACCAAACAATAAACTCCAACGGCTTACAGCCCACAACATAGTACATGACATTCCTACCAAGCAATAAACAACAACAGTTTACATTGTTTACTTCTAATCTCTCTCTTCAATCTTCGTCAGTGTATGGACTTTGAGAATCCGTTTGGTCGGGGGCACTAGAAGCATCTGTAACCTATAGAAAATAAAAGAGATCAAATTACAAAATCAAGTTAATTGATTTTTTCATAATATTCGAAATATAAACACGAAGAGTAAAATAAAATATATCTGTCTTGCAGCTCGTAAAATGTCATTCACATCTTCTCCAACAAATCATTAATGACAACACATTTGCCAACACCACATTTGTACTATCTTGATTTTTCATTCGTTTTATTTTCAAAGAGAAAGAAGCTTTCAATTTTTTGGGTTTGGGAATCTTGCCAATACGTCGTGCAACTTTTGACTAGCAACTGTGATAATGTTTTTTTACGGTCAATGAGACATCCAAATACTATCAATAATTTATATAATAAATAATATTAATTGATTTCTTCCGGGTCATTGATGCATCCAATAATCCATCTCTTATATTAGGAAATAATCAAATTCAATTCATATCAATATCACATCGAAGTCATCAATCAACTTTTACATTATGAGTAGAGTTCATAATGTTTTTTTACAGTCAATGAGGCATCCAAATACTATCAACAATTTATATAACAAATAATATTCATCGATTCTTTTTGGGTCATTGAGACATCGAATAATTCATCGCTTATATTATGAACGAATCAAATTCAATTCATATCAATATCACATCGAAGGCATCAAGCAACTTTTACATTATGAGTAAAGTGTTCATAATGTTTTTTTTACGGTCAATGAAGCATCCAAATACTAGCAACAATTTATATAACAAATAATATTATTTGATTCCTTTCGGGTCATCGAGGCATCTAATAATCCATCCCCATATATTATGAATGAATAAAATTCAATTCATATCGATATTGCATCGAAGGCATCAAGAAACTTCTACATTACGAGTAAAGAGTTCATAATGTTTTTTACGGTCAACGAGGCTTCCAAATACTTGCATCGAAGGCATCGAACAAAAAAAGTACACACATGACAGAGAAAAACCCCAACAAAACTGAAGAAGAAAAGTATGGAATAGAAACCTTACCCAAAATCAAACGTAGAACTTAGAGAGGGGAGTGTTGATCTTATCCTCTAAAACACCTTTCAATGAGAAATCAAAACCTAATCAAAATAAAAACCATTAGCCGTGGATAGAAATTGAAAGAAGAGAATTAAAGATAGGGATTCATGTGACAGTTCGAGAGAGAAACCGAGAGATTGATGAGTCGCATGTTATATCCTGCTTTTTTTGTTTGTTACGTATCTTGAGTGTTCCTTTCTCTCTTTTTATTTTTATTTTTATATAAAGTATTTTTGTTTTGTATAAAGTGAGTGTTGTTTTCTTTCTCCATAAGTTCCTTAATTTTTGGTTATATATATCTTGAAAATTAAAAATTAAAAAAGGATAAGTTTATACTTTTATAGTTTATGCGATTCATATTTTTTTTAATTGTGAGTATAGATTTGTTTCTACTTTTATGTATAGATTCAGTTTTTTTTTCTTCTATTTTTATGTATAGATTCATTATATTCTTTCTATATTTTATTTGTTTTTTATCTTATATTTTTTTCAATATTTTTTATTAATAAATTCAGTAATATATATATATATAATACTCTACTTCTTAAAAGCAATATATAATACTATACAATACAAGTAATAAGATTGATTTACCACAAAAGCTACTAAATTTGATATAGTAGTGAGGGATATGTATGAGGTCTTAGGTTAAATCCTCATTGCCAATATTGTAAACAAAAAAAAAGATTACCACCGAATTTATTAATAAAAAAATATTGAAAAAAAATATAAGATAAAAAACAAAAAAATACAGAAAGAATATAACGAATCTATACATAAAAGTAGGAACAAATCTATACCCACAATTAAAATAAAATAAAAATATGAATCGCATAAACTATAAAAGTATAAACTTATCCTTTTCTAATTTTTAATTTTTAATTTTTTTTAATGAAACATATCTATACCCACATTTAAATTTTTTTCCGTAGGTATAGGGCTGCTATACCTACTGCATATGCGGCTGTCACTAGAAACCTCCGTTGGTAAATGGCAATTTTCTTGTAGTGTAACTATGGATACAAAATAGGGGGAGCTTACAAACCTAACCCTATGGGTTATCAGACTTAGGGGGAGCTTGCGAAACTCAGAAGCCTAATGTCAACATAGCTGATTTTTATCAACAACAACTGTATTTAATACTTGTGTTTGTCATCATCAAAAAGGGGGAGATTGTTGGAACAAAATATGTGTTAATACACACTCTTAAGTTTTGATGATAACAAAGTATTAAATGGACAATTGATGGTACTAATGTTTAAATTAAGTGCAGGAGAATTCAACGTTAAATCAAGAGCACACTAAATTTAGACTCTGATGAAACCTATGGAAGTCTGAATAATTACACTCTGAAAGAGTTCAGAAGCTACAATGTGGTCAGGAGCTAAACAAAGTTCAGTAGCTCAAAGAGGATCAGAACGTCTGAAGGAGTTCAGAAGCTCAGAGAAGTTCAGAAGCTCAAGGATGTTCAGATGCCTACAAGAGTTCAGATGCTATCTGCTAGTCATGAGTCATTCAGAGGATGAAGACGTTCAGAAGCTGAATTGCGAAGGACTATCAGAGGCCAACCATTCAAAGACCAATCAGACTCCAAGTTATCAAAGGTTCATCAGAAGCAAATGAATTCCCCAAATCATCAGAAGGGCTACATCAACTACAACTTATCAAGCCTGATGATTTGTTCTAAGGTCAACTAATTGCAACGGTCACAAAGGATGTGATCTCTCTCTCTAGGAGCTAGTTGTACCTTATAACTGTACTATTGGACAAACAGTAAAGGTGAAGCCTTTCTGCAAAGGAAGACGTGGCTTTACTCAACGGATCTTCAAAGACTACAGCTGTCCATTTTACAACGGGAATTTCTCCAACGTCTCAATGTCTTTCTCAACTCATATAAATATGCCAAAGAAAGAATTGATGACTAGCGATCTTCATTAGAAAACATCTCTCAGAAGAAAGTGAGAATTTGCATTGTAATAGAAAATATCTCTCAAATGAAGTGAGCATAGAAACTAGCTTAAGCCTCTGAAGTTATTATGTTTGTAATAAGTTTAAGCTTATAAGTTAGTAGTAACAAATGAATGAGAGTGAGAATTCTGATGATCAGACTCCGATTGTAATAATTTTCTCACAAACGAACGAGTCTAATCATAAAAATTTCGATTCTCAATCATTTGTCAATCCGGTTATGCAGGGCCGACCATACCCTAAGGCTAATAAAGCTAGGGCTTTAGGCCTCTGATTTTTAGGACCATTTTGCCTTAAATTTAGGCCACATAGTGGTATATATATATTGTATAGTAAAGGCTGAACGTGCGTGGAGAAAACACAAGAAGGGGGGTTGAATTGTGTTTTGGATATTTAAAAACTTTCCAAGATGTTTAAATCTTTTCAGTCTTTAAAGCACAACGGATTATTCACACAATTAACTTATGGCGTTATAAATGATGAAGGAGTAAATGAGAGAGTGAGAGAGAGAAGAACACACAACAATTTATACTGGTTCCCCTCACAAATTGAGAGTACTCCAGTCCTCGTGTTTCCAAGAGAGTTCCACTATAATCACACAGATTACAATAGTTGCTCAAGCACACAAGCTCAAGACTTCCTGCTCTTAGTCACACAAGACATATAGAGACTTCCTTGCTTTGATCACACAAGATCAAAGACTTCCTTGCTCAAGCACACAAGCTTGAGACTTCCTGCTCTAAGTCACACAAGACAGAGAGACTTCCTTGCTCAAGCACTCAGGCTCAAGACTTCACTGCTCTAATCACTAAGACTGAGACTTACGTGCTTCTACACTAAGCAGAAGACTTTCTTGCTTCTACACTAAGCAGAAGACTTACTTGCTTCTACACTAAGCAGAAGACCTACTACTAACTTAAGAGCTTAAAACTTATTACAAACATAATAATCTTCAGAGGCTCTAAGCTAGTTTCTATGCTCACTTCATTTGAGAGATATTTTCTATTACAATGCAGATTCTCACTTTCTTCTGAGAGATGTTTTCTAATGAAGATCGCTAGTCATCAATTCTTTCTTTGGGATATTTATATGAGTTGAGAAAGACATTGAGACGTTGGAGAAATTCCCGTTGTAAAATGGACAGCTATAGTCTTTGAAGATCCATTGAGTAAAGCCACGTCTTCCTTTGCAGAGAGGCTTCACCTTTACTGTTTGTCCAATAGTACAGTTATAAGGTACAACTAGCTCCTAGAGAGAGAGATCACATCCTTTGTGACCGTTGCATTTTAGTTGACCTTAGAACAAGTCATCAGGCTTGATAATTTGTAGTTGATGTAGCCCTCTGATGACTGGGAATTCCCTTTGCTTCTGATGAACCTTTGATAACTTGGAGTCTGATTGGTCTTTGAATGTTTAGCCCCTGATAGTCTTTAGTAATTCAGATTCTGAACGCCTTCATCCTCTGAATGACTTATGACTATCAGACAGCCTCTGAACTCTTGTAGGCCTCTGAACATCCTTGAGCTTCTGAACTACTCTGAGTCCCTGAACAGCTTTCAGACGTTCTGATCTACTTTGAGCTTCTGAACTTTGTATAGTTTCTGACCACGTTGTAGCATCTAAACTCTTTCAGAGTCTTCAATATTCAGACTTCCATTGGTTTCATCAGAGTTTAAATTAAGTGTGCTCTTGATTAAAACGTTGAATTCTCCTGCACTTAATTTAAACATTAGTATCATCAATTGTCCATTTAATACTTTGTTATCATCAAAACTTAAGGGTGTGTATAAACACATATTTTGTTCCAACAATCTCCCCCTTTTTGATGATGACAAACACAAGTATTAAATACAATTGTTGTTGATAAAAATCAGCTATGTTGACATTAGGCTTCTGAGTTTTGCAAGCTCCCCCTAAGTCTGATAACCCATAGGGTTAGGTTTGTAAGCTCCCCCTATTTTGTATCCATAGTTAATTTTAATCAGTTTCATAAATACTTTATTATATGACTTAAATTATTCATATTTCACTATGTAAAGAACAAGGTTTGCAAGCTTCTTCAGTCCATAGTGTGATAATCTTTGAGTAAAGTTGCACCCTTACTCAAGAACTAACTATGAATAATAAACTTCAATTAATAAATGCATTCTCCTTGAAAATTAAGCCCTTAATGCAGATGCAAGATGAAGCAGTATTTAAATTGAAGCAATATTTAAATTGAATGACAAAATAGAATCAGAGGCGCTTAAAGACTTCTACATACACACTTGGTTCTGATGGTTATCATTAACAGCTTCAGAGTTCAAAAAAATTTCAAACAGTTCAGAGCTCTTTAGTACAATATTTTGAAATCCTCAAAGATCAGATTGTCATAACAAAGCATGTACCTCATGCTACTATTTTGACCACTCTCCTACGTTCTCTCTCTGAAGCACTACAAGACCCTAAAAAGCCAAGTAATTTCGCTTCTTCCAACAATTGATTTACCAATATTATTTCTCCCCCTTTTGACATTATCAAAAAGGTAATATAAGCAATTAATAGAAATTCAACTTTCAATGCCGTCAAATCAGAAGTGGTTGAACACATTTAATATTTGGCCATTGAATTTTGCTTATAAAAGGAGAGAGATACCTAGTCATTTTACTCACACAGAGTAATCTTAGGTTATTGATAGATCTCATGAGAGAAAAAATGAAACGCTCAGAGAAGAAGAAGGTAGTTTCACTGAGAGCCAGTCAAGATAGGAGAAAATATAAGAAGAAACCAATGGAAACAAAGCCAGTGTCTGTCACAGAAGAACTCAGTACAGAGTCTGAAGAGAAATCTTTGGACTCTGACTGTTTTAAGTTCTGAAGACATATATTCCTGAAGAAAATCAAACTTAAGTCCATAGCCTAAGAAGGGCAAACTGACATTCCTGAAGGAAACCAAACTTATGCATGGTTTCTTCAAGAATATCAGTCCCTTCTCCAAGGTCATCCCTTGGAGGCTTCCAGAAGTAGTCTTTAGGAGATAGATATGTAGTCAACAACTTTAGTTCTTAATGAGATAAAACTCATTACTTTGGCTTGTAATTTTGATTTCTTACAAATATTTCTTCTCTTGATATGTAATTTAAGCTTTTAAGACTATCACATATTGTACTTATTGAAAATCAAGTTTGACAGTTAATAGCTCAGTAGTTTGATGTAATGATTTTTCAAGAATTGATTTGTTAAAAAAAATTTCTAGAATAAAGTAATACTAAACAGAATCAATTAAGAACACATAATCAGTCAGATAATTAAGAAACAACTTAATATTTACACAAGTTGAACCTAATACTGTATCTAATCAAAACATTTAATCAGCAGATAAACACTTAAGCATTTATTGGTTTTCTGGTAATTTGTTAAAGAGAGAAGTTAATGTTTTTAAGATTTCTGTTTGTTTTCCATCGACTTTCTCCAACACCCTTTTAGACTTGCTCATCTCAGTTCTGATTTCTTTAAGTTCAGCCTCATACACTGGATTTCTCATACACTCTTGATCACTCCTTGAATCTCTTTGAGCAGATTCATCCAGATTGCTGTTTCTTTCAGTAAAGGAGTCAGGGTGATTCCTTTCTGCGTCCTTCTTATTCTGAATGATCTCTTCAACTACCTTATCCTTCCTCTTTTCACACCTCCTTAGTTCTTCAACATCAGCTCCTTGAAGACTATGTAGCTTCTTTACCAAATCCTCTGCCAAGCTTACCCATTTTGCAACAGATTCAGACGACGATGTGTCAGAAGATCTTAACTCAGGAAGACCATGTATCTGTCTAATCAAGCCATTGCATTCACTCAAGATTTCAGGGTTAGTTGAGTTGGTTGTATGAGGTTCAGAGTTTGAGGGTGAAGAAGTGTGTTGAGGTGATGATTGAGATTGTTGATGCTGTTGATCAAGAGCTTTTAAATGAAAATCATTTACATGAAGCTCTTGGACCATATCATCAATGTAGTTCGATGATGGTGACTGTTGGATGTCTTCAGAATGAGGTTCAATTTCCTCAGTACTTTGTTGTTCAGGTCGTGGTTGGATAGACTCAAATGTGAGCTGTGGTTCAGTGTAGGTTATTTTTGATGTGAGAAGATCTGAATGATCATGTCCTGACATAATTTGTTTTATCGTGAGATTGTCTTCAGGACATGTTTGGATAGAGATGTTTTGAGTCTGCTCAGAGGATGAATGGATGAGTGGGTTCTGAGCAGAATTTTTGTTTGCTTTTGATTGGGTTGATGATGGTGTTGATTGAGTTTCTTGAGTGTTGACAGTAGCAGGTGTAGACATTGATGCATTTCCTGAGCTGTCCTTGATTGAGCCTTCAGTAATTTTCTTTCTTGACTGCTCTGTGAGTTTCTTCATTCTGACACTTAATAGTTCATCATCATCCTCACTTTCATCACCTACTGCTATCACAGTTGACCTCTCAGCTTTGGACTTAATTTTCCCTTTGCTTTCTACCCTTTCAGCTTCATTCTTCTCCACTTTTATCTTTACTAGCCTCTTCCTTTTCTTCTTCAGCTCTTCATCTTCAATCTCAAACCCTTCACCTTGACTTTCTAGCAGTTGTATATATTGATTGACAATACCATTTGAGACAGAAGGTATGTCAATCTCAAATCTCTTCACCATTGAATCTTGTGAGTGAGGTAGAGGTTCAAATGGATCAGAGGATTGTATTTCTTTACCTGCTAGTAAGTTCATGTTAGAGAGAGTGTGAGCAGAGATTGTAGATGCTCTGATTTCCCTAATCAGATTGTCATGACCAGCAGTCTTAATCGCATCTATTACTCCACACTGATAAAATATCTCACTCAGGATCCTAGGATAGATGATATGAACATTTGGCTTAGACTGCTTCTGAGTAGCACTTATAGCCTTGCAGAGGTGATTGAAGATGTATTGTGCCCAGTTCAAATTGAATTTTCTTGTGAGAAAATAGACAAAGTGCCTATGATCCCAAGAAAGTTGATAAGCACTTCCACTCCTTGGAAATATTGATCCTAGGACAATTTTGGCTAATACTCTTTGAATAGGCTTCAGATCACCCACCTTATTGCTTTCACAACTCTTTCCTTTTGTGTAGCACAGCTTGGTCATGTTTACCAGAAATTCTGAGTTCTTTGCTTCACTTTGGCTAAAGGTACGATAAATACCTTCATTTGGAATGGATAATACCTTAGCCAGATTTGAAGCAGTAAGAATGACTTCGAATCTACAAACCACCGAATGTACTTCAGTTTCTTCAACTATCCTAATTCCCAATTCTTGAGGAGTCTTGTCTTTATTTTCTAACTTCTCCTTCTTCTTTTCATCCAGCTCCCTTTTGTAGTCTTCAACCGTCTTCACCTTACTTCTGATCCAAAAATCCTTTACTAGTGATGGATAGATGGGGCCATTTAGCAACTCCATGTATTTAAAGCTCCCATCACTTTCAATAAAGTACTTTAAGACACCAAAATGTTTCTTCTCCAAGCTGTCAAAATCCACTGGTTGTTCCATAACCAGATTTAGAGATTTTCCCTCCATCTTTAGAGACAAATCTGTGGAGAAAAATTCTTCGCAAGTAATAGTATTGATGGGAAAGTTCTTTGGAAACACAAATAGAGAATCTGAAGACGATGTGGATGCTGTCATTTCTACAGTTAGGGTTTTGCTAAAATTTTGAAGAAAAAGGGTTTTACTTTAAGTTTGAGACAATCGAAAGTGTAGGTTGTGAAGATGAAGTGTGTGCAATTGATTTAGTGATTTTGATTAAAGGCAGATTAAGTCATACAAATAAATTAAAAAGAAAAGAACTAATCATAAACTGTTTTAAACTAATCAGATCGTGTGTACGTGTTGTTTCTTTAGCGCCAAAACGTTTTAGTAAAAATACTGAAACTTTTCCAATTCATTTTGTATTCAGAGGCTTAATCATCAGAGGTTGAAACGATTCTCAGAGTCTGAGATTCTTCAGATGCTGAAACCTGAAGAACTTCAGAGGCTGAAGAAACAAGTCTTTCAGGACACAAAAAATATGTTCAAACAGGGTTTTTAGTACTGAATACTGTGTATCCTAAGAAGACATTTTTCAACCTTTGAGAGTTATTTCTCTGAATATGTTATTCAGGAGTTAAGCATACTTACCTTGCATTGAAGCTTTCTTGATTAGGTGTAGTCAGAGTCATAGCCAGAGCAGTCACTCCACCACACTGAGTTGTTATCATCTTCAAAACAAGCTTCCATATCTTCATACTCCTTTCTGCTCCTTATGTATTCTTCTTCATCTTCTTCTCCATCTGACTCTTCAAGAATGTGCCTTCTATGCACAATTGCTCTTCTTCCATTCACAGTCACATGCATCCATGTGATTGGAAGGTTCAGAGTCTTAGTTTCACCTGCAATCAAGTAAACAATTTTGTCTCTTGGTACCCACTTGCTTGAGGGTCCTAGACTGTTAGTTGCCAAATCTTCATCCTTCATTTGTTTCATCTGGGAACTATCAGATACAAATGTAGTGTAAAGATTTGGAAGTGAGAAGCTTCCATCAATAACTGATGAGCTTGGTTCCTCTAGTATTTCACTACTAGAGTATCCAATCCCACTAGTATTGTTGGTCTTAAGGTTGCAAAGCATGGAAACAATTTTATTTTGATCAGCATTAATCTTACAATACTCTTTGAGAGCTAGAGAGTGCTCAAGGGGTTTGTAACATATAGCAAAATCATTCTCAAGGCCTTTGGTTTTGATAAAATCTTTTTGTTCAAGACCTTCAGAGTGATTTGCTTGCTTACTTAAATTCTTATAGTCTGCTTTAAGCTTTTCAAACTTCTGTTGACTATTAGAGAGTTTAAGTAAGGTCTTTTTAAGATGCTTGATCAATTTAGCTTTGGAAAGACAAGAATATACCTGATTTATTGTTCTCTGGATGCTTTCTTTGCTCTCAGGTTCTGACTTTTCATCAGAGCCTGAGTCTTCAGAGTCTGAGCCATCTTCAGAACTTGATCCTTCAGCTCTTGGTGCTCTTTCGGACTCATCTTCAGAGAAGTTGTCCAGTACATCCCATGTTGTCATTCCTTTAGCTAATCTTCCTCCATTCTTCTTGAAGATGTACCATCTTTGAATTTTTCTTGAGAATTTTTCAAGATACTCTTCATCTGGTTCTTCAACAAGATCTTCATGCTCCAATGCTTGCTTTCCTTTCCTTGCTGCTTCTGCTTCTTCACGGTTCAACTCTTGCATTTCCTTCAGAGCCAATTCATGGACTCTGAGTAAATCAATCAATGATTCAGGACTCATTGAATTGATATCTTTAGTTTCCTCTATAGAATGTGGAATTTCATTCCAATCCAGAGGCAAACTCCTCAGCAACTTGCTTACAAGCTCTTTGTTGCTGAGTTTGTTGTTGTGCTCTTCAAGCTTGCTTGTAATAGCTTGAAACCTTATGTTCATTTTCTCAATGCTCTCATTTTCCTCCATCCTAAACTCCTCATATTGATCTAACAAGCCATTTATTGTTGCCCACTGAATTCTTTCATTATCATCACTAATGAGGCACATAGTAGTAGCTGTAGAACCAATATCAGAAGTTTGATTAGCCCCTGAAGTGGAAGGATTTTGATTGTTGCTCAGATCTTCATTTAAGCTCAGTTCATCTTCAAATTTCTTGCTAAGATCAGCAACTTGTTGATGTAGCTTCTGCTTCCACTTATCCATGTTTTGAGCCATGGAGGTTTTCTCCTTTGGATCTTGACTGTCTCACGGTTAAGTGATTTACTAACAGAACCGGAGCTCTGATACCAATTGAAGGTGCGTGGAGAAAACACAAGAAGGGGGGTTGAATTGTGTTTTGGATATTTAAAAACTTTCCAAGATGTTTAAATCTTTTCAGAGTCTTTAAAGCACAGCGGATTATTCACACAATTAACTTATGGCGTTATAAATGATGAAGGAGTAAATGAGAGAGTGAGAGAGAGAAGAACACACAACAATTTATACTGGTTCCCCTCACAAATTGACAGTACTCCAGTCCCCTTGTTTCCAAGAGAGTTCCACTATAATCACACGGATTACAATAGTTGCTCAAGCACACAAGCTCATGACTTCCTGCTCTTAGTCACACAAGACATATAGAGACTTCCTTGCTTTGATCACACAAGATCAAAGACTTCCTTGCTCAAGCACACAAGCTTGAGACTTCCTGCTCTAAGTCACACAAGACAGAGAGACTTCCTTGCTCTGATCACACAAGATCAGAGACTTCCATGCTCAAGCACTCAGGCTCAAGACTTCACTGCTCTAATCACTAAGACTGAGACTTACGTGCTTCTACACTAAGCAGAAGACTTTCTTACTTCTACACTAAGCAGAAGACTTACTTGCTTTTACACTAAGCAGAAGACCTACTACTAACTTAAGAGCTTAAAACTTATTACAAACATAATAATCTTCAGAGGCTCTAAGCTAGTTTCTATGCTCACTTCATTTGAGAGATATTATCTATTACAATTCAAATGCTCACTTTCTTGAGAGATTTTTCTAATGTTGAGCGCTAGTCTTCAATTCTTTCTTTGGCATATTTATATGAGTTGAGAAAGACATTGAGACGTTGGAGAAATTCCCGTTGCAACTTGGACAGCTGTAGACATGAAGATCCGTTTAGTAAAGCCACCTCTTCCTTTGCAGAGAAGCTTCACCTTTGCTGTCTGTCCAATGGTACAGTTATAAGGTACAACTAGCTCCTAGAGAGAGATCACATCCTTTGTGACCGTTGCATTTTAGTTGACCTTAGAACAAGTCATCAGGCTTGATAAGTTGTAGTTGATGTAGCCCTCTGATGAACCTTTAATAACTTGAAGTCTGATTGGTCTTTGAATGTTTAGCCTCTGATAGTCTTTAGTAATTCAGATTCTGAACGCCTTCATCCTCTGAATGACTTATGACTATCAGACAGCCTCTGAACTCTTGTAGGCCTCTGAACATCCTTGAGCTTCTGAACTACTCTGAGTCCCTAAACAACCTTCAGACGTTCTGATCTACTTTGAGCTTCTGAACTTTGTATAGCTTCTGACCACGTTGTAGCATCTGAACTCTTTCAGAGTCTTAAATATTCAGACTTCCATTGGTTTCATCAGAGTTTAAATTAAGTGTGCTCTTGATTAAACGTTGAATTCTCCTGCACTTAATTTAAACATTAGTACCATTAATTGTCCATTTAATACTTTGTTATCATCAAAACTTAAGAGTGTGTATAAACACATATTTTGTTCCAACAAAGGCCACAAAAATAACTCATTAATTCAATATAACCCAGCGGTTGTACTTTCGCAATGTATATACTCCTTAGTCACGATACCTGTGTTTTACCTTTTATAATGTATTTTGTCCTTTTAATGCAAATGAATATTTTTTACAAGTTTTGAACTCACCAAGGTTTTATCCCATTCTCACAAAAAAAAAAAAAAAAACTCTATCCCAAACACTACCAATAATATATTTTACAAATATATTATCACTTATTACAATTAAATAAATTAGTTAAATCTACCAACTGTATTTTTTGTATTGTTAAAAAAGTGTGCTTTTTAACATAAGCCAAAAATAAATTAAAAAAAATTATAGAAGCATGAGAGAACATAAACCAAAAATGAATTTATTTGTTAGCTTTTGAAAAATAACTTATACAAATACATAATTTTTTATATTAATTCATAAGTTCTCGCTAGTAAAAGCTTACTCCTCATAAGTTATAATTATTTCATAAAATACCTTAACAAAATTATAAATAATATAGATAACGGTTTATTTATTTGTATAAGTTGTTTTCATACGCTTACAAATAAATCAATCCAAACGAGCCCCAAATCAAAGGAAAATATTAAGATTTTTTTTAAAATTAAACTATATTATGATAATCACTCAAAGTAGTCCAAAAAAGTTTATATATTCAGCAAATAAGATAAACATTAAATCACCATTTAATATAAAAATATATAATTTAAAAAACATATAACAAATAAAGGGTATAACTTTTTTAAAAAATTATTATTATTAATTATGAAAAGGCCTCCTTTAAAATCTTGCTTTAGGCCCCGAGATATGTTGGGCCGGCCCTGCAGTTATGTGATATTGAAAAAATTAAAAAATGTACCAAAAAATTCTAAATTTTATGTACAAAAAAAAATCTAAATTTTAATAGAACAGATTCTTATAATATTATAAAGATGAATACAAAAGAATCATTCAAAAATGTGAAAGTACATAAGAGTTTAATTAAAAGTCGAAATAAAAAATTATGTTAGAAAATATTTAAGAGACCAAAAAGTAATAATTTTTTATAGAAACTAAAAACAAAAATTTAGATATTTACAGAGAAAAAAAACTTATTTAACTCTTAAAAATATTATGAAGTGGCAAGCCAATTTATAACAATAAATAAACACTCCGAAAATTCATTCTCATTTTTTCATTCCCATTTTTCAATTTTCTTCTCCCATTCACAACTATTTTTCTCCAGGACCCATAAAAATTGGCATATCTCATCTTCCGTCTCTCTCATGACATTTCTACAGTATGAAGATGGATTTGTGTGGTCTATGGATTTCAAAAGATAAAGCAACATGCACCAAGGTGGGAGTGACAGATCTGGATTAATACAGAGGGGATAAGGGTATAAATAAATGAGTCATGATTTTGGTCTCATCACAAGGGCAATAGAGGAATTAAAAGATTTATGTAACTGTGAGCAAACCATAAATGAAGAATTGAACAAAGACAGTGGCGGTTTGGTGGACAACAAAAGAGATTATGAACAGAAAAAAAAAATACAGTGAAAAGAGGTGTTAACAAGTTTCATTCAATTAAGGATGAAGGGTAAAAGAGTAAATTTAAGTATGATACTTTTTACACATACAACAAGGGAGGTGGGTGGGGTTAATTAGCAAAAATTAAAATATATATTTTTTCATATCCGGTAATAATCAAAGTGAGGTGGACAGCTGTCCTTTTTTGAAAATTTATGCATGGTGCACAAATTTTATACCTTGTGCACCCTAAATGCCACCCACACACAAGGTACAAGAAGGAATAATTATATTACAACAATCATTGTAGAATCATAACTAATGGTTTGCAGTTACGATTACGCTACAAACCTCGACAATATTGCAACAAAATACAAACAATAGATTCACTAATTGCAATTGGGATGTTGTTGCAAAGACCTCTAAATCAGTTTTCTTTCGCCATAGTCGCAATTTCGGGCCACAATTTAGGCCTATGTCCCTCAACTCCTCAAGCTTTCTTCTCTTTCTTATCCTTAATTGGTGACATAAACACAAAACGATAAACCAAAGCAGCAGAACTAGCCCCAATTAAAGGACAAATCCAAAAAACATAAAATTGCTCCCAAGTATTATGCTTATTATTCATATAAGCCCAACCAAATGCATTAGCAGGGTTCATAGAAGGTCCTGTATAACCAGAACCAATAATAACCAAAACCAAAGTTGCAACAGAAAGCAAATAAACCTTTAACCAAGGATTCTTAGGACCCTTAAGCATAACAATAAGAATAACAAAGTTATGAGTAAATGTTAAAACACCTTCAACTATAGCACCTGTATGTAAATCAACTTTCAAAGAAGGACCTTTCATCATATGTTGGTACTCATTTGGCATAACTTGAAGAATTGTTTTGATACCGAATGCGCCGCCTATTGCTTGAGCTGGAAATCTAATGGCAAATGATAGAAGAGATGAATTGGGTCTTAGTCCTAATGTGTAGAAGGAAAGTGTTGATGATGGATTGAAGCTAGCACCACCTAAGATTCTTCCAATAAGGCTTATTGTGAGAATGATTATTGTGTTTAAGATTGTTGTGATGAATTTACCAGGTAGTGAAATTGGTTCAAGATTAAGAAATAAGGATGTTTTTGTAGAGAGAAGTCTTAATGTTGAGATTAAGAAAACAAATATTGATGTTAAAATTGCATCTCCTATGGCTGATTTAATCACACTCATATTTGGAGATTTTGAACTTGAAATTTTAACACTCTCACTCACTTTGGATGTGTTGATTGTTAAAGGGTAGAGAAAGAGTGATGGAAGAATATCTTATGGATGGAGTAACAAGAACCCATCTTCTTTTCTATCTTGACTTATTGGTGATGAGGCAAGACATAAATAAGGACATTCCAATTATTTGGCTTGTGTCTTTTGTGGGGTAGTCTTTTTGTGTTATAAAAATTGAATAAACTATTGATTTTAAACTCGTTTTCAAATAGATCTTTGAATCTTTTCAATGTATTGAATTTGTTTATATTTCTGTTAATGTTTTTCAATTTGGTCTCTCTTTTGACATCCATTTTTAACGCTATTAAATGGTTTGATGTGGTGTATTAAGTGTCATGTGCACAATAACAACACACAATTTAATTGTCAAGTAATCAATCATTAATTAAAACTGTGACTATTTGAACAAAAGTTGGTTTAATTTTAAAAAATTCTAAAATTTTATAAAGAAATTATTTATAGTATTCTAAATATATATATATATATATATATATATATATATATATATATATATATATGAGGTTTGCTAACTTAGACCCACCTAAAAACATGAAGGTCTAAGTTAACAAGGTATACATTTTCATTTTGGACAAAAAAACCAATTACCACTACTCAAACATGTTATAAATAAAAGGGTAGTTATGTCAATGTCATTTAATTAATTAAAGAAAATAATTAATTGAAGTGGAAAAGTCATGTGCCTTTCAAGCAACTTCTTATGTCCGATAAATCAAGTGTTCCATGTTAAGTCATGTGTTCCCTTTTAAAATAAAGTGAGTGTAAATTACTAAAGTAGGTGCAAATTAAGAAACATTTTAAATTTGAAAGTTACAAAACTATCCCTCAAGTTACTAGTTTTAAATAATAAATATATGATTTTTTTTTCAAAAGTGAAAAGGTACATGTTGCTAACTTAGATCTTCATGTTTCTAGGTGATCTAAGTAGCAAACATATATATATATATATATATAATTAAAATTTTTAAAAATAGCTGAGACTAAATTTTAAAATTATTCAAAAAAAATTCACAAATTAATTGTTTTGAAGTTACGAATCCCATAGTGGAATCCACATGTGACTGTGCAAAAATATATACTCCCTCCGTTCCAAATTAAATGTCTCTTTAAAGGAAAAATTTGTACCAAATTATATGTTATTTTACATTACCAATGAAGCATTTAATGTAATTTTTCCTATTATACCCTTAACTATTTATTACTCTCTCTCCTTTCAATTCTTCAATTTATTTTTTCAATACCATAAATGAAGGATAATTTTGTAAATCTACTCATAATTTCTCTTTTCCATACAACAATGATTACATTTCTTAATATCTGTAAAAATATCAAAGTGACATATAATTTGGAACGGAGGGAGTATTTATGAAACAAGTAAAGTGAGGGAATGTGGGCAACGTGGTCTACTAAAGAAGCGTAAAATGTTTGTGGTCAATAAGGCGAGAAGATACATTTTGGAAAAATTCTCTTCTCATCCCTCTCATGTTTTTTTACCCTCCACCTTGCCTCCGTAAAAACCGTGTTTTTAGTACCAGAACTTTTTCCAATGTAAATTTTATACTAGAAAAAAGTTCGAACCGTATTATCCAAACTTTTTTGGGGCGGGTCAGGGGTCAAAAAGGCATGATGGAGTGGGAAGATAACTTTTCTATATTTTGTACATATTATTTTGGATTGGGCTTAAGTCCAACTCAGCACGGGCTTAATTTGACGCTATGTATGATTTTATAATTGAGAGTTGAATTTAATTCAATTTTATAAAATCGGTTTGTAAGAGGGAGATTGTCCATATTTTGTAAATACATATTCATACAATTTCGCAACTGATATGAGATTTCTTTAACACACTCTCTTGCACCCAACATTATTGGGCTTGGAGCGTGGATATAAATGATGGATGACCCGATAAAAACTTGATTGCAGACGGTCCAACGTATCACGGAGAGACTTTATACCATCTAAAAATTAAGTTTTGGCCTAACTCATCCATACAGGTTTGTAAGGTGGGGATTGTCTCTACTTTATAAACAAATATTCAAGTCATCTCGCAACCAACATGAGACTTCTTTATCATTCGATTATATTATACGTTTGGTCTAAAATCCGCTTATAAAAAAAACGTTGGTCTAAAATCACACACTCTTATTAAACAGTTACAAAAATCTTGACTTCTATAACGGCTGATATAAACATTATTAACATTTGCTGTCAATTATGGTTCTTCGGTTGTTATTCCGACAGTCGTCAACTTTATTAGTTATCATATATGTCCTCACATTGATGGTCGTGGCTCCGCGTTGGACACTATATTTATCTTTTTCATGTAAAGGAATTGGATATCTTATTTTTACCCTCGAACCACTCACTTCACGCAACTTCTTACTTAAGCATTGGAATGTCTTGCAGGTACACCACCGTTCCGATGCAGCGTTTCACCGACCACAATCATTTTAAGCAGTGTTGTAAATAAAATGTTTTGTAGATACCACATCAAAAGAAATATTTTGGAGTTACCACAACAAATTTTATACGGAAAAATATTTCTCAATTTGTCACTTTATTTATTTGAATATGTAAACTACTAAAGAGAAAAGAAAAATATGTATCGACTGTAAAAAATAATTTTACACTGTCAATTAATATCAACCATATTTTTCGCCACATCACTACATTTTACCGCACTTTCGTGATATGACATGACAAAAATTGATAGTTTTTTACTAGATAATTGTGTAAGACTATTTTATACGGTAAGTGCATCCCATTAAACTCTTTACTAAATAGTAGAAATATTTTTGTAAAAAGAGAAGAAGAATTTGATTATCAAACAATTGCTTCATCACTTATATAAAATTTAAAACAAGTTCTACAAAGAAAGTATGTTGTATAAGGTGTTGTTAAAACTTGAGTAGATAGATAATTAAAAGTTCCATCTTGCACTTAGAAAAGCATTGTTTGTGAATTTCTATTATGCGTTTAGAGAAAACTCTATTTTCACAAGATTTTGTGAATCAAATTCCACTTCTTCCTCCAGGCTTCACCAATACAGTTTGGTTAATTATTAAAAAAAAAAAAAAAACCAATACAATACAATACAATTTGGTTGAAATAATGTGGTTGATAGATCATTGCTCGTCCATATGCCAATCTAGATCTTTCAACTTTATGTTGTTTACATGATTTGGTTATATTATGCATCTGTTTTACAAAATTGATTAATTTTAAAACTGTACGTATGTTGTTTACTCTAGAAAACATATCGTTTACCATGTAGACTACATGATGCTCGATCATCCACTTAGATAAACTAAATTCAAAAATAAAATTGAAGAGAGGGACCGAATCCAAACAAATGAAATTGAACACAAAAACATATTATTCTTGTTTCTCTAAATTCAAAAATTGACTCATATTTCTCTAAACTCATACATTTGCGTCGTAGGTACTAAAAAACCATATTTTCTTCTTCCTAAAAGCTTCATTCTTCAATTTTCTTTCTTCTCTCCACCCTACAGAGAGAGAGAGAGAGAGAGAGAGAGAGAGAGAGAGAGAGAGAGAGAGAGAGAGAGAGAGAGAGAGAGAGAGAGAGAGAGAGAGAGAGAGAGAGAGAGAGAGAGAGAGAGAGAGAGAGAGAGAGAGAGAGAGAGAGAGAGAGAGAGAGAGAGAGAGAGAGAGAGAGAGAGAGAGAGAGAGAGAGAGAGAGAGAGAGAGAGAGAGAGAGAGAGAGAGAGAGAGAGAGAGAGAGAGAGAGAGAGAGAGAGAGAGAGAGAGAGAGAAGTTGAGTAGAAATTTTGTATTGTTTGGATGAATAGAAATAAGAATGAAGATGAGTAGAAAAATGAATAGAGAGAAATTAATAAAAATAATAAAAGACAATTTTATCCTTCATATTTAAAATTCAAATATAGTTGAGAGGACATTGTGGGAAAGTGCAACTCTCCACTCTTTCAACTCACAAATCTCACCTATTTAGGAGAGATTTCTTTTGGCATGGGACCCACCTGAAAAACTTCCCTCTCTACTTATTTATTTCTTCATCAGAAATACCTTATTTCTTTGTTATCTCTCTCTTCATTATTTCTTTCTCTCATAAATCTATAAAAAAAAAAACATAGTGTAAAATCCCATAAAACCTTTTAACCAACAAAAAATTGATTTTATTGATACACCATTTATTTTGATTTAATCAAAAGACCATATTAATTTACTAATCACCTTCTTCAAATTTAACATGATTTTAAATCAAACAAATTTTTATATTGCAAAATCTGAGGTCCATTAAAATATTTATTGTACACCTTGAACCTAAACCAAGACATTCATCCTCCTCAAATTTCAACCCAAAAATTCACAAACTATTAAGATTAGTAAATTGTATGAACCAAAATATGCCACTTAATTTTATAAGACCAAAAATAAAATTTATAATTTTATAAGAACCAAAAACATATTTAACTCTATAAAATAAATTCAAACATTTTCATATTTGAGAAATGAGACATCCACATCACTACAAACTAGTTTTATTAAGAGACAGCCAATGAGAATCCATTTGACAATTATTTTGAAATTATAATTACAAAAATGTACTTACATAAGAATAACATAAATTCTCATTAAATTAAATATTAGTATAAAACTATTTTACACCGATAATACATCACAATTAAACCATTCGTACAAGCTATTTTTGAATAACATGAAAATAAGTTGGAATCAAGTTATAGTTTAATTATATGAGCTCTAACTAACATTCTCACAATTGGTAGCTGCAGTGTAAAATTTTAATCTTGACAGCCATAAAATATATATATTGTTTTAATTTAATATGATTTTGTAGAAATCAATTGAAATTCAACAATAAATTTATTGATTGGAAAACTACTATCTCTTTGATCATTTATGGAGGTTGGCCACTTTAACTTTCACCCTTTATTTTTTTTAAAAAAATTATAAATAAATAAATAAGCTAAAGAAAAACATTTCAACTAATCCTAAAAGTTTTTCATCCGTTTATACAAGGATTAAATGCATTTCTTTTTTTTTTCTGATACAGGATTTAAATGCATTTCTACTAAACATGAAAGGGTGTAAAAATTATTAAAAAAAAAAAGAGAAAAAGGAAGTAAGGTTGTAAAAAAATTATTTGAACAATGAATAAATTTCAAAACTGATTTTTTTTATTAGTCGTTTGATTTTTGTTTTATTTTTCATAGTATCGGGCTCATTAAACCGACTAATTTAGTTTGTAGGTCAGTTTTAGCATCAAGTGATTTCAGCCTCCTCTCGATCGCAATTACAGGAAATCGAACGGTAATTCTTTCTATCAAATCAAACATTAATCACCTCTAAACCAACTAATGATTGGTTGTCAGCGGCATGAACTATGTGTGTGGAAAATTGCCACCTGGTATGATAATTCAGCCGTCACTTAACATTTTAAATGATCTGTCATGAAGGAAAAAATTGTATTAGTGGCACGATCGATAATTCAACCATTGGTAAGTGATGAAGACGTCCAGGTTCATCAAATTCAAACAAAAACTCCACCACCCCAATAGTCCTTTTCATTTTGCCACCTCAATTTTGTACATTACAACACACGTCAACATGCATGCTACACCATGGCCAAATGTTCGTGCATGTTAATCATATAGCTTTCATTTCTATAGCTATAAATAATCTTTGAACTCAATACTGATCCTTCATCTCATCATTCACAGCAAGTGACATTATATAATTCAAATCAATATGGCAATCAAAGCTCCATTTCAACTTTTGTTGCTGCTGGGAATTATTTCCCTAGCATCCTCAGTTCGTGACTCTTCTAGATCCGATCAAGAGAACCCTTTTTTGTTTAAGTATAACCGTTTCCAAACTCTTTTCGAAAACGAAAACGGTCACATTCGTCTTCTACAAAGGTTTGACAAACGCTCTAAAATATTTGAGAATCTTCAAAACTATCGTCTTTTAGAATATAATTCTAAACCTCATACACTCTTTCTTCCACAACATAATGATGCTGACTTCATTCTTGCAGTTCTAAGCGGTAATTAAATATTTATCACAAATAGTTTATTTTATTTTATGTAAGGTTTTAAATCTTATATATACTATATTGAAAAACATATAGGGTTTATAAAGAAACGTTTACAAATTAAGAACTGTCATATGTCACCTTAATATAAAAATTAATGTTAATTAATTTGAATTTGCAGGGAAAGCCATTCTCACTGTGTTGAGCCCCAATAATAGAAACTCCTTCAACCTTGAGCGAGGTGATACCATCAAACTCCCTGCTGGCACCATTGCTTATTTGGCAAACCGAGATGATAACAAAGAT
Organism: Trifolium subterraneum; assembly: GCA_951799995.1. Lineage (NCBI taxonomy): Eukaryota > Viridiplantae > Streptophyta > Magnoliopsida > Fabales > Fabaceae > Trifolium > Trifolium subterraneum. The sequence goes on along the minus strand of OX637465.1, from coordinate 45,004,232 downwards.
CTTAGAGTATTAGATCTCGCCATCCCCGTAAATAGACCTGGTCAATTTCAAGTAATATAAGCTTACTTTTTCTCACATCACTCTTGAGTTTGCAACCTTACATTTTACCATATTATAATAATTTGTAGTGTAATTTTTCTTCTCTAGATCTTACCATTGTTCTTGGTCTTTTTAACAGTCTTTCTTATTATCTGGAAGTGAAAACCAACAATCCTTCTTATCTGGATTCAGCAAGAACATTCTAGAGGCCTCCTTCAATGTAAGGATACAACACACTATTTATTCATTTTACATGCGTTTGTTTTATTTAATTCGTGTAGATATTCACTGTGTAAATTTATAAATATAGGCTAATTATGAGGAGATTGAGAGAGTCCTTATAGAAGAACAAGAGAAAGAGCCTCAACACAGAAGAGACCTTAGGGATAGGAGGAGTCATCAGAGCCAGGAAGCAAGCTTAATAGTCAAAGTATCAAGGGAACAAATTGAGGAATTAAGCAAAAATGCTAAGTCTAGCTCCAAAAAAAGTGTATCTTCTGAATCTGAACCATTCAACTTGAGAAACCGTGATCCTATCTATTCCAACAAGTTTGGCAACTTCTTTGAGATTACCCCAGAGAAAAATCCACAACTACAAGACTTGGATATACTTGTCAACGCTGTAGAGATTAATGAGGTATTACGAAATTAATTTATAATGTATATATTTTCAAATTAGAGAACATATAGCTAAAAAATGTACTTATTTGTTTTCTTTCTCAAATTTAATTTCAGGGATCTCTTTTGTTGCCACACTACAATTCAAGATCCACGGTGATAGTAGCAGCTATTGAAGGAAAAGGAGAATTTGAACTTGTGGGTCAAAGAAATGAGAAGCAACAGGAGCAAAGAGAAGAAGATGAGGAAGAGGAAGAAGCAGGACAAGAGAGAAGTAGACAAGTGCAAAGGTACAGAGCTCGGTTGTCTCCAGGTGATGTATTTGTAATTCCAGCAGGCCATCCAGTTGCTGTGAGTGCTTCTTCAAATCTCTATTTAGTTGGATTTGGCATCAATGCCGAGAACAATCAGAGGAACTTCCTTGCAGGTATACTATATTCATCGGCATATATTTTTCATACATCAACATTGATTAAACATTTTATTCTACTTAATTGAATGAGAAAGCTAATTAAGTTTTTTGGTTGTGATTGAAAATTTGAAGGTGAGGAGGACAATGTGATAAGCCAGATACAAAGACCAGTGAAAGAGCTTGCATTCCCCGGATCTGCTCAACAAGTTGATAAGCTATTAAAGAATCAGAAACAATCTTACTTTGCAAATGCTCAGCCTCGACAAAGGGAGGAAGAAAGCCCAAGGAAAAGAGATCCTATATCTTCAATTTTGGAAGCTTTTTAATGAGTGATCAAATATTATGCATGTAGCTCATACTGAGCAAAAAATAAAACGGCAATCTCTTCTAATAATAACTAGAGCATGTTTCTACTATGAATAAATTAAATCAATTTGATATCTAAATGGTTTTAAAGAGTCTACTCAATCAATCAAAATTTTCATTTTCTTGTTTTCTAAAGACAAATAATACTTTGAAAGAAATTACCAAGATTCTTAAAAAAGGAAAATAACTAAGAAAATATTGTTTTCATTTCTTTTTTTTTTTGACCAAATTGTTTTCATTTCTTAATATAAGACCTTTGATATCTTTCAAAGGTACATAAATTAACGGAAATTCAATTAAAACTAATGGAAATTCAATTAAAACTGATGCCCATTTTTCAATTCTACTATACAGGATAGTATGAGTGGACAAGATTTCCCGAACCGAACCCGACAAAACCGAATAAAAATTTGAACATTGGGTGATAGTGGGTCGGGTCACGGGTTAAGCGGGTGAAAAATTGGGTTTTAATGGTTTAAAATGGACAGGCTCGGATTTGGATTTCTGGCCCATCGAAATCCACATCCGACCGAACTCAGCCCAATAGTTTTCAGTATTTTTATCATAGGCTTAAATATGAAAAACGTCCCTGCAATTGTGTCTCATTTCGATTTTGGTCCCTGTAAAATAAAAAGTTTGATTTTAGCCCCTGCAAAATCTCAAAAATTTTAAAAAGGTCCATGAGTTGAAATTTTTGCTGACATGTCCAAGTTATGATGATTTGCCAGATGTTGATTGTGTTACTTTGCTGACATGGATATTTTAATTTATATTTCTATTTAACTTTTCATTTTAAAATTAAATTTTCATTTTTTATAAAAACAAACTTATAATAAAAAAAAGGACCAAAATTAGGGTTCTTATAGCTCTCAACAGGGATCGTGCAATCGACGGAGGAATCGCGTAATAGCTCTCAACACCTGATTCTGTTATCAAACAAAACAAAAGAGAAGAACAATCAAAGGTGGAGGAGGTTGTTGTTGATGATTGTGTCGTTGTTGTGTGGGTTATTATTTTTATATCAAAAGTTGTAACTAGATAAAGGGTGATTAGGGATTGTGACAAAGACATGAGTGTCTTCTTTCCATCTTGAAAATCAATTTGAATCTCTTTCTCTCACTATTGTTGGAATAGTTTTGGGGATCCGTCTTTTTCTCTCTTTTTGTTGAAGATGAAGATGGATTTTTGGATTTTAAGCTCTTTTTTTATAGGATTTTTCACTTTTGATTTAAGTAAAAAACAAAGTTTTTAATTAAAAATGTTAATTATTATAAATAATAAATAATTGAAAATTTAAATAAAAATGATAATTTATATTAAAAATGAAATGCTTAAAGTCACGTCAGTATCGGTCAAATCATTATAAGTTAGACATGTCAGCAAAAATTATAGGTCAGGGACCTTTTTAAAAGTTTTGAGATTATTAAAATCAAACTTTTTATTTTACAGGGACTAAAATCAAAATAAGACATAATTGCAGGGACCGTTTTCATATTTAACCCTTTATCATATATATGTTATATTATATGCCCATGTTTTTACTATTTTTCCTTCATGAGTTGAGAGAAGTGAACTTTCCTCTAGGTGACTTATTGAGCTTATGTTTTGGATAAAGTAAAAACCCAAATGACAACATAACATAACCACTCAATTGTTAGTCTAATCATAAAATAAATATGCCACCGATTATAAATAAAAATTATAATTAATTTTTCAAACATTATTATTCAATTCAATTTTTATGCTGCAATTCAAAATCTATAGCCCACCATCTTTCAGTTTATATTCCTCTCGGGCCCTTGTTATTGTCCATTCTATTGGCCCAATTCACCAAACAAAAAAAAAAGAAAAGAAGCAACTATCATGTATTGCAGTTCTACATACAAATAGAAAATTGTTTTTCCGACCCCTGCCCATTTCTTTTTTACCCCCCAAACTGACGTTTTTGTCCTCGGGGGTATGAAAAAAATTTGCCAAGAAAATTCGGTTCATAAAAACCGAAGCTTCGGCAACGGTTTTTAACCGTTGCCTTAGAACAAAAACGTGTTGTCTTTAAGAGCTAACGCAACACTTCCTCAAAACAGTATCCAGATGCATAACACGCAATGGTTTTAAAGTGTTCTCTAAAGTGTTCTATGCATATTTAATAATGGAAGAATATCAACGAACACTGTTTTGAAGGTAACCAACTTTTAATCTCACCCGTCCAATTAAATTTATATTATATCTCTGGTGAAAAATTGAATTGGTCCAAAATGGACCAATAGAGTGTGTCCAAATTTAACGGAACGTGTACATGAGTATTATGCAAAAATAAACGCAACTTCATATTATTTTGAGTAATAATAAACATCAAAGAAATAGCGAAAAAATAAAGTTTCTTTTGAAATAAATGAGAAATTTTGAATTCCTTCTCTATCTCTATTAGGTAGGTAGTTGTAGTCATAAATTACAATTCATTCTTTATACCACAACGAATTAATAAAAAAATAGTTAAGACCATTGTCTTGAAATAGAACCATATTCACTAATAACAACACTCTAATGTCTTAGGCGAGTTTCAAATTATGAAAGCATTAAAGTTTGTTAATTCTCTAAATTCATAATCAAAAGTTCGATATGTATATCTGCCTAAATTACTTGATTGAACAATTAAATTTAATCACTTTGTTTTAGGTATTCTCATAAAAATTAAGAAATATAATGAATAATTTTTTAAAATTGTCTTTATTATTTAATATAGGATTAATTCTTATTAGAATAACGGTACTATAAATATAAAAAGTTCAATGATAAACATGATTATAATTTAGTGGTTGAATAAATAATAAAAATTAATATTGTATTAAAATTATAAAATGAAAATGATTTTTAAAAAATATTTAAAAGGACTAATTAGTATGAATTTTATAAAAAAAAAATGTTTTAGTTTCATAAAAAGAGTTTGAAGATTTTAAGATATTTGTACGCTTATACAATTTGACGTTTTATGCTATTAACATGAATTTTGTGAGTTTGTTCGCATATTTATCCTTTTTTATTTTAGCCAATTTGAATAAATGAATATCATTTATTTTTAGTAAAAAAATATGATGAACTATGGTATAAAATAGCTTTACTGTGACATTCGATCAAAACTCCTAACTAACATAAATTCAATGTATAATTATAATTTTAAATTTTTAAACAACTTACAAATTTTTTAATACCCAATGAAGGTCTTAATGAGAAAAAAAGGTTTCTAACAGGTACAGTCCCAAACACAGTGAAGGAAAATTTCTTCCTTGAGACCACATCAAGTACAAATAGAGGAGTGGTCATCTTCCGATGATTGAGTAAAGATAAAGTAGGAACCAAATTTTGGCAGGTTAATCAAAAGAAAAAGATGATCTTCGCAGGTAACTTGAACTCCATATCGAAGACCAAGAGTGAGAGGAAAGGGTTACTGAGTCCTTATCGGGCAATAACAAGTTGTAACTATTTTTGGTAATGTAAGTACCATTCTTGTTACTTTTCCAAATGAATTCATCTTCAATAGCATTATTGAATTCATGTGCAAGTTGTTGATAAGATCAAAAACTGAGGGAGAGAGATTGGCGTAAATAACCTGACTATGAGGGCTGTGAGAGGTAAACACATCTTTGAAAGAGAGATGTAAATCATGGATGTCAACATAGTATATCTCATATTATATTCAAAACAAAATTAATGATCACAAAATGAGGCAAACAAGAATATAATATTTGTTGTTATTACTTTTCTATGATAACATGCAGACTTTTAAAAATTCAAAACACTAAAACATATTATTGACGCAAATAATAGTAATGAGTTCGCATGTTAAGTAGTAAACTGTATTTGAGTGTGAATTGAATTCGCTACCTAAATAATAAGTGGGGTATTTTGTTTATTTTAGGAGGCATGAAAATAAAAACTCAAAATAGGCCTCGTTCTTAGGCCTCTAATGTGTTTGGCTGACTTAAGTTTTTGGAGATCCATTTGAATTTAGGTGGGAATAGAATCGTAGAAGTAAAATTGGGAATAATAGTTTAATTAATTCTTATTACAAATATATTATTACTATATTTTAAAAAGAAGACAACATAGTAACAAAAAAACAGAATATATACACAAACAACCCGAGTTCAATTCTTAGTAGTACAATTCTTGATCAGAATTTACTTATTTCATGGTCCAATTATAGATTATCGGGCCTCATTTTCTTGGAAACAAGAGGGTTAACAAAAAAGAAAAAACTGGAATACACAAACATTATTATTACTATTATTATTTAATTAATCAATTATTTACTAGTTAAATAGAAAATATAACTTACAGTGTTAAATGGATTGCTTCCTACCAATCGTTAGTTGGTTCGGTGGTGATTGGTGCTGAACTTGGTAGAAATGACAACGATTCGATCCCCGCAACTACGATCAGAAAGGGCTGAAATCACTTGATGCCAAAACTGAACCAGATTAAACAGGTGGTGGAAAAAAAAAATGGATTGCTTCTTATTGAATGACGGTATAAATTATTTTACGGTTAAATTAATCATGTCACCGTCTCTTGCAAGAAAGATTTTGGTAAGTGCTACTATCAATCAATGCCAAACCATGTTTTTCAAACGTGTATAGACATGTAGAACCTATTCCATGTTAGATGCATCTTCACCCGTTTGTACCAAAAAAGAAAAACACATGTTTATCACATGAATAATCAATGATATGTTTTTTGTTAACAAAAACCAATGATATGCTTAATCATGTTAAACCTTGCATTTAGCATTTTAAATTATTATCTTAAAGACTCTTTTGCTTTTAATTTCTTCTATCGTAAGTAACATCAATAACTTAGCTGTTTTCAATTCAATATCCGAAGAGTTTAATAAGCTGACACACACTTCAAAAGTACATAATTTTTTTTCTTTCACGCTACTGATATCCGGTCCACTGAATCGCCTAATCTGGTTCGGGGTCAGTTCTGGCATCAAGTGATTTCAGTTCTCGCCCGATCGCAGTTACAGAGAATCGAACTGTGATTCTCCCTACCAAATCCAACATCAATCACTACCAGACCAACTAACTGTCAGTAAAGTGTACAGAATATTTGGTACAACTCATTTATGCCACAAGCAAGAGGTATCCAATATCCATTACTTCTGCTGAAGTAGAATTAATTGATACATGCACCGACATTATATTATTAATCTCTATAAATAATACTTGTAGGGACATGACATGACAGTGTTCTAAAGCAAAAGGTAAAAGAAAAGTGTTAAGCAGTGACTACTTTTCTTTGCACAAAGGAAAATAACTATTTTTTGTACTTAAAACAAAACATTTCAATTGAAAGTGGTAGATTTGGATTTTGTTTTGGTTGGAGAAGGAAGGAAAAACTGAAAAATGGGTTACTCAAAACAATGTTTGTTCTTAGTGTTACTAGTTGCATGTGTTAGTGGAGAAGATCCATATAGATTTTATACTTGGAATGTTACTTATGGTGATATTTATCCACTTGGAGTTAAACAACAGGTGCTTTATTTGTTTCTTATAAATATTTATTTGTAACATTTTTTTTTCTTATGAATGAAATTAATATTTTTGGTTTGGAAAATATATATGCAGGGGATATTGATAAATGGACAATTTCCAGGGCCACAGATTGAGTCAGTGACTAATGATAACTTGATTATCAATGTTTTCAATAGCTTGGATGAACCTTTTCTTATATCTTGGTTAGTGTTGTTTCTTGTTTTTTGGCACCATTTATTGAAGTATATTGTATGGTAATTGTTAGATCTAGATAACTTTGAAAAAATTGATGGACTGCAACTGATTACTGACTTTTATTTTCTGTTAGACAATGTTCCATTCAAATTTTGCAATGTGAGTGGATCGCCAGAGTGCATGTTTGGTATCACGATGGATTTTCCGAAATCATAGTGAACCACTATGATTTTGCAAAAGCTATAGATTGTAACTTTTTCAATGTCATGGTTTTTGTAACTTTTTCAAAATCATGGTGTCTAAGGCTTGCAAATTTTGCAAAATCACGGTGGCTCACTGTAATTTCTACAAACCCGTATAATTTCCAAAACGTACTTAGAAATCGTACGCTTCGCCATTCAAAAAAGAAGAAGAAATCATACTTTTATTCGTTTTATTACTTAAATCTCTGAAATTCTAAATGATTTTTAGAATTGAAAATCCTTTAAGTCCCTCTGAATTGATTTCGGGGACTAGAAGAGCAACTTACATGACGTCTACAATTTTAGAGACTAAATCAGCGATTTCGTCGTCTAGAAGTTGATGTGATTAGATAAATATTGGGATGCTTTTTTTTGTAGTTGTTGTACTTTTTTTTAAGACTCGGTATCTAGTCAAGGACCGACTAAACCGAAGGACACCAATTCCACCACCCAGTTGCGGAGTGTCCATTTAAAGCCAAAACTGTTTTTTGCTCTGTATGGACTGACCAAACACAAAAAGTAAATAACAATAGCAGGACTATGACTACAATTTACATATATTATTCATATGTTGAGAATTCAGTTTTAAGACTATGTGATTGAACCTATAGGAATGGAGTGCAGCAGAGAAGAAACTCATGGCAAGATGGAGTATATGGTACAAATTGTCCAATCTCACCAGGACAGAACTTCACTTACATTCTTCAAGTAAAAGATCAAATTGGCAGCTATTTCTACTTTCCTTCCACTGCATTCCACAAAGCGGCGGGCGGTTACGGAGGTTTCAAAATTGCTAGTCGTTCCGTGATTCCTGTACCTTTTGATCCTCCATCAGGAGATTTCACCATATTGGCAGGAGATTGGTACAAGAGAAATCACACAGTTAAGTTTTAACTAAGAAACAACCTTCATTATTTAAGATATCTTGAGTTAATCATCTCTTAATTTGTGTTTATCTTTTTGCAGGATTTAAGGGCTATTTTAGATAGTGGAAGTGACCTTCCTTTCCCCGATGGACTTATCATCAACGGCCACGGTTCCAATGCTTACACATTCTCAGTTGATCAAGGTATAGCAGATGTAACCAATAATTAAAAGAAGAATAGCATGCTGACGAGAACTAATGTGTCCGTTTGTCCGCTTTTTTCGATACAAACAATTGAAGTCACAAAATTTTATGCGATTATTTAAAAAAATTCAATTTGTTGAGATATTTTGCAAGATTAAATAGATTTCTTAGAATGATCGTGGAAGTTACACGTGCGCATAAAAACCTTACTTGATACCTACTTGATTGTTTGCAGGCAAGACTTACCGGTTTCGCATATCCAATGTGGGACTTACCACTTCGATAAATTTCAGAATCCAAGGGCATAAGATGAAGCTAGTTGAGGTGGAAGGAACTCACAGTCTTCAAAACACTTATGATTCACTTGACATTCATTTAGGACAGACTTATTCTGTATTAGTTACTGCTGATCAACCACCAAATGACTACTACATTGTTGTCACAACAAGATTCACCTCACAAGTTTTGAATGCTTCATCCATTCTTCATTACAGTAACTCAGCAGGAAGTGTTTCTGGTCCTTTCCCTGGTGGGCCAACAATTGAAGTTGATTGGTCCGTTGAACAAGCTCGATCTCTTAGGTATTTATTTATTATTTCGTAAATTTTTATTTATGGTCAAGTTGTCTGGTGGTTAGAAATTCTCCCCTTGAGGTAAATAAGTGGGGAATTCTGGGTTCGAATCCCGACCTAACATATATAATGCGATGTTCCTATCGACTGAGTTATGTTGAAAAGAACTATTTAGTTCGTAAGTTAAATGATACATTGCCTAACAATGTGATCAAGTGATCACAGAATAAAATTTTGTGTCAATTTAGTGAGTACTTTTAACATACATTGCGCTAACATACATTGCGCACCAACCACTTGTGCTAGATCCAGTGGTACACGTACACCCAACACTGACACAAATATGTAAACATCGATAATAATACAAGAAAATAGAAGTTATTGAATGTAATCACATGTGTCAGTGTCTAATACGTGTTGGACACTGGACACACCTTCAATCTAAAATGTCGGTGCTATACTGATATCTGAAATATACTGTCTCATGCTGACTTTAACAAATGATTAACTGAATCAGGAGGAATCTTACAGCAAGTGGGCCAAGACCAAATCCACAAGGATCTTACCATTATGGAATGATAAACACAACACGTACAATTAGACTTCAAAATACTGCTCCAATTATCAATGGAAAACAAAGATTTGCTGTAAACAGTGTGTCCTTTATCCCAGCTGATACACCACTTAAACTAGCTGATTACTTCAAGATTCAAGGAGTGTTTTCACTTGGAAGTATCTCAGACAACCCCACTGGTGGCGGCGGTTATCTTCAGACTTCTGTCATGGCGGCCGATTTCCGAGGTTTTTTAGAGGTTGTTTTTGAGAATCCTGAAGACACTTTGCAATCATGGCACATTGATGGACACAGCTTCTTTGTAGTTGGGTAAGTTCACTCAACTCCTTTTTTCTTTAGGTGGAAAATAAAAGATTTAATTACACTTTTTAACCTCCAAAATAGTGCAATTATGTGATTTTGACAGACCTTCGACCTTAATTATAATAAGCAAAAATCAACTTTTCAGATTCATTGAATAACTGATATATCTAAATTAGTTATTCAATAAATAGTGAATTTTTACTTATAATTAAGGTTGAAGTAGTATGTTTTCTCATATGTGATTTGGCCTCTTATATCTATCATATACTATGACAGAAGGTGATGAATTGCCATGTTCTGTTTTCTCATATTTATTGGAATTTGCAGGATGGATGGAGGACAATGGTCAGCTGCAAGCAGACTAAACTACAATTTAAGAGATACAATTTCTCGTTCCACAGTTCAGGTAATTCAAGTTTGTTCATATCCCTAGTGATAAGTCTTTTAATGTTTTCTTAGAGTCGGCTACATAGATCAAACAACTACAAACTGTTTTGTCATGCATAATATTGATCTCTATCCAACGCATTAATCTCCAAGTCTTCGATAATTGATAATAGTTTGACCACTCTTCTAATATACTCTCCCTAGTCCCTGCTACAAATACATCTCCACCTGCTCAAACCACTTAAGTCGAGTCTCCACCATGTTTTCTACGATAGGTGTTACCCTAACTCTCTTGAATGTTCTCCTCATTCATAATCTTAGCTCGTCTAGTCTTACCACACATCCGAACACAACATTATCATCTTTGCTACGCTTATTGTGTTATTGTATTGGTTTTTTACTGTCCAACATTTTATCTCATACAACATCGCCGGTCTTGTAAAAAAACTCCTTTAGTGAGTCCAAGCATTGCAACTTTAGAAAATCCAATTCCCGATAATACTTCTTCGCACTTTAAATGTGAATTTAAAGAAGTCAAGTCTATTATTTAATTACTAAAATAAATTTGTGGTTTGATATGAATATTTATGGATTTGTTTTTCTATGCAATTATTATCACACAGGTATATCCAAAGTCATGGACTGCATTGTACATGCCATTGGACAATGTAGGAATGTGGAATGTGAGATCTGAGAATTGGGCTAGACAGTATTTGGGCCAACAATTTTATCTGAGAGTATATTCAGCTGCAAATTCATGGAGAGATGAGTACCCAATTCCAAGCAATGCACTTCAGTGTGGCAAAGCAGTGGGACACCATAATTAGTATTTTTATTTAATCATTCATTTTTCCTATTTAATTAAAAGACTTACCTATCCAATTTTCCGTTTGTTCCATTATACATAATTGTTGGAAATTCCGCCTTCATTGTGGTCCGCCCACATCCGCCTAATTGTGGCATTTGAGTTGCCTTCATTGCAGCCTCCAACACCTTCATTGTGTTGGGTGTGAAGGAGTGGATTTAGTCCCACATTGCATAGAGATATGGCCTGTGTAACGTTTATATAGCTTGGGCAACCCTCACCTTACAAGTCGGTTTTGTGAGGATGAGTTAGACCCAATATAAAATCTGACATGATATCAGAGTCTATCCTAGATCTATTGTTGGGCTTCCCGCATCGTCCACAGTGTGTTGGAAATTCTGCCTTCATTGCTAAATATCGCTAATTACTAATTAAAATGCCCTTTGTTCTCCTAGTTAATTACTAGTCTAATCTTGATATAATCATTTTCTTATCCTTACTAATTCTAGAAATCACTTACTTCCCTTTTTTTAGCACTTTGTTCTTTTATCTTATTTATTTATAAAAAATAAAGGACCTATATGTTACAAATAAAAAAGATAAAGGATCAAAGTGTTACAAAAAAAAATAAAGGATCAAAGTGTTACAAAAAAAGAAGATAAAGGACCAAAGTGTTACAAAAAAAAGATAAAGGACTAAAGTGTTAAAAAAAAAAGATAAAAGACCTGCAGTGTAATTTTGTCAATTAAACTTCTCCTATGGCGGAGGGTACTTCACCGATTTCTGCCCCGAAATATGTTCGGGGGGCTTTTCCCTCTCCATATAAAACCAATTTTTAAGTGGTTTAATAGGTTATTTTACCTAGTCATTGCTTCTTTAATTTCTTTGGTCTCTCTCCGGCAACAAGACAAGAAATTGTCTTATTTCTCTATAACTGATTTTATGATCCTCAAGAGTTTTAAAGTTGTTGTCCAACCACCTAGAGCTTCTTTCATGAGAGACGTCTGACAGGGGTGGCCAGGCTGGGCCATGGCCCACCCCAAACTTATTGCAATGTAATATATAGTAGTATGCGCGTTAATATACTTATTTGCATGCACAGCCGAGTGGTGCTAAAGTGACTCCAAAGGAGAGCAAGGTCAGGGGTTCAGCTCCCATCCTACCTTAATTTTTGTGCTCTTTTTCCTATTTTAATTTTAAAATTTTGCTTTATTTTTATTGAATCTTTGCTCTTTTTCCTAATTTAATTTTGAGGACAAAACTTACATACATTGTTTTAAGTGCAATTTTTACTTATCCTCTCACAAAGAGGTAGTTTTTTAATTAAAAACAATTTTTTTTTATTTTTTCAAAATTAAAAAACCCAAAAAACTACTTTATAAGTGAAACATCAAAAACTGCACATAAAACAATGTAAGTTTTGTCCCAATTTTAAAATCTTCTTGTTTTTGTTTTTGTTTTAATGTAAAAAAAAAATCAATTATAACAAGTATCATACAGATTTAAACAAGTATCATTGAGCAGCATAATAATGCATCATACCATTAAAGCAAATATATGCCTTTAAAAACATTTGCTTTTCATATATACCTACGATTAAAAATTTAAATGTATCAATATATTTGATCGTTAAGGTATTTAATTAAAAATTTTATAATTGATTTTATGCTTATTATAACATAAATTTTTATATACCAAAATAATTTTTATATTTAGTTTATTTATGAAAAATATTTAGTGGCCCACCTAAGAATTTTTTCCTGGCTCCGCCACTGCGTCTTATAGTACCCCATCTCTTTAATTGGATTAAGTGCAATACCGATGAAACCTCCACTACTATTTCATCTTCTTATGGAGAAGTTCTTAGAAATCATGATGCAGATTTTTTTTAGGATGATTTACTGAAACTTGGGAACTGGTACAACCTTCCAAGCTAAGCTTTTTTTTTTTGAGGTGAAAATAGCTTTCAATTAATTAGAAGAAGCTGTTAATACAGCGAAATTACAAATGGCAACAGCAGCTAGGGAGTTGGGAACTACTCCATCCACCTTTTAGTACCAACATTTCTAGAGAAACCTACTAAAGCATGAGCTACATGATTTAAGTGACGCTTAACATGAGTCACAACTACTCTATCTAATTGTTCAATAAGTAGTTTACAATCTTGAATTACTAAATCAATCACAGCTACAACAGAATTTGTATTAATGCAGTTAACAACAGTGGCAGCATCAGAACATATGATAATATCTCTCATATTGGAAGCAATGGCTTGTTGTAAACACCAAAGAACCCACATAGCTTCTGCCAGGACAGGTTCAACAACAATTGGCTCTTTCTTGCAAGTTGAGAGGACAACAAGACCGATCTGATTGTAAACAACCATCCCCCATCTAGTTGCAGTACCTGAAAAACAGCTAGCATCAACATAAAAAGTATTCGGAGCTGATGGTAAAGAGTGCTCGCTAACAAAATCATCCAGTAGAGAGATAGAATTTCTAGCATGGTGATGGGGTAACAGCTCTTGCACAAAGCTCATGGCATCTTGTAATACATCAATGGGGTTGACCGGTTTGTTGTTAAAAATCAAATTATTTCGTGTCCCCCAAATCTTCCATAATAGAACACAAAAAAGTTTTGCACCCATGGTTTCATCACAAGTTAAACCTTGGAGTAACCATTGGTTGAGAGGCATATCTTGAGGAACATGAACATCGATCTGTGAGGCAAACCAAGTAAGCCGAGCAATTTGACAATGAAGGAAAATATGATCAACAGTTTCAGGTTCAGCACTACAAAGGGGACAAATGTTTTCAATTTGGACACATTTCCTAGACAAATTATCTCTTGTTGGGAGGATATATTTAGCAAGTCTCCACAAAAAATTCCTCACTCTGTTGGGGATAGGAGCCTTCCAAATCTCAGTCCAGAGTCTTGAAGTTTGGTGACCCGACGACTCAGCGTAGTCTCTGGAATGGTGTTGTTTCAAGAGATGATGGGCTGACCTCACTGAATAATTACCATCTCTTTCAAAGTGCCAAACCAACATGTCTAGCGGCAGTCTTGGAGATATGGGGATGCTCAAAATTTGCAAGGCTTCATGAGGGTGGAATAAGTGAGAGATCAGTTCTCTATTCCATTGTTTGGTATCAGGATCAATTAGTTCAGCAACGAGAGCATCGTCATTTAGATCCTCACATCTACTCCACACTTTAAATCCAGCTTGGTTCGGCAGCCACTTATCAAATTTGATTCTAACATTTTCTCCATTTCCAATCCTCCATCTAGCACCCAAAGCAATGACTTCTTTAGCACTATGCATGCTTCTCCATGCATAACTTGGTTGATAGCCAATTTTAGCTTCCAAAAAAGATGTTCGGGGTAATATATACTTTTAAAAACTCTACCCATGAGAGAAACCTCCCCCGTCAACAGTCTCCAACAGTGTTTCCCCAACAAAGCTTTATTGAAATCATTGACCCCTCTAAATTCCATTCCTCCGCTTTTCTTTGCTTTGGACAATTTTTCCCAACTCATCCAGTGTATTTTCCTTTTTCCTTCTGTTGAGCCCCACCAAAATTTTGCTAGCATGGACTCTATCTCTTGGCAGCAACTTTCAGGTAACTTGTAACAACCCATACTATAATTTGAAATGGCTTGAGCAACTGTTTTTATTAAGATTTCCTTCCCTGCTCTTGAAAGACATCTCTCCTTCCAACCCTTCAATTTCTTCCAGACTCGGTCAATGACAAGAGAGAAGATAAGCTTATTTGATCTTCCAAACACTACTGGGAGGCCCAGGTATTTGGAATGAGTATCCACAATATTTACACCCATCATGTTACATATCATATCTTTTTCCTCATTACGCACATTTTGACTAAAGGATACTTCTGACTTATCCAAATTGACCACCTGTCCTGAGGCTTTTTGATACTCAGCAAGGCACTCAGAATCGCATCAGCCTCAATGGAGTTTGCCCGGGCAAATAACAGGCTATCATATGCGAAGAGCAAATGAGTGATTTTTGGAGCTTGTCTTGCAATATGAATGCCATGAATACTTCCTATACCAACTTTATTCTTCACAAGACCGGAAAAAACATCAGCACAAAGTATAAAAAGATAACGGGAAAGGAGGTCACCTTGACGGAGGCCTCTTTCGGAAGTGAACTTATTACTAGGTTGGCCATTGATGAGAATTTTATAAGAGACTGTGGAAATACATCGCAAAATTAAGTCCACCATGTTTCCCGGGAACCCCATTGACATGAGAGTAGCCCTTACAAAAGGTCATTCAATTCGATCATAAGCCTTTGACATGTCAAGCTTCAGCGCCATAATACCTTTCTTTCCTTTATTTTTTTTCTTCATCCAATGAAAACACTCCATTGCAATCAGCGCATTGT
Organism: Trifolium subterraneum; assembly: GCA_951799995.1. Taxonomy (NCBI): domain Eukaryota; kingdom Viridiplantae; phylum Streptophyta; class Magnoliopsida; order Fabales; family Fabaceae; genus Trifolium; species Trifolium subterraneum. The sequence continues at coordinate 44,988,708 of OX637465.1, read as the reverse complement.
CTGTAATTAACCTTCCTTGCACAAAAGTTTACTGCTCTTCATCAGTAATATCAGGTAGAAGAGGTTTGATACGGTTGGCAATCACCTTAGTAACTATTTTCATCACGACATTACACAGGCTAATAGGTCTATAATCCTTAGGGGCCATAGGATTCTTGATTTTTGGGATTAAAGCTATGAAAATGTTGTTCATGTCTTCTGGGGATATGTTGTTATTTAAAATTTCCAACACTAAATTTTGAACATCCCAACCTACTATATGCCAGAATTTCTGAAAAAAAGAGCAGGTAGCCATCGGGGCATGGGGCTTTAAGAGGGTGCATTTGTTAAATGACTTCCTTAATCTCCTCCACGGTGAACTGAGCAGAGCAACTATCAATGTGATCAGACTTAAGTTTCTCCCGAACCACACTACAAATGTTATCAACATTTTTTGGATCAGATGTTGAGAGGATCTCAGAGAAATGATCAATAAGGAGACATTCCACATTTTCCTCACCATGCCACCAAACACCATGTGAATCTTTCAACTTCTTGATATGATTAACTTTCTTTCTTTGAGAAGCTTTTCCAAGCTAAGCTAATATAGGTGCAATGGGAGCAATTGAAGTGATTTTCAGAAAAACTGGAAGAAACTATTGTTGGAAACTAATTCCTCTTGGTGGTAAATGCATTAAAATCAAATCTTGTGGTGCCTTGGAACTTAAGTAACAAGTGGTCAAACATGAATTTGTTTGTTTTCTCACATCTTTAATTTGGGTAAGAGAATGAATGTACAGATAGCTAGTTTAGCTAACGTAGGTTTGTCTATTATTAATTTCACTTTTTGGATTGATATTCCTTTATGCAGAGTTGATAGTTGTCAAAGGAATATGCTAGAGATTTACCAAATTTTAGATTTATTTTTTTTAAGAAGGTTATGGTTTGGTCCCCTTTTAATAGCTAGCGGCACTTCAGTTGCTAACAGGGTCGTCCTCGAGATTTTGGGTGCCCTATACAAGTTATAAGTTTGATGTCCAATTTTTTTTATATGTTATATAATTATAAATATATAACATGAAAGAAAAGTTACAAATTATATTAATATTGAAAAGTACGTACTTTCACACCAAATTGATTCAATTACACTACAAGAAAAGTAGCATATAGGGGCGGGCAAACTGGGGCGAGTGGTCTACAACCGCCGCATCAAGCCATTAGCGTCGGTCAGAGCCGACGCTATTACCTATTTTCAGCTGCCGTCGCTTTCTCTTTCCAATGTAGTGTTATTAGAATCTCTATGATAGTTTTTAATTCTTCAAATAGATTTCGCTATCAAGATCATAAAAGTTTAAGTCTAATTTAAAATTTAGTTATAAAAATTATATAATTAATTTATTTTAATATACATGTAAGCATGCATGCAAGCACTTACAAAAAAAAGAAAGCATGCATGCACGCACACGCGAGTGCGCATATATAGTTATACATACACTAAGTAAAAAAATTGGTGGCCTCTAAAATTTTAGTACCCTATATACAGTATACTTGATAAAATACATGTCTAAGGACTACAACCAACCACGATTGAGTTTAGTTAAATGAGTTCTTTTAATTATTGGTTGTTAGTCATTAACATAGATGCTTAATAAACTTTGTACATATAGTAACACAATTTGTACTTTCTCTATTTGTTTTATTTATTTATTTATTTTACTTTTTTGAGAGAAAATTTCTTTTTTATTTTTTTGACACAATATGTATTTTTTTTATAATAATACATTATGTATTCCTAAATTTTGTAATTTGTTTCACCTCATATTTTGTTGACACAAATATAATTTTTTTAGAAGGACTTTATAGAAGAAAAAAAAGACCAATGGAAATTTTTCATTTTGTTTTCTGGTAAGGTGGAGATAAAAAACATTTTCCAAAAACCCATACTGAAAAGTGAAATCCATCCATCTGACTCACAACAACTTACAATCTTCTCCATGGTTCTCAGAACTCCGACAAACTCGCATTCTTTTTGCATATAATCCATGAGATTCACAGAATAATTATGTAAAGTGTGAACTTGCAACGATGTTGTAGATTCACAAAATAATTTTATTTCGGTCCTCAGGGCCGGCCAAGAGGCCGGACAAGCTGCGTTATGGCCTAAAAAAATTTAAATTATATCAGGTACATCGTTGAAATGATTGGAATTGGACGTCAGCCGATCAAAATGTCAAAATATTAAGAAGTTAAACTAATAGCTTTCAAGACATAGAGAAGTTAACTAGTAGCTTTCAAACCTACCATATAAATATAGAAGTTCAATAGATTTGTAAAAAGTAGTAGTTTTCAGAACTACTATATAAAAACTAGTAGTTTTCAAATCAAAATTGCATATTCCATATAAATTGAGAAGTTAAACAAGTACTTTGTAACACTTAAAAGAATCAATAAATTAATTTCATTCAATAACATATATACACTCTTTTGTTAATTACTTCAAACTCCTCTTTTCCAATGGATACTCCTTTCCTTAAAATGGTCGCAGTGGCATCCATTGCAGCTGGCATCCAATTCGAGTGGGCACTCTAGCTCTCTTGCTAACACCTTATGTGCAGCTTCTCGGAGTTCCCTATCAATGGGCTGCCAACATATGACTTTGCGTCTCGATTTCGGGAATGGTGATCCAGCAACTTGTTGGGTCTTATAGTGACTGTTGTCTGTCACATTACGGTTGTCGATGCCTATTCATATTCTTTGGCATCATTGCAATGGCAATCACTGCCTTACTCATCAGCTCTGACGTTGATCTGAGCCACACATTAGGTGACACAGTGAGTGCCGACGCCTTGAACTACAAAACATAGCTTCGTGCAATTGTTATTTTTGTTACTGGATTCTGGATACCTGACGTCGCCAACAATTTACTTCAAGGACCATGTTGTGCATTCGTAAGCGACCTCGCCACTGGTGATCACTGCCAAATGAGAACAAGCAATGGCTTGTTCTCTTCTTCATGGTCATCGGTAATATTATTGGCTATTTGGCAGACTCCTATGAGAACCTCCTCACACTGTTCCTTTCGTGGAAACCAGAGCTTGCAATGCCTTTTGCGCCCACCTCAAAGTATGTTTCTTCTTCTTCTCAATGCTCCTCCTTATCATTTTTTCTACCTTTGCCCTTCTTTATGTAGAAGACATCCTACCTATATCGCCAAAATCCAAATCACAAGTTTCTTGCTTTGGCTAGTTGCTTGGTGCATTCAATGGATTACCAAAATTGATGTGGATTTGACGGTAGTAACGACAATCAATTGAGTTGCTTGGTTTCTATTTTTCCTCTTTGACACAGATTGGATGGGTCACGAAGTTTACGGCGGAACTCCAGGCAAGGTCGTTCCTGAGATTTTGGGTGCCCTATGCAAGTTATAATTTTGACAACCCATTTTTTATAAGTCATATAATTATAAATATATAATTTGAAAGAAAAGTTAAATATTATAGTTTCAATTGTTAGAATTTCTCTGATACATTTTTATTCTTCAAATAGATTTCGCAGTCAAGATCATAAGAGTCTAAGTCTATTTTAAAATTAGTTATAATAATTATTTAATTTATTTATTTTAACGCATATGGATGCACGCACGCATGTGCGAGTGCATGTAAGTGATTTTGACATTAAATAATTTAGAGATTATGTTTTAGAGATTTTACAAAAAATCAGAAGCTATTTTGTGTTTGTTTACCTTGATAAAAATTACTTTTTATAAAAAATAATTTTTTAGCTTGTTTGAATACAACTATATATAAAAGTGATTTTCATCACAAAATTACGGTAAATGACACAAAAAAATCATTTTAAAGATAAAAAAAAACAACACAAATTATAATTGTATTGTAATATATCATGTAAAAGATACGTTAACAAAACTAAAAATAAGCAACTGTTATTACCTCTTGACCATGATATAAACGGTTCCCTGATACTTATAAAATAATTTTAAAACTTTCAAACAAACCAAAATAGCAATTGTCATTACCTCCTGACCATAAACAAAACCGCGCCATAGAAAGCTTCAGTCAATGGAACCGTAAAATTTAAAACATCTACAAGAATACTGCAATCACAAAACTTACAGTACAAATCAAAATCGACATATACAAGAATGCTGGAATAAACAATTATGCAAGAATACAAAAGCAAAGAATTGCTAACCTTTAGAAATTACGAGAATCAACAGAGGAACAATGTTCAGAGAAGACGAAGAAACAACTGGAAGTCTTATATAGAACTAAGGCAACATAAAAATATTTTTGAAATATTAAAATTTATGTAAGGATATATTTGTCTAAAAAATATATCTACCTTTTTACCGGTGTTTTCTCTTTCCTCTAAACAAAATCTATTTTTTAAGAAGATATTATTTTTAACTTCTCATTTTTAGCAGTTTTTAGATTATTTTTAGATTCCGATTATTTTTAAAAGCTATAACAGACGGACGTAATATTCTTAAAAGTGATTATTTTTTTTAAATAAGTGATTGTTTTTTAAAAAAAACTATAACAAACGGGAGTAAAAATAAATTTATATCCCTTAAATTTTAGTGTCATGTGCGATCGCTCCTCTCGAACACTCCGTACAACCCTCCTAGGTGCTACTTTCTCTGTTAAAAAATAAAACTAGCATTTCAAACGGATCAAACTCGCACCTAAAATTAAGCTTTATCAGACCATACTACAAACTAGGTGACTCAAGAATCTTGCAAAACTAAGTTCGACTCAACCTATTGTTGTGCTCAAATATACTAGTTACTTTACCCAACAAGAACTAATTTTTACTTAAAATGAATTAGTAATTTGGATAAAATAAATTTTAATTGCATGTGGAGTGTAAATTAGTAAGTCTTGGGGGGGTGTAAAGTAGCATAGCAAATCGTAGTCAAAAAAAGAAGTACAGTAGCAGAGAGAATTTAATTCTACGCAGAGAAGTAGTTTAGTTGATAATGATTCGTCGGTAGAGTTGACAAAGTTATTTCCGTGTCATGTGCCAGCTTAGACTTTTGTTACCATTAATATCTGAAGAAAGACCCGGGAATTGAAGGAATGCTTTTTTTTTTTTTTTTTTTAAATAGTCTAGTGTCTAAAAAATGAGTACACCTTAAAAGTGAATAAGTGGAGTGTTTCAAGTTTGAATTTGGGCTCTTAGTCTCTTACACATATAGTGCGATATCCCTACCAACTGAGTTAAATTCACGGGGACTAAGCTAAGCTCACGGGGATGAGTTGAAGGAATACTTTATGTCTTTATCCCTTCATAATATGAAGATATCTATCCATCGACCAATTAAAACAAGCTATATAAATGGATTTATATGTGTATCTATAATTAATTTAATTTGTAACAAACTTTTGAATTTGCATAATTGTAGAAGAAAAAAACTTTTAAATTTGCATATGTGGATTTGCATATAGTTTGTTTTTTATTGGTTGATAGAAAATAACTTCAAATGATGAAGGGATAGATTATAAAAAATCATTGTTTAAACCATTGTTGAAGGAAAATTGGACACTAGTTAAAAAAATTAAAAGTAAAAAATTTGTTTTGAAATTTATGTAGTTAATATTTTTAAAATATAAACCAATTTATTTATTTTTGATAAAAGTATTTAGAGTGAGGGGATGATATTTTGTCTAGTTTAAGACATGAAAGACCATATACTCAAAGAATACATATAGACGTATTTATGGGCAAAAAAGTAAAAGGTAAAATTATTTTTTATCTGAAGTATCAGAACTAGATATGGTTTCTCAGGTAAGATAAGACTTGTATTGATGGTGGTTGTAAGTTGTAGATACGGTGGTGAAAGAGTACCCGCAAAAATGTTAAGCACTCCAACGTCCAAGTCAATAACATTTCAATATGAGTGTGTATGAATATTTGGGTAAAATGTGTGTATCATGAGAGTGAGTGCATAAGAAAATATATGGTGACATGAACAATTGTGATAGGTTCACGAATAATACTTATTATTTTTTCTATATTAAATATTATTTGTGGACCTATTAAAATTATACACCTTAACAGTTTACTGGTACATATATAATATGTGTACCGGGAGTATTTACCGATAGTATATCTCATGCAAATTAAGGGTAATTTATCCGTTGTATATGAGTGGTGTAGCATAAGAAGTAAAGTCTTTAATTAGATATGGATGAGTCACTTTGGACCTAAATATATACGGGGTGTTTGAGTGACGTGTTGTCTGGTCAGAGCAATTTTAAAACTGTTAGTTTGATATTTTTAGTAAATTATAGTAACACATTTTATCTAGTAACCATTTTTTTATTATTATAAAATTATTTTTTACTATAAATATAGTAAGGTATTTAATGTGTTAGTATTTCTTTGTAACTTATAATGTTATAATTAAGGGAACTCATGTTATATACTTTTTTTTTTCTTTCTTCAAATTTTATAGTTTATATGTACATTCTTTTTTTTTATTATATCAAGCTTAATTATTCAAAGAAATGTATGGAATTGAAACCCCCTGATTTAAAAAAGAGAGGGTGTGGGATTAATATTAGTTTGCATATTTACATAGCTTATGAGTTTTGTTTTCAATAAATACCAACATCACATCAATTTATGAAGGCCAATATTCAACGTGTTGGCTTAAACATAGCATAAATGAATTATCCTATATTATGAGAAAAGATATAAACAAAAATGAGTGAAGCTAGCAAGCATACCACATGCAACCAGAGTCCACGCTGGAGTTTTGACTTTCAATATTGTTCAACTTGTTTACGTTTAATGCTTTGTGCTACTACCCCAACGGTTCAAAACACGCATTATTTAATACACACACTCATATTGGTGGAAGCCTATAAAACCATAGTCATCAATCTACTAGAGCAGCAACTAATATAGCAAACGTTTCAAACAATTTTTCATTTCTATTGGGCATTTATGGGTTCCCAAGGGAAATGGCTTTGTGCAAGTGTTCTCGTTCTATGCATTGTTCTTAATCTTAGCATGATCACTCTTGGTGATCACAAGCTTAAACAAGAAAGGTTTGGTGATGATGATGATGATTGTCGATTTGGACATGGTCCTCGTTGTAGAGGTTGGGGTGGTCGTCGCGGTCGTGGTGGTTTTGGAAGAGGAGGTGGAAGAGGAGGAGGTTTTGGTGGTGGTGGTGGTGCTGGAGGAGGTCTTGGTGGTGGTGGTGGCTTAGGCGGTGGTGGAGGTTTAGGTGGTGGAGGAGGAGGAGGTAGTGGTGGTGGAGGTGGATTAGGTGGTGGCTCTGGACAAGGTGGAGGATTTGGCGCTGGTGGAGGTCTTGGTGGAGGTGGAGGAGGCCTTGGTGGTGGAGGTGGAGGAGGAAGTGGTGGTGGGGGTGGATTGGGTGGTGGCTCTGGGCAAGGAGGAGGTTTTGGTGCTGGTGGAGGTGTAGGCGGTGGAGTTGGAGGAGGCGTTGGTGCTGGTGGAGGAGGAGGTAGTGGTGGTGGAGGTGGGTTAGGTGGTGGTTCGGGACATGGTGGAGGATTTGGTGCTGGTGGAGGTGTAGGTGGTGGAGCTGCGGGAGGGGGCATTGGTGGTGGTGGAGGAGGAGGTAGTGGTGGTGGAGGAGGAGTTGGTGGTGGTTCAGGACAAGGTGGAGGATTTGGTGCTGGTGTAGGTGGTGGAGCTGCAGGAGGAGGCATTGGTGGTGGTGGCGGAGGAGGTAGTGGTGGTGGAGGTGGAGTGGGTGGTGGCTCAGGACATGGCGGAGGATTTGGCGCTGGTGTAGGTGGTGGAGGCATTGGTGGTGGTGGCGGCGGAGGAGGAGGTGGTGGAGGTGGTGGCGGTTCCAATGGTGGATCAGGACATGGTGGAGGGTTCGGAGCTGGAGGTGGTGTTGGTGGAGGAGCTGGAGGAGTAGGTGGTGGTGGAGGTGGAGGTGGAGGCGGTGGAGGGGGAGGAGGAGGAGCAGGTGGAGGTTCGGGACATGGTGGAGGCTTTGGAGCGGGTGGTGGTGTAGGAAGTGGAAATGGAGGAGGTATAGGTGCCGGTGGAGGTCATGGTGGTGGAGGAGGAATTGGTATAGGAATCGGCATTGGAATTGGGGTTGGTGTAGGTGCCGGAGCTGGCCAAGGAACTGGAACCGGTACTGGTACCGGTGTTGGTGGAGGAGGTGGGGGTAAACATTAAACATGGATGAATTTATGAAGTTGTGTTAATTTAGCTAATGTGTTTACAATATATCTCAAACCAATTGTTGATGTGAAATAAGTATTTTTTGTGATTATTTTCGTAAATTAATTTACGGAATTTAAAGTTTGTAACACTTTTATTATGATTGAAGATTTTGCATTCTTATAATTGTTTACATTGTGATGATTAGTTAATATAAAGAAAATAGACATGGTAAGACATAATGTAAGAGAGTGGTAAATTAAATGAATAAGGAAACAATTTTGGCCTTGAATGTTAAAGGCACGATTACTATTTCTTTTTTGTACAAAAGTCACTGTAAGTACTGCTTCAAATGCTTTCAGTGTTGGAAAAATAGCATAGGACTTCTTTATAGAAGATTGTACTAATTAAGCAATATACAATGCACCATATTGTTTAATTATGAGCGTTACATGATCAGGTTCTGTTGGTCAATTGAAGTAAGAAAGATGTGACTAAAAATAATGTGAGAATTATAGTAAGGATTGCAAAGATAATTAATAGCAAAAAATTCAAATGCAATACTGAATTTAGAGTCACAATTTTACACACATAAAAAGAAAGAGGGGGAAATTCTTCCATGGATATTTTTATAATAGAATATACGGTAGGAAGTGTCGGTAGTTGAGATAGTAGTGTTAGTTTAGATTGTAATTGGATAGTGACTATAGGTATGGAATGAATATTCTAGCTATATATTTGATTCTAGATTCTTCATGATATGTCCTGATACAAATTTAGTAATTATTTTTGCTACTAACTACTCAAGTATTCTTAAAAGTTCTACAAGTGTACGTCATCACTTGATTATTAATAGTTATTCTACAACTTACTAATGAATTTTAGTAAATTCTAAAAATGTGCATTATATTTTAACGATTTCTTTGTACCGTATTTTATAATTTCTCTTGCTCTATAAGCACCATAAGCTATGTTCAGAGGTCAAAATCTTCAATCTTAATAGTGGTTCAATTTACCATTCAATCACATAATAGTGTTTTATTAGTATAACTAATAAAGAATTAATAACTAAATTGAACCATTGAATCACAAAAAAGTGCTTTATTAATAACTTACAGAATAGCTTCAATCACAGAATAATGCTTCACCATTGAATCAGTTGCAGATTCTAATCCTTTATTGTATTGATAAATTGAAAGAGTTACTCACGAAGCATACATGAGAAAATCGTAGTGATAAATCAAAATCAAAATCAAAATCAAAATTCAAAAACTATAGTAGATAGCAACAAAGATTAAGGGACTCTTTATAGTACCTTGCCTAAATCAGAATGAGCAGGACGAATGTGAAGTGTGTTTCCTGCACTGTCTAATAACACAGCAGAATGTAAGAAAACCATATGATAACACTTTGAGGACACATTTTAACACAAGTTAGTAAAAATATAATTAACATAAAACTAAATAAAAAAATGAGCAATTCAATATATTACCTGCCTTGCATCAAAGGCTGCATTCAACAGAAACAATTGAGTCTCAACTTGGAGTTCGGATTCTCTCTCGTCACATGACAATGGAGTGAAAACCTGACCGTTGATTGAAAATTGAAAATTGAAAATTTAAAATTTAAAAAAAATTAAAAAATGAAATTTTAAAGGTAGGATTGTACACTGCTCCCCCTGCGGTGAAAAAAAGAATTGAGGGGATCTGGTCTCCTCAACTTGATCAATCAAATTTTCAGGAAAGAAGCACCTGATATCGTCATAACACATCAAACAACACAAAAAGAAACCACCTTACTAAAACTTAACTAAAGCTAGAAATACCCAACAAGGTCATAATGATAAAATGTGGTTACTTGTATCACAAGCAATGTAGTTAGTTTTCAAATTTCTGTTATTGAGGTAGTTGTGTGACAGTTAGGATAGGGAAGTTAGATGCTAAATTCCTATAACTTGAAGTGCAAGCAATAGGCTTATAAATACTTGTCATGTGATCATTGTGTGATAAGTGAATGTGAATACTTCCCTCTTCCCTCCCCACTCTATATCCCTTCTATTTTTCATTCTCTCAATTTACACAAGTGTGTGTGAGTATACAAGCTTTGCGCCTCAGTTGTGTTTATTGACGGTGCTAGTGCCTTGTGCCTATCGTGCGCTTATTTTCCTGCGTTTTGATCTTGAGCCTATTGCGCCAACAAATGTAACTCGAAAGAAAATCATGCAAGAATCAATTCATATAATAATTAGAACTTGTATTCTTACTTCGTCCGATGCAGAATACAGAGTTGATACACAATGTGATATAATATGTATATATTTTCCGTTTAAAAAAGAGTTGATTACATGTTCAGAAAATGACACATTTTGTGTTGTGACTTATTTACATGTTTCAAGTATAGTTCAAAATAAAGTAGTACTCAATTAGAAAAATTAACATGTATAATGTTTATTCATCGTATTTTGACATTTTTGTTCTCTACAACAAGGACGGAGAGAACCTTAATATTAATAAATTTGTTATAAAAAGACCAAAAAAAAAAAATAGATGATAATTCTCTTTCAAATAGCTTAATTATTTATAACATAGATCAATTATTAATGAATTTGACTTCTTAAAACTCATGAAACTCAACTTTTTAAAAATAAATATTGTTAGTTTAATGTTAATTTTTAGTAAAAACGATCTCGGTCATTAAAATTAAATCGAACAGTTATGATTAATTACTGCGTCCTGTCGTTAGCTTATGACTTTTTTTTCTTCAATAAATATGAATATCACATCGATTTTTTTTTTTTTTACACAAACAAAACTTAAGTCATTTCATATATAATAATAGGAGCAATACAACTTGGAGTTATATCAAATTGCGCAAAGCATGAGATACACTGCTCTTGCTAGAGTATGAGCACTCTCGTTTGCTTTACGCCTAGTAAATTACATCGATTTATGAAAGCCAATATTAAAAATCACTTTAGGTAGTATATTAGAAGTCTTGGCTTCGATTCTCATGAGGTATTTGCTAATTCCATCGCAAACTAAACAAAAAAATATTTCATCTACAAACCATTCTTTTTAAAAAAAAAAATATTTTACTAAAAATATAGTAAGGTATTTGCTAGTTTTTTTTTATCATGGATCCTATTTGTTATAATGTTAAGGGAACTTTTATAAGGCTATAATACCAAAACAATGTGAAACTGTCTTATTTTGCCACTCAGTAGATCCAAGTCCCTCGTTTATACATACTTTTCTTTCAAATTTTAATCTATGTACATTTTATTTATTTATTTATTTTATCAGGCTGGTTTCTATGATTTTTGTGGCCTATATATGAACGATCTTATAGTTTTGGTCTTACTATTAAATGATGTAAAAAATTTGAATTCCGAAAAAAATTTGAATTTTTTATTTAATATCAAAACTCTCATGCAAAACATTTCCTACCAGCATTTTAAATTGCAAATTCACTAATAATTGTTTCTATATCAATATGATCTATCATATCTTTTTTTTTTTTGAAACTCGGTATCCGGCTTTAAGACCGACTAATCCAAGGAGACCAATCCCACAGTCTACTATCATATCTTTCTTAATACATAAAATGGCCAGATCATTCAACTTTTCTTATAACATCGATGATCCCAAGTAATTTTTCAATAATCTAAACTTTAAAAAACTTATTTTTGTAGATAGACATAGTTAGGGGAATTAGATAGATCATGTGAATTAATGTAAAATAATTTTACTATGAAGCTTCATTATCCAAAGATATGCATGGAATTGAAACACTTTGATTTTAAAAAGAGTCGGTTGCATTAATAGAAGTCTACATTCATACATATACATAGCTTATAAGTTTTCTTTCAATAAATACGAATATATCACATCAAAATTTATGAAGGCCAGTATTCAACGTTGGTTTATACGTAACACAAATGAATGATCAAATAAGTGAAGCTACCAAGCATACGACATGCCACCAGAGTCCACGCTGGAGTTTTGACTTTCATTATTGTTCAACTTGTTTACGTTTAATACTAAGGGCTACTCCCCCAACGGTTCACAACACGCACTATTTAATACACACACATATTGGACAAATTAAGCCTATAAAACCATAGTGATCAATCTCTACTAGAGCAACAAAGTACAACAACAAATCTTTCAAATAATTTTTCATTTCTATTGGGGATTAATGGGTTTACAAGGGAAATGGCTTGTTGTGAGTGTTCTCGTTCTCTGCATTCTTCTTGAGCTTAGTATGATTACTCTTGGTGATAACAAGCTTGACCAAGAAAGGTTTGGTGGTGATGACTGTCGATTTGGACGTGGACCTCGTTGTAGAGGTTTTGGTGGTCGTCGTGGTGGTTTTGGAGGTGGAAGAGGAGGAGGTTTTGGTGCTGGTGGAGGACTTGGAGGAGGTGGGGGTGTTGGAGGAGGTCGTGGTGGTGGTGGAGGTCTGGGTGGTGGCGGAGGTGGAGGTAGTGGTGGTGGAGGGGGATTAGGCGGTGGCTCAGGACAAGGAGGAGGTTTTGGTGCTGGTGGAGGAGTAGGAGGTGGAGTTGGAGGAGGCATTGGTGCTGGTGGAGGAGGAGGTAGTGGTGGTGGAGGTGGAGGTGGGTTAGGTGGTGGTTCGGGACATGGTGGAGGATTTGGCGCTGGTGGAGGTGTAGGCGGTGGAGCTGGAGGAGGCATTGGCGGTGGTGGAGGGGGAGGAGGTGGTGGTGGTGGTGGAGTCGGTGGCGGCTCAGGGCATGGTGGAGGATTTGGCGCTGGTGTAGGTGGTGGAGGCATTGGTGGTGGTGGCGGCGGTGGAGGAGGAGGTGGTGGCGGTTCCAATGGTGGATCAGGACATGGTGGAGGGTTTGGAGCAGGAGGTGGTGTTGGTGGAGGAGCTGGAGGAGTAGGTGGTGGTGGGGGTGGAGGCGGAGGCGGAGGAGGAGGAGGAGCAGGTGGAGGTTCGGGACATGGTGGAGGCTTTGGTGCAGGTGGTGGTGTAGGAAGTGGAAATGGAGCAGGTGCTGGTGGAGGTCATGGTGGTGGAGGAGGAATTGGTATAGGAATCGGTATTGGAATTGGAGTTGGAGGTGGAGCTGGCCAAGGAACTGGAACTGGTACCGGTGTTGGTGGAGGAGGTGGAGGTAAACATTAAACATGGATGGATAACTGAAGTTGTGTTAATTTAGCTAATGTGCTTACAATTTTCACTATACTTCAAATCGGTTGTTGTTGTGAAATAAGTATTTTTTTCGTGATTATTTTCGTAAAATATTTTCCCAAATTTAAAATTTGGAACACTTTTATTACAATTAATGAAGATTTTGCACTCTTATACGTAATTGTTTACAATGTGATCATCGGTTAACAAAAAGAAAATAGATGTGGTAAGATGTAATAATAATAATAATAATTAGGCTTAATTAGTTCAATGGTCCCTTAAAGACATTTTAGGTTTCACAACGATCCCTTAAAGAAAAAAAGGTCCGGATTGGTCCCTTAAAGACATCTCCGTTAGCCAAAAAGGTCCTTTCTATTAAATTTTAACCCCACATGTATAAGGTAGACCAACACTGTATATGGTCCACCATAGACCTCATTAAATTTTTTAATTATAACCATTTGATCTTTTTCTTAAAATCTATACATTTGGATCATGCAAATCTATTATATCTTGTAATGAATCATCCACGCTTGATTTCTTCGTCTTCTTCCCTCTTCTCTTCTTCATCCTCATCACCATGTTCATAATATTATTCATAAGAAACCCATAATTTTTTTCCTCTCAAAATCAAATAAGGCCTCTTTTTTTCTTCATCCTCATCACCATCCTCCAACAACACCTCACTCTTTCTTCTTCCACGCCCCTTATTTTCCTCATTTTTCTATTTAAAATTGAAGTTATAAAATCCCAGATCTAAAATCCACCCTCTGTAAATTGTTTGTAAAAAAAAGAGTGTAGAGATTTTAGAGGCTAAATAGTGATGCTTACAAGAAACAAAAACAATAACTAGCAGCTTAGAAATAGAAAACTGGACAAAGATGGATGACATATGTGTTGTGGAAGTGGAATTAACGTTTTAAATTGGTATTCTTTGTGTGTATACCATGTTCTTAAATCTTGCCATTAATGTTTAAATTTGAAACGGAAACAAGAGCCAGACGATCAGACAGAATGAAAGCGGTGGAAGGAAATGGTGTAGCGGTGGAAGAATGTGTTGAGGGACGATTTGTTTCCTTCTTCTACTAGTAGATGCAGCTTTTTGTTTTATTTTATAATTAAAAAAGGTGTGACACGTGTCGTAATATGAGTGGTTGGATTAATCAAACAGATCAAAACAATTGAAAGGCAGGATGCAGTTTTTTAATAAAGTAGAGGATCTCTTCAATTTGTCACATGTGCAAAAGTTAATGTTTTTTTCCAAAAATTAACGGAAGGGATCAATTTGATAAACGGTGATACCTTTAAGGAACTAAAGCGGATCTTTTTTTCTTTAAGGGACCATTGTGAAACCTAAACTGTCTTTAAGGGACCATTGGACTAATTAAGCCTAATAATTATTATTGGTGGTAAATAAATCATTTTGGTCATCAAATTTGTTTTTATCATGTAGTTGTTGAATGCATTTAGTTGGCGAGTTTAATTCATTAAATTACTAGCAAGAATACATTAAATATGTCTTTAAAATTCTATACATTTAGAGCCTATCATGATAATGGATGAGCATTTCACACATTTTGAGACCAAAATGTGCTCTAAATTAAATGTTAGAATTAATTTATGCAAAAAAAATGAATAAATGTTAGAATTGAGGCTCCCTTCGTCCTTAATTTTGTACTCCCTCCGGTCTCATATATAAGAAACAAAAAAAAAATTATAGAGTCTTAAATATAAGAAAAAGTTACTACAATCATTACATTTATTTTGAATATTCCAATTTTACCCTTTGTTTTACTTTTCCCCATAATCAATAATAATTTAATTTATACAAAAAGTAAGGGTAAAAGTGGAAATGACATGTTTTTCCTAATTATTTACTCCACTTTCTTAAAGGGTGTGTTTTTTTTTTTGTTTCTTATATATGAGACTGGAGGGAGTATTCTTTAGGCATGTACGCACCTGTTAAGAAATAATAATTTTAAGGGTAATGCTAAACGGCACTTGTTAAGCATATCAAAAAATAAAATTAAAAAGAGAATTAATGTTGAAAACATTTTTTACAACTTTAAAGCATTGAATGCACAAATTTCAATAAAAAGTTTCTATGTTCATATGTTAGACTAGTGTCTAGAGATATTGTTTAACATTTTCATAATTTAAATAAGTTGACACATGTTTACCCTTGAGAAAAGTAAAATTCAATTAACACAACTGTTACTTTTGGTAAAGATACAAATGATAAAACATTATTAATTGTATATTGATTTCTTAAAAGAATCAATATTCTAAGACTAAAATATTTTGATAAAACATTGTTAAAAGTATACTAGTGGTCTCAGGTTCGATCTTCAGCTCCTTTGTAAACCAAAAAATTAATTCAAAATTATTCTTTATTTACAATTAATTTAAGATAGTTAAAGATTTTTTTTTTGTCCCGTTAAAAAATGTGCACATTGCTAATTTACACATTTATATTTTTGAGTGTATATATATATATATATATATATATATATATATGATTTTCAAGAGCACTTGCACTTTCCTTATAACAAAATCAACTCCTACTTCAATTAACTCCTTCACAAGTGCTCTTCAAAATCGAGGAACCAATGCATTGTCTGCAAACCCGTTCAGAAGTTCGGGAACAACGTTTTTTCTAACATTAACCGGAAACAACATTGTTTATGCTTTTTCCTTTGTCATTTTTGTTGCCGTGCTTCTTGCTTTCCATATCTTTGCAGCAACAACTTGAAATGTTTCTGCCTCAGATTCCCTTATCATCTCTGTTGGGGTTGATTGTCAAGTCTCACATTGCTTAGTTTCTTAAATAAAGAAGGACGCTAAAATTAACTATTGAGCAAGTCCCACATCACTTAGTTTGGTGAAGCAAGGGGAGACCAAGACTATATATTGGACCTAGTTTCTTTGCTTTTAGATGTGTTGAGAAATAACCGGCATAGAGAAAATTAAAGAACACAATCACAACAAAAGAATATAACGTGAAAACTCACAAACCGGAGAAAAACCACGGTCGTTGTCAAAACCGACAACCAGAGAATAAACAATATATCATTGAGTTTGGTTACAATAAGATTCTCAAAGAGTTACAAGAATGAACCTTCGATCATAATTCTACCATTTCCCCGAATCTCTTTCCGTGGCCAAGAGACTCAATGATTTAGACTATCCAAGGTGTACCACAAAGATAGTTCTCCCACCCCTAGAGTTGTATCAAAAACTTCTTTTCCTCTCTAAAACTCTAGCCATTGTGTGGTGGAAAACCCTAATCCTTGTCTCTACATCTTGCTCACTCTCTTATTTTTCTATGAATAAAACACTCTCTATTTATAGATAAATACATGCCTAAATAACATAGACAAATTTGTTTTAAAAACAACCAGAATCTTGTCAAAAATATAAACATTTGTTTCTAAATATATCAAATTTAAAAACAAACAAAATCTTCGAGAAACATATTTTAAGGCAATCTTCACAAATCTCATTAACAAGAGATTTTTCCAACATGTATATTTTCAACCAACATCAACAATCTCCACCTTGATTAAAAATAATACATAGTTTCATCTTTCGCTTCCATTGTCTATACCGACAATCATAATTCTCATTGTCTATACCGACAAATCAAATTATCATACTCCACCATAAAGAGCATACTTCACTTGAAATTTAAATCATCCCAAGATTTTTCTCCACTTGGAACTAAACCATCCCAAGAATTTCATCATTCTGAAACCATGCTGAAAATTTATGGTGCAACTTCCATGTTGGTTTTCCCGGAAGTTCATCAGCCATCGAGATAACTCACCACACACCTTGCATCAATGCCAACCAATGTCGTGTGTTGTTACGAATCCCTTAGCAATAACTCGTCCTTTTTCATGGTATGGCGGAAATACCAAAAAGACACATATTGCTCCACCTGAACAAAATCTCTTTACATGCCCAAGCTGATGCGAGTATTATTGTCACCGCCTCTCCAGGCTGATGTCAAGTATTCTTACCATCGCCTCTCCAGGCTGGCCATGTGTAACCCTGATTGCATCAACACATCCTTGACTTGATTTTCCACAAGCCAAACATTGACTCTTCCATCAATTTTCTCTAGCCCTTCGCAACGGAACTCCCTCCCACCCAGAATCAAACAAGATGCTCTGATACCAGTTGTTGGGAAATAACCGGCATAGAGAAAATTAAAGAACACAATCACAACACAAGAATGTAACATGGAAACTCCAAAACCGAAGAAAAAACCACGGCCGTTGTCAAAACCGACAACCAGAGAATAAACATTATATCATTGAGTTTGGCTACCATAAGATTCTCAAAGAGTTACAAGAATTAGCTATCGGTCCTAATTATACCCTTTCCCCGAATCTCTTCCCGTGACCCATAGACTCAATGATTTAGACTATCCAAGGTGTACCACAAAGATAGTTCACCCACCCCTAGAGTTGTACCAAGAGAAAACTTCTTTTGCTCTCTAAAACCCTAGCCATTGTGTGGTGGAAAACCCTAATCCCTACCTCTACATTTTGCTCACTCTCTTATTTTTCTATGAATAAAACACCATTTATAGAAAAATACATGCCTAAATAACAGAAACAAATCTGTTTTAAAAACAACCAGAATCTTGCAAAAAATATAAACATTTGTTTTTAAACATATCAAATTTAAAAACAAACAAAATCTTGGAGAAACATATTTTAAGGCACTTCACAAATCTCATTAACAAGAGATTTTTGCAACATGTATATTTTCAACCAACATCAACAAGATGCACCAGTCGGAAGCACTTTAAGCTTATATCTGACTTTTTTATTTTCCTCTTGTACTCTTGTTTTAGAGTGTGGTGAGATGTAGTTAGATATTTGATTTGGAGAGCGAGGGTGTACTGGGGGTGCGAGAAGGTTGAGGGTAGTCTATGTGTTGTAACAATTTTCACATAGTGATATTCTCTGGTTGTCGGTTTTGACAATGACCGTGATTTTTTCTCTGGATTTGAAGTTTCCACGTTATATTATTGTGATTGTGTTCTTTTATTTTCTCTATGCCGGTTATTTACCAACAATATGGTTGCTAACCGCCTTCAATCAAAACACATGTGAGAGTAATTTAGCAAGCTTACTCCAACTATATATTTATTATTGACTAAAAAACCAATTCTATTTATTAAAATATATTTCAAGCAAAAGAATATATTTGTAAATTGTATTTTATTTTTTTTAACAAATTAATAGAAAACATGTTTTCTTAATTCTAGTAAATGTCTCATATTTTGTTTCTGTGTTCCATAATTAATTAATCTATAATTTTAGTAAATGTATCATTTATTTTGTTAAAACAAAATCATGACAACCATTTTTTGTTTTTTCCTTCATGTTTTTCCATTTTTTGTTGGGAGGTACTCCCTCCGGTCTTATATATAAGAAACAAAAAAAAAATTTTACAAAGTCTTAAATATAAGAAAAAGTTACTACAATCATTACATTTATTTTGAATATTCCAATTTTACCCTTTGTTTTACTTTTCCTCATAATAAATCATAATTTAATTTAAACAAAAAGTAAGGATAAAAGTGGAAATGACATGTATTCCTAATCATTTACTCCACTTTCTTAAAGGGTGTGCTTTTTTTTTTGTTTCTCATATATGAGACCGGAGGGAGTAATAAATTACACTAATATGGAAGTGTTCGTTGGAACTTGTGTTACATTTAATTAATGTGCAGAAGTTGAATCAATGTGATTGGAATATGAAAGAATAAATACTCCCTCTGTTCTAAATTATATGTCACTTTGAATAAAAATTTTGTACCAAATTATATGTTGTTTATCAATGAATCATTTAATGCTATTTTTCTTATTATACCCTTAATTATTTATTAATCTCTCTTTTTTCAATTCTTCAATTTATCTTTCTCATTCAATTAATGATGGACAATTTTGTAAATTAACTCATAATTTCTCTTTTCCATACAACATTAATTGCATTTCTTAATTAGCGTAAAAATGACAAAGTGACATATAAGTTGTAACAGATGAAGTATTAGTCTTGAGACTTAGAAATATTGAAGTGTGAATTGAAAAAAGTGGAAGAAGTCCCACATATATATTGGAAATAATACACTCATTGTTAGTGTTTATATATTGTAGGGAGACTACTTGGAAAGTGCTCCAAGGGGTATCCCGTTTTGTAAACGAAGCACCACACACTACCCTTGAACATCACACGCACGCCGACGTATGGCCGGCTCGGATCAGGCCTGGCTTGGGTGATGTCATAATTTTTATTACTTAAATCAATTATTTTTTAAATTAATTAAGTGTGTGTTAATGAGTCATAATTTTGTACCAATTGTTAGTTGGTCATGTGCTGATTGACGTTTGTAAAATATGTAACATTTAGGTCTTTAAGGTTTTTTAGATATCAAATAAGTCCTTTAAATTTATAATTTGTTGCATCATTACCTTTCTAATTATACTCTATTATACAAATTTGTCCCACCGTTATCTTTCTAATTAATCTCCTCCAACATATGTGTTTTTTCAAACAAAATATTCATAATGGTGGAAGTCAACGTTAACTGCCACAATACAACAAGTTAGAAACATAAATGACCTATTTATTACTTAAATTTTTTAAATAATCTAAGGTTGCCTAAAAAACTTAACGACTTAATTGCTACAAACACAAAATTTCAAAGACCTATAGATGTATTTTACATGTGAAATATGATACATAAACAAAACAAAACGAGGCATGCGTCAGGTCAATACGTATATTTTAAAAGTGGACTATTCTATGCAACCACTTAATTTGGGCTCAATTCCGACTGTCTACATCGATAAAAATTGCAACTACTTAATTTGTGCTAAATTCCAACCGTCTACATCTTTGGTTTGTTCGGGAATTGAGTTGCATGGGTGCGGTAAAATAGGTCGTTGTTCTGGGTTAGATTGAAACTTGTTGCAACATCTAAAATTCTATTGATCCAAAAGTTCTTATATATTCTTCAAATAGTTAAATACATCATACACAAGATAATAAATGATAGAAGAACTAAATAAACAACAAAGAGAATGAGATGCAATTACTTTATTTTAAATTTGCCGATCTAATAATAAATCAAGTAAAAGAAAAATATAAATTAAAATTGATCTAGAATATTGAAATGTTTTTTACAAGCTTGTAAAATATAATATATTTCTCTCCTATATCAAAGATAGATAAAAACAACAAAACGAAGATTATAAGATATTGAGAAAAAGAAGAAGAAAAAAATTAATTTGCGTTTTAATTGTTGTTTGGTCAATTTCAATTACTAAAAGTAAAAAATTTCAGAGACCCGCACATGTCTGTATAAAACCTCTCGTGACCAATTTTTTATAACTTTGACTCTAGACCTAACTGACATCCAACCAAATGCTTCAATATATTGTCGATTATATAAATTTTTAAGTCGAAGCCCTATACTATTCTACGACTTGCAATGAAAGTTTCGTCATAGTCATAATTTTAAATTAAAATAAAAATATGCATGAAAATTGAAGTCTACTTTTTTCCTTAAATAATTTCAAAATGAATTTAATATACTTATATAAAATTACTAACTCAGCAAGACTAGTAATATTTAAAAAATGACTTATCAAAATAGGAAATAAAATTATAAACGTCAAAGAGGAATTAATTAAGATACATAATATTTATTTAGTCAATTTTTTGACCAAAATATCTATTTAGTCAATTAATCACAAGAATCTAGCACCATTTTTAGTAAATTAATAAATTAATCATTAATAAAAAAAAATGTTAACATAAATACATTAACACCTAACGTACATTACCATGGTCCACATCACAGAGAATCACACACTGAACTACACGGTTATAAATACATAGCTTCTCTTCCCGCCGATTCAGACATAATAGTGTGTGCAACATTTTGCCTAGCAAAGCGTGCTTTATCGTTTCATTCATCTTCTCTATAAAACGGTTATACTCAATCCAAAACCCTAAAATCCATTTCTCAGTTTCTCACTCTTTTTCTTCGCTTCGTCAATGGAACTTCGTTCTCGTCGTCGCGTTTCCGATGATAACGATTCCGGTAACGATAATCTCTCTTACCTTTACTCTTTTTATTTTTATTATTATTTTTCTCATTTTTTTATTGTTTTATTCTTGTTTCGTTCTTGATTTCGATGTTTAGTGTTTACTTTGGTTATTGGTTATTTTACTGTTCATTTTACAAAATGTAAAGAATTCTGAAACGTTCGGATTTTGGTTATTTCACTGTTCATGTTTGGATTTTTGGTTATTTTACTGTTCATTTTTTTTGGGTCAAATTTTTGAAAGAAATCTGATTTGAGATAATTAGGGTGGATGGATGTTTGATTGTTGTGATTTAGGGTTGTTGAAGCAAGATGATGAAGTTTATTGTGTTTGTTTTTGTGGTTTGGTGTTGAGTTGAAAATTGTCATTTTGAATTCCAAATGTAGTGTAGTGGACTGTGTTACTGATTTCTGATTAATTTACTGATTAATTTGTTATTTGTTTCGATGTTTTATGTATGAATTAGCGGATAGAAAGGGGAAGAAGCCGATGGTTGATGATACTGATGGAAAGTGTAACATCGATACCGATGAAGATGATCATGCCGTGTCTGTGAAATCTGATTCTGATTATGAAGGTATATTTGTTGTCTCTTTTCACTCCTGTTTGAATTTTTGTGATGATTTATCTGTTTAAGATGTTGCAACTTGCAAGTGTTATCTAGTTTATATTATGAAGGAAAGGATATTGCTGTCACTGAAATGTTTGTGGTTTTAAACTTGATGAACTGTTTATGATGTGGTAGTCTGTTTATGATTCTAGTTAACTTATGATCGGAATTTGAATGAGGAGTAAAATTTATGGATAACAATTTTTTTCTTATGTTGAGATGATGATTGGAACCCTTTTAAACTACAAATTTAGTGGTAAATTTCTACATGGTGACATAGCTGAAAATTTCTCTTTGCGAAATTCAATGCAGCTGAAGAAGTTAGGAATTTCCCTTTTGACTTGAATGAAGACCCAACTATAAGCATTAGTGATTATGATGGAGAAGATAATGCTTCTGATTCATCTGACGGTACTGAGTCTTTATCTAAACGGATAATGGCACAGTCCCGAAAGAGAGGAAGAAAATCAAAGATGGAAATTGGAGGTTTTGGTGATTTAGATGAATTAGCGAGAGCGTTGGAGGAGAATGAGTTACGTAGAATGGTTTTTGGTGAAGCTCCAGTTAATTTACCTAAGGCGAAAAAGAAGACAAAAGCAAAGAAAACAAAAAAGGGAGATAAGCCAGTGTTGTTATGGCATGCTTGGCAAGAAGAACATGAGAGATGGATTGATCAGAATTTGTTGGAAGACGTTAACTTGGATCAAAGTGAAGTGATGCATGAAACGGCCGAGGCATCGTCAGATCTGATTATTCCTTTGCTGAGGTACCAAAGGGAATGGTTAGCCTGGGCTTTGAAGCAGGAAAGTTCTGTAACTAGAGGAGGAATCCTTGCCGATGAAATGGGCATGGGGAAAACTATTCAAGCAATTGCCCTTGTCCTTGCTAAACGTGAATTACAACAAATGAGTTGTGAACGAGATGAACAATCACATGCGCCAGGGTCATCGAAAGTCCTTCCCGTGATCAAAGGAACACTTGTCATTTGTCCTGTGGTTGCTGTCAATCAGTGGGCTGCTGAGATTGATCGATTTACTTTGAAAGGAAGCACCAAAGTTCTGATTTATCACGGGCCGAACAGAGGGAAGATTGCTGAACAGTTCTCGGAGTATGATTTTGTTATAACAACATATTCTATTGTTGAAACAGAGTACAGAAAGCATGTGATGCCTCCCAAGGAGAAGTGCCTATATTGTGGAAAGTTATATAACCCGAATAAGTTAGCTATTCACCAGAAGTACCATTGTGGGCCCAATGCTATTAAAACAGACAAACAATCAAAGCAAAGCAAGAAAAAGAAAAGTGGTCAGAGTTCAAAGACGGATGGAGAATTGGAACATAATTCTACCAAGAAGAAGGAAGAGGAAATGCACCTCGGAGTAGAAGGCAATGAGAAGTCATTTTTGCATGCTGTAAAGTGGCAGAGGATCATATTGGACGAGGTCTGTTGTAATCTATTATGGTTGAAATCTATTGAAATTATACAGGCTTTCTGAATATTATTAATTTTATGAAATTGAAGAGTCATTTTGTATCTTTTTGTTTCTTTTCTATTCTTTATCCCTATTGCTAAACTAACTGGTGTTTGCATTCTTTCTTTTTTAACTATGCCTGATTAAACTTTTATTGTTATCTATTATCTTCTACTTATTGTCATTGAAAAATAAATAAAACAAGGGATTATGATTCGAGCTTTTGTAACTACATTGGTTTTTCTTATTCTGTTTCATTTTATATTAGTACATCATCATATTATGTTATTTAATTTGTTGAAATTTCATTGAACTAACTTCTTTCTTTTTCCGTTAATATGAAAATAGGCACACTCTATAAAATCTAGGCATTGTAACACTACAAAAGCAGTTCTTGCTATAGAGTCTTCTTACAAATGGGCATTAAGTGGTACACCCCTTCAGAATCGTGTTGGAGAGCTATATTCTTTGGTAAATTACCAGTCTTTTTGGCAATAATATATTAATTGTTTTTTATATTATTTGTCTAATAAAACACTTCCTAAAGCTGATCTGTGGAGGATATGGAATTTTTATATAGCTTATCCAACATAATTTGACTGCAATGCCATGTTTGCAGGTACGATTTCTGCAGATAGTTCCTTTTTCCTATAACCTGTGCAAGGACTGTGATTGCAGGATACTTGATCATAGGTATGACTTACATTCAGTATATTCAATGTACTTTTTGGATTTTAAGTTAGCAGGCAATGATTTATCTTTTTACTCTTGTTCCAACTTTGCAATTTGTGATTCCTGTAATATATATCTTGTGCTTCTTAATCAACATGCTTGAGTGTATTCTCGCTTTACCTGTGCTCTTGTGCAGCTCCTCTAAAGAATGTCCAAACTGCTCCCACAGTTCAGTTAGGCATTTTTGCTGGTGGAACAAAGTAAGTTCTGCATTTTTTGGGTTCTCCATAATAGAGAGAGTAGTCATATTTCTCGTGTTTTTATACAAGATGTTTTAGCTAATGTTTTTATTTTATTATTTGTTTAACCTTGATTAGAATATCGCGACACCAATTCAAACACATGGATATGGCAATAGTGGCAAAAGAGCTATGATATTGCTCAAAAACAAAATTTTGAAGAGCATAGTTTTAAGGCGAACTAAAATAGGCAGGGCTGCTGATCTTGCTCTTCCGCCTAGGATTGTAAGTTCTTGTTTCCCAACTATGAAGTATGAATTTCTTCATATGGAGAGATTACATATTTATTCCTACTACATTTCTACTTACAGGTTTCATTGAGGAGGGATAGTCTGGATATAAAAGAGCAAGACTATTACGAATCACTATACAATGAAAGTCAGGCACAGTTTAATACGTATGTCAAATTCTTTATCTTACTGCCTAATATGTGGTAAAATGCAGTTTTGTATTCAAAGAAATTGAAATGTGTTTGACATGAATGGCATTATATTTATTTGGAGGAGTTGAATTTGTGGATCAAATCACCACGTTGTGAATCTTCAGCAGTTCCATTTATTAATGAGGGTTGTCTGGAATTTCTAACTGTACGCCCATAAATCTTCCTTTGAAATACTGACCATGAAAAAAAGTTGAAATTAGGGGTTGAAGATTTGATTGATAACATAATTCTTCAAATTACATACACGAGTTATATATGAGAGGTACATGAACATAGTAATGGTACCCTTATTACTGCATGATATAATGCACTTGCTTGTAGCGGGAGAAGAGCTCCACTCCTACGATTTCACTTGTCTAGTCTTTACCCGATTGCAGCGCCACATCGAGTGAGTTCTCGACTCGCTGCCTCAGTGAACAATAGATGACGTGTGAAATCGTGCAATCTCACGAGTTCTGGCGTGATCTCAACAACCATGTATGTGTTATATATGAGACGTACATGAACATAGTAATGGTACACACTAATCAGAACCTATATGTTATGTACATGTCAAGAATGAGATTTTTATTCTAACAGGTAATAAACATAGGTTAAACTGCTTCTGGATTTCTTTCACGCTTAACTGTTTTTGTTAATTTTTTAATTTTTTTCGTTGGTATAGGAAAATAGTTATTGTTATCTTGTCTCACTGTCTGTCACATTTATCTTTTTTACGTAAAATAAATTACATCAAGGAAAGGAGCCATTGTGAAAGTTTTTTGGAGGTTATTTTAATTTTATATTGGACTCAAGTCAAAGGTTAAACTGGGAAATATTTGTGCACACCAAAACCTGCTATTGACATAATATGTAGTTATAGATTAGTCTCTCTTGCATTAGTCCCTGTTTTTTCAATCTCGTTCTTACCATTTGTTTGACAATGGGAAAAGTTTCTTCTTTTTCTATTTAATGAGGCTCAAATTCAATAGCTGTATACAATTGTTTAACTTGTGCAATGGCAACATAAGTAAGTCCTTGCATGATTTTTTTTTTTTTCTGGACATAAGACATGATCTTACGATTATACTTTCTCTTTTGCAGGTATGTCCAAGCAAATACTCTGACAAATAATTATGCTCATATTTTTGACCTCCTCACACGACTACGTCAGGTGAATGATAAGGAAACATAAGAAATTGGAAAATAATTTTACAATGCAGCTATATAGCCTGAACTTTCAGCTTACACTCAGAATATGAAATCATCTCAATCAACTTTTAATTTTTTAAGAGTTCAATTTGTATGCATTGTTAGTGTAAGGTTTTTTTACACATGCATCCAATGATGTGTTGCCACATCATTTAATGAATGTGACATGTCATGTGTTTTTAAACACAATACATGATGTCTTGGTATATTATTGGACGCATGTGTAAAATAACTTTACACTAACAGTGCATATAAATTAAATTCATTTTTTAAAATACTTTTCAAAGCAAACTCTGATGCAGAAACTGTCACCAAGAACAATAACTTAAATTGAAAGGATACAGTAGGATAGCAATTCATTTGTTTTATTTTGGAACTGCGTGACCTGTTTGAAATATGATTATATGCTTATGCTTAAATTTAATCCTCATTTTGCATCTGGGAACTAGGAAGTAAGTTTCCATATTTTCTATTGAAAAATATATTTGTACACCTCCACCTCCTGAAGGTTTATGTGATTTTCTCCCCTGCATCTTATACATCTCATGGTTAAATATACAGGCTGTGGATCATCCATATCTTGTGGTGTATTCTCCAACTGCCGCCGCACTTAAAGGTGAAAACTCGGCTAGTAATGGTGAACAAGAATGTGGCCTTTGTCACGATACTGTTGAAGATCCTGTGGTTAGTACATCTTTTCTTTTTCTAATTAAACGTATTTCATGTTTGTATATGTAGAAGTTACTCCTGCTAATTTTAATGTGCTACTGATTTTCCTTCAAATTCCTTTTACCCATTGATTCAGGTTACCTCTTGTCAGCATACTTTTTGCAAGGGATGCTTGATAGATTTCTCTGCTTCTTTGGGACGCGTATCGTGCCCCACATGCTCTACATTACTCACTGTTGATTTTACTTCTAACAATGATGCTGTGGTTAATAAAACAACAATCAAGGGTTTCAGATCTTCAAGCATTTTAAACAGAATTCAGATTGAGAATTTTCAGACAAGTACTAAAATAGAGGCATTGGTATGTATAAATTTTTTGTTGTGATACTACCATATTTGATTTTTAGCATCTTCATGCAATCATGCCTGGCAAGTAGGAGTAGTTAGCTTTGGGTGGGTAGAAGGGGGAGTGAGGTTGGGAGAGAGACCTGTAGTTTGACAAGCATTAGCGGGGAAAATAATATTTTTACATCGCAACAAAAGAATGCATTTATCAGTTGGTATATTTCTGTCATGTGCATATATTTCACAATGTCTTGTTACTCTTCTTCTACCTGATTGAGTTTAAATGGTTGCAGAGAGAAGAAATTAGATTTATGGTTGAAAGGGATGGTTCAGCAAAAGCAATTGTTTTTAGCCAGTTCACATCATTCTTGGATCTCATAAACTACTCCTTGCAAAAGGTAAATTTGCTTGTCACTTTCTATTTTATTAATTAATAAATGGACAATGCATTTGGATGATGACTTGGTGAACTAATTGCAGTCAGGTGTATCTTGCGTTCAATTGAATGGAACCATGTCAATGTCTGCTCGGGATGCTGCCATTAAGAAATTTACTGACGAGCCAGACTGCAAAATTTTTCTCATAAGCTTGAAAGCCGGAGGTGTTGCTCTGAATTTGACCGTCGCATCTCATGTGAGTAATCTCCTTTTGCATAAAGGTTTTTTTGTTTTTGTTTGTCATTGCAGTTTTTAAACATTTGATGTAGATTGTGATAGTAATAAAACATGTACTTTCAAACACCAAAAAAAAAACATGTACTTTCTTTTTCTCTTTTGTCATTCTTGAGCTGGGTTTCTCAAAGGGTTAAACATGGGGCTTTGTTTACTGCTCAATCTCAGGTTTTCCTCATGGATCCTTGGTGGAACCCTGCAGTGGAGCGTCAGGCTCAGGACAGAATTCACCGGATAGGGCAATACAAACCAATCAGGTACTGCTTCTTGCATTTAAACACTAAATTGAAAACAGTAGAAAAATGGAAAAGGTATTAGAAAAACATGTAGGTTGGTTCTTTTGTTTTGAAGTTCCGGCATTATTTTCATGTACAGAATTGTGAGATTTGTCATCGAAAACACAATTGAGGAGAGGATCTTGAAACTACAAGAGAAGAAGGAACTAGTATTTGAAGGGTAAGTTTGAAGCTATAATTGAATTGAAAGTGATTTGCATATTTTGCTATAATAATTAATGACATTTCCTTTGCTCTCCCTCCTTTAATAGGACTATAGGCGGCTCTTCCGAGGCTCTAGGGAAGTTGACGGTGGCGGACTTAAAATTTCTCTTTGCTAACTAAAATGCTGGCCTGATATCTTGACAGGAGAAATTTTGTTGATACTTCTTGATATACATTTTTTGGCAATTATTTTTTGATGATATCTACCATGTAACTTCCATGTAGCTTACCAGCATCTATAAGCAGTAAAACACATTAGCCGTAAATAGGTATATTGGCTATGAAGCCCCCGAAACATGATTTTGTGGGTGGTGCGACGTTTTGTTTTCTAAAATGAAAGAATGATCCTTATACTTGGTTGAGACAATTACTTAATTTTTTGGTTAAGTTTGTGGATTGGCCCAAAAAGATGGAGTTAAGTGATGTTAGTATTACCAACATCATGTATGGTGTTCTCATCACCATTATCACAGAGAGGAAATTGACAAGATCCTTTTAAAGTAAGTCGTAGTCGTGTTGTAATACAATTACGACATATACGTCAGATAAAATTCTTGACTTTTGGTGGAACTTTAGCATTCCTAATTCTCTGCCACAGACCTGGTTCTTTTAATGTAGTTGGTATCAAATATCTCTTCAATGCAATAACAATATGCACTTTTGACAGAATAAACATCCTCTCCAGATGCCAAATTGAGATAGTATTCTCATATCCGATGCTCCATCTATACTCCCTCGCAGATGAGAAACTTAGCACACCAAGTGCTTCGCCAAACGTAACTTGGGTTGTGGCCATTGCTTGGACTAAAAAAATCTCTTCTAGGAAACTATTTAGCTTTGTGTAATCTAGATGTGACGTTACCTAGATTATATAAGAGCTTCAAGGTTTACCAAGCATGGCATAATTAAAAGTTTCGGTACCTTTAAATTCCAAATTATTTCATTTTTTGTGCATAGCTAGTCTCGCCCAAGATAGTCATGGATCCCCTCTGATTGATATTATTATTATGACCCCACAAGAATGAGCTTATCATTTTCTCAATTTCATCATAGATATGACGGAGTCAGAAAAAATACTCATTATGTACGATGAAATTGCTTGAAGAACTTTATCATGATTTTCTTCCAAATTCTATAGTTAATAAACCTGAAGGTTGACTTTCTTTCTTCGACCCACATGTTGAACACCTAAAATATTAGTGATAAATTTTTGCAAATGTTGAGATACATTTTTGCTTTGGGGAATCTCGGATTTTTACAAGTTAACCAATTGGTCAGATGCAGCTTCATATATATATGTTGCCACTTGTCAGAATATTCTTCATAATCATAGATTCATTTTTTTTACCCCATAAAAATATCACCTCTGTCTTCAGCTTTTCTAATGAGCTCTGATAGGCCCAACCACACTACAATTAAAAATCACAAAGTAATTTATGGTTTCCACACAGTGCATTTTATTTAGTGTTTGGACTGGTAAATATGATTGTTTAATATCTATAAATTATTTTAACGAAGTACGATACAATCATACAATGCCCAAAACATGGATTGTGTCCTTCTAGACAATTATGACCTTGTTTTTATTGTGATGAAGAAATTCTTTTGCACCACATTTTTAAATCAACTACGGAGTATTTTTTATTTTTTTGTTTGAAAAGGAATCAACTAATTTTACGGTGCGTAAATGAAAAGGTGTTGTGTTACACAATGCTCTCAAATATTGTTGAAACAAAAATTACAACAAATATACAAATAGAGGAACTAAAAAGTTTGATAAAAAATGCAATTAAGGCAAAGAAATTTAGTCTACTTGAACTTAACTCTCAATAGGTAAGAACATTGTAGGTGAAATGTAAGAACTGGATTTCAAGCTCTAGTACACCAACTTATTCACCTAAAAAGTGAAGTTCTAACTGCTATACTATTTTTTAAAGGTGAACAAATGTTCTAGAATTATAAGTCTGGTTTTATAAAAATTAGACAAAATTATACTAGGAGTCATTTATCTTATTTATTTGTAACAAATTTATTATTATTATTTTTTCCTCTCAAATTGGTTATTTATCTTTATAAATTTGCACATGTTAATTCTTTATCTTATTTATTTGTAACATATTTATCCATTATCTTTTTTTTCTCACACATATCATTTATCTTTATAAATATACACTAGTTAATCTTTTATCTTATTCAATTGTAATATAATGAAGGGTTTGAAACACGAACACATGTGACATGCATGTGAATAGTTTGAAATATTTCATATAATCATAAATAATGATGAACATTTATCTTGTAAACTCCTTATAAACATTTTTTTTAACGAGCCAAAATGAAATATATTAACAAAATAGTCTCTTCGGTACAAGGTGTACCGGAGTAGACTACAAAAGTTTACATGAGTTTACCAAGAGTCAAGGAAAACAACCATAAACAAATCTTACAATGTACAAACAAAGCAAAGAACTAGATCACCATCTATGGTAGTTTGAAGCTAGAGTAGTGCTCGTCGTCTTCAACCACCTAAATGAAAAAGTTTGATCTTGTCCAACAAATAATGGGAACTGCTAGCTGAACAAATGATGGTAACTCCTTATAAACTTTAAATTTATAGTTTGCTCCAATCTCCTCATAAACTCTAAAATCAAACCCTAAATTTACCAAACTTGAATTTATTTATTTTTAAGGTTGAATGTAATGTTTTCAACCATTCATATGCGTTCATATTTCAAACCATTCATTTTGTTAGAAATAAATAAAATAAATGATTAACTCGTACATGTTTATAAAGATAAAAAACTTGTGTTGGAAAAAATAAGATAAAAGATTAATCTATACACATTTATGAAGTTAAAAGACCGGTTAAAAAAATTAAAAAGAAAATACAAATTTGTTACAAATAAATAAGATAAATGATCTCTAATATGATTTTGTCTAAAAATTAATAACCAAAAAAAAATGCCCCTAAAAATTGTGAATAAGAGACCAAAAGTCCAATTTTTAAAATAGTGGCTAATTAGTAAAAAAATAAATAAAATAAAGAGAAATTAGTCAAAAACTTTTTTTTGTTTACAACGGACCCATAACCTATGTCATATTACTCAAATCCCTCACTACTAGATTAAACCTAGTGGCTTAAATTAGTCAAAAACTTAGTTTTAAAAAATAGAGGAAATAAAAAAACCTTAAAGCCAAAGAAAAAAAAAAGGAAAGTAAAATTTAATCCATAAAAAAAATGATAATAAAATCTAGAAAAACAATTAAAAAAAGATACCTAAACCAAAGGGTTTAGTGTGCTTTATTGGACCAGCACAACAACAATCAAATACTTAACTTCACCATACCGACACGCTTTCACTTCAATTCCTCTTCTTCTCTTCATATTCTCTTTCTCTGCTACTAACTAAACACTGATTCAACAACATGTTGCAGTTACTCTACACTGCGATTTTCGGCGAAATGCTTTTGATTTTAACCTTAGTTTTCAAAACTCCACTTAGAAAACTTGTGATTGTTTCTTTAGATCGAGTCAAACGAGGTCGTGGTCCAATTGTTGTTACTACTGTTGGTGCTACATTAGTTGTTGTTCTTTCTTCTAGTCTTTATAGTATGGCTAAGATCCAACAACGTACTTTGGAAGCTGGTATTCTTAACCCTACTGATCAAGTTCTTATGTCTAAACATATGCTTGAAGCTTCTTTAATGGGTACTTCAAATTTCCTTCCTTTTTTATTATTATTAATAATTCTTGCTTTTATTTTAATTTATAACTATATCCCCTTAGTTAAAATTTTGTGATGCTGTTGTTTGATTGATTGATTTGACTGTTTGAACTTTGGTTTTGATTAATTGATTGATTTGATTGTCGAACTCTGATTTTAGGGTTTAATATGTTTTTAGTCTTCGTAAATAGTACATACATAGTACTACTGTTTTTAGTTTCTTGAAGTTATAAAACTGACTAGTATAGGGATTATAAATAATCAATATAAATTATTATTTTGGTGGTTACCCTCCGGTTTATAGGGGACTAGGATTCGGTGTAGTCAAAAAAGTCTATGGAGTCGGTGGCCGTTTGAATCAAGATCCCCTCTGATCAAGAGGGTCTTGATTCAAACATAGTATTTTTGGAATTATTAAATGCAAATTGAATTTGCCTTTTCTGGATCGTCTGATGTTAATTGGACAGTCACTATCTTTGTTACTGTGTTACTGCATGTAATCCGTTTATGTTCCTAGGGGAGCGGAAGTGAACCTAGTAATCCGGAGTTCTTCCGGGAGGTAGGTAAAGTCTAGAACTTGGGTTTTTATGAACGATTTGTCCATTAGGGGGAGCTCAATATTTTAAATCATTGTAGTTAAAATGGAAGTTTCTTGAAGGAATAATTAACTTGATAGTGTTATTGGCTATGAATGTGACATCTGGATGAAGTGATTTTGTGCAGTTTTGTTATTATACATAATAAAGAAAATGCTATTTTTGATCATAGCATAAGATGAATTGAGAAAGGTGGTGTTTCATGCATTGATATATGGGAGTAACAGGACCTTCTTATTCAATGCTATTTGAGGTTCTACACTGGCCTGACTTTTATGATACAGGATAAGTATAGGTTTCACTTAGGTGGTATCTGATTTAACTATTGATATCAAATGATTCGATATTTGATGGCTTCTTTTGAACTTTCATGTCTATGGTTTTTGTTTTGTCCGGTAATGGTAGATGATGTCTTAGGAGGGATCCTATTGTGTGTATGCTTGGTTTGAGGTTTGAGCTTGTCACTAAAATGGTCATCCCTCATCAGCATGGCACTGACATATAGTTGATTGCTTGAAATTTTAATGTTTAGGATGAGCAATATCTTTGCCTAGACATTCATTAATCTTTCCCGATCTTATATGATAATTTAGTGCATCTTTTACGATTTATTAAAGTTTGCAGGGGCGGTGAAAATAAGGGGGAAAAAATGTCTCCCTTCTCCTATTTTCATCTCCGAAATTGGATGGTTTTGGGAGGGAGGAAAAAATAATTTTAAATTTGTAGACTTCGCTATCCTGGGTTTTTCCCAAACTGCTATTATATATATCATTCCTAGCAATCCATCTTAACATTGCTGCCTTTAGCTTCTTTACTTTCATATTGTGCTAGTCTCAGTTTTTAAGTTTCTTCATGCCACTTCAAGCCATATCAGTTAATGTTTCTGCAACTTATTTTCATCGACCATCTTTAAGGGTGTAATCATAATTTTATTATTTTCCCTCCGTAGCCTTCCCCTTTAACCAAATCATTCAAGGGAGTTCACCCCATCCATTCCTTTCATTTGAATGAAACTGATTGTAAGTGCAAATTGGTGACATACTGTAACTCATCATTGACCTGCTTGATTGACATTGCTTTGTTTCCTTGGTATAAATACCGAAAACAAGAAAAGAACTATTTTTCACTAGGTGAGTTGCAGAAATGGTATAAACGGGCACCATTGTGTTCTGTCAAAACTCAAGTTAAAGAGAAGGCCATTTATATCTTGTTTTATTTATGGTTCATCTTAGAGTTTTCCTTGTTCTTCGTCTACCTACTTCAATCATATTTATTGGGTTAAACCATCTTAATTGAAGTTCTATCATTTCTTCTAATCTCATTTTTCTTGCATAATTTTTCTTACATGTCTTTTCAACTACCAAATTTTCATCTTAGGTACACTTAGGTTAGGTTCTTATTGGAATTTTATACACTTAGACAGTTAGATGGACCATTGTTACTTGTAGTCTTAATTATGGCTTTTTGGGAATTTTTGTTTTATGAAATCTGGAGACACCTTTTGATAACTGATAACACATGAAGCATTTTCTTCAATTCATTCATTGAGCTTGAGTTCTATGATTTACAGCCCTCTATTTCTCCATCACCATGTATGATTGATAATACAACTTGGCCGATTGCCTTGTGTGGATAATGCTGATAGAGTTTAAGTTTTTTTTTATAGTTGTTGCTTACTTGCTTTTACTGTGTAGTTTGTGGAAAACTCCATTACTTGCTTTGAAGAGGGTAGAATTTTGTTACATTGTTGCTTTATTTTGATTTGCGTTTTCTTCTTCCACATTCCATAACTTTCCCTGCTACTTTGATATTTCTTCTTCCTAAGTTTATATTGCTAAGATTCCCTTTATGTAGCTTTTTCCGTATTTTTCTTTTCCTGATTTAGTTGTTGTCTATGAAGCCCCATATTGTTCAATAAATGGAGAACCATTGGATGATTCTTATAGAAGCATCAAAGGAGAAGCATCAGTTACCAATTTTTTTCATTCTTATAGATGATCTAGTCCTCAAATATGATTTTTGTAAAACTTTTATCTGTGCAGGTTTTGTGCTGTTCCTCTCTTTAATGATTGATAGATTACACCATTACATAAGAGAGCTGCGTTTACTCAGGAAGACCATGGAAGCTGTTAAGAAACAAACCCGAAGTTTTGAGGACGGTAAAAATGGAAACACAGAGGAGCAGAAAGCATTGACCGAAGAAATTACTACATTGAAGTCTAAAGTTAAGAAGCTCGAATCTGAATGCGAGGCAAAAGGAAATAAGGAAAAGACTTTGGAAACCGAAGTTGAGGCTCTTAAAAAGCAATCTGAGGGGTTCCTTATGGAATACGACCGCCTCTTGGAAGACAATCAGAATCTTCGAAGCCAGTTGGAGGCCATTAATCATTGATCACAGCTCTTTGCTTCTTGATAAACAAAAAGAGTACATGATGAGGTTATAATGTCTAGAAGAAAAGAAACAGTTTTCTCTTTGTTTCAAATGCTGTTTTAGTGTTACATGCTTTGCTTGATGAGTACAGAGTTGTAAATTTGAAGTTCTAAAAACAGCCATGTTGATTAAGTAAACTTAACTATTATTTAAGCAGCTAGCTCATATATATTATTATTATAAAGGAACAGATTAGTTATTGCCATTGGTTTGGTTTTGAAATTTTCTTAGTTTGGATGCAACTCTGCATCATTGTATGAACTTGAAAATCCTGGTGAATTAACATACATATTTGATATATATATATATATTAATATTATGAATCTTAGATCATATGGTAACCTGGTAACAGTGATTTATTTTTGGTGAATTCTTGGGTACCCTTGGAGTTTTGGTTGGGTATCGGTATCCTATAGGTAAAATTTATTTATAATTTGAATTTATTTTAATATAAATTAATAAAAAAATATAAAATGACATTGAATTTTGTCTGAGTACAACTACTTAACTCCGATGTGTCCACTTAATGCACTTGGGGCTCATGGTGTAAATAATGATTTACCTAGTTATCTTATTGAATAAGATGTGAAGAGGATAAATCATTCACAAATGTATGGAAAAACATTTCTTAGGAGAGGTCAACCCCTTAAATGAATCTCAATTATCTCGAGGAGATTAGTCTTTACAATTGCGTGCGGAGGATACATTTGATTTACCAAAAATAATAATAACTATTGCAAAAAAAAATGTCCAACAGTTAGCTATTCCTCATCAAAAATAAAACTGTTAGGTAGCTTTGGTGGTTAATGAGTAAAGAGACACCCAATGAGGTTTAAGAAGTCATTGTATTGCATCTCTTCTTTGCAACAGGTTTTTTAAGTAATGTTTTTTAAGTAATTTCTCTTTTGTTAGAGTTATTTAAGAGCCTTTCCGTCTCTAATTCTACTTATAAGTTTTCTTTTAATTTTTTTTGTTGTTTAGGAAACTCCGAAGACTTGATTTAGTAGTAAAATGACAGACTTTAAATCTAAGAGATCTTGGGTTTGAGCCCAGCTAGTGCCTTTGAAGGGAGCTAAATATAAATACCTTTGTAAATGCTCTTTGAACCTTAAGATATGTCTTTCTTGTCTTGAACCGAGACACCATCCAACCAAAATAAGTTTCTAACAAATAATCTAATCCCAACCCAATTTTTTTTTTTTGACAATTAATCCCAACCCAATTATTTTCGTCATATCTCATATTATTTCTATTTCTTTCTTTCCTGACTAAATAAATTTGATTGAGCCCATTCTAGTAAACAATCATGAACTAACCCCACTACTTACACTAATACCCCCACCTTTCTAATTTAATTTAAAACTCTTATTTCTTTCTAAAACTATTTCTTTCATTTTATTTCCTAATTACTAAAATCAAATAAAAATTTAATTCTAATTATATTATTCTGATTTCCACCATCTATCTAAATATTTCTTATTTTAATCACCCTTCTATTATTTTAATAAAATTCTAATAATTCTATTAAAAATCTAAGATCCTCAACGATTACTAAATAATTTCTAAACGCTCTCCCTCCCTAAAATAAACTATTAAAAAGCCTCTATAAACTTCATTAAAAATAACTAACGAAAATTTGGGTGTTACAACTTACAACTCTCCACCACTTAAAAAAAATTCTCCCTCGAAAATTATCGGAAGGAAACAGCTCCAGGTGAGGCTCTCTCATCCGACTCTCCACCTCCTACACCACCACATTTAAAACATCTCAGAGTAGTAGGAGCGTCTCCCCCACTTGTTTCTTTCTCATTTGTGTAGCCTTCTGTTGAAACTTTTGCATTCTCCTATCAGTTGCGTCTACAAAGCCGCATTTGCTTGCTTTATTGTCTGCGCCATCATCTCCAAAGCATCAACGCTTGGTCATTTCTACCTCTGGTCATTTTTACACAATCAATAATTAGTTACTAGGGAAATTAAGCATTGACAAACAAAATTACAAAACTTAGTCTGATTGGACCGATCTGCTCTGATACCAACTGTGTGATTCCTTAAACCCCAAACATACACTTTAAAATAAAATGTGCTAATTAGTTAAATCACATAGGGTGTCACACATTCACAATGTGCAAAAACATGTGTCATGTGTGCCAATACATTACGAACTTATAAACTTATATGAAGTGTGATCATGAATGATGTAGCATGACACATGTTTTTGCATATTGTATGCAACAAGAATATTGTTTTGAGGCTAAATGAAACACAATTTGAGTCAAGTCGGTGCATAAAGCAATAATAACGTATTCCTTATTATGATTTTTAGCATAAATTCAAATGGGAGACTGGCATGCAGCATGCTATAATAAAAAGCCCACTTTTACATTAAAAAATTAAAAATAAAATGCCAACTTTTGATGCTCTTTTTGTATCTGTTACATTTTGATTACTATCTTTAATTAATCTCAGTTAACGTTAAACGTGAGTCATGTGACCATTTGGTTTGGTATACAGCCTCCTCTTACACTACTATAAGAATTTCTTGTATTATCGGTCAAACTTACCGGCGGTTTTGAGCCCACGGAAATCTTTCCTCTTTCCTTATAGTGTTAAACGTGTCATCATTTTGTAACCTAATAAAAGAAGGGTAAGCACCAACAAAATGATGACAAAATGATAGATATTTGATTTTGGATTCAAACTTAATTTGGATAATATATTAGTTTATATAATTACACGTGAATGATACTTTAGTTTAAAAAAAAGAAAGGATAAAATGCTGTCATTTCATATATTAAGAAAAAAATATATAAATACAATGATAAGTTTATTAAAATTATCCTTATTAACAAATTAGTAGTAATTCCTTAAAAAAAAACACAAATTAACAGTAACTTTTTTATCTTAAATGCAAAATGAAAAATAATAAGTGGAGAGTGATTCATATAATATTAGTTAGAGGATAAAATATTAACTGCAAAAAATCACTTAAAATCACAATACAAATTCACAGTGACATTCTTTTCGGACTTTTTTTTTACAACTGTGACAATTATTAATGTAGGATACAAAGTAGTTTTTATATTTTCTTCGTGTATCATATAATATTAATAAATGTCAAATTTACAATAACTCAATTGATTTGAGCTAAAAGAATTATTAGTTAAAGGTTTTTAGAGTTGAAATCATGAGGTGAAAAAAAAAATACTAACATTAACAACTAATGATTAAAAAAAACATATTTACAAAGAAAAGTATCCTAAAATGAATGTTTATTTTATATTTTCAATCTTTATTCATGATTTCATTTCAATCGTATCATATAATCATATAAATATTGCACAAATATAGCTCAACTAATAATAATAATGTCTCCTTCACTTATATGTATGTGAGTGACTATTATTATTATTATTATTATTATTATTATTATTATTATTATGTCTATTTACAAAAAATAAATTGCACAAATTTAAAACTTCTATAACGTTTAAAGAAAACTGATATTTAACATTACAGAAATCATTGAAATCTTCCTCATTAAGCACGTTTCTGCCTCCAATCACTTCTATAAATTTCATCCATTTTCATAAACTAAATTCATCAGCATTTCTCATCAATAGCATTTTAGAATAACAAAAAAATGGCACCAACTTTTTTAACCCCACTCAAAATCATGTCTTTATCAATTTTCCTTTTAATCATAACCATCAACATAGTTAATGGTCAACAAACATCAACTTTGGTGTTCTATCTACAAGATGGCGGAAAAGGTCCCAACGCAACCGTTGTGCCTGTTATTGGCATAAACGGAAAGGTTTGGTCCTACAACTCATTTGGAACAATACTTGTAGTCGATGACCCCGTTACAATAAATCAAAATCCACTTTCGACTCAAATTGGAAGGGCGCAAGGCGTGATTACCGTAGCTTCTCTAGATGGTACAAATGTGAACATAGTTTTGTCAATTGTGTTCAACAATGTACAATATAGTGGTAGCACGTTGGAGATACAAGGTACAAGTCGTCAACGTGAGAATTTAAGAGAGCTTTCTGTTGTTTGTGGAACAGGACGATTTAGATTTGCAAGGGGTTATGTTGTGTTTGAAACTGTATCTTATGATGCTCAAAATAATCAATCTATTATTCGCTTGAGTGTAACTTTGGCAATACCTTAAAAATTATGTATTATTTTTATGATGAATAAAACAAGCTTTGTGGATTTGAGAAAATAAATAAAATGATTTTATTTAATTATTAAGGATTTTGAGATGATCTTGATCTATTACACCTTGTCTTACAATCAGGGGTGTCTCCGAGTTTTTGGAGACCATGTAAAATTATTAAAAATAGGCCCTAATAAAAAAAATCGCAAAAAAATTAAAAGAATTGTCGTCGATTTAAATTACAAATTACATCAATAACACTAAAAATAATCATTTTTTCACTAATATAAAAAAAGTTTGATAACAAGACAATATCTATCACACATCTCTCCATCGGGGGTTAGCTCTTTGCTACACCCCTTTGGTTTAAAAAAAAAAAATCACACATCTCTCCCTTTGATAAAACTATATAGTAGCTATAAAACATCTAAAAAATTTATTCACAATAGAACAATCTTTTTTAGGACCTTTTGTAACTAACAAATCCTTCATTTTAGAATAAAGAGAACCTCAAATATTTGAACTCCACAATCCCAAGTTTAGAAGGCAACAATCCCTCGTTTTATACCCCTTCATTGTTGTTTCATTGTCCTACACACTTTTGTATGGACTCAATGGGTTAGCTCTATGTCCCCCCAATTTTAATTTTGTATATATATATTTTTTCTTTTTTCTATATAATAAGGAGATATAGGCAAGGGATGAGGGTGATGCCTCCGTTGCCCCCTGATGTCTAGATGCTTCTCGCCTTATATGTGTGTGTGTGTGTTTGAGCATATTGCATGATGGTAAGTATGTTTTGTCTGCATAACATGATATATAGTTGATTGTGAAAGGTATGTTTAACATGATATATGTTATGTGACAAAATACTTTTGTATGGTATATATGATCATACAATGCTAATGAGATAGCCTTATTGAAATACATTTTTTTTTTCGAAATTAAAATTTTATTAAAACGTACTCTCTAAAAAGAAAACAAAAAATAACCACAAAAGATAAGAAAAAATAAAGAAATAACTCAAAAAAATGCCTACTAAACAACGACACCTACTCTACAACTAAGACACTTAAAAGAAAATCGATACTAAGACAAAGAAACCAAAGAAAAACTTTAACAAAGACACCCACAACCGCACTCAAAAGGAGGCACCACATATCCCAAAATATTAAATAATTTTTTATCAACTATATTTTATTATTAAAATAAAATTTCTCTTATATTTTAGAGGAATGTTATCTAAACATAAAAAACCTAATATCAATACAACATCAAGGGTAATATGGTCATTTTCCTCATCAAAATACAACCTTTAGTTTTTAATCTACCCTTGATATTGTATTGATGTTAGACTTTTTGATGTTTAGATAACATTCCTCTATATTTTATTATTAAAACAAAATTTCTCTTAATGTGTGCCTATAAATATTATTCATTGAAGACTTGCTTCTTGTCAAGGCCAACGTTGTTCTAAGTG
Source organism: Trifolium subterraneum (assembly GCA_951799995.1). Classification (NCBI taxonomy): domain Eukaryota; kingdom Viridiplantae; phylum Streptophyta; class Magnoliopsida; order Fabales; family Fabaceae; genus Trifolium; species Trifolium subterraneum. The sequence continues at coordinate 44,947,993 of OX637465.1, read as the reverse complement.
AGACTTGTTGTGGCAAGTGTGAGTGTTAAGTCCCACATTGCTTAAAATAGTGGAGGTTGAACACTTTATAAGTTAGAGGACCCATAAACCTAACGCCTTAAGGTTTTGGGTAAGAGTGTGGTGTCCAACTCACTTGTAGAGTTGTTCTTGAACCCAATGTGGATGATTCCCCTGGCTGCCCCCTCGTAGTGACCCAACAGTGGTATCAGAGCCTGGTTCGACAAAGGGTTCGACCGGCTCCTTGTATCGAAAGTCTTCCTGACAAAGGTGGTCAGGCGGCGTGTTCCGTGTGTAGTGTGGCAACGGCGGTACAAGTGTAGTGTTGCTGAATAAGCTTCCGCTTGAGGGGGAGCATATCCTGATATGGATGGACTCACACTTGAGGGGGAGATTGTTGTGGCAAGTGTGAGTGTTAAGTCCCACATTGCTTAAAATAGTGGAGGTTGAACACTTTATAAGTTAGAGGACCCATAAACCTAACGCCTTAAGGTTTTGGGTAAGAGTGTGGTGTCCAACTCACTTGTAGAGTTGTTCTTGAACCCAATGTGGATGATTCCCCTGTCTGCCCCCTCGTAGTGACCCAACAAGACTTACACAACAGAACACCTTGTTCAATTTTGGTGAGGTGCGATAGGTAAACATGCTATGTATACTATTAACCATTTAGGTGTGACTTAACTAGGTCATTTTGAATAAGATTAAAATGATATGAGAATAAAGTAGTTGAACATTAGTTTATACAATGAAATAAAATGCAACATTTTAATCCTTGTTTTTACATAAAAATATGTACGGTTCATATTAATGAATTTGACTCTTCGAAAATGAGAAAAGTGCAGTCATAAATTATAGTTTAATTGACAAATGTCGATTTATTTTTAGATTGAACGACTTTACTTTGGCTCGAATAATATGGGACATTGTATGTTTTAGTAGTGTTTAGTGTTTACCACTTTATATAAGACAAGAAGAAGTGAGGAAAGTATAAAATGAAAATGTCAAGAATTATTATTTTAACAATCTAATTATATGTTATGATATACTTGCAATATGTACTTTTATAATTTATTAATAGAAGTGATATTAGGGGGTGTTTGTGACTCGGTTTGGATCGGTATTGACCCAAAACTCATTTAACTTAAAAGATAAAATTATTCATGGTTCCATTCGATTTTGAATGACTAATTAAAAAATTTGATCTAGTCCATCCAATTTATTGTGGTTTAATTAGATCGGTTTTTGGATATCTAAATTACAAAAGTAAGAGAAATGTTATTTAAACATAAAAAAAGGGGACATCTCTACAACATCAAGGGGGAGTCACATCACATGTATATAACTGGAGAGTTCTTCAACACTAATATATTACTAAATATTAATATCATAAAGATACGGCAAAATAATATATTAAATGTAAAACATAACATATAATATATATTGAAAATTAATATTATAGAATGACAATTATATATTATATTTGAAATAGTAAAAATAAATGGATTAAATTAAACTAATAAATAGTATTAAAATATTAAAAATCGACATATAATAGGTTAATGCAATATATCTTACTAATAAAAAGATAAAGATATATATATATATATATATATATATATATATATATATATATATATATATATATGCGTTTTAGTTTAGATCGATTTTGAAAAATAAATTCAAAATTCCATATATCAGTTTTCACTTTTCACAAAAGGCAACCACACATATAGAAAAATATTCTATTTTATGTTATTTTCAGTTTTTTTAAATCAATATTACAATTTTAATTTGAATCAGTTTGAATTTAAACACGGTGACATGCATGATACTCATTTTACTCTTTAAAGTTATTTCCTTCCGGATCTCACAATCAAGCATAGTCCATACATATGTAACCATAATAATGTGTTGAAGTTATATGAATGAAACTCCTTGCTTCTATGTATAGATGTGTTAATAATTAGTTCTCCAAACCTTAATTCTAGCATGATTTGTCCCAGGTCGGTGGTGTATTAAGTAATAACGTATTCCTTCATATGCTTTAAAAGCCAACTTTTAATGCTTTCTTTGCAGGTTTTTTTAGGTTTCTTGCACTTATCAATATACTCTATTCTAAACATATAATAAACATATAATGTGAATATTTCTTCTAACCAACATTGATTTGTCACGTTGCTAAAGTTTAATCCGTTATGTTAGGCTAGTTGTATATGACCGGCCTTTTACTCCGACAGTTTAATTTTCATATAAGCTTCATCCACTCTAGATAATTGTAATAATATTTATAAAACATATTTGAAAATAATAAGTGTTATTTATTTATTTTAAATAGTATTAACTATTATGTCAAATTAGATTCTAGTTCTTATAAAATGACAAAATTTTGCTTAAAAAAAATGACAAAATTTAGATATTTATCCGTACAAAAAAATAACATTTTTTAGTCTTTGTTGTTAAGTTTTTTTCTTGGCATAGTCTTTGTTGTTTAGTTAACATATATTTTTTAATATATTAAAAAAAGAACCTATTATTAAATTTTTTGCAAACATAATTAAAAGATTGTAATTCCCTCCACAAAAATGTGGAATTCTTTAACCTAACATAAAATAAATATGAATATTTTGAACAACAAACTTTAAGCTTAAATGATATATCGATATACTCACATGATAAATGATACACAAACTAATTGATATACTCATATAACTAATTTGTTTACGATGTTACATTGATATATTCACATGATAAATGATACACAGACTTGAAAATAAGAAATCTTTAACTTTCTGCCAAAAAAAAACTTCCTTTAACATTCATGAAATCATCGAGTCTTCCTTTAAGCATAGTTTCTGCCTCTAACCACTTCTATAAATTTCATCCATTTTTTGAAACTAAATTCATCAATATTTCTCATCAATATCATTTTCCAATAAAAAAATGGCACCAACATTTTCAACCCCAATCAAACTCATGTCCTTCTCAATATTATTTTTCTTAATCATCAATATTGTGAATGCTCAACAATCAAACTTGGTGTACTACCTACAAGATATCGGAAAAGGAAATAACCCAACCGTTGCAACAGTTATCGGCATCAACGGTAGGGTTTGGTCCTACAACACATTTGGAACAATATTTGTAGTTGATGACCCCGTTTTGTTAGAACCTAGTCCACTTTCAACTCAAGTTGGAAAGGCACAAGGTGTAATTACAGTGACATCTATAGATGGTGCAAATGTGAACATAGTTTTGTCACTCGTATTCAATGATGTGCAATATGGTCGTAGCACTTTGCAGATACAAGGTTCAAGTCATCAACGTGATAATCTTAGAGAGCTATCTGTTATTGGTGGAACGGGTCGATTTCGATTTGCAAGAGGTTATGTAGTATTTGAAACTGTATCTTATGATCCTACAAATAATCATTCTGTTATTAAGTTGGCAATAACTTTGTCAATACCTTGAAAAAATTATGTACTATTATATCGTTAATGCTTGTTGATATATAATCATATGGATGTATGATGTCATACAAGCTATTTATGTACCAATAAATTTAAATTATAAAAAAAGGGCATAATTTGAACCTTTTATTTTCTTGTTAGTGTTATATTTCACCTTTTATCTTCTTTTTATTAGTATTATTTTTCTTCCATTGGATTGTGAATTGTTTTTTTTTTTTATGGGAATAGAATAGCTGAAACTTGAATCCAAGAACAAGAATGGTCGTCATTGTTTATTTATTGAGAAAAAATATTGAAAAAATTAGAAATTATAAAAACTTTGTTTAAAAAAAATTGAAGTAAGTAAGTTTGTTTTAGTGGCGAGAGATTTGGATAGTATATACATGAGGTCCTGAGTTTGATTCTCTGCTCCATCGTAAACTAAACAAATATTAGCATTTTTTTTTAAAATAGAGAGGATTAAACTCATAATCTCATGCATACTATCTAAACCGCTCAACAATACATCAAACTTAGTGACTTAATATTAGCACCTTAGGTTTGTTTCACGGTTGAATATTTCATTCCCGGGAATAATTTTCCAAGGAAATAATGATGGGTATTTTATTCCTTGGTATTTCAAAAAAAATGTGTTTGGTTAATAAATGGTAAGTTCCTGGGAGTTATTTCTATGAGTGGGCATATAGGTAGTTATTTTCATTTTATTCCCATGTTCATGGGAATCTTTTATTCCCACCCATTTTCTTGGGATTAAAATCATGGGAAAGTGGAAGTTATTTTCTTCCTGGGAATGTTTTATTCCTGGAAGTTAATTTTTTAACTTTGTAACAAACGTAGGAATCTATACTTATAACTTCTACATTCCAAGAAATAACTTTTTCAACCATGAAACAAACACCCCCATAGTTGAAAACAATACCCAAAATTAAATATGTACTCAAAGAATAAGTAGTGCTTGCTTCACCTTAAGAGTAAATTATTATTTAGTTACACAAAACGAATCCTGATTTAAGGAGAAAAAAAAAAGGCAAGAAAGAATCACCGCTTTTATAAAAGGTCAATTTTTTAGTATACTAATTTTATTTAATGTATGTTGATGTCGACAATTGTGATAGTTTCATAAATAGTATTTGCTTCAGAAAAAATAAATAAATCGTGCTTATTAATTTTTCTACATTAAATCTCATATACCGATACATATCCAAATAATATATGTACTGAAGTATTCACTTTTATAAAAACCACTCAATTTTGTTGGTCATTTTACATTTCTTTTATTTATTTTGGACAATCTTAGAGATGGTAAAACAATCTTAGGTTAAAACGGTACCACCTTTTATAACACCTTGTCATTAACTCACCAGAAAGGGACCAAAATTTGTTACAGTTGTATTTTCACACGGTTATACGCAGTTTTTAATCTCATCCGTTAAAGTTTGATCGGACGGTTTAGATTAAAAATTGTGTTTTTCTGATCAAAACAATCTCGGCCGCTAAAATCAAATCGGACGTTTCACATAAAAAACAACGTGATACTGAGTGCATTCTTTATAGCAGAAAATCCAATTCGATCAGAAAGGGTAGGGGTGCTCGCGGTTCGGTTTGGATCGGTTTTGAGGCAAAAATCCATCCGATCCAAAGTTAAAATTAGTTGCGGTTTGGTTCGGTTTTGGATGGCTAATTAGAAATAATCCGATCCAATCCGATCCAATTTTGTGCGGTTTAATTTGGATCGGTTTTTGGATATCCAAATTACAAATTAATTTTTTTAATTAAATAATAATATTATTAAGACACGATAAATTAATATATTTATGTAAAATATAACATATAATACGTTAAAAATTAATATTTTGCAATGTAAATGATCAATTATATGTGAAACCTATGAAATAGTAAAAAGAAATAGATTAATTTTAACTCATAAGCATTATTGTAAAAAATTTAAAATCAATAATTAATATGTTAATGCAATATATCATACTAATAAAAAGTTAAAAAAATATTTAAAAATATGTATGCGGTTTAGTTCGGTTTGATTCGGTTTTAAAAAATCAATCCAAAATCCGATCCGATCCGGCGGTTTTCACAAAAAGGACATCCAAACACATCCAAAAATATTCGGTTTTTTGTGGTTTTCGATTTTTTTGGATCGGTTTGCGGTTTTTATTTGGATTGGTTTGGATTTGAGCACCCCTAAGAAAGGGCATGCTAACTAGAGTAGAAAATTTCACTCAACCTCTTTTTAGTTTTTAGGAAAATGCTAACTAGTGCTCCCAGGACACTAGTTAAGGATTCCCAAAATAGCAAAACTACATTGAAACTTGTATAGTCAATGTTTATAAAATATAAAAAATGTTGTTTTCAATATAAAAAGTATCCTTTTATTATCCTTAATTAGTGCTCTGGAAATACTAGTTAGCATGACCCTAGTTTTTATGGTGGTCCGCTGATTGATGTGTTGCCCCGTCAATGTTTTTCTAATAATTGTTAATTAGAAACTTCTCAAAAAATAAAATAAACGTGAGACCGGTTTTAAAAAAAAAAATCAAAATATGTAACTACTTTTTTTTTTATTATTCAAAAATATGTAACTACTTATACCACTAAAATATAAAAAATTACCATTCAATTATACATGCTACAACATGTAAAAATCTATAGTAAATCCACAACACACCAAAATAAAATGTTAATTAGTTCACCAATTGACAAATTATTAGAAATACGAGGTTAAAATTATAAAACTAAAGTTATTAAGTTAAATGATTTTTTCATCTATATTCTATGAAGGAGAGAAAATTGAAAAATGTATCATGACTTACAAAGGTAATCAAATAATAGACATCACATTCACATTGAGTTGAATGCAAAATAATGTCACTTTAAAACATATAGATAGAATATAGATTATTATTTTGTCGGTAAATTCTAACATGGACCACTTCATCAAGTGGTCCATGGTGGTCAGTCACGAATAACATTATAACGAATACGAATTTTATAAAATCCACCGTTGGATTGAAAGTTTATATCATATAGATCATCTATAGAAAACTTTAGAAAAATTAAAAATCATTTGATATGTTATTGAGACACATCAAGATTAACGGTTGTTAAATAACATAAATCTTGATGGGTCTCAATAACATATCAAATGATTTTCAAAAAATTTAAAAAAATTTATGGATGATCTATACGATATAAACTTTCAATCCAACAATGAATTTTGTAAAATTCATATTCGGTAGATCACTTGTCCATGGTGGACCACTGGTCCACCATAGCATTAGCCTTGTTTTGTCTATATTGTAAAAGTAAAACATTCGCAAATACCACACCAAGACCAAGTACTGACCTCGTAAGTTCATCAAATAGGCAATCTGGAACTCAGGGGCGGCCCTAGGGAGGTGCAAACAGCTCTACCGAGCTGGGCCTCCAAATATTTGGGGCCTCGATTTTTTTAAATTTTTTTTAACCTGGGGGTGCAAATAGTAAGTCTGTGTCGTCTACGGGTGTAAACAGCAAGTCATCAACTACTTCCATCAGTCCAGCCCACTCAATTAGAATGCTGACTTGCTATTTACACTCTCTAGGTTAAGTTGAATTTCTGTTTGCACCCCTAAGTTAAATTATTTTTTCTATTTTTTAAATTGAAATATAAAATTGGTCTTTTATAATTATTTTTTTATTAAGGGTTCACTTTTACGTTGGAAGTCGGACCTCTAATTTAATTGGAACGGTTCTGCTACTTGATTTTTCTTTTATTCTAATTGCTAATTTATTTTTTTTAACAAGTATTCTAATTGCTATTTATCTCTTAATTTTTTTCCACATGATTGTATTTGATAATTGCTAATTATCTCTTAATTTTTTTTCAGTTCAACTTTAACATTGTTTATTAATCCGTTTTAACTTCAATGATGCTTATTATTTTGGATTTATATATATTTATTATGGCCCACTTTTAATATTTAAGCCGGACCTCCAAATAGTCAAAACCGGCCTGCTGAAACTGCAGGAGGGATACATATAAGATTCGAACATTCCTTACGATCTTTGCAGACATAATTAGCTGTGGATGATATCAAATAAGAATTAAGGAAGTTATGAAAATGGGGTGATTAAAACAATTTTGAATAAAAAAATTCAATGTGAAAATCCCCATTAGCTATCTATATGTCCAGGAGCCCCGTGACCAAAATAATTTTAAATAAATCCCCACGAGCTTAACTCAATTGGTAGGGATATCACACTATATATGCAGGAGTCTGAGTTCGAACCTGAGACACTCTACTTATTCACCATCAAGGTGAATTTTCTAGCCACTAGGCTATTTAACAAAAAAAATAAAATTGAATAAGATAAAAAGAAAATTTAAAGGTAAGTGATTAGGTATATCTTGATTTTTATTGGATACTGATATCCCTTAAATAAAATTCATTTAAATTTTGATCTCACAAATATTTTTAGCAAGTTTCTATAAAAAGTTTTGGTCTCGTAAATATTTTCTGCAAGTTTTAGTCTTCTTATAAAAAATCTCAGCAAGTTTTGGTGTTGCAAATATTTTCCAACATAAATTTTGATTCCTGTTGTTAAGCCAACTCATGTATACTTTCATATTTTTTGAATGAATTTTTGTATTCATTTTTATAAAATTATAAAAATTTCACCCATAAAAATTTAGAATTTTTTAACTTAAGATGAATTAAATATAAATTTAATTGTCAAAATTTCATATTTAATCTATCTCTTGTTATAAAAAAATAACTTTTTTTAATAAAAATTTCTATAATATACTAAACATAACATGACCGCATAAAAATTGAAAATTTCAAATAATATACATAAATTGACTTAAAAAGTAGGGAACAAAAATTAAAAGCGTTGATAAAAATTACTTACAATAATTTGTCATAGAAATAAGTATAGAAAAAAAGATGATCATAACATAAATAAACGTATACACATTAGCCATATTTTGTCTTTTATGAATTTAGGAAAAGGAATTATTTCAAGATTTTATAGCGTGAAAAAAATCCATGCTTTTTTTTTTTAATTACAAAATAAAAAAGATGATTATCAAATGTATAATATATATATATCCTTATCCCATTTAATCAATCTTGCCCTTTTGTTATTTTATTTTATTTCTTTTTTAGCCCTTCAATAATAGAGAAGGAAAAATCTAAAAATAAAATTAACAAGGTTGAGTGAGGACAAAATTATGACTCTTTTGAGTATTAATCCTATCTCAAGACGTGAAAATTACATACAACTATATTCGAAAATAGTTTTGTGGTTTGTTAGGTTTTCCCTCTACGTAAATTATAAGTTTGAGTGAGTGTATATGTTAAAAAAGTTTCACATTAATTGAATGATGATATATTTATAAATGAGGAACAATCTTTACTTTACAAATCGTTTTTGTAATGTTGAGTTAAATCCATATATGCGACTCTTAGACCAATAGAAAAAAATATAAAATAAAAAGTTTTTTATTTATTATTTTTATATTTCCTTTAAGGAATCTTGTACACAATTTGGATTTCTGACTGTGTATCCAAACAACACAAAGTAGATTCCATTAAAGTGACTTGATAAATTACAGCTTGCTTATTTTACCTTTTAGTCGTGGGATTCATCATTAATCTTTTCACACTATGGAATCTCACAAGCAATGCAACCAAATGTGGTCATATCCTTCTACACTCCACCCGTAAATGGAAATTAATGAACTATATCTAGTTGACCCTATATGGACATGATTGTACATAATTCACTTATTTGAGAAAGTAGCTTATGGCTTGTAGTACATGCATCTGCAAGGTGTCACCAATATTGGGAAGAAAAAGATGTGTGCATGATGGACGTTACATTTGTGTGTGGGGGCAAAAATTAGTGTAGTATGGGAACTTCATTAATTTCCTCTATTAGGTTTCATGATCCTTAATAATTTGCTTGCTCTTTTTAATACGGTCCATATGCTCTTATAGGAATGATATATGGATTACAGGAAAATCCAAATCCAGGAGACCCATCTGAACACAAATCCAAGTCAATGGACGAAATTCGAGTTGACTGAGTTTGAGTGTAGGTATAGGTAACACCCAAAATTATGGGTGTGAGTTTGGGATCACTCAAATCCACATCCGAAACCCATACACCCACCCGAATATATTTAAGTGTCAAAATTTAGGGTTCCCATATTTCTTCACAGTTCACACGAATCACTCACCCAGCCACTTGAACACCTCCTTTACTAATGACCTTAATGTCAACGAATCAGAATTATGTTGAACTATGTAATTTATATTGAACTATGTATTTAATTACTAATGTCACACAACTATGTTAATTATTTATGTTGAACTATATGCTACATTTTGCATTTTATCAAAAAGAATTTGAACCGTGTTTGTGCAGGTAATTAATTAATTATGCGTGTTTTTGTTGCGAGTTTGGGTGGAAAAACCTGAACCCAATGAATGTGAGTGTGAGTTTTGATTTGCCACCCATATAGCCTTTGGGTTTGAGTTTGAGTTTGAGTGATTGTTTTGGGTGTGAGTTTGGGTAGTGTAAAACCATCATCCATGGACACTCATTGCCATCCCTATACAAGGCGATACTATTGTACATCCTTGCAATATCTAGTTGGTATTATTAAAAAATTATCGTTAATTCAGTTTAATTTGTAAACAATTAATTTGTTGGGTTTCTAATATGAGTGATTAAGTCTCATATCGACTATGTATGGAAAGAATGTTGAATTTATAAGAGAGGCGAAAGCCATTAACCTAATGCCTTAAGGTTTTGGGTGGAGATGTGGTGTCTTCCTCAGACTCCTCAACAAGTGGTATCAGAGCTGTGATACGGCTTGGTGGGGAGCGGGAGTGGATCCTGACAAGAATGTTTGATTTATAAGAGAAGTGACATATTAACCTAATGCTTTAAAATTTTGGATAAAGATGTGATGTCTCCTTCTCTTGTGGTCCTTGAGCATTGACCCAATTGTTTCTTCCGAGATCCCCAAACTCCCCAACATAATTTAATTTACGATTAAGTGGTTAATTCAACTATATGAATTATAAAAAAAACTATATGAATTAACTACAATGTTTGACATAAATTGAATTAACTAACTATATAATTTTACTTGTTATTTATTTTTTATTTTTTTAAAAGGAAAAATTTTATTAAAAAGTGAATTGAGCACAAGGTGAGTAAAAACATTCACCAATACCTGATTAATACAAAAAATTCACTACTCAAACCAAGTCAGAATACAAAAACATTCACCAATACATGTCACAATTATTTGACACAATTTTTCAACACACACTCCAAAACACATAAATTAATTATTCATAAAATACACTATTTTTTTTGTCTTTCTACCTTTTGTTAATTTTAAATATGTGAATAAAATGATCTACAATCTAATGAGGCTACTGTAAAATATTTACTCATGGGTGAGGCAAAATTCTTCTATTCTTATTCATGGTTTCTCTTGGCTATACGGTTTATCCGAGGGAGAGATAAAGCTTCAAGAAATAGTGAATGGTCTTATCAATACACAAATGTATAACTCTCTAGGAATTATATTCATCATTGTAGGTTCAAGATTTCCCCAGCCTCTTCTCATCAATGGACGCCTGACGTATATGAAGGAGTGCGGTTCGTTCGAGAATTCCGACCTCTATCTATTTTGAAGATGTTTCTATTTTTCAAAACTCGATGAACATGCAGGAGAGACATGCTATTCTCACTCGGACGTCGGACCAATTAAGACATAACTTTACTCGTCAAAAGAACAATTAAGGTGAAAGTGCTTATATCTAGCTTCAACCTTTATACACGGTTTAAATATGATTAATATTGAGATATAGTTGTGCAAGGTGAGACTACCGCATCAATAATATTGCAACCGTAATTCAAAACCATGCATCAATGCTTTATTATTGGAGAAAATTTCAGCATTATTGGATTGCATTTAATTTTAAACGTCATGAATCTCTAGTGTACCTTCAATTATTTAAACATTATTGGATTGCATATTTCTAATTTGTTCGCTGATCTGGTGGTAGGTGATGAGCACAAGACAAACATTGAATCAGTAGTTTTCATATATATATATATTCAGAGTTTTCAATGAAAAAACATAGAAGCAATATTATAGGTAACATGTTTCAAATCTGGATTTTGATAAACCAAAATATTATTCAAAGATCTTGAAAAATTTATACCAAGTATGAAAAAGGACTACAACCACAAAAAAATAAATTATTAATTATAAGAACGTGTATAGTTGTAAAAAGCACAAACAAACTATACACAAAACAATTCTTTGGTCACATGCTCGAACCAATTGAACCCTCTAAGAAACAGAAGTCCAAAAGAGACACCTGAGGTGGGCCAGCCCGCTAAATTCTATTTTTTCGCCTAAAACATAATTTTTTTTTAAATTTTTTGTAAATCATTAAAATAAAATGAATTTCATCTAGGATTTAAAAATTAGAATGTATAACCTACGATATATGTGAAAAACTCATATATCTAATATAACACTGCTATTGAAACATCTACATATCATACACCGTATAGGATAACTAGTGAAAAGTGAAGATTGATCAAGGTATAAAAATCGAAGTACGGTAAACAAATATTAAAAAAGCCCAAAAAGGTGGTAGACGGTATATTATACATAAGTGTGGTATATTTGTTATGATTATTTGATATTCCATTAAAAAAATATTTATGTTCCAATATCTTTTCTCTATCTAATATTTTAAAGTAGGGGTGGACATATCGGTCGATTATGGGTGGGTTCGAGCTCAAAATATCGAATTCATTCCAATCTGCGGGTGAAAATTTAAGGTCCAATTTCATTCAATTATGCTAACGATTTGGGCGGATTTCGGTTAAACTTTTTAAGCGGGTGAAATGGTTGGATTCATTCAGTATTAATAATGAAATAAACAAATTATGCATACAAGGTTTCACACAAAATTAGATTAATCGGAAAAAATGAGAGAAGGTTTCAGACGAGACAAGGTGAAGAAAACGAATGGAAAAAGCTTAGACAACTTGGAGAAAATCATTCTTTTCTGGATTTCAAAATAAAAGAGAACGAGAGAGATATAAGGTGGTCGATGGAGAGTGATAGCAACGGCGGCAGTGGAGGAATTAGAGTGATGACAAATGAAATGGTTATATTATGAATTGAGCTTTAACTTTAAGCCAAACATTAAGCCCAATAAATTACTCGCAGTAACATACAAAAGTCTCAACTAATAAGAGAAAGTATACATGCATGTAGTAAAAAAAAAAATAACAGTTGGTATTATTATGTTCTAGGCTCGGTCGGATTCAAATTTCGTTGGACCTGAAAATTCAATCGGAGTTCATCTATTTCAATCCATTCAAATCCAATATTATTCGTCCGTTTAATCGGTAACACAGCCCACTACCATCCAACCTTCAATTTTTTATCGGTTTTGTCTGTCCCACCCCTATTTTAAAGTACTACATATAATAACGACAAACAATCGAATTAAGATATTCAAATGAAAGTTCACTCGAGCTAAGGACCATTCTTTAAGTTTAAGTTAGAGACTGAATCTGCAGTTTAGATTTTTTTTTTCTTACAATATTAGGTGAGAAAAATTTGTTAAATTAGTTTTAATATTGATATTTTAACATATATAATACTTCAATAATCCTTTGGAGTTTGGACAATCTGTACCCCATAAAACGACAAGTGAAGCAGCCAAGTATTCGCCAAGCAGCTTTTCATATGTTATATACAATTATTATAAGTGGTAGGTTCTATAGTACTTTATCTTTTGGGATTTGGATACTCTCCAATTTTTATGTGTCTTTCTCTCTTATGTAAAGAGAGATAAATTAATAATAAAAAATAAACAAGTAATGATGAGAGAGAAAGACACATAAAAATAATTGGAGAGAGAATTGGAGAGAAAAAATTGGAGAGGATTCAAATTCATTTTGGATTTGGGTGCTGTTAACATGTTAAGGTATCTATAATTAGAAATTTGCATTTAATATTACAAACGAATTTAATGCTTAAAAGATATAATACACATGTTTCGAGACAATATTTCTATATTTGTATTTTTAACATGTGCCTTAGGAACACATGTTAATATTTGCCTTATCTTTTTTTGCGATTTGGATTCTCGCCAAAAGTTCTAATCGATACTCCTTCGGGTTTCGAATATAACTAATAAAACAAAAAATTATTAGTCTAAAGTCTTAATTCTAACTTTACCCAAAAGAAGATGAAGTGTGTGCAACTAATTAATTAATTAATTGAATTTAAAATAAAAGGAAGGATAAAATTGGAAATAGAATATTTTTTCAATCATTAAATGTATTTCACCTACTTTCTTAAAAGGAGTGCTTTTTTTATTTCTTGCTTATATACAAGACTAGAGGGAGTAATATTTATAAAGTATATAAAAATAGTTATATAATATTAATTAGTTAAATAATTCCATTCTACCAATATAGTATGACATAAGTGGTAGATACTTGGGTCTCTTAATCATTTGGTCTTGGGTTCGATCTGCGACCGGTGTGTATCAAAAAACATTTGTTCGGAGAAGTCAACCCCTTAAATGGATCTCGGTTACCTTGAGGGGATTAGTCAACGCAGTTACGCGCGAAGGATACCTTTAGTTAAAAAAAATCATTCTAACTTTTTTTTATTAAATAAATAGTATTCATTCATTTAAATTGATAGAGCACATTAAAGTCATTGGTTGAATTTGCAATAGATCAAACTTAATCCTTCAACCTGAAACAAATAAAATAACTACTTCTTTGTGAGAGGAAAAGTAAAACTGTACCTATGAAAATGCATGTAAGTTTTGTCCTTTTTAATATTAGTAGTGTGTACGTATTCGAATTGTGTGCAGTGTCCATGTCAAATTTGATGTATCATTGATTCTAAATAAGCCATCCTATAAATACATCACCATATTCCCACAAACCTATCTAGAAATATACTTTCATAATTTCATTGCACATTGTACCATCTTCAAAATGGGTGACAATGAAAAACAACCACAAGAACACAATATAGTGCTCCCAATAGATCATCATAATCTTCCATTAACAAAAAATCAATCAAATTTCAACACTAAAATAAAAAACCAATCTTCATTTTCTATCATCCTAACAAAAATTCATGCAGGCTATTTTAGAATAAGTCTATCTCTCTCAATCCAAGCATTATTATGGAAAATCCTAATTGAACCAATCAAAGATGCACATGTTCTTAGACATGTATTTACAATGATACCCTCAACAGCTTTGATTCTATTATGGACACTATCCTTATTAACACTTCTAACACTCTCTTTTCTCTATCTTCTAAAATGTTTACTTCACTTTGATAAAGTTAAAGAAGAATTCTTTAACCAAATTGGTGTAAACTACATGTTTGCTCCATGGATTTCTTGGTTACTTTTGTTAGAATCATCACCAATTGTTCCACCTAAAGCACTTCATTACAAAATCTTTTGGTTGGTTTTTGTGATTCCTGTGATTATTCTTGATGTGAAAATTTATGGTCAGTGGTTTACAAAAGGGAAGATGTTTTTGTCGATGGTTGCGAATCCGACGAGTCAAATGTCTGTTATTGGTAACTTGGTTGCTGCACAAGTTGCTGCAATAATGGGATGGAAAGAGAGTGCAATTTGTTTGTTTTCTCTTGGTATTGCACATTATTTGGTACTTTTTGTTACACTTTATCAGAGGTTGCCGGGGAATAATAAGATTCCGGCGATGTTGCGGCCGGTGTTTTTCTTGTTCTTTGCTGCTCCTAGTATGGCTAGTTTGGCTTGGCACTCTATTTGTGGTTCCTTTGATACTGCTTCAAAGATGTTGTTCTTTCTTTCCCTCTTCCTTTTCTTGTCCTTGGTAAGTTTCTTATATATTAAGTTGTTTTGAAGTAATTAAGGAGAAAATATAATTTATTTTGGTTTCGATTTGTTTTTTCTGTTTCCATTTTCACTAGATTTGCAAAAAGATCATTTGTTTCGAGTGTTTAAATCACTTGTTTCCGTTTAAAAACAAAGAATGAGAGAAAAAGAAAAATAATTTTCTCGACGATCGTCTAATTAGTATCTAAATGAGTCACTAAATGAATATGTGATCGATTTAGAGTTTACTAATTGTCAAACCACTAACCTTTAACGTATAGCCATTTGAAATTATTGGTCTCTAACACCCTGTTTGAACAAAAGATTTAATTAAACGCTTATCATATAAGTATTAGCGTATAAACTATTTTTATAACAAAAATTATTGTCTAAGTTGTGTTTTATATAATCTATAAGTTGTTTTGGTAAATTACATTAAAGAGCTTATGATGATAAGATAAAGTAACTTATAATAAACATGATATAAATTATTTTCAAATGGTTTCACAAAATTCTTTGTGTCAATAAATTTAAATAAGTCAATTTAAATGTGTGATCTAAATCATTAACTAATTAATACATAAATTTTTTATAGTAATTAAAAACAAAAACAAAATGTACATGTGATGTGTTAGATTTTGCTTACGATCGCTAAGGAAATTAAGCTACCTAATGCACCTAATGTTAATTCTAAGTAGTTAGTGGATCTAAGTTTATTAAGGAAAACTGATGTTGTGTGTTAAAAAGCAAAAAATTGAACCGATGATGTTGTCAAATTCCTTACGTTCCATTCTTTTGATAAACTTGATTAATTTGTTTTTTTCATCATTTGGAAGTATCTAAGTTGAAATCCATTAGAAAGATGGTCCCTTAGTTATAGAATGACTATGACCTTTGTTGCAATATAAGTGGATACTTAACTTGGACATTTTCATGTGACTTTGTTTCTCTGAAAATGATATGCAAGAATAATTTTATTTTGTGGTCCCCTACTTGTGTGCTAATGCCAACCCAATATTTTGTATGGTTGGCAATTCATGGTTCACGAGAAATAACCAGGAAATTAGGATATATACAAATAAATATGACTAAATTACAATGTTGACCCTTTAATTTTTATAAACTTGTGATTTGACCATTAACTTTGATGCACTTTTGATTTTTTTGCAAAAGGTTGATCCACTAGTTTTGTCCAACTCAACCCACATCAACATGTTATATGAGTCACTGTTCATGTATGCATTTACTTGTTGATGTGGAATGTGAGTTACATCCACGTGTGTTTTGATTTTGTCAAAATTAGTGGGGGACCAGTTTTTTGCAATAGGGGATAAAATTATGGGGCCAAAAGCACGTGCGCAATTAATAAAAGAGACCAAAGTGCTATTATAAAAAATTACAAGTTTATGAAAGTTAGGGTGCTAAAGTATAATTTTGTCAAATATTTAAATATGTAATACCGACAATATTTTAGATTGTGTTCAGAATCCAACCCATGTTAACATACACTCACTTTTATTTTTTTAAAATTATTATTGGTGTAGAATACTTAACTATTTTTTTGGAAACAAAAATTAGGTTTCAAGGCCTTTGCTATTCAAGAAGTCTATGAAGAAATTCAGTGTGGCATGGTGGGCTTATTCTTTTCCTCTGACTGCTTTGGCAATAGCTTCAGCACAATATGCACATGAAGTTAAGGGAATCATGGCTCATGTTATTATGTTTATCTTATCATTAATCTCAGTTTTGGTTTGTATCATGTTAATGATTGTCTCTGCTCTCAAAATTAGGATGCCATTAACTGCTCGAAACCTTGATTCAAAACAAGAAGTAACATTGGAGAACCTTGATCAACAATAATTAGTTATTAATTGGAAATTTCAACTTCATGTAATTGTAGATTAAATGTAAAAATATATCCTTGTGTATTTCACTAACAAGAGATTTTGGGTTATTATTTGAACTATATATACCAATATACAAGAATATTTGTGTGTAAGAATGTGTAAAAGTCTCGCATTCGGTCAAAATGTGAGTGATGAAGAACATATAATTGAAGAATCTATATGTTAAATGTTTTAAAATTTTGAGTGACGATATCATGTTCAAATCATTTATGTGCATGGTTGCTCGTAGTTTAAGTTGGTGATCTCAATAGTTTAGACTTGCCACATGAAATAATGTTGAATAATGGTGATCTCAATAGTTTAGACTTGCCACATGAAATAATTTTTGATGTGTTAAGTTTATCTAAAGAAGTCTCGCATTAAATAGACATATGAATGTTTTTTTTTTTTTGACTAAAAATAGACATATGAATGTGGAACAATATATAAGTAAACAAACTCATATATTCAACGACTTAATATGAATATGTTTGAGAGTTTTTTGGAGGGAGGGGAAAAGAGAAATCTTTTAACTTTTGAGAATATTTTTTGTAGAGATTCGTTTATTTTTAATTTGGAGAATAGTATAACAATATGAAAAAATTGAAGAATTTATTTAATTTCTTCAAAACATTTTTTGAGTTCTAGGTCCTACAATATAAAAATTTTGCATGACAAAAGAAAAATAATTTTCTCCATTCAAATTATGGGACTATCATTCCTTCCATTTACCTTTCTCTATTCATTTTTCTTAAAATCCTCCTCTCCCTATTAAATTCTCAAATTTACCAGCCTTAAAGTTTTGACTGGAAATTTATATTATATCTATATAGTTTATGTAATTTCTCTTAATTTAATATGATGATTTTCAAATAACTTATATGATTGTTCGTAGTCTAATGTAATACATACTTATGTTTTAGACTTCCCTCACATGCAATATATAACTCCACGTACCCACTTAGGTGGATAAATTAGTTAATAAAAAATATGCTAACAACAATGACTCTTATTGGATAAAATTTATATAGATTCCACCACTCCTCATGTGATAATAATGATTGACTTGTACCAAAGGACATAACATTTCATCTTGATCTTGTATCATGTTTGTTTTGCTTCCTTTATTTTGTTGTAGGCCACATAGGAGAGGTTCCAGCTTGCTTCCTCTTTTTTGTTAGCAACAAATTAATTGCAACCTATCATTGAAACATACCAAGTAGCACTACCACAATTTTAGCCTACAATAGCACTAATTTAATAGCACTTTTTTTAAAGTGCTATTAAAAATCTCACAATGACGTTTATAATAGCGTTTTCAGTGCGATGTGCTATAATATAGTGAAAATAAATTTTGAAAGAGGCCTTTAATAGCACTTTTCTTGCAAGCGCTATAAAATATATACCTTTTTGATAGCACTTTTATTGAAACACTATTATAGGTCTTTCCGGAAAAAAAAAAAAAAAAGAAACTAAAAATTTCGTTGAAATTTCATAAGGTTTCAAACCAATTTTTCTCGGTCCGCCGTTTCACTCTTTCCAATCATTCCTCACTTTCCATAGTTAACTCATCAATTGAACCCTAAAACCTTCTTCTCTCAATCATTCCCCAAAACTTGTTAAACCCTAAATCCCAAATTGAACCCCAAAACCTTCTTCTCTCGATCATTCCCCAACACTTGTTAAATCCTAAATCCCAAATTAAACCCCAAAATTGAAGGATTGATACCATTGTTGAAGGATAAAATGAGTTATATTTTTTTGTTTTGGGTGCCATCAGGGTGGTGTTCATCATGCAGTACATCCATACCCTTTCGGCGACCTTTTTGGCTCCGATGGACCAAAGTATGCAAGAGATGTTCAAGAAATCATTAACTTTGGAACTTTCGGAATTGTTGCTGCATCTATACAGGTACCTTATATCTATTATAGGTGAAGCATAAACAAGTTCCATCTCAAGTCTATGTTGAAATTGCTCAGTGTTATTTATTAAGTTAATAAACTTATAATATTTTTTAGTGTTATTTATCAAGTTAAACTTATCCCTCAGTGTTTTACTTTTAAGAAATTGTGTAATAATAGTAA
Organism: Trifolium subterraneum; assembly: GCA_951799995.1. Lineage (NCBI taxonomy): Eukaryota > Viridiplantae > Streptophyta > Magnoliopsida > Fabales > Fabaceae > Trifolium > Trifolium subterraneum. The sequence continues at coordinate 44,928,610 of OX637465.1, read as the reverse complement.
TAGTGTAAACTGATGTATCATGAAGCATATCTGGATGTTGTAATTTCCTATCCAAAACGAATCGATGATACGATATCATAAGATTTTTTGTAAGCAACCACATTTGTTCAAGATGCTCTTGTTGTTTATGTCAGGGAGTGGGGGGCATTGTTGAATTGGTGCCTGGTTACTTATCTGCTGCCTATGAAAGTGTTTGAAAAGCTGGAGGTCTTTGTATTGCTGATGAGGTTCAGTCTGGGTTTGCTCGCACTGGTAGCAATTTCTGGGGGTTTGAAGTCTATGGTGTTCAACCTGACATAGTAACAATGGCAAAGGTAACTAATTCTCATCTCCTTGTCAAAGTAGAAAGAATCTATCTTCACTTAATTTAGCAAACAGAACAACCTGCGTCGAAGAATATAAAATATTTGCCTTGTCTGGTAATGAAATTGATGCATAAATAGGGGATGTATCAAGTGAGAAAACTGTTCTTATGTGAGAGTTTTAGAAAGAATTCTTAAGAAAATAATCCCCTTTTTAAGAGATATTTTAGAAAGAATTCTTAAGATATAAATCAATGGTTAAGGTTAAGAGATGTTTTAAATCACATCATGTGCCTCCCTCTTGTCAATAATTTATAAATTTTACATGCAGGTTTTAGACCTATTTATAGTTTCCAACTGCCATTGTGGAAAACGAATGAGCCAACAATTCGTTGCGTTAGACCTAATCAAGTATGCTCATTCTCGATTATTGAATTTTCTGTTTGTGTTTGATCTTTTTGTCTAAGTTCTAATTTTGATACATAAAAAAAAAGTTTTAATTGTAAGAGAGTATGTATTTAGTTGACGTGTATATCCACTTATTCTTTAACTATATGTCTATTGTTACCCTTACTTTTAATTACACATGTTTTATCAAATTTTCGGATTGTTAGAAATAGAATCGACATATCCAATTCAATCCACTACTTCCCTATTTTGTTTAGAACAAACTTACATTTATTGAAGGCAAGTAATGATATGATTTTTAGCTTGGCGATGGTACTTAGAAAGGTTTGCTTAAACCGCTTGTCTTTTGTATAAATGGATGTGGGAAGGGAACCTTGGGGGTCATGTTATGGTTAGGAGATGTACTCTTTTCTGGATTGGTTTGGATTTATGTTGTGTGCTCTCAGGTTTCGCTCTAATGTTCTGCCTCTGCTGTTCTGGTTTTATTTTCCTGGTGTAGGTGATGTGCTTGCCTCTGTTGTCCAGATTATTTTTCTGGTTCAGATGTTACCGGACGAGTTTTTAATTGGTAAACTATTGAATTGTCTATTGATTTTAAAGATTTTGATTGGATTATGTAGTAAGAAATGACTTAATTAAGAATTTCCATGTGACTGTTTCTGCATGTTGTTTTTATTTTTGATGCACTAGTGTTTCTGCATATTATAGACTAGTGTTTCTCTTGGCTAGATTGACTTGTGGTTTTTTTTTTTCTTTTAAATTTTAACTCAACTTTGTTTTCCCTTTTCCTCTTCAATTACTCACGCAGAGCAAGAAGTCCGCTCTTTAATTAATTTTGATATATCGTGTGGTACAGTATACAATGTTTGATCAACTGAAAAACCGAGTACTGACAAATAACCAAAACATATCCGAGAAAGGAGTATCTCCAACATCACTGTCTGCATTTATGGCCTTCCTTTTAGGTGCAATTTCGAAGAGTATTGCTACCTGTCTTAACATATCATGCTATCAGGTATATAGTTATTTCTTCAACTTGTTTTGATCTGTGAACTTAGTTTCCACGGCTCTACTGAGACCTTCTGTTCTTCATATAGGTGCAAAGTAATCATTCAAGCTGCAGACGCAGATGAAGAATCTTCCAAAAAATTGATAAAATCGCCGAAAACTATCTCCAGCGTTCTCTATGGAATATGGAAGAAGGAGGGAATTTTGGGCTATTTTAAAGGATTACATGCTCAGATATTGAAAACTGTTTTGAGCTCGGCCTTGCTCTTGATGATCAAGGAGAAGATCTCTGCTACTACTTGGGTCCTTATACTTGCAATTAGAAGGTATTTTTTACTCCCAAAGGGTAGGGTTAAGAACTTGTAAGTTTTAATATAGTTGTTATTGGAGGAAGAAGCTTCAATGCATTTCGGATAATGGATTTGGTAAGACTTAAGAGTGGCTTAGGTGCTTCATAAATAAAATAAGCAGCCTCTTTTATGTAGTAACTTCAGTTTCAAGTAAATAATGCTCTGCTCCTAGTATTGAAACATATGGCTCTCAAAAGATTTCTCATGACAGCAACATATGTCTTGGTGTTTGTTGTATTAATTGGATGACCTTGGTTTTCTATTAGGATCTAAAAATGTTACTGTAAGTTTCAGTAAGTTGTGATTAGCCTCAAAATATGTTAAACGTGTTGAATATGAATTAACACAATACACTACTTAAATGTTGGGTGTAGGGATGTTTATTGGGCGTTGCTTGTCATCAATCCAGATGCCGGGATTATATATTTCTTGGATCCGATGGATACTAATTCTTCAAGATATCTAATTTGTAAAAATAGATTTGAAAAGTGAGTTTGTACTTTTTAATTTTAACACACACACACACATATATAGTATGATTATTTATAATAATTACTAATTGAAGTTAATTTTAATTTGTTAGTGCTTTGATAATTTACCGTGCCTATAATCAAACTAAAGCAGTACCCAGTTCAAAATCAAATAGAATCAAATGGATAAGAATAAAGGTATTTTCTATGTAGTGTTATTTTTACCTAATAAAACTAATAACAATGAAATTTATTGATGTAAATGTTTCTTTTTTTTCAGTGTCCCCAGCAAACTAACACTACCGACTGTGGATATTTTGTGTCGCGCTTTATGAAAGAGATTGTCATGCAATATCCAAAGAAGATCTCCGATAATGTAGATGATTTTAATTATTATTGTTATTATTAATTTTTAATCATAAGCATATGTAATGTAATTCAATTCTAACTAAATTTTGTGATTTTTTTACTTGAAGTATTTTGATGAATACAAATGTGGTACATACTCTAAGGATAAGTTAGATGAAATGAAGGACGACTGGGCGGAATATATGTTCACAAATGTTATCCCCGGCGGAAGTTGGATAAAGTAAGTATACTCTTCTCTGGTTTGAGTTTATTCCAATTTTTAATCATTATGATTCGTTGCGATTAAGTTGTTAGCTGTGTGACAAGGGTCGGGTATTTATGGGTTCTGGTAGGTTGTTTTTAAAGGCTGCTCGGTGTTTTCTATGCAAATGATTGTTATGTTGCTGCCTATATGTCTATTATTTTAGATTACAAGTGGTTAATTAATGTCTAAGAGTTTGAGTTTGTCTTTGTTAAGCATGTTAGGAGAACTATATATGAATCTTGTTGCTCATGATAATTTAGTTGGACTGTTGGCTCAAAATTATAAAATGTAGCTGCTACTAAACTTTTCCATCCTCTTCTTTTTAATTTTCAGGGACTTCTTGGAGACATGAAAGATGCTTGCTTGGTTTGGTAATTGGCAGAGGATTTGCTTAGGTTAATTAGTTTGTCTTGTTATAATTAGTGTGATGAACATCATCTAGCGGGTTAGGATAATTATAGTTTGTTTTTGTCTTGGACACAATTGTCTTGCTTCTTATTTGTTTTGTGATGGATGGGAGACTCATGTAATTTTATGATACTTATTGGCATACTTTGTGCCTTTTTATCCTTATTAATATAATTTTTTCCTTTTGTATTATTTCCTACTATATTTTAAGTTTCAAATTAAGCTTTAGGTCAAAAATACAATTGAAAAAAAAAAAGTTGCAGCTGAAAAAATAAAATAAAACAGACCTATTGAAAAAATATCAATTGCATACAATAGCGCTTTTGTTACAAAGTGCTATTAAAGGTTGGGCAAACGATAGCACTTTTAAACACGAGTGCTATTGAAACTGAGTCCTATAATAGCGTTTTTCTGAAAAGCGCTATTAAATCAGGGTGCCTAATCAAGTGAACTATAGCGCTTTTGTTGTACAAAGCGCTATTAAAGATTGATCCTACAATAGCGCTTTAAAAAGTGCTATAATAGCTACATACCTACAATAGCGCCAGCTTCAATAGCACTTTAAAGTGCTATTAAAGCTAAAAAAAAAGTGCTATAGTAGCCCTTTTTTGTAGTAGTGTAGTGCATATTGATTGGGAGAACTTAATTTATTTGGTATATTACCCAAAAATGAAATTTAAAAACGGTAGTGTATGAGAAAAATTCAGTTGAAAGAGGTCTCATATAGGAGTTTTAGGGTTTTATTTTCCACCATTTCGTCAGAGATCAGGACAGGTACATGGTTACTAAATCTCCATCATATTTGGGAATAGAAAATGCAAACCTTATTGTCATGCCTAATTGCAGCGGTGGAGCCAGAAAAATAATAGAGTCTAGGCAAAATTTTAAATGTAACATAATATATAAATAGTCCAACAAAAAATTTCAATTTTACCCTAATCTAACGACTAAAAGTATTAGTTTTGAACAAAAAATATCAGTTTTATCTTAAAATATATAACACCTAAAAATCTCAATTTTAAAAAAAAAAATGAAAAATCTCAATTTTATCCATGCCTACAACAATTTGAAATCAATGGTTAACATATCAGCTCATAATTTTTTCTTAAACAAATGGTTATCACTGTCAACAGCAAAATGATATATATTGTGGAGCTACTTTTTTTAAAGGCATAAATTTGTTGCTTTCCTAAATCACCAATTCAGATGAGTCATTATTCATAAAACATGTCATTAGACATTTTACTTAAAATGACTTGGATTCAATTCAATGCCTATCGCTAGCAATCTTCCTTGATAGTACTAGAGGCCAATTTGTAGATCAATACAAATTGTTTACAATAAGAAACTTATGCTAATCTTGAAATGGAAAACGTTTTTCATTCTTTTTATTTTTGGTAAAAGAAATGCCACAAAATTCAAACGGTAGCCCATACTTGAACCCAACGTTTAGAATAGAATGTTCCTTTGGAGGATTTGACGGTGTCTAATTGTACCGATGATGGTGATCTAAGATTCAAGTACCAAGGACAAATATACATAAAAAACGTTAGCACTACAACACTCAAATTATGGTGTTTGTTTTCTTAATTCCTAATTTCTGCTCGCGTTCGTTTCCTTATTAGTTCTTGCGTTCAATCATGTGGCTATGGCTGGTATATATATGTATGGACGGAGGCTATTATTGTTCTTTTTATTAGTCCTGCACTCAATCTTTTCTCGGAACTAAGATGTTACAATTTTCTTTATCAACTGAAACAATGTATGCAATTTGATTCTTAATTTGTCATCCGAATGTTATAAGGTACAATGGACCTGCAAGGGAGATTGTTATTCATGCTCTTTATAACATCATATGTAGGATATACTTGTGTCATTGAGTGAGATATATTAATGGACTTAACATGGAACATAATACTTATCTTATGGTCTTTTGGTCAGTCCGAAAAGTTGTCCGTCAAGTCTTACTATGAATATAGTAAGGATTTGAATTTCTGTCAAGCAGGAATGAGGAAACTTGCCATTGTTTGTATGAACAAACCCTTGGCAAGACAAAGCTTGGAACACGGAACGTTGTTCCTGCAAATGCATTTTAAGGAAATAGGTTTGTGGATTAAATATAATCTATCATATCATTTGATAAAGGAATGCTATCTTCGCAAAAATATTTATCTATTCTTGTAGACATTGTGAGAATTCATCAAAATTTTGAAGTTTTTGGTTCGTGTCGAGGAAGGGAATCATTGTCTTGTGCAGTTTCTTCGCAACGTGAATATGTTTTTTGGAGGGCGGAGCCTCTATGTGTTGTTGGTGTGTTTTTATCCGTCCTCTTCTAACATATTTTATGATGGGACATACAATTTAATAATATTGAATGATCATAATTCATGAAATTATAAGAAAACTCATTAATAATTTTGATTTCAATTTTATACCTATACAATTTTATAATTTAATTAATGAAAAGTAAATAATTAATCCATTTGGGAAAATATACGTCATCGGTTCGTACGCCATTTAAAATATAACAAAACACTATTTTGATGGAGAGATCAAAACTGAGTGATTTAAAAATAAGGAGACTAATTTTGTAAATGATTGAAATAAGGGGACCAAATTTATAATTAAATCTGATTTTTATCATTCAATGTTGTTGTTTCTCTTTTGTAATTTTTCGTATCTGCATTATATTATGAAAGGCTAAAGGATAAATAAATAAATAAATACTAACATATGCCCCATGCACTAGTTTAAAAACCTAATTTAAAAAGGTCATGCTAACTAGAGTCCTGATGCACTAGTTCGGGTAAAAAATGTACTCCCTTCGTCCCAAATCTTTGGTCCTTTTATCTTTTTAGTTTTGTCCCAAATCTTTAGTCATTTTAAGAAACTGATGCACAATTAGTGATACTTTACCATTTGTACCCATACTAAAGCTAAAATATTAATTAAATATATTTTCTCTTTCTTAATAAAGTAAGGGTAAACATGACTTAATTTATCAATCTTTATCATTTCTTAATCTCCGTGCAAAATTCTAAAAGGACTAAAGTTTTGGAATGGAATGAGTATAATTTATATTGAAGACATCATTATTTATATTTTAGAAATATTCACCATACAATTTCCAAAACAATTTTAAATTTAGTTTCCTTAAAGCTACGGGTCACTAGTTAGCATTTTTCTACAATAAAATAATGCAGAAACTCGTATAATTTATTGTTTCAAAATATAAAAATAGTTATATTTTCAATACATACCTTTTTAGTTTTCTTGTGTGAGATGTTTATTAAGGTTAAGTGATCAATTGTGTGAGCCAAAAGCATAAACATGACATATGAATAGAGATATTTAACATTAATTACAATTTTATAAATGTTGTTTTTTTAATTAATATTTTATAAATGTCTTCTGGCAATTCATAATCGCTAACAACTATTTTTCTGAAGTTACCAAAGCACGGAATTTCTATTTATAAAGCACCCAACCAAATTTTATTTATTACATGCATATAAGGATAAATATGGCTCAAATTCATATGGTTGTTTATTCTTTGATAATTCTTCTTTCTCTATTTCTTGTTGTAACCAATGGTGGTATGTCATTTTTTACACAAATTTCATATTTTCTAATTAATTAATCTTACATAATATTTCTAATAAAAGTCTCATATTAACTAGAGATATATGACCTAAATAGCTTTTATAAGGATAGTGCAAACTTCAACTCTCAAACTAGCTTTTGTGGTTGAATATATATCTCCTAAATTCTAATATGATATTAGAATCTATCGTAGATACATTTTTTGTTGTTGTGGAGACCCTTCATATTTGGGTCACCCGTTGTTGTTGATTGAACGTTCCAACTTGTTCAGTCCTAGACGTGAGACGGTGTATTAGAAGTCTCACTTTGGCTAGCTAGAGATATAACATAGAAAGCCTTTATAAGGATAATGCACACCTAAACTCTCAAGCTAACTTTTGTGGTCGAGTATAAGTCTCTCAAATTCTAATAATTATTAATTAGTTAATATTACATAATGGGCATATTTGCTTAAGATTTAAAAAAAATGATTTTTTTTGAAAAAATCTAGAGATTTTTTTTTTAGAGATTTTGAAGAAAATTTAAAACTATTTTCCGTTTGTTTACAATCATGAAAATCTATTGTTTTAAAAAATGATTTTCAAAACAATAGATGTTGAAGAAAGCTATTGAAAATAGCTTTTCAATTTTGAAGAAAAAAATAATTTTTCAAAAATCTGAAACAAACATAAGTAAAATAAATAAAAAAACGATTTTTTTTAACAAAAAAAAAAACTTTTTTGCTAGAAAATCTGAAACAAAGGGGGGCAATATAACATGAAATTTTACTAACGTTCCATTTTTTTCTTTTTAGGCAATTCAATAGTTGACATGCCCTGCGTCTCGGATGAAGATTGTCCACAAAAGACTTCCCTAAGAATGAAGTGCATGCAAAATAAATGTGTGTTCGTGTTTCAGTAACAATTAAGTTTAAATTAGTCAACAAACAAAAGTTTTAAAATAATTTTGTTATCTCTAAGCGTGTAATTTTATTTATATACAAAATAACTATATGTTTGTGATGTTGTAATAATTAAAATTCAAAATAATTATGTTACTTTCTAAACGTATCATTTATTTATACATTATGATGTTTGTACTTTTATAATCAACTTAAAAATTGATTTGTGTTTATCCCAACATTTCAATATTTTGATTTATGTTTACCATCTAAGATTTAATAAAAAATGTTTACCATCTAAGATTAACTTTTTTGGTTGTGATGTTTGTGATGTTGTGATAATTAAAATTAAAAGTAATTATGTTACTTTCTAAGCGTATAATTTATTTATACATCATACCCTATAAGATTGGCGTATTTCGCAAAATAAATTAGCAATGTGGGAGGACTTGTTTAAAAAGGAATTATAAATACTCTGTATTTTGCTGCTGCATTTTAGAAAACCATAATCATCTCTTTTTTTTTTGTTTAGTGTCCGCTTGCCTGTCATATTTGGACTAATATATACGATTGACTTAGCATTCGGTGACCCTCTCAAATCAAACAAGTTTAAGAAGGTGAGACAATTGGTTTGGTGTGCAACAACTTGGTGTATTTAGTCTTCTAAAAATAATATCATTTTGTCTCATGAGTTTAACTCAGTTGGCAGAGACATTACAATATATATGTAGAGGGCCAAGGTTCAAACCCAGCTATCCCACTTATTCACTTTAAGAGTGAAATTTCTAGCCACTAGACCACTTGACAAAAAAAAATCATTTTTAAGGGAGAACCAATCATACTTTGTAACTTGCTGGAAAAAAATAAATATTTTTCTTGGTTATGGAAAGAATTAAATATTTTTCTTGTAGAAATTTATGCTATTCATATAGCAATTGTTGTAATAATTCTTTAGATTGTCTTCAAAACATCTAAAGCCTTCTCGTAACGGTTGAAGTACTCATACTACTTCTTATATATAATTACTCATTGCTTAAAAAAAACAAATATTTATGACATATGGTCAAAAACATGTCATTATATTATGAAAGTATTCTTAACTTTCTCTGCCATAGAAAATAAGATTAAATATGTTTTTGGTCCCTATAATTTCGCAGAATTTCATTTTTAGTCTCTAGAAAATATCACAAACAAGTATTCTTAGCTATGTAGATAAACGATGTATGCCTTTCGAGTTTGAGGAAGGTGAACATGTGTTTGATGACATGTAGAGCTGTCAATTTGAAGGGTCAAGGCAACTTGGCCCAAGCTTAATATGAAGGGTTCAAATATACAAGGCCTCATAAAAAAAAAATGAAAGCTCCTCTTCCGACCTCCTGGAAATCTTTCCCCCTCCAAAAATCTAATTTTTCCGTTGAAAAAAATTTCGGAACGCAGAAACCGGCGTTTTTCTATTGCAAAGTGAATTTTTTGTCTTGAAAAATAACTTCGGATTCTAGAAATCGAAGTTATTTCTAGAACCCGAAGTTTTTATTGGAGTGCAAAACAGGAAAATCCGGGGGAGGGGGGGGGGGCAAGAAACCTAGAGGTTGGAAGAGAAGCTTTCTAAAAAAATAGGCCCAAAATGGGCTCCTAATTTCCATTTTTTTCCCCGAAAATAAATAGTGAAAAAAACTTTTCCGACCCCTCCCCAATTCTTTTTTATTACCCCCTGAAATTTCAATTTTGCTGTTGTAAAAAACTTCGGTTTTTAAAAACCGAAGTTTTTTTTGCCTTGAAACCACATTTTGTTTCGTAGAAACCGAAATTTGCAGTTTTTTACAAGGGCAAAATTGAAATTTCAGGGAGTAAAAAAGAATTTCGGAGGGGTCGGAAAAATTTCTTTCATAAATAGTTATGATCTATGGATCCACCACAAATCGCACAAAGCCTTGTTCAAGAACAGTGGTTGGTGAAATTGAATTAGATTCCACAACTTGCCTAGAATTGGAATATAAACTCTTCAAGAAATGCATGACTAAAAAGTTGACTAGCTGAAAACCTCTCTTTTGGATTCCACCTTATACATTTTTCTTCCTTTGCTTGATGAGATAAAAAACATGGAATTTTAGGACCATAATTGGAGTATGCTATATGATAAATTGCTGAAATAGGGTCATCTCCATTAGGCCATGGTGAAGAACCAGTTGACATTTCAATCATACTGCAACCAAGTGACCAAATATTACTAGGACATCCTTGTTCTTCACCGCGTGCTACCTCCTGCGCCATAAAAAACTCCCTTGATAGACGCTGATTGGTTTCTTCAGATTATTGATCATGGCCATCACCTTACTCAACCTTTTGGCTAATACTTTGTACAATAGTTTATACAAACTATTAAGGAAAGAAACTGGCCAAAAATCACCGATATTTTGTGGACTTAACGTCTTAGAGATAAGTGCAATAAAGTATGATGAAAAACTTTAAGAGTGCTCTCGATTATAAAACAACAAGAATAAGAAAATGAGACAAAATATTGCCAATGGTTAAAGAGTGCTCACGAAACAAAGATTTATGGAAACAAAAATAATAATATAATTTTGAAAGTAATCTATTTAATATCTTAAAATTCTTTTTTATTTTTTAATATAAACGAGGGCTAAAACCCACGAAAGAAGGAAAAAACTACAAAGGGACCAAACGAGGAGTGATGTACCCATAGCATCAGATAATAACAATTGCCTAATCTGATCTGGACACTCCTCAAAAAACATAGTTTTACCATCTATCAAACATATGAATTTTTTATAAATATTATAGATAACTAATATGGACAATGCCGTTAAGTTACACAAGTTTTACCATAAAGAAGAGGTAATTAGATATTTTCTATGAGTAATGCGAAACAGTGCCGTTGAAGCATTTGTTAAGCATGCTAAAAAAGAAAATAAAGTAAATTTATTGTTGGTAAGGTAATTTTTTAGGTGAAGTCTAGGGTGAGGGATCAATTAAGTCTCTCACCAGTGTACCATTTATTTCAACTGTTAGATTAAATAAACATATATGATTTCTTTGGACTTTACCACACTAGATCTCACGTTAAATATTAGTGCTCCTCCTACCACTATCACTATGTCTTCTTTCTTTCTTTTTTTTCCCTCTTTTGATGACCACTCTGTCTTCCTTAATTTTATACTCCTTCCGTCCTAAAATATAAGCAAAAATGAGTCAAAAACACTTAATTTATTTGATTAAAGATTTGAACCAAATAGATTCATTTTTGGTGACCATTATTGTGCTTGTCTTTTCCATTGGTTCTTCAATAGGGAAATTTTACAATTTCTAGATTTTTTTCATAGTGCTTCAATGCTAAAATTCTTTTAGGGTATTTGTAGATCTTGACATAAGAAATAGTTTAATTGATTTAATTATTTTAAATACAACTCGTGGAGAAAACTGGAAATACACGGAATATATTATTGGAAAACACAAGGTTATTCATGGATTTTCTTTGATTATTAGGTTATCTACGGTTCCCGTGAAGGAGACAAAGTGTTAAACTCCTCTATGAGTTTCTTGACTCTCAAAACCCATTTTATTTTTCTCACAAAATCCGCCATTAATGAAGGCAAAATCAATATACCAAAGTCTCAACTCCCCCCATTCTTACAATTTACTGGTTTTTGTCAGTTTGGTGTGTATTTTTTTTGTAAGGACGGTTGAAGCATTTAAGTCATGGATTAAAGAGCGATATTTGTTGTGGAGAGAGAAATAATGTGAATGGAGAGAGGAACACCAAATCCAGTGTGCTATAGTCCAAATAAATCATATATGTTAATTTAATCTAACGGTTGAAATAAATGGTAGATCGGTGAAGGACTTAATTGATCGCTCACCTTAGACTCCACCAATTTTTTATACTTTTAAAATATTGAATATATAAATTATTTTAATATGTTTAACTAGTATCCGGAAACCCTGTTTAGCATTTTCCTTTTCTAATATAAGAGATTAATCTGTTATGAAAAATTCAGAGAAAGAAGGGTCTAGAAGGATAAGTTTGATTTGCATTTGGGGTTGACTTTGATTCTGACCTCCAAATATAGTATTTATTTATAGTGGGGGTTGACCAAACATTTTTATTCTAATTACTATATGTCTTTCAACTTGTCCTGTTCTGTTCGTTGTATTCTAATAATTATGTTTTGAATTGGCAGAGAAACCCACCAAACGTAATATCTGCTGCATATTCGCTATGCTTTAACCAACACGTGGGTTTGTGAAATTTATTCATATAAACCTATCAATATATAGAGAAATATGGGGCTCTGATTTGTTGCACTAAAGGTTAAAGAGTAATGAATTTTAAGTGTCACTGACTAACTCTCACATCGATTATATACGAGAAAAATATTGAATTTATTAGAGAAATGATCTATTAACTTAATGTCTTAAGGTTTTGGAGAGATATGTGACGTTTCACTCTCTTGTGATTTTGGAGCATTGACCTCAATGTTTCTTAGGAGCTCCCCTAGACTCCCCAACATTAAATATATCTTTATAAGTGAAGATAATTATTATCTTATAAGTCGGTTTTGTAGGGGTTGAATTAGACTAATTATTTATATCCGGCATGCACCAAGCCCAATAATGATGGATGTTAGTAAGTGTGTTAAAGAGTATCACATTAATTGTAAGATGATATAAATATATGTTTATAATGATGTCAATTCTCATCTTACAAGTCGACTTTGTAAGATTCACTTAAGTCAAATCTCAATTTTAAAAGTAAATTTAGACACAGTTTCACATAGTTTGAAATTTCAACCATTAATTAATACGGTTAATTAAACGGTCCTAAAGACGGTTAATTTCAGCCATTAATTGTAAATGTAAATTCTGATCGAACACTTAGATTAATAGAGTTAAAATTTCACTCAAAACAATTTTGACGGCACATTTTAAATTAAACTATCCTAATTAATATACTGGGTAAATTTATAGCGGCGAATCTGTCTCAAAATAATAGAGTCATAAAAAATAAATAAAGTACAAAGTATAGAGACACACACTAACAGAGGATAGTAAGACATTGCTCTTAACCATGGCCCCTTTGCTTCAAGACCATTAGATTCAATTAATGGATATAATACATAATGCAATCAATTGGGACCAACCATGCCCACTTTGTTCTGTTTCATTTGTTTTTATTTTATTTTATTCATCCTTTAAGGCTAATGATGATATTTTATTGGTGAGTGAATTCTATCCTTTTAAAATAGAAAATAGTTTCTCTTAAAGATGATAGGAATAGTTCATTGTGGTTAGTGAAAAATGAATACATGATATTATATATACACAGAAATTATGAATGACTAAATATACATATTAATCACTATTTAATTAGTAAATGTTAATAAGTAATTGGATAGTTAATTATAGTTAATTATTCATATGCTCTTTATTTATAAAATATCATATATTTATTTACACCGTAAAATAAAAAAGAACACAGCTTTTCACTTTACGAATAAATTATTTCTTTGAGGATTTTTTTAACACTTTTAGTCTCAAATTATAAATGATGCAAACGAAAAATTAGTTTTGCATCATCGACATCAAACACTATTTTAATTAAAATAGCAATTTAAATCAATTTTCAATTAAGTACTTTTTGTTTAACGTCCATATCAAAATGAAAGAGGGTGAAAAGTATAATTTTGAATAATTAAAATTGAATTATAAAACATCTAATAATGATGGAACTATCATCTTACCAATACCTAGCTGAAAATTATTATCACTACTACCTACAAAACTACCATCCCTACAAATGTGAATTTGACCCTTACAAAAATTCCCACTTATTCCATCTTTCACATTACTTTTTACCAACTCATCATTAGTTGAACCTATCTCTAACCCACAATTACTAAAAACATCAACTTCATTCTCTCTAATTGTGATCCAATTATCATCATGATTATCATGCCACCTTGCTAAACATGGTTCCCCTGCTAATCTTCTGATCCTATCATCAACAATAGAATTCTCTAACCTATGGCTTTGTGATTCTTCCATAGAACACCAAAAGTCTTGTTCAAGAATACTAGTTGGTGAAATTGAATTAGCTTCCACAACTTGCTTAGAATTGGAACAAAACTCTTCAAGAAATGGATGACTCAAAAGTTGACTAGCTGAAAATCTCTCTTTTGGATTCCTCCTTAAACATTTTTCTATAAAGTCCTTTGCTTGATGAGATAAAAAACATGGAATCTTAGGACCATAATTGGAATATGCTATATGATAAAGTGTTGAAATAGGGTCATCTACATTAGGCCATGGTGAAGAACCAGTTGCCATTTCAATCATTGTGCAACCAAGCGACCAAATATCACTAGGACATCCTTGTTCTTCACCGCGTGCTACCTCCGGTGCCATAAAAAAAGGGGTGCCGCGGATTGGCGCCACAACTTCATTTATACTCTTAGCACATCCAAGGTCTCCAATTTTGGCTCCATCTTCTCCAATCAGTATGTTGGCGCCTTTAATGTCGCAATGCACCAACCCTTTTGAATGCAAATAATCTAACCCTTTTAATACTTGCCTTGTATAGCACACGATGGTCTGCTCATTGAGCAGTCCACCGTGCTGACTAAGCGTGCCGAATGGCATGTACTCCATGAATAGATTGTATATGAGCTTGTTATTCTCCATGGTAATGTCATAACCTTTATAATCAACCATATAAGGATTGGGATAGCATAGAGAAGATAGAATATTTTGCTCTCTCTTTAGAGGCTCAGAACACGAAAGCTCCGATGACTTCACGGCACATATTTCGCCGTTAAGCGTGGCAAGGGAGACGGTGGCGGTTGAGCCATGTCCTATGATGTGGCCTCTCTTCCACTCCATGTTGTTAAAGTGGAAAAAATGCTATGTTGTTTTGTTTATGCACACAAATGCTATGTTGTTGAAAGTTGAGTTTGAGTTGGTTATCGTACCTATTTATATGTGAATTTTTTTTGGTGGTGATATTTTTATATATGTAATTGAGTAATTAAATAATGGTGACAAAATTGAGTTTGATGAGGCTTTGAAGGATGGTTTTATGAAAAGTGTCCCTTTTTATTGGGTTGGCTACTTAATTTGGTTGGCGTTCACTCTCTATCTATTCTCATATCTCTCTTTTAAGTTGTCAATTATTTCAACAAGAGTCTATAGTCAATGATGTGTCCAAATTTGGGTGGTTTCACATTTTCGTCGGCAATGACTTTGTATTAACACGTGAGAATGGTTTTCATTTTATATTTTTCAAGTTTAAGAGTCCATGTGCAAATGAAATGAATTCGAATTTGCTCCATTTTAAGTGTATTTTAGCTATTAGATTCACACACTATAGTAAAAAGTAAAGCGTTTAAAATCTAACTTCTCCTTTAGTAAAATAAAAATCTAACTTCTCCAATAGTGTCTCATGGTAGCTACCAACAAAGCTATTTTTATCGAACGAATTTCATCCATTTATCAAACTTTATTTGCTGTTTATTTATTGGAGAATTTTTCGGTGCACATTTTATTTAGATATGTTCTGGTATATTTGTTTTGATAGATTAAAAAAAAATTATTAAATTTTTATATTAAATACTATTTGTGGATCTATCAAATTTATCCACATCGATAGTACACTAGTACATATCCAAATAAGACGTGTACTGTTTACCTTATTTATTAGACAATAAACACAAATGATAAATTATTAAATCAATTTAAATAATGGACAATATCAATGAATCTTACCTATCTTTTATTTGTAACTCTTTTATAAATGGACAATAAAAAAGAGTAGATAAATGAAACAAATTCAAACTAAATTGTAATCAAACTAGAATTTTGAGTTTAGATGGTAAATTAAAGGTAAAAAGAAGTTAGAGTTTGGATGAGGTAGATGAGATGGCAATCAAGAATTAGATTCCTTGTTTTGTATTATAGTTAGTTATATTTAGTTAAATTATGTTTGAAAAATTAATATTTGAGGGGTGGATGGGTCAAGATGAATTGGGTGGGTTGAAGTGTTGAACCACCAAAACGGTTGGACTTTAGTAGGAGTATTTTGACTTGAAGTTAGTATTTTTGGTAGGGGGTTGAATTGTATAATTATAAAGTGTGAACATGTAATTAATATTGACAAATTACAAGTCGTATATGAGACTTATGGTTATGAATTGTACAAGTCAACTGGTGCAGGTGATTTTGGTAGATAAACCGCACCCGAGAGAGAAAAAAAAATTACTGTTTTTGTAATTTCAATGCTATTTACTATTTAGTAGTATAATCTTTCTAGAAAACATGACAAAATTATATAAGTAATCTTTCATAAATGCTAATAGCGAGTGCTTCCGATACACTCTTAAAGAGTACCCCGAAACACTCGTTAGCGAGACCCATAACCTTTCTAGAAAATGACTCAAAGATGTACTGCCTCCGAGGCAATGGCAGTATTGGGATGGGCTGGGGTGGCCATGAGCCCACAACCCACCCTCACCCCAAAAATCTTTTATAGATAGAATATTAATTCAAATATATTATTAATGATTTTAGGTAATTTAGTATATAAATTTGTATCAATATTAATGTAAATATTGGTATAGAGTTTATTATTGATGACTACAAGGAACTCAATATACATATATTAGTTCAAATATTAGTTGATAGTCTATAATTAATAATTTTAAATCACTCAATTTACGTCGAATATTATTTCAAGTTTTACAGCTTATTTTACGGTCAAACTTTAATTTATTGGACTTTTCTACCCTAAAAACGAGATGATTAATATAAGAAAATAAATATTGTTCCAAATTCTCATTTTATGCTCACTTAATCGGTTACAAATGTAATTAATTTGATTATTCTCGATAGGATTCAGCAAGTGACTTTGCCCCGGACAAAGTAGGGAATCAAGGTGTTCTTATATAAGCTATATTGATCCTACATATACGGGTATGTCTATGATTTCAAATTAGTTCACCTTCACACCCAATGCTACATTGTCGGTTTTTTTAAGGGAGAATCCATTGCTATCAAAATTCCAATGCTCTCACAAATAGCAAACAACTTAACATAAAGAACGGTTAGTAAATCGATTAGGACAATTCAAGGTTCCTATCTTACCTAAGATAGTAGCATTGATGACATTGGAAGTCCTTAGAGAGAATGAGCTTTTAGCTTCCAATTCCATCTTGAACACAACACATGATGGAATCTTTTTCAAAAACATCACAACAACAGGACATAATGACAATACAAATTTAGTAATGGAAGTATCACATGGTGATTGTCGCTAAATTTGGTAGGCGGACCACGGTTCGATCACCTACAAATTTAGTAATGAAAGTATTAGAACGGGTTTGGAACCACTTGATGTCAAAACTGAACCCCGAACCAGATTAAACTGGTGGTGAAAAAAATAATAATAATGGAAGTGTAGATTTCCACTAGGAATCAAACTTGGATTCTCCCGAACAATTCCTCCTAGAAAAAACTCATTAACTACTTGAGCATACAATGACTTGGTTTCTAATGCTAGTATGTTAATTGGTAATTTTATTTGTTTTGTCAAGTAGCCTGGTGACTTACAAATTCCACCTTAAAAGTTTGTTTGATCTGCTAAATATAAGTACCGGGCATAATAATACTGAACATAACAACACATGACAAAGTTCAAGGGTATTGAACAAATGTTATTCTTGTATGATGTTTAGTGAACAAAAAGTCATTTTGGTATATTAGACAACTTGTGCAAATAACAAAAAGTTATTCCGTAGTTTATTGGTGGACAAGAATGTGAGTTTTTGTCATATCCATTGACCCTCCGTTTGTCTAGTCCTAGAAATAGTTTTAAAATAAAAAATAGTACAATTGAAGTTGTCATATCTAGCTAGTCCCTTATTTTATAACAGATCAAATGCACCATAAATGTGAATAAATAGAGTGTCTGAGGTACAAACCTTATTTCTGCATATGTTCATAGAGAGTGTTATTTGGTAAGTTATTTACAATTTAATTAGTTATTCTTGATTTAATTCAATAATTGAATTTTTCAAATATTTATACTTTTATATAAAAAGATACAACACAACTTTCAATTTGTCTAAAGTCAGATTAAAACTTATTTTTATTAGGAAGCGAATTCAAGTTTTTTCAAGCTATCCGTTCTATAGGGAGAGTTTGTTAACCACTTAGAACATATTAGTGTCAATATGGATGCTCCTATTAAATTTTAAATTAAAAGTGAGATTAATAAAACATTAACATGTCATTAAATGGCATTACTCTTTGTATTGTATGATGATGGAGGCAAAATAATCATTAACATGTCACCAAATTTCCTTATCTATATGGTTAGCGAATTGCTGTGCAGTGCCAACAAACTTCATACTTAGAGAAGTTAATTAGTTGGAGTAATGTTGCAATTTGTTGGTTGAAATGCTTAGTCATATTTTGAGCAATGAAAATACAAAAGAGGCTTTCATCACACGTATGTCACGTGGTCCTCTTTCCTTCCTTGTATTTGTGTGACAGTTTTTTTTTTTTTCCGAACAAAATTACAAAATTGAGTTTAGGTCCAATCTAACCGCCAAGACTGAACAGAACTCGTGTGAAAATTATAAACAACACGTGTTATATATAACATGTGAACATGAAGGTGCTACGTATTGAAACCAATATGGCGAATCAGGATTCTGGATTAGGGACTATAAATTTTTAACCATATGGTGTAGGTTATATAAACAAAGTTTTTATATATTTTTTTCAAAAAACTATTTTTGGAAGATTTAAAAGAACTAGGTTATCATCAAATAGGGATGTCACTAAATGGGGATCCCTATAGGGATTGTCCCGTTTGGGATCCGAAGACAGCGAATTTTTGTCCGCGGAAATGGAGATGTAGGAAAAAGTCTCCCCCAAACGAGGTTTGGAGATGGGATGAGATTTTATCTCATGCAAAGATGAAGATGAAAGAAAAATACTCTCCGAAATTGAGAATGGGGATAGGGATGGAGATTATTTTAAATGGTGGAAAATTGTGTGCTAAAGTACCCTCGTCATTCTTCGCCCCGTTGACATCCATATCACAAAATGTGAAAATTATTAGGAAATAGAAAAGTTAAGGGTCGAGTGTTTTTGGGTGAGATTTTAGGATTAAAAAACACACTCTAAGCATTTTGAAAGATTATCTAGTGAGGAGTGGTGAGAGAAAATGAAAGAAATTAGAGATTGTTTTTTATGAGAAATTGAAAATAATTCCTTGGTCACTTTTAAACTCTCTTGAAATACGAAAGAATAGAAAATAGATTTTGCTTTAATTGAGCTCTTCAAGCCAATTTTTCCTTGTAACTCATTGATAGTGAAAATCACAGTTGTTCTCTTTTCCAAACTAGGTCAATATGAGTCGAGCAAGCAAGCTATAGGTAAACAACCTTGATGTTTGTTCCTATACTTTTTTTATCTTATTCTTTACACATAGGATATATATTTGTATTTTGTTCTACGTTGGATCTCTATTAATTGGTTGGACTATTTAGTTTGGTTGCCATTGTCATTTATTAGAATTTTCTTGTTGATTTCACAAGTAGTTGACCGAATTTACAACAAATGGTAGCGACGATCAGGAACAAAACATATATGTCAAATGTTCAATAAGGATAATAAATGAAATATTTAGAAATGTTTCAGATACAATGATTCCAAGTCGTTAAATGAATGAATCATTTGGATTGTAATTGATCCTCTCCAGACCGAGATATGGATGATAAGGTTGTTGGTAGTCATTGTGTAATAAGGATTATGGCTAGTGATGTAGCTGGCAAATGTTGGTGGTTTAACTTCGTTGTGAAGGGGGGATGATACGTGCACACACTCTGACGATCAAGTTAGTAAGTATCGAAGGTGACAAATATTTTTAGGATTAGATATTGCATACTTGAAGTAGCCTTTTGTAAATACATGGGTCCCTGATGGTGGACCATTCAACGAAAACTGTCAAATGTGGGGGGCATAGCTGCAAGAAGATCAAGTAAGAAAGTGTTACGAACGTACATTTTAGGGTTAGAATAGTGTATAGTTGAATCTAAATCATGGATTAGGCTTTATAGTAGGAGAATTATGATTTCTAGGCCCTCAAACCTTCTTCTAGACAATTATCGTCATGAATATGTCTAGAAAAATTATCTGAAACATTTAATCCAATGGTCTTTGATGCTATGAGTGGCCTTGTTATCAAATGCCTCGAGGGCGTATCTTCAGGGAAAAAAGGATGGTTGCATGACAAAGGATCACCTTGCATATATTAGACCCATCTTGAACGATAAATCCAACACTATCTTAGTTTACTTGAGACCAAAGTAAAGAAGAAGAAGAAGAAGAATGACCGTTTTGGAAATGGACTCAACCTAAACCCTAGAGAAGCCTCTAGCGGAAGTTAACTTGAGACCAAAATGTAATGGAGCAAGGTCCAACATTCATTACCAAAGAAACAAATTATATTCTAGTGTGGTCTCAAAGAACCGTATTGCCACGGTGATTTTGAGTCAACCTACATTAGAAGGATTCTAGCGAATGTCATCGCCCTAATAATGTAGGCAATTTAAAACCAAAGAGAAAACATTGGGACTCAAACGACGTCTCTTGAAACCAATTACCAGACCTCTTTAGCTAAAGGGAAGTCACACAACACATGATGCATTGTGTCAACCTTAACACATTCACAACCAATAAAGATTGGAATTGGATGAACCCATGCAATTATGGTGGTCATTCGTAAAGGGCAAAAGTGAAATTAAATTCTCTAATGCCCTTTACAACTTCGTAGAGGGCAAAAAATTCTGATTGTAGAAATCCAACTAATAATAATAATAATAATAAATAGCTAGGTAATGCAATTAAAACTAAAAATATTATAACAAAATATTTCAACAAAAAACCAAACACACAAGACAAACGAAGAAATAGGGGAAATAATGAGTAATTTTGCATATCAAAAGATTGTATGTTGTTCCATATTCAGCATACTAATGAGTGATAATATAACCACTAAAATTAAATCTCCATCCCAAAATCCGATCTAAGTAAAGTACGAGTATTTTACTTAGATCGTATAATTGAATCTTTGAGTCTAAACGAAGAAAATTAAATAAAAGAAATCTCTTAATAACGGAAGTTTGTAATTGGAATATCTAATTCTACTGCTTTTCATTATTATTGTCGCGGTTTGTGATATTTCCATTATTGTTGTTTCCTGATCCATCGGCAGCAGCAGTAGTAGTAGTACTAGTAGTAGCATTGCTGGTCGATTGAGAAGAACGCATAATGGAAGTAATAGCAGCAGCCAAAGCAGCAGTGAAATTTGGATCAGCAATAATGGCAGCACTAACTGCTTGAGTAATGCTTGGTACTACCATTTGATGAGAAGGGTTTACATCATTTTTTGATGACACATGAAGGCCAGAAAATTTTGTTATGTTTTGAGTTACCTGGTTAAGCCTCTGAGGAGTTTTAGAAGTTGAAGAACTTGCAATATTCTGAGGGTTTTCAAGAATTCGGAATTGATTTCGATGCTTTGAGAGTTGATTTGAAGGTTGAGTATAGTCAAGTGTAACAACTGGCAATGTTGAAGAAATTGAGATAGCTGCAGAACTTGAATAGGGTGTTCTTGTGATGGAACTTGAATAAGGTGTTCTCACATCATTGCTTGATGTTGATCCTATAAGAAGCATGTTTGCAGCTGATGAAGTTCTTTGTGCCATTTCTTTGGCTTTTGGACTTAAAGGATGGTTGTGAAACCCTTCATATGTTGTGATTACAATTGTAGTGTCTTGAATACACCTTTGTACCTGTTAATAGTGAACAATATATATATCAAATATTGTATTAAAACACTATCTTATAAATATATTTAGTTTATAATAAAAAAATTATTTGAATGAATTAAATCTCGCGACTCATCAAGATTAGGACAAGATTATGTAAATGTTAATAGATGTACTTGCACATATATTATTCACCATAAAGACACTTTATACCGACAATAAGATTTGAACTCAAATCATTACAGAATAAAGTGTCACATTATTGTATATATATTTTCAAAACTTTAGTAATTGCAAAAATGGCGAGGCTAAAAATGGAGAGGATCTTAACTCCAAATTAATCACTATAGTTAATTGTTATTGTGTGTGCATGAATACTTTTCTTATAATTAAATGAACATATACATATATAAAGGTAATGAATAATGACTAATGTTACAACTGCGAACTAGACAACATTAAAGAGTTTAATGTATCTCCGTACTACCGCAATGTAGTTTAGGTTTGCATCAGTCACATTTAATTGTAATTTTTCGCAATATCAAATATAGCGACACAAAATCGCAATCATTAATGTGACAAAAATTTAAAATACTTTAATAAATACACGCAATTTTATAACTTTATGCAAAGAAATATACCTGTTTTCTAACCGGACAGCCAGCAGACAAGCTGCATCGATAATAAGATCGAGCACACGGGCTTCCTTTCGCCATTTTTTGTCCATACTTTCTCCATTGGCCCCCATCTGGGATCTAAGACAATCAAATATATTTCTTTCAGTTAAAAAGAATGAAAAATTATCAAAAGAAAAATTGTAAAGTTAAAAAGATATTACCATGTCTATTTCTGATCTAGCTCTAACAGAAACTCTTGCTTTCCCCAATGCACCCTCAGCTTGATGAATAGTATAATTGTTTGGAGGACTCAAGCTTTGAGTATTCTCATCATTATCAATGGGAATAACCTCTCTTTCAATCTCTTTACCAAGTTCCTTCTTTTCATCACCAACAGTATTAGTACTCTTCTTCTGTAGGACTAATTCATTGGAAGCACCATCGGTGTTATTTGTCGGCAGTCCTAATTCATCACGACTTCTTTTTCTTCCCATTGATGAAGAGGAGGGATCAAGATCCATCTCAGTCTCAACAGTAGGAGGTGACTCAAAATCGATAACTTTACTTGGAACCAATACTCCACCATTCTTAATTCTCTCTTTCTCTTTAGACTTTCGTTCAACCATACGGTCATGCATCACTTTATTGAAATGCATACGTAGGGTATCGTAATCTGTTTGAAGTTGATCAAGCATCAACTTTAATCGACGATTTTCCATGTTTGTTCGATCAAGCTCACCTTGAAGAATAGCCATCTGAAAATAGTTCAAATAATTCAAATATTTATGAGAGAACCAAAAAATATAAAAGAAAAATAAAAGAAATTTTGTTAAAATTAATATAAAATTAACAATAATTATTTGTAAAAGTTGAGTTTGATGACATTTTAAGGAGTCAAATTCATTTATAATTGAACCTATATATCAAACTAACTAGGAATGTTTTTTTTAGGTAAAAACCTAAACTATTTGAAAGAAACTCATGATCAATTTCATTTTTTTAATCTTGTTTTAATAATTTTTATTTGTAAATATATTGTATATATATGTACTTTGTGTGGAGATCGAAAGTGTCAACGATGAATAAAATCAATCAAGTTATAATTCTTTTTACTATATTGTGTTTCTCCTAATTTTTAAATTTGGATTAGCTAAATACATATGGTTAATTATAGGGTGGGATGGGTAGCTCAACTAGTCAAGCTAGTTGAGCGGGGTTAAGGAGCTGGAGGTCTAGGGTTCGCCTCCTGGCAAAAGAGAAAATTAACATAACATTGTAATAATAACAACTAACATTGCTTATAAAAAAAAAAATCGTTAATTAGAGCAATCAAACATGAAAATATATAATAACTACTTATTAAAGAAAAAAAATATGTTTTTTGAACGGGCTAACGCAAAAAAAATAAGGCTACCCGTTACTTCTAATCTTCACATCAAAAGCTCTATGAATCATCGTTCAAACATAAACATCAGACACAACGGAGAAATTGACCCACATATATCAGTGTCAATGTCATATTAGTATCGGATATTGACATGTCCAGAAATACCTTCAGATCTGAACAACGTCAGTGCTATTGAAAATGTACACTTAATTTAATTTGACACCACAAAATGAAATAAAATTTAAAAAATCAACCATCAAAGAGAATTTCATTAAATTCAACTTTGTCTTAATATTATCACAAACTTTACCTGATTCTTAATTCTCTTCTCCTCAGAAGTAGTAGACATGCCATCATCATCCAACATAGATTGATCACTGCTAGTATTGGGGGTAAGAAGATTGAGACCAGTGCCACTCTACAAAAACAATTACATATTAATCAAATTAACATGAAAAAAAAAATGATTGAACTTATAAATTCAAAATCTTAAAAATTTCTAAACATTATAATATAATAAGTGGAAAAAAAAAATTAGCTATTGAAATATGAATCACTCACATTGAGTTTGAGTTCCAATAAAGATGGTGTATTGGTATGATCATTGGCAAAGGCAGAGAGAGAGACAACCTTATTATGATCATTGTTGTTAACCTTAAAGAAATCAATCTCTTTCAATGTTTCATGAGATGTTTGGTTTTCATTATCTATGTTGTTTTTAGGACTAGGTGTCATCATCATGGGATTGTTTATGTCTTCAGTGAAAGAGTTAAGAACAAATGGGTTGAGAGAGTTGTTGTTATCAATTGGATTAGAATCCATGGGAATTTCTTTCTCTCTAGCCATGAAATTGAAAGGGAGAGATTTTGACTAAAGAGATAAAGAGAAGGGTTTCAAAGTTTTAATAAAATGGGGAAGGTTTGACTTGAGATATATATAAATAAGAGTCTCTTATCTTTGATTTGAATGTTGTTGCATTACATGAGTTTTTCATTTGACAATACTATAGAATAAAAAGTTATAATAGTTAGATACATTATTCTCAAATGAATCATAATAATTGGGTCAAATGTAGTCAAAGTACTTTTCTTATATTTCTTTTCAAAGATATTTTTCTTATATTTAAAACGGATGTAGTAATACATGTTATACTTTTTCTTTATTTATTTATTTTTTAATAAATCCTGATTATTTTCTTTTTTATTAA
The DNA here is from genome assembly GCA_951799995.1 of Trifolium subterraneum. Taxonomy (NCBI): domain Eukaryota; kingdom Viridiplantae; phylum Streptophyta; class Magnoliopsida; order Fabales; family Fabaceae; genus Trifolium; species Trifolium subterraneum. Next base: position 44,903,507 of record OX637465.1, on the reverse strand, counting down.
CCGAATATTGTTACGTTTAATAACAGAGATTGTTTACTCGAATCAGTCAAATCATATATATACGTGCAAAAAATTTAATCAAAAGTTTTATTATTTATACATTTTAGTACGGAATTTCTTCGAAAGATTTCTATCATGAGAATACTTTTCGACATTTTCAATTCGCATACGAGTTTCTTATTGATATAAAACAATTTATATGGATTTGGAGGCAAAATAGATTCAAACTTGTGATGTCTTTTTTTTTTTTTTTGTCAGGTAGTCTAGCAGCTAGAAATTTCACCCTTAAGGTGGATGATCTGGGTTCGAAGCCTGGCCCCCTGCATATATAATGTGATGTCCAACCAAATGAGTCAAACTCATGGGACAACTTTGTGATGTCTTTTATATTAAAAGTCTGTAATTCATTTGAACGTTTTTAGATATAATTTTTCTCCGTTTTAAAATCACTGACTTTGTTACAAAAAAGAGTTTATCCTAATTAAAATACCTAAATGTTTCAAATTTCAATAAGCATTAGTTTTTTTTTTTTACAATGCTGCCATCATTAATATTACTCATATTATTTTATTTTTTTGTCAAGTAGCCTAATGGCTAGAAATTTCACCTTTAAAGTGGATAAGTAGGATGACCGGGGTTCAAATTCCGACCCTCTGCATATATAAGCAATGTCCTACCAACTAAATTAAGCTCACAAGACTTAATATTACTTATATTATTTTTAAATATTCAATCTTCACTTGACATTTTTTGTAATTGCAAATACGCTATTTACAAAGGTTATTTTGGTAAAACTACTTTTGTCTCTTTCTATTATTTATTTCATTTTTCTTAATATTTGTAAAGCAAGATATCTTCCGCGCAACTTCAGATCAGCTTCATACTTTAAAATATTTATAAAATGAAAAAGTAGTCTCGTAAACTTAACTCAGTTAGCAAAATATTGATACACGGGTTCTTGATTAGTAAAAAGGAGAATTATTTTAAATATAGGTTGGATAATAGTTTTATTTTTAAAATCGATATACAGGTTCTATACAAAAAAAATTGATACACAGGATATTTTAGTTAATTTTATTTGTTCTCTGTGTGATTTTGACTGCTTTGTATTTTCAAAAATAAACTGATGGAGTATTTCTCGGCAATATGGGGGAGTTGTTTTTTTGTTTTATTTTTTTTGTACTAATATGGAAGATGTTGATTCTTAATTTTTGTGCTTCTTTTGTATATAATCAATTATCAATTATACGCTTTCTTTGCATAAAAAAAGTTTTATACGCTTTCCATACGCTTTCCGTTTCAAGAAAATAATTTACAACGTATTTACAGACATTAATAATATTTTCTTAGACAGAAAAATTTATATATTAAAAAATGGAAATTTTATATATTCTTAGACCAAGGTCAGCAAAAAAGAAAAAATCAATGACCAAGACATTAATTTAGTTGACCAGTTTATATGCAACGAATTCAACCATCATATATGAAGGAAAACCTATTTCTTTCAAAAAAACTATTTTTAAAAATAATATCGTAGTTATCGTAACAAATTTTAAATTTCTAGAGAATTACTACAAAGAAGAAAAATACTCCCTCCGGACTCATATATAAGAAAAGAAAAAAAAAGGCACACCCTTTAAGAAAGTGGAGTAAATGATTAGGAAAAACATGTCATTTCCACTTTTACCCTTACTTTTTGTTTAAATTAAATTATTATTTATTATGGGGAAAAGTAAAACAAAGGGTAAAAAATTGAAATATTCAAAATAAATGTAATGATTGTAGTAACTTTTTCTTATATTTAAGACTTTGTAATTTTTTTTTGTTTCTTATATATGAGACCGGAGGGAGTATATAAATAAAAGGGTGATAAAAGTGATTTTTACTAAATTATTATCATGAATTATATTAATGTCATAAATGTTAAGTGGAATATTGAAATGATTACATTGAGAGTTTGACTAATTCAATTATTTTGACCGACCGTTAAAAAAACAGCTGCACAATTTTTGTTATATCGTGTTTGATTTAAAAACTGGTTATGTGACTAGACAAAAATAAGCAGCAAGACATAGCACAAAAACAAGAATTGTTGTTGTCCTTCACTAACCACATGACAATTTTTTGTCCATAGTACAATTATAAAAAATACGTAAATACTCATTTTATTTTCGAATATAAAATATTACTCCCTCCGGTCTTATATATAAGAAACATTTGAGACTTTTTAGATTCATTGTAGAATTGATGTATCTAGACAATAATATAGTCTAAATACATACATTTTACAATGAATCTAAAAAGTGAAATGTTTCTTATATATAGGACCGGAGAGAGTATTACTCTATCCAGGCACGAATTCACTTGGAGCAAAATGGGGGCAATTGATCCCACTGCTCTATTGTTTTTTTTAACCAAGAAGTGCACATTTTTAAGTATTGCCCCCCACTTCAAATCTTTCATTGTCCCCAGCTCACTAATAGTGTATTTGTTAAAGTATTTTTCAAGTTTTAATACTAGTATTACAAGTTCTAATAAGTTAATATAAGTTCAATTAAAACAACAAAAATAGTCTACAAATCCTAGCTCAAATGTTAAAAATATCAAAATTGCTAGTGTCGGACGCCATGATCGAGGTTCGATCTCTGGTCACTCCACTTTGTGTGTGTGAGTTTCCAATGGCTTTGCCATTTCGTCTACCAACCAAAAAAAACAACAAAAAGTATAAGTTAATAGTCATCCTTATTTTTATGATGGAAAATTATATTTTTTAAATGCTAAATTGACTGATATTTTTAAATATACGATTGCATAAATTTTGTATTTGATGTTCAAAAATATATTTGCTTAAACAAAACAATGTCATTATTTTATCGATGTATTTATATATAAATGATTTTGACCCCACTGGATAAAATTTTGGATCCATCCCTAGCTCTATCTCTCTTTGGTACAACTTTGTCCTATCATGTACTATCCTGTACGATTTTGTCAAGTACTTGATGTTCTGAATCAAACGCTCTAATGTAAGAGTTTTTTTTTAGATTCATTGAGAATTTAACATATTTTTAGTAAATCTAATAATATAGACTAAATATACTATACTTTCAATGAATTTAAAATGTAAAATTTCTTTTATATTAAGCACCGGAGGAAGTAATATCTAGAATGAGTATAAGTGACACACACCGTCAATATAACTTAATTTTACATTGGCAACCAATAAAAATGATTCAATGTTCTATATCATATAAAGAAAGTGGGGTGACGTGGCAGAAAACATAGTTGTCATTTGCAGTTTAAAATTATTTTATACTAGTGCATATTATTTTTTCTCATCTAAAATTTACACATAATTTTTAAGTTGATTACAACATTATCAGTGTTGCTTACAAGGAATATTTTTTTATTGAATTTTTTTTGTGCTAACTAATAAATTATATACTAATATATAAAATAATTGTCCCTATGAGTTCAACTCAGTTGGTAGGAATATCGCACTATATATGCAGGAGATCGGGTTCAAATTCGGGATACTCCACTTATTCACCTTTAAGGTGAATTTTCTAGTCACTAGACTACTTGACCCAAATACAATAATAATTACACATGCATTCCAACTATATTATAAATTATAAAGATAAATTAATTTTGTCTTTTAGGGTCGATGGATTAATTTTGATAACGGGCCAATAGGGTTGATGAATTAATTTTTTTTTTGTATTTACCACCAGTTTAATCTGGTTCGGATGTCAGTTCTTGCATCAAGATGAATTAATTTTGTGTAATAAAAAAAGCGGGAATATTATTATTTTACAAGTTTTCACCACCAAAAGAATAATTTACAAGTTTTCTTTTTTGTTTTAATAATTTTTATAAGTTTTAAAACATGAATAAGTTGTTGATTTTTGTGGATGAAAAAAACATGAAGAAAGGAAATTGACGTGTTCTAAAAATTCATAGAGACCGTTGGCCAGTTGCTCGTGAAAAGTGTATTAAGTGAACAGCCCACAAGTTTTAATTAAGTTGGCCCCACTGCATGAACATTAACTCGCATGCCACGTCAGCAAGTCAACGCACACATGGACAATGACTCACATTATCTGCTAACATAGCATGTGAGTCATTGTTGGTGTGTGCATTGATTTGGCTAAAATCAGCGGGGCAACCTGTAACAGCCCTCGGACCCCATCTTGGCGACCTTGGAGTTGCCACCTCACGATCTTCTCCACCCCCCTCTCTAGTGGAGTTTTTGCCATCTGTGGGAATCGAACCACGTACCTTGAGGTTCAAATACGTGTTCAATTCATTCCCACTACCAATTGAACTTTTTTGTAACAGCCTCCGGGCCCCATCTTGGCGATCTCGAAGCTGCCACCCCACGATCTTCTCCACCCCCCTCTCTAGTGGAGTTTTTGCCTTCCGTGGGAATCGAACCACGTACCATGGGGCTCAAATACGTGTTCATTCCATTCCCACTACCAATTGAGCTAGTAGCGCAATTGGTAGTGGGAATGGATTGAACACGTATTTGAGCCCAGGGTACGTGGTTCGATTCCCACGGAAGGCAAAATCTCCACTAAGATCGTGAGGTGACAGCTCCGGGATTGCCAAGATGGGGCTCGGGGGCTGTTACACAACATTTTGCAAAAATCGATAAAGTTATGGTGTCAAAAGTGCTATTATTAAAGTTAGAAGATCAAAATCATAAGTTTATAAAAATTAATGGGCCAAAAATGTAATTTAACCTTTTTATAAAAATTAGTGGACCAACTAAGTTGGAAATGTTATCAACACATTTCAACATGCAAGAGTTATTGAAATATAAATAGTTATTAGGTATATAAGGTAGAATTTAATGTGGGATTATTTGTACACCCACTCATTCATTTTTATCATTGCTATTATTTCCGATACAAAATTTCTGAAACTTTTCTTACATTTTTCTATGATATTATGACTCTTAACAACAATCCTTATACCAAGTCGCTTCTTCTTCTTCTCAGGGGCGGAGCACCATGTGGGCTCAACAGGGCCATAGCCCGCCCCAGGAAAAAAATTATAGTGAGCAATTACAATTATACCCCTGATTACTTTTTTGTTTACTCTCCCATCTCAGACTTTGCTAACACGCACACGCAACAAAGAAATAGAGCAGCATACAAGGAAACGGAAAGAGCTAACACCACCTCCACTCCACCACCCTAAGCACCACCGATCACAGTCGTACCACTGCCGCCACCAACTGCATCATTACGTCAATCACTCCACTGCACTTCTCAGGTTAAGGTATGAATCTAAATTGCAAAACTCTCTTGACCTCTTCCTCTCTCAAAATTTTACTTTGTTAAATTGATATGAATTTCTTGTTGGCTTATTGTGTTTTAGTTTTTTCTTGAATGTTATTGATCAATGCTCTTTCTTCCCTTCCTTATTTTGTTGTTGTTATGTTTGTTTCTATTCTAGGGTTGTTTTTTTATTTTATTGTTTTTGTTAATGTCATGGTGATGGATTGTTATTAAACTATGTACTCTGTTTTTCAGTTAGAAGTTTGTTTCTAAATTCTATATCTATTGTTGTTTCTATTGTTTCTAAATTCTATTTAGATTGTTAATTTGTTATTGAAGTTTGTTTCTAAGTTTGTTTCTATTGCTACTACTTTGTTTCTATTGTAGATGAAATATAGAAAAATTGACTCTTTTTTTAAGAGAAGAAATTGTGAAGATGAAAGAGATGAAGAAATTAGAACTCATACAACTGAACCAGTTAATAATCAAAGAAATGAAATTGGAGATATTATAACGGTTGCATCCGAACCTGTTAATGTTCCAAGAATTGAAGAATTGACGGACATGGTCGATATGTTGCATTCTTTAGAACACTATCCTGGAAAGCGTCCTCCAATTTGGTGATATCCACCAAATCAACAAGATGAAATAAGAAGAGCTTATCTAAAACGGGATCCGTATCAAATTCGTCTAGAAGACTATCCATTATCTGGTAACGAGAGTCATCCAAGACGTTTTCAACACTCTTGGTTTAGATGCTGCAAAAGATTCACCTTCAAAAGATGCTGCATATTGCTTACCGTGTTATCTTTTTACAAAAGGATCGAGTGGACATTCGAACTCAGATGTATTCGTTGATGGTGCTTTTAATGCTTAGAAGAGAGTTAGAGAAGGAAAGTGTTGTTCCTTTCTTAAGCATATAGGAAATGATCCTTGCTCACCACACAACAATGCAATGAAATCTTGTGAAGACTTGTTGAATCAAGAGGCACATATTAGCATCTTATTGAAGGGCAAAGCTCAGATGAAATTATCAAGAATCGTTTACGTCTCAAGACTTCAATTGACGCAGTTCGTTGGTTAACATCCCAAGCTTGTGCATCATACAATCTTGAAGTTGTTAAAATTGTTGGCATCATACAATCTTGAAGTTGCAAAAGTTGTGTTGGAAAATGCTCCAAAGACTGCCAAATACTATTCACATCAAGTTCAAAAAGAGCTCTTGAGTATTCTTGCTAGTGGGGTGAGAAAACATATTTGTGAAGAAATTGGTGACTCCTAATTTTGTATCATTGTTGACGAAGCTCGCAATGAATCAAAAAAGGAACAAATGTCTCTTGTGTTAAGATTTGTTGATAGAGTTGATTTAATACAAGAACGTTTTTTTGATGTTGCACATGTTAATGACACCGCATCTTTAACTCTTAAGGAAAAGATATGTGAAATACTTTATATGCATAATCTTGATGTTTGTAACATTCGTGGTCAAGGGTATGGTGGTGCTAGCAATATGAGAGGACAATGGAATGGCTTACAAGCACTCTTTATGAATGAATGAATGTCCTTTCGCATACGTAGGGGTGTGCATGGTCGGATATTTTGACAAACCAAACCATATCCAAACCAAAACCACTTATATGGATTTGGATACATAACCATAACCATATTTTTTTTATAAACCGGTTATATATCTGATTATAAATCTGGATATGGATACATAACCGGATGTGTTTATAAAACTGGTTTAAAAGCGGTTAATTTTTTTAAATCCAATTTTAAACTGGTTATTTTTAAAATTGGATTAATAACCGGATATTTCTCTTTAAAAAAAAAACCAAATTTTGGAAAACAAAAAACTATTTTTTTTTATTAAAAGTCAATATATAACTGAAGGATTTTTAAGACCAAATTTTCCAAAGAAAACTCAAATCTAAATAGCTTAAACTGCTACCACATTATAGTATAGCCTAAACTGAAGCACATGGCTGACGGGCTGAGTAATAACCGGATAGTTCCACTTCTGCTGAGTAATATTGACAATAAAATATAAATAGAGAATCCAGCTAGTATAATATAAATAAAATTAAAAAACTAAAGAAACAAAAAGGTCTGAAACTAAATCGCAGAAAGAAGAAGGTGGTTCGCCGAGAAGCAGGCAGTTCGCCGCCGTGTGCGTGTCGTTAAACTCTTTTGGTATGGGTGCATCGCCTCTCCCTCTCCCTCTGTTTCTCATAGTCTATCTCTCTCTAGTTTTGCGGGTTGCTGTGTATGTTAATATAAATTGCTTATTTTGTGGAAATATGAAAGTGAGATTGGGGTTGTAATTTTGACAATTAACAAAGATTAAACTAGGAAATTGGTTTGAGAAATAAAAAAAAAACTAGAAATTTGGTTTTGGATATGGACAACCAATTAAATAACCAGTTTTTATATTTGGTTAACCCAACCATATATAAATGGACCGGTTGAATTTCATTTAGAAATTAACCGGTTTTTTGGTTTTAGATTTGGATGTGGTTGTGGATCTCCATTATAACCGATTATTTTGTGCAATCCTACGCATACTATGTCCATTGTTTTGCCCATCGATTGCAACTTGCCTTGGTTTCTGCATCAAGAGAACTCAAACCAATTCATAGATTCTTTGATAAGCTGGCTATGATTGTCAATGTTGTTTGTTCTTCTACTAAGCGTCATGATGAGTTACAAGCTGCCCACGTAACAGAAGTTCGGTATATGGTGGAGATTGAAGAGATTATGACTGGTAAAGGGGCAAATCAAATTGGAACTTTGAACCGAGCTGGGGATACTCGTTGGGGATCACATTTCAAGTCTATTTGTAGTGTGATAAATATGTACGAAGCAACTTGTCATGTTTTAAAAAAAATTCGAAAAGAGAGTAAATGTTGGTCAGCATCTGGGGATGCTGATACTTCTTACAATTACTTGAAAGAATTTGATTTTGTATTGATCTTATTCATGATGAAAGCAATTATGGGGATAAATGATGTTCTTTGTCTAGCCTTACAAAAACAAGATCAAGATGTAGTTAATGCCATGGATTTGGTTCGTTCAACAAATCATCTTATTCACGACTTAAGAGATGATGGGTGGGATGAGTTGCTTTCTAATGTGACTTCTTTTTGTCAAAGACATGATATTGAGATTCCTGATCTCAATGATGTTCGTTCAACAACAAGGTTCGGTCGCTCTCGTCTTGAAGAAAACCAGGTGACAATAGAGCATTATTTTAGAGTTGAAATATTTTTTACTACCATTGACAAACAATTGCAAGAGTTGAATAGTAGATTTAGTGAACAATCAATGGAATTATTAACTCTAAGTTGTGCTTTGACTCCTAAGAACGATTACAAAGCTTTTAAGGTTGAAACTATTTGCACTTTAGTTGAAAAATATTATCCCAATGATTTCAGTGAACAAGAGTCGCTTCTTTTGCGGTATCAACTTCGACATTTCATTGTCGATGCTCGTCAATCCTCACATTTGAAGAACTTATCAATAATTCAAGAATTATGCTCATGTTTGGTTGAAACTAAAAAGGCCACTATTTACTTCTTGATTGATAGACTACTACGTCTTATCTTGACTCTTCCAGTTTCTACAGCCACAACTGAGAGATCTTTTTCAGCAATGAAAATTATCAAGAATAAGTTGAGAAACAAGATGAGTTCCGATTTTCTAGCAGATAGCATGTCAGTTTATATTGAAAGGGAAATTGTTGCAAGTATCAGTTCAGAGACTATTATTGATGCTTTCAAGCTCTTGCACCGCGTAATGGATCGTTTTGGGTATTTTAAACCATTTAGTTTAATTTTGTTGATGATCAACTTTGTCCTTATTACAACTTAAATATTTGGTATATAATATAATTTTCATTTTGAATTTATAAATTAATATTTTCTTACGCCCCCCACTATTTTTGGCTAGCTCCTCCTCCTCCTCCTACCTTTTCATTTATTCCTCTCTTTGTCTTTTTTTATTAAATGGCAAAGATAATATATTATGTATATAACAAACACAAAAGTTGACAACAAAACCGAGTTTATGTGTAAACCCCGCACAAAAAATTAAAAATAAAGAAATCGAAGAAAAATACTACAAAAAGAAGCTAGAGGAAATCAAACGCCATCACAAGACTCTGAACCATCCAGAAAATAAAATAAAAATAAAGGGTTGCTCTAAGAAGGAACGATAAAATCCCAAGAACACCACCAACACCTCACAAACATCTATCGATTCCACCACAAAATAGATTGCATCTCTTACTCGTAGGAGTAGAGGCTGTAAACATTTTTTTGCCATATACCACTTTCAAGATGAAAGTTTCACCCCTATCAACCAAAGACTCGACAAAAACAGTTTCCCCGACAAGATGGAATTTCCAGATCAACCACACAAGAATATGTGAAACTAACATCCACCCTAACTTGTCTTTTCTAACTAATCTAAAACCTTGAAAGATATCGAAAATGCAAGGAAGGTCCAGAGAGGGATACAAACTCAAGTGCAAAACATATGGTTGAGAGACCTATACTCAACCACAAAAGCTAGCTTGAGAGTTGAGGTTTGCACTACATTTATAAAGGCTATATTTGCCATATCTCTAGCCAATGTGGGATTTCTAACACCCCCCCTCACGCCCAGCACTATTGGGTTTGGTGGGTGGAATCAACAACAACGGGTGGCCCGAATATGAGAGTTCTCCACAACAAACAACAAATGAATCTAGGATAGGCTCGGATACCATATTAGAATTTGAGAGGCCTATATTCAACCACAAAATCTAGCTTGTAAGGTGGGGATTGCCTCTACTTCGTAAACACTTGTTCAGGCCATCTCGCAAGCGATGCGAAACTTTTTTAACAAGGAGAAATAAATTCATAAGTAGTGATAAATCATGACCCCTCGATTGAACTAAACCCCCCACATAATGCACAAACAAGTCACATGGGTCTCTAATCACCATACACGTAAAAAGATTTTACTTGGATGGAACTCTATCATGAAGTAATTTTTAAGAAAAAACAATCACTTTGGAAGGAGTTCTTCTTCCACACCTTTTCCAACCTAGAATCAACCACAAAAACCAAGTCCCACACCCACTCACATTAATCAACCCAAATACTCATATCTCCCGCCTCACTATGCTTGATCTGGCATAAGGAACAACCTATGAAACTAAACCCTAATTAAGAGGGATATATCCCCCACTGCGGATCAAACCAGAAAGAGGTCATGAGTCTATTGCTAACCTTCTTTTCTACCCCCTTAGAAAACCAATCTTAGGTTGCGCCACCTCTCAGTCACTTCTCCCTACTCACATTCACACCTATGACACTACTATATGTGAAGTTAACTTTGATTCATTGCTTTTGCAGAGCACAAAAATTAGCATCAAATTACTTTTGTTAATTTTATCGTCATCTTATCTTTTCTGTTTTGTTTGTAAAAAATAGGTTTGAAATGAAACTACATTGGAAAGTTTACCACGGTGAGTTAGCCCAAAATAAAAAAACTAAGTCTTAAATTTGACAAAAAGGGTAAAACAATCACATCTCATAACAATGCATACAATATCAATGTTACAACAAGACAACAATGCTCTCAAGCTTCTCCAAAACTTGAAACTCCGCTATCAGAAGATTCAAATTAAAGTCTCCAAATTCAAACTTGCATATACCAACAGAGATTGTATCCATTCCCTTAAGAATTTGAAGGAATCTGAGCATAGATAATGTTCACATCACCATGAGAAACGAGGATCAACTCAAAGGAAACATCAATGAAGGTGTATTTATGCAAAGGCTAATCTTCACTTGTTTTTGTTGAATTGGCAGGTTGGTTTGTGATCACTACACCAAAAGAGCATATAAGCAAAAACTTGTCATGGCTAATAAGTTAGCTAGATATAAATAAAAATGTGATTATGAGGCTTGATTAATGGAGAACTTATGTACCCAAAAAAATAAAGGAGAACTTCTAACCTTGATTTCCAAAATCATCATCCATAGGGACATCAGTATCATCAGACTTCTTATTCTCTATATTAAGTAAAGGAAAATATGATCACATACTTCTTTGAATTAGGGATAAGCAGTTGATAAAAAATAAGTCAAATTAGGTATAAAGATAAATGAATAATGCAAAAAAGTAAGTACCAAGATTTGAGAAAAGATGGTGGTTTGATGTATAAGCAGCTATGTCAGTTGTCTCTTCAACTTTCTTTCTTTTTCTTCTCCTTTTAGTCTTGCTCCTGAATTGATGACATGAAAATGGAACAGACTTCGAACCGGACTTTTCTAAATTAAAATGTCCAGGCGTCTTATGCTTTGCCCATCGATACTCTTGAAGTAATTCTCTACGATACCTTATTTCTTGTGACTTAAGTTGCCTGAGCTTCATTTCCGTCCATCTGAGACGCGACATTAGAGGTCCTATGAAGTTCCTCCAATGCTTTGTCAACTTCCTATTCCTATATTAAAATACAAAATCCATATATCAATGTATACATAGATATAGATATCAAATAACTATATAGTCATATTAAGAATCATATATTGTAACAAAATATACAACATCCATAAAAAATATTTACCATAAAATCCCACGATCAATTTATGATTTTAGCATAAGGAAACACAAATTTATTTACTCTAAAAAGGACAATAATTCAATTTGTATCATTTTCACAACACTTTACTGATTTTGAATAAAAATCACCTCATGCGGACGTCAGGACCAGAAGGATCATATGGATCAGATGGGCATGCCACACCGTTCTTATCAAATAACACGGACTCCACTTCATAAGCACTCGATCTTGAACTATTTTCAGCATCATCGGAGTTGGAATTCGCAAAGGAACTCGAATTCTCAATTGCATCAACGTCCTCATTTTTTGTAGATCCAACACCACCCTCGTTTGTCAAACTCACAACATCAACCTCGGTGTCCTCAACATGTTTCGCCATTTCAAAATTCTACACACAAGTACTTGTATGAGATTCAAAATTACAATTGCAAGTTAAAAGGGCATAAACCAAATTGTGAGATCCAAAATTACATATTTTTTTATAGATCTAGTAATTTTTTTATTTTTTTGGTAAACCAAAGGTATCCTCCACGTGCAACTGGAGAAAAATATTTTTCCATACCCACTGACCAGGGTTTGAACCCAGGACCAAATGATTAAAGGACTCAAGTATCTACCTCTTGTACCACACTATGTTGGTAAAGATCTAGTAATCATCGACTTAATTCGAATAGATCAGTTAGTCAATATATAGAATGAATCTATCAGCATAATCTAGCTAGCTAGCTAGATCTAAAAATCTAGCTCAAAGATTATGATTGATATATATACATACAAGTAAGCAAAAGATTGATCAATGTAAAGTTGGCAAGAGTTAACGTGCAAATGATGAAGAGAATAATAAAGTTAACGTGCATGTATTGTGAAGGAGAGGGATAGAGATAGAATCAAACCAGGTGGAAATGGAGAGAAATGTGACAAAGAGGCGAGCTAGGGTTGATTGGTAGATAGTATGTTTGTTTGTGCCGCGCCGATGGTGGATGGTTGTAAGAATGAAATGAGAACTCTCAAAGTTAACGTTATATATAAATAGTTAAACCTAGTTGCGTGCGCGTGAGAATCGTGAAACAAAGAAAGAAATATATATTGTCATGTCCACGTGTCCTGCATGCCTTACATATTTCCCTCTTTCCATGTCTATTCATCACCTAATTCATTTGTAAATGAGTGTAGTGTGTTATTTTCAAATCATTATTTGGATATTTACCAAAAAAAAAATCATTATTTGGATAGGCCCATCCATGAGTGAGTGAGAGGGTCCTGACACTGGATTACTTATATTTTTATTCTATTTAAATATACAAATTTTTAATTTCTCTGCAAAAAAATTTAAACTTTGATCTCTTTAAATATACAAAATTATAATTCCTTCCTTTTTATAATAGTGTGTGTTTTTTCTAGAATCGGGTATAGTCATCTCACAATTTATGTGAGATTTTTTAACACACTCCCTCGCGTCCAGTGTTGTTGGGCTTGGAGTGCGGATATAAATGGTGGGTGGCCCGGTCAGAAACCTGATAGCAGGTAGTCCAACGGATCATGGAGGAGGCTCTGATACCATATTTGAATCGGGTATCGAGCCTAATGCAACCCTACGAAACCGGCTTGCAAGGTGAAGATTACATCTACTTTATAAACACAGATTTAGTTCATCTCGCAACCGATGTGAAATTTCTTAATTCATCTTCGAAATACCTTTTTTTATGACATTCATTGTTAAAATATTAAGTTAATCATATTTTAAGAAATTAACAATGACATGTCAACATAATAAGTCATTTTGAATTTAAAACAAAAAAATTCCTAAAAAAAATAAAGACTAAAATTGAAAGTTGATATATTTAGAGGTATTAAAGTTCAAAGAAATTTTTTTGAGAGACTAAAAATGAAAATTGATATTCTTAGAGAAACTATATATATATATTTAACACTGAAGTTTTTAAATACTAAGGCACATCGAAGTTTGGTTGAATATCGGTACTTTGAGGTAAAATTCACAAGTTGATTGGTAGTTTTTTTTGTTTAGGTTTACTCAAAGATGGTTCATACATACATAGCATAAAAGAAATGATATTTTGACACAAAATTGACATCAATTTAACTCATACATTACTGATTATTGTCGATGTCCTTGTTCGTGCAACGTTTATATTTATTTTCTATTCTAATTTGGAAAGAAAATGTATTGGCGAGTTTATCACACATCTAAAAGATGCATATGGGTAGGGTTGGAAAAAAAAACTGAACCAAACTGCTGAATCCAACTGAACAGTTTTGAAACTGAACTGAAACAATTTGATTCTGTTATTACCAGATTCATTCGTTTCTGTTCGCTTAATTGGTTCGGTTCAGTTTAATGGTTTGTATGAATTTTCGTTTTTATAAAGTCCTAATATTCAATTTAGTTTGGTTTTTTATATTTTTTCAACAGTAATAATAATAAAAATACGGTTAAAAAAACTAATTTAGCTAGGAATATTAAATTTTAATTTTTTAAAAGTTAGTTAAGATTTGATTCGAAACCATAAAACTGAACTATTTTAACAGTTTAGTATTGTTCAGAAGACAAACAATTTGGTTCCCGGTCATTTACCCAGTGTTTGGAATAGCTGATTTATAAAAAATGCAAGCAAGAGAGAAATAGGAAAGAGATAAGCTCTTTCTCTTGATTGGTTTAGCAGAGAAATGTTAGAATTTCTACAGTTTCATAAACGAAATTCCATCTTAAAACAGCGGAAACAAAATTGAATTTAAATAGCCAAATACCTCCAGCCATTGCTATTTCTCGAAGCTTGTTCTTGTCTGAGGATTGACCCTGCTCTCGGTTGTTTAAGGATGTTGAAACTCTTCTAAACCTTCTACAATCTCCCTTAGATGGTGTAAGTTCACTGAACAGAGATGTCAGGCTTAGGGAACCAAAACAAAGGGACTGCACTACTTATATAACTTTTGTCCATCACAAAAGTATTTTACGTGCAATCATAACTGCTCCACTATCTTTTAGTGGACAGTTACTATATTTGAGGGAAAGGATAGAGACCACTTTAGGCTTAATGAGAAATTACCATGATGTGCACTTAGTGAGTAATTTCCTCTTATTTAAATTAATAAATAAACAATTAAAATGAGATAAATCTAACATTCTCCCACTTGGTCGACATATTCTTTCACGCACAATAATAAGAAACAAAACACATGGATCATAGCGATAGGTCCTCTATAATATCGAGTATTATCTTCTATGTATCACAATGTGATGTGTCTCTAACCGAATATAACTTAATGAATAAACTCATAACATTTATGTTTATTCAGGTTCCAAACTTAAACGATATTTCTCAAAATCAAATTTGTACGTACACTTTAGAAGCTAAAACATGAGAAATTATCATACATAGAGTTTCATAAAATAAAATCGTTCTTACAACGAAAACCAAATATAGGAACCAAGTCCCATTTTTCTAAATGATCCTTAAATTTTTTTTTTACGATGGCATGCCTTTAGTCAAAGGATCGACAATCATCAATTCAGTTCTAATATGATTGATCAATAACAATTATTTGATCCTTAATGTGCTTTCTTACGGCTAAGTACTTAATGTCGATATGCTTAATTCGACTTCCACTTTTATTATTCTTCGCCATAAAACCACAACTGAATTGTCACAATATTTCTTTAGTGGTCAAAAATTGATTCTACAATTTTCAACCCATAAACGAAACTCTTTCATTCATACACCATGTGATGTAGTCTCAAACAAAATATGAACTTAGCTTCCATGGTGGAAGTGGCGATCAAGGTCTGTTTTGCGCCTTTTCAAGAAACAACTCCATCGGCTAACATGAAAATGTAACCGGATGTTGATTTTCTTAAGTCAACGCAACCTGCAAACTCTGAATTAGAGTAACCTTTGATCTCTAAATTTTTAGTTCGCATATACATAAACATGTATTCTTTGGTTCCTTGAAGATACCTCAATACTTTCTTTGCAGCTTTCCAGTGGTCCATACCTGGATTACTTTAATATCTGACTAACATCCCAATTTCAAATGCAATGTCAGGCCGTGTGCGATCCTGAGCATACATTTGGCTTCCAACAATAGAAACATATGGAATATTAAGAATTTGTTCCCCTCAATATCGTTGTTCGAGCATTGGTCCAAACAGAACCTATCACCCTTCACGATGGGTGCTATACTTGGTGAACAATCTTTCAGCTGAAACCCCTCTAAGACTTTATATTGATATGAGCATTTTGTGACAAATCCGAAATTCCACGAACTCGGTCCCTTTGGATCTTAATGTCTATAGCATAAGAAGTGTCACTTATATCCTACATATCAAAACTCTTAGAGAGAAATTGTTTCACCTCCTATAACAAACCTTTATTACTGGTAGCAACTAAATTATCATCCACGTACAAAATAAGGAAACAAATGTTACTCCCACTAACCTTCTGGTATATACATTGATCCATAATGTTCTCTACAAATTCAAGGAAGAGATGACATTATGATTCAAACACCACTGACGGGAAGCTTGTTTGAGTCCATATATGGATTTCTAGTTCGCATACCAAACGCTTATTGCCACTAGAAGAAAATCCTTCAGGTTGTTAAACCTCTTCTTCTAGATATCCTTTCAAAATGCAGTTTTCACATCCATGTGAAAACGTTTTAGGATCATTTTCAGCACAATACTATAATCTGTTTCTTGTAAATATACCACATAGTCACTAGGTATACCTGACTTTCTTTCTCTAGTATATTTTCTTAATATTGGTTCAACATTTTCCGAAGGATCATGTTGTTCAACTTTTGTTCAATAATATCAGGAAATTCTTGAACATCTTCATTTACTAGATTATCATCAGCCGCTTGTGGAACTTAAACAATTGATTGTCTAATACCCATTTGAACTTGAGTGGTACTACGAATGACAATCAATTGAGCACTTGAAGTAGAAGGTTCAACATCAATATTGCTTTTATCAGAACCGATGTCCTGGAATTGATTGCTCCCACTAATCAAGCCATTTTCAAGAAACTTTGCATTTCTTGATTCCACAATTCTAGTGTTATGAGATGGACAATAGAACCTATACCCTTTAGATTTTTTTTCGGCATATCCAATGAAATACCCACTTAAAGTCCTAGGGTCTAGATTCTTTTCTTGTGGATTGTAAACGCTTACCTTAGATGAGTATCACCAAATGCGTATATGACACAAACTCGATTTCCAACTTTCAATAACTCAAAGGTGTTTTTAGGACATCCTTGGTTGGAACACGGTTCAATACATATACTATCATTTTTAAGAGTTTCGTTCCACAATGATTTCAAAAATCCGGAGTTGTTATGCATACTCCTAACTATGTCCATTCTCAGTATATCTACCATAATATTCTTCATCTTTATCAGTTCTCACGATCTGAATTTGCTTTTCGCATTGCTTTTCTATATTAGCCTTAAAAACTTTAAAGGCCTTTAATACTTCATACTTATTATGAAGCAAGTAGATATACATATATCGTGAGTAATCATAGATGAAAGAGATGAAGTATTTTGGACCTTGTATGTCCATGTCTGAATGTATAATTTCCTCTTAGCACATTTCTTATGTGTGTTAGTTTGCTTTCCCTTAATGCAATTTACACAAATCTGAAATTAGTCAAATCCAAAGTATCAATTACTTCATCATTCACTAGTCTTTTGATTTTCTGAATGGAGATATGTCTTAATCTCCGGTGCCACAAAATAGAGGATTCCTTATTCATAACACATTATTTAGTTCCAGCTTAAACATGCATAACATTATAAGTGGCATTAATTTGCAAATTAATTGAGAAAAGAGACCATTGGATAATACATCATTTCCAACAAATTTAGATTTATAAAACAAACTAAAAGACGTTTCATAAAAATTAAAGGAATATCCCAATGGTACAAGTCTTGAAATAGAAATTAAATTTCTAGAAAACCTTGGAATATAAAAAAGTATTTTCCAAATTTAAAAACAAAAGCCACTACTTAAAATCAAATTGCATGTTCCAACAGCCTCCACATGTGAACGCATCTTACTTACTGAATAGATGTTTTGCTCACTTAGAAGTGGTTTCCTTAAGTTGGTTATACACTGTATGGAATCCTGTAACATGGATTGTAGAACCAAAATCAATCCACCATGTGTTATATCAATCTCAAGAGGCTTTAGTTGTGCTGCTATATCCCTCATTCACATAATGTGCTCATGCACGTCTTTCATATGAATGAGCTTCATGGATGAAAACTTCATAATTAAGGTGATAGCAAGTGTCTTATATGATGTTTTAAACTGATCAATGGCCTTAAGCGATGCTTGAACATTATTAAGTTGATTAACACAACCACATATGCTAGCAGAAATGTTGGTCTTTATGAACATCACACTGAGACGATTAGATCGCTCCCTCATTTCATAAAGATCGACATCTTCCTGAAGGCTAGCCTCTGCAATATGAGGTGGTTCGTCTTTCCGAATAGCATAATCAATATTCATCCATCCTAAATGGAAAGAACTCTCTCCTTCCACACCTTATGGTTTTTCACCCCTTAGTTCGGGAATTTCATACTTAAAGTCAGAAAATCTCATAGGTTGTATAGCTGCAAATTTTAAAATTTCCATGCTTATAATTAAATTGAGACTACTAAACAAATACCATGTTTTACCAATGTAAATCATGTTTCAAACTATGAACCTAGTGACATAAAACTTACCTGTAGGCTAAAGTTTTATTCAATTAGATTCATATAACTTAATGATAAAACTATCAAATTATGTTCCTTTTTCTAATCCCTGCGGGTAAATTAGAAAATATAATTTAATATTTTATTCTAATTAATCATACATAAACATAATAAAAATTCCTGTGAGATAAAATTTATTATGTTCAATATAATTAATTACAATCAATGTCACTAACATAATTTTAAACTCTTAATATATAACTTTCCTTAATTAAAGATGTTGCGGCTACTCTTTAATCAAATAGAATTATATAAACCATATTGACATTTAATTGAGAACAATTAAATTGCATAAACTGTAACGAATTAATTTTAATTACACAATTACATGATTAAAAACTTGAATATCATGCCTCAGTTGGTTACAGAATCAACCGTGTAATTCTAATTAAATCGGTGAAATAAATGGGCTGAAGTGCAAAGTTGTTACTGAACTAAAACTGAATATATACCATTTCAATGCAATTCAATATTAAAACGGTACACATAGCCAGGTGGTTACACTGAATGTCCAACTCATGCAGGTCCTGGGTTCGAAGCTGGTTATTAACAAAATATCCTTTATTTTAATTTTAATCAAAGCTGTTAACAAAACAAAATAATTTCACCAAAAGGAAAACGCGGAATCGAACCCGCGTCCTCTGATTGGATGGTATATATGAGCTACCTTTAAATTAAATGCGTTACTTAATATGCTATATAATAGATCGATCCGGTTGAAGACCCACGAAAACCGGAAACAAAATTTCCATATGATTCAACATTTTCTGTGTCTAAAATACTCTTCTGAAATCAAAATTTCTAAAAAGTTTAAATAAAGCACAGATTTGAAAAGCTTTTGATTTCATACCCATTCTAACTCTAAATCAGAATTTCAACAAAGAAACATAATCGATATTATTTCTTCATGGTTTAAAAAGGATTTCTGTTTATAAACGGTTACGGCATATGAAATCAAAATTTTCAAATTCAACTCAAACCCCAAAACAGAACACGAAAGATGGCAAGGCAGAGGCAAATAAGGCTCTGATACCAAATGTTAGAATTTCTACAGTTTCATAAACGAAATTCCATCTTAAAACAGCGGAAACAAAATTGAATTTAAATAGCTAAATACCTCCAGCCATTGCTATTTCTCGAAGCTTGTTCTTGTCTGAGGATTGACCCTGCTCTCGGTTGTTTAAGGATGTTGAAACTCTTCTAAACCTTCTACAATCTCCCTTAGATGGTGTAAGTTCACTGAACAGAGATGTCAGGCTTAGGGAACCAAAACAAAGTGACTGCACTACTTATATAACCTTTGTCCATCACAAAAGTATTTTACGTGCAATCATAACTGCTTCACTATCTTTTAGTGGACAGTTACTATATTTGAGGGAAAGGATAGAGACCACTTTAGGCTTAATGAGAAATTACCATGATGTGCACTTAGTGAGTAATTTCCTCTTATTTAAATTAATAAATAAACAATTAAAATGACATAAATCCAACAAGAAACACATATTACATGAGAGAAATAGTAGAATCTCAACCATCGAATAAAATTGAGATATTAAGTAAAAATTAAAGAAAAATATTTAAGGGTGAGATGGAAGAAACATGAGGAACATGAAAATTGAGAGAATTCATTCTCACAGAGAAAGAAAACATACTGCCCCCCGCTGCTTTTCACCTTCTATGTAGTCATTTTGTGTTTTTCTTTAAATAAGTTTTATTGAAAGATGTACAAAGAGAGGAAGAGTAAATTTAATTCGATTTCCATTTAATTTTATGAGAATAAGTAAAAATAAATCTTGAAAATAGTAAAAGTTAATTTTTTTACTTATAATTTTGTACAAGAAAGTGATATTCTTTGTTTGTTTATAATATGGGACAGATCGAGTGTACCATCGAAGAAATACAAAGAGAGTTATGCTGTTTTGTCTCATTATACATACATAGCATCAACTTTTTTGCTTTTTCAGTTTTTAATCTCACAAAACGCTCACCCACACCATAGCCAAAGAGCTTAATTAAACCTATGATCCACACAAAACCCACTTATACGTTTTCTCTTCAACATTATTCATGAACCACATCCAATAATCCCCCATGGCTCATTATCCATGGGGTTCTTTGCGGTGTTTACGTGATGGGACGATCGAAAAACTGAACGTGAACATTGTAGGTGGAGATTGGAGAGTTGGGGTGAGATTATAAACGTGATAGTGCATGACTTTTTTTTTATAAGTAATGTTAGTTGTTAGTATTACAATGTTATCTCAATTTTTTTTCTTGTTAGTCGATAGTGCGTTAAATTTAGTGAAGTAAAATAAATAAAAACTAAATTATAATAGTCTAGAGTCTTATCTTTATCTCTTCTCTATTTGTTTTTTCTATACTAAAATTCTTCAAATCTACTCTATTTGTCTTATCTTTTGCTCCGTTTGTTTTGAATTTTTTTGAAAATAGATTTTATAATGTTATAAAATTTGAGGCGCCATTGGATTACAACCCTAGCTTTGCTTGGCGTAGTATGTGGCATGCTAGACAAATTCTTTCTCTTGGTTGTAGGTGGAGGATTGGAAGTGGGGATAATATTCGGGTTATGCATGACACTTGGCTGCGGGGGAGTGCTGATAGATGGGTGCCCTCTCCTCAACCAGCAGGTGTATATCAGCTATCTGTCAGAGATTTGTTGCACGAAAATTATAAAGCGTGGAATATAGCTAAGGTTCGAAATTTGTTTTCAAGAGATGCAGCGAAGAGGATTCTGGAAACACCACTTGTTAGTTTGGTCCGTGAGGATAAAGTGGTCTGGGAGGAGGAAAGAAATAGGTGTTATTCAGTGAAATCCGGTTATAAGCTAGCTATGCGTTACATAATAGGCAGCGACAAACATCATGTAGCGGGTAATTGGAATGGTATTTGGAAAGCTCAAGCCCCGCACAAGACATGACACTTACTTTGGCGCTTATGCAGAGGATGCCTCCCGACTCGGTGTCGGTTGTTGGAACGGCGAGTACAGTGTAATCTCAATTGTCCTGTGTGTGATGTTGAGACTGAGGATGAGCTTCACATATTCTTTAGGTGTGCAGTAGCCCGGGATAGTTGGTGTGCAGCTGGTCTATCGTCGGTCTTACATAATGCTGCGTACCAACAATCTAATGTTATGGATCGTATTTTTGCTGTGTGCAGTAATGAGAGTAGTGATACAATTGGTAGAGTGGCTATGTTACTCTGGAGCATTTGGCACAATCGTAATGATAAACTTTGGAATGATAATGTCCAGCCACCACGCCACATTGGAAGATATGTTTTTGATGCTTGAAATGATTGGTACTTAGTTCATAAGTTACAGAGTAATAGTGGAACTACAGAAGCAGTTCTGGTAAGGTGGGAAAAACCAGCTCTAGGCTGGGTAAAATGTAATGTTGACGTTGCCTTTTTATCTGGCTCTAGAAGGACCTCGGTGGGAGTGTGTTTCCGTGATAATAGTGGTTAATTCCTGGCTGGTATGACACAATGACAGCAAACTGTGGTTTCACCGGTAGAAGGAGAAGCATTGGCTTTACTTTTAGCAATGGAAGAAGCTAGACATAGAGGACTGAATCGAGTTCAATTTGAAAGTGATTCGAAAGTGTTGATTGAGGCCATTCATATGAAGCGTAGAGGCAATTCTGAGTTTCTTTCAATTGTTCATGATATTCTTAGTATTATGTCGTCTTTTTTAAACTTTGAGGTTAAGTTTGTTAGGAGGCAAACAAATTCGGTTGCTCATACTCTTGCTAGGGCGTCCAATTCTTGGTCTAGCTTCCATAGATTTGAGATTATTCCCGTATGTATTGAACATTTAATAGTTAATAAAATGCAGTAAGTTTGTTTGACTCAAAAAAAAATTTGTATAAAAAAAATTTACAAATTTTTTTTTATAGAAACTTAAAATGAAATTTTGTTTGAATAGTTATTCTTAAAATGTTATTTTAGGTCATTTTATTGAAAAAAAAATTGGATACCAAAATTTTAAAAAATCAATTAATTTTAAAGATATTTCAAATAGATTTTCACGAAAATCATTTTTGAAATACAAATTTTCAATAATATACATTTGTGTTATATGATGTCAAAATTAGTATTTCAATTTAGAAAAAACGAATACAAAAAAACTTGTAATATTTTGAAAAACAATTTTACAAAATCTATTTTAAAAAAATACAAAGAAAAAATCATTTTTTTAAAGTTGAAACAAACAAACCATTTATCTCTTCTCTTATTTTTTTCTCACATATTTCTCCCTTCTTACTTTCTTCTAACAACCAAACACACCATAAAAGTCTAGTGTAAGAAAAGTTAGTTTTTCTTCGTCATAACTTAAGGTATATGGAACTACTCCATTCAGTCGTTAATATAAGAAAACTATTACTTTTTACATTTATAGAATAATTGATGTATTTAGTCTAAAAAATGGACCAAATACATCAATCATTACATAAATCTAAAAAGTAGAAGTTTTCTTATATAAAGGACCTGAGGGAGAGTAATATTCCTATAATTCATAAAGCTAGTTTAAACAATAGTGAAAGTTGAATATTGTTGTACGTATTGGATGCTATAATGTAGTTTTCTTATAGCGAAGACATCCTGTCTATTTACAATTGAAACCCCTTCATAGAACCCTGTAGACGGCAAAAATAGAGTGTTTTTTTGAAATACCGGCCTCTCGTGGATCTGAACACTGTGAGGAAACAGCTGCTTTACTTATTCCAGATAAAACTGAAGGAAGGGGAAGTTTATAAGCTGTCAAACTTTGCTGTTGCTCCAGCTATTGGAGCTTATCGTCCAACGCCGCACCCATACAAATTGAACTTTCAGATGAAGTCCAAGGTTCAGGCATGTGAAGGTGCTCATATTCCTTCCTTTGGACTTGATGAAGTGTCTGGATTCTCTGCTGATTATGACTACCTTAATAGGTAATGTGAAGTAAAATTAAGTTTACAATCTTTGTAACATAAGCTCTTTGGAAAATTAAGATTATGGCCTCAACACTTCTCTCTCCCGTTTCCATTCCATTGCAGAATCACCTTATAAATACCCATCAGTGTTATTACTTCATCAATTGGAACTGGAATTTGTTGCTCTTCTTCTTATTCTTCTTCACGCCATTCACCGTTTTGCACGTGACCGAAGCAGAGAGTCGAATCGTCGACAGCCTGAGGTGGTTGAAGAAACCTCCAATGCTGCATCTCCATGAGTATTACATCGTGATTACTTCAATTTAGCAAATTCTAAAGGCCAAGTGCAGTTTGGATATCGGGTAAGTTGTATTCACTTTTAAACCTATTGTTCCAAGCTCAATCTCATATTAATAATTCAGAACATATGATGTTAATGAGGGGGGTATGGTCACTCTTGAAGGAACTAGAGTTTGTTGTTGTTCTTCTTATTCTGCTTCTTTGTTGTGTTAGAATTTACTCATTTATTTCAATTTTATTTTTGTTCTATTTCAATTTTATACATGCACATTATGTGTTTGATAAAATGTTGTTGTGGATTCTCATCAACATTAGAAGCTACGGTGCAAAAAGGCAATCCAGAATGTTGATTTATTTTAGAGTTACTGAACATTGAGGTGAGATTTATTTTAGGAAACTTGATTTTTTGACCTTTTGTATTTATTTTGTTAATTTGTGTCTGAGGTATAGGTTGGGTTTGAGAGCTTTGATAGTGCTTCGTATTACCTTCTATGTTTTGTGAATTGATTTGATGCTTTGACATTGTTATCTCTAACCTATGTTCTTCATCTTACTTTTTCTCTTCTATATTTTTTTGTACAATGACAAACAACGAGAAGTTGAATTGGGTCGGTGGCATTTGAGGTATATTACTAACTCCTTTTGCTTAAAGAAGAGTTCTACGAGTTCACTGCTGAAGATTATTACAAAATTTTGGCTACTAAAAAGGATGGTAAGATTCCATTCGATGCACAAATAACTTCATAGATCATAGGTTGTTTATACCCTTTTCATATAAGCATAGCCGAACAAGATCAATTTTCAAATGAAATGTATTTCTCCAATTGATAAAAAATCATCTATTCTTACATTTAATTAATTGATGGAGTTAAGAATAAATGATAATTTAGTTTCTATTGCATAGATAGTCTATTTTTCGGCACTGTTTACAATTGGTTATCGATACTTTTGGGATGTATGCATCTGTATGTTGTCATACTGTTTTTGTTTGCAGTTGAAAGTTAATAATAGACTATCAATTGCAGATAAATATCTCAAGACTTGAAAACTCCGAGAAGCAGATGCGGCGGCTCGCAGCTCAAGAATGACTAAGGTAGTTAGATTTTCATGAATATCTAATAAATCTGATCAAGAAGTGTGGAAAGTGTATCTTATCATTTGGTTTGATCTTTTTTTTCAGGCTGTAATTAGAGTTCGCTTCCCTGATGATCACACATTGGAAGCTACCTTTCAACCTTCAGACACTATCCAGAGTTTAATTGATCTCCTCAATAAAATGATTGCACAACCAGAAAAGCCATTTTAGTTATGTAAGCATTCTGATATCCTCTATATGAATCAACTTTGAATAATATTTGCTTGTGCAGTGGTATATTATGGTATATATAATTGTAAATTAAATTGGTAGCGATCAATAGTATAAAGGGATGTTTGGAAGAGCTTATAAAAATAGCTTATGATATGCTCATAACTTGTCTTTTAGCTTATTTTGATAAGCACTCTGACATAGCTTATAGAAACACCTTATGTACAGTTTACTTATGTCCTCTATTTGATTCTCAACCACCCCAAGTTCTATTTGCACTGTGAAAACAAAACTTGAGAACGCAAATAGCTTTTCAACGTGAAAATCGAAACACAGATAACTTTTTGAGTTTAAGAAATGATGACATAAACTCTCATGATTAAAATTTATTTAATAAGCGCCTAAGTTGATTTCATAGCAACTAATCTTTTGTTATGAATTAGAAGACTTCATCGTCTTGAAAGTTAATTTGACCCTGCGCTGAACTTAAATCACATGTGTTTTTTATAATGTAGTTACTACTCCACCGAAGAAGGTGATCAGAGATGTATCTCAGGATTTTTATGCTGCTGGATTTTGTCCTGGAGCTACTGTGTATTTTTCATATCATGTTTCAAAAGGTGAGCGAGTTCCTTCTGTCGTGTCTTACTTTCTGTTGTTACAATGCAAGTTATTATATATGTTCTTTGTTAATGCCACCATTGATTTTGTTGTTCATTCCATTGTCATGCCATAACATGGTTGTTAGGTTGTTTGTTTTGTGTCAAATCCAGTGTTATCATTGCGGATGACAGACCATGGCAAACAGCCCAAAAAATTGCCATTTTAAAAACACCATGGCTTTGTCATCCTTCAAAAATTGGCCAAGTCGGTTTGCAAAAAATCTGCCACCGCAGTTCACCATGGCCGATATTTGGCAACATTGGCCTTACCATTACTATACAACAACTAAGTTAAAACTGAAGCACCATAGTGTTTATTCGTAACTCCAATATTTCTCTGTAATTTGGTGTGTTTTGTAGTCAACTTAGCATATGGTTTGAACCACGTTGGCATTCCCTTCAAATGCACGAGTATCAAACGCTTCAATATATAACTTCCAAGATATTTGCGGTGAAATGGTATCGAGAAGCGAGAACTGGAAAATGAATGTGAAACCAAAATAGCTAGATAGTTGAATGGATTAGTCAGTGGATATTAGAAAATAAAATAGAAATCTTTTTTATGAAGAGAACATTCATGCTTTCCTCCTGTTTTTGCTTTCTGATTTTTTATAACTGTGCAGGCTAAGCATGTCTGCAAGCATGTAGAGTAATTTCTTTCTCTTATTACATGGACAATGCTCACTTGATTTTGGCTCATTTTTTCTCAACGTTTCAATTTATGTTCATTGCATGATGTATCTTTTTGTTGTTTTTAATTTTCTTAAATGCCTTATTCAATGTTTTTGCCCTTAAGCAGTAGTATGAGTGTAGAGTAGAACCATGTCGCTTTTGATTCGGTGTCGGCATTACAATGGTGAAAACCATAACTATATGTTGTTGTGATTCTTCTAGGAGTGATTCATTTATGTATTTGCTTATTCATACAATGGATTGATGGTATGAACATGAACTATTATGATCTTTATATTGAACAAGGAAGGCGTAGCAGAGCACACTCATGTGCATTTTTAATTAGCTACCTACAGAGTTTTGAGGGAGATCTTCAATCAATAATATTCATCCGGTGATAGAGGTTGGTGTTAGATTAACTATTGTTGTTAATTTTCGTTGTTTTGTACTTTTTTGTTAGTTTCTGCTCATTTGAAGTTTCACTTACTTTCAAAGGTAAAAAACAGAACTGACCAAATAGGCAAGAAAGTTTCTTGACAACCGATAGAAGGTTATTTGAATAGCATTCCCAATTCATATATATATATATATATATATATATATATATATATATATATATATATATATATAGGTTTAATTAAACCCCATTATGTTATTATTGATTAGTGTTTTCCCTATGGGATATCGATATATCATATGATTTTTTAGGTGATTATTGATTAATGTGTTTTCCAGTGGGGGTGTCAATTACGGGTGATCGTATCCGAACCGAACCAAAAGTAAAACCGCAAAACCGAACCAATCCAAACCGAAACCGCAAAAAACCGCATTTAGTATAAACCGCACGGATCATGTTTCTTTTAAACCGCACGGTTTGGTTTGGTTTGCGGTTTTCATTTCATAAAACCGAACCAAACCGAACCAAACCGCAATACTTAATTTAACTCTATCAACTAGTAGCAATCAACTTATTATCTAGTCAACTTAGCAAACTCAACATAACCGAGTCCATAAAACAGTAAGATGTACAAACATATAATTTCATACGATACAAAACTATATTGTTGGTATTAAAAATAAGTTCTTATGTATATGCAATTTCTATATATGCATATTATATCATATAAACAATAAAATAAATTAAAATTTTCTATGTTTATTTTGTAACAAGTTGGTAATATTGTAATATTTTTTATATCGCGGTAAACCGCCGCCACCGAACCGATCCTAACCGCATTTGTTTGGTTTGGTTTGGTTTGGATGACTTTTTAAAAATCAACCGAACCAAACCGAACCGCATGCTTTTTTATCTCGCGGTTAGGATGACTTTTTGGCTCATAACCGAACCAAACCGCACCGCGAACACCCCTAGTGTCAATATATCCCAATACCTTTTAGGTTGTTATTGGTTTACCATATCTAAAAGTAAATCCATCTATAAATCAA
The DNA here is from genome assembly GCA_951799995.1 of Trifolium subterraneum. Lineage (NCBI taxonomy): Eukaryota > Viridiplantae > Streptophyta > Magnoliopsida > Fabales > Fabaceae > Trifolium > Trifolium subterraneum. Next base: position 44,875,504 of record OX637465.1, on the reverse strand, counting down.
GTTGTTCACCACTAAGAAGAAATATATCAGGTTTGTAGCCTCACATTCACGGGTAATAAATAGTGAGCAATGTTTTTGCTTTCTAAGCTTGGATGTTGACCTTTTTTTTGTTGAATTGAATTTGACTGTCATGGGATTCCCATCACTCACTGATTTGAATGTTAGGAGGGTTTTTGTAGCTGTGAGAATTTGCTTCTTCTGTGTTTCATTTTCCACAATCACTTTTCTTATCCTTTTGTATTCCAGAGAGCAAAACATCACATGGGCCATATTATTCTTAGGAATATATCATCACTTCTATGTCTTGCAAGCCTATAAAAAAACCATAGTTGAAGCTTAATATTCATCCAACTTTTTTTTACAGTAAAATCTAAGTCTAACTTGATATTCATCTACAATGTTTTTTTAGTTGAAGCTTCAATAATCTTTAATTGTGAATGAAGGGTTTTTGCTGTGCAGAAGAAGCACCTGTATATATAATATGCATGGATGCCTGATGAGTGATGATGGCTCTGTTGGACTCACTATGTCAAGAGCCTTTGGAGACTTTTGCCTCAATGATTATGGCCTCATTGTAGCTCCAGATGTGTTTTATAGAAGGAAAAAAAAATTACCATGCCATGATGGTGGAGTTTTTTAGGATTATGAGGACTAAAAGACCATCAATATATAGTCAAATAAATTTAATGTGAAGAATCATGCATGCAAAAGACATCGATTGGAACAAAAGTATAAGTGTGATATATAATTTTGAATGAGAGGAAAGAACTTTTCTACTAAGTTTTGTTTGCATCATTAATATTCTTTCAAAGTAAGACTCATAATAACTCTATTGCACATAAAAACCATAGATCAAAGAAGGGAAAGATGTACAATCCATATATGGGATGGCCGGTCAAATGTCAGTGGTAATACTAACTTCGCTGAACGGGTGACAGGTTTGGCTTCAGCTGGGCAAGCCCTGCAAAATATTGTCGATTATATAGTGGGGTTATAAGAATCGGATTTTATTTGTTAAGGTGTACGCTAGCTTTTTTTTAAGACAATTTTTTTTGGATGTCATTATATTGGAAGTTGCTATTGATACTTCGGCAATTTGATGCTTTTTTTTCCCTCATAAGACTCGATTGCATTTTTGTTTTGATGAATTGGTACTTTAAAGTTAACCACAAGCTTCTTTTAAGTTCATTTAACAACGTTTAAAGCGTAATCCATAATCAATCAAGTTTATGTTATAAATTTTTCTGATCCAAAAGATATTATACGATAAACATTATTTTTGTATACTTATGGTTTGAAAGTTTATAATTATGGAGTTGGAATTATATAATGTTTTACCTAAGAGGAAGATATTTATGTTTATTAAATAAGAAAGAAGAAAAGAAGAATAATTATTTTTGTGTTGAACTTTTGCACTGATAATTTTTTTTATCATAGTGAAGGGCAATTTTGTTAGACAATTCTTTTGAATTTTGAATTTTAAATTTCTTTGAGTTGTATTTTCATGTTTATAGTATACATGCTGAAATTTTTTTTTTATATATAATGTATACATGCAGAATCTTATATCAAATTAAAATAAATTGAGATATGAAGTATAAAAATTATTTTATTTTTAATTTAATTCACTAAAATTTTCCCGTGCATGCACGGGTATACACACTAGTTAATAACAACAAAGAGAAGACGGGGAGGAGATAGATACATGGAAGGGATATTTTTAAGGGAAAGGTTTAGAGGGGGAATGGAAGTGGCTAAGCACCCTTTATATGTATGAGTCGACTCAAATCTGTTAAAGCTCCATTCGATTCAATAAGAATTGGTTCAACTTGAAATTCGGTCCGAGTTAAACATAAACTCTTTTTAGTTTGAGTTCGATTTGTTTGAAGTTCAAGAATAGTTTTGTTCAACTCGTTAGGTTCAATTCGTTTTCAACTCGAAATTCAATTCAAGTTTGATACAATTTTTTTAGCTCAAACTCAACTTTTGGAAGTGGCTAAGCACCCCTCCCTCTTTTATACGTATGAGTCGACTCAAATCTGTTAAAGCTCCATTCTATTCAATAAGAATTGGTTCAACTTAAAAGAGTTAAACATAAACTCTTTCCAGTTTGAGTTCGATTTTGTTTGAAGTTCAAGAACAGTTTTGTTCAACTCGTTAGATTCAGTTCGTTTTCAACTCGAAATTCAATTCAAGTTTGATACAATTTTTTTTAGTTCAAACTCAACTTTGTTCGACTCGTTAGCCCAAACCACATAACTCAAAGTAAAAAGAAAAAAATAAATTTTTTATCCATAAATAAATTGGAATTTATACCAATTTTTTTATCACAAACTGGATAAGGAAATTCTATGATGCAACCTCCAAATCCAATTTTGGCATCCGGCTCGCTGTCATATGTTGCTCTTATTGGAACTATGCATGTCGTTTTTCTATCAATTTTAATCTGGCTCATTTTTATCCAATTATTCTTAAGTCGTTGTTTTAGTTTTTTTAAACTATTATGTATATAATCGATTATCCAAATGAATAAAATCAATTACTTAAATATAAATGTGTATATAAGTCAGATTTGTGTCCCTCGGATTAGCCAGTATTTGGCCAGACACCGAGTCTTCAAAAAAATAATATCAATCAACTTTAATATATCATTGTGGATTTTTTCATGATATATCATTGTTAAGATCTTCAATTATTATTAACTTACGGCTTTACTAGCTAAGATAGATGAAACCTTTAACATCAAAATAAAGATAGATTAAACCTTACGGCTTTACTAGCTAAGATCGAACATAGCAATCTCAGCTGAACTCGGCTGGTAATAAATTACCTAGTTGGATAAGTACTGTGTCATCCATGATTGGAAGCAAGACAATGCCAGCTGAACTGAAGCTTCATCTCCTTCAGGCAGTCCCATGTACCTCATGTGGAACTCCAGATGCCTTCAACTTTCTCGTCCAAAGCCATTGCAACCTGCACGAAACATCAATCAATGTCAAAAACATAATTTTTCTTGAATCGTCAAAGAGTTTATTTAGGATTCTAGAGAACAGAAAGCCGAACACTGTAAAGGGATATGTTAGTTTCAAAGCAACTGAATTAAAACTTATTGCATCTCAATCTTATGATCGTTGGAAAATAGGATTGTAGCCTTGTAGGAATGATAGAAAGGTTAAAGCTTATTGAGGTTTTTGTTACTTGAGTGGTCAAATTCTAGTTGCGTGCTGACCCTCTTCAAAGTTGTTCCCTTTAAGAGATAGCTCATGTCTGGAGTTTGGACATTGCCTCAAAAAAATGTTATGAAGGTTAATTATAAGAAGATGAGAACATGAAAAGGATTGACAAGGCTCCACTGAAGTTGAATGCTACATGTTAGAGATTAAAGTGAATAATATCAATTGTTGATAAACAAATCAACAGTTGACATTAATTACATGCATATGCATAACAAATCAACAGTGGTTACAATATCAACCCTTGATTTCTCACTTCACTGAATATTCATTTTAGAGGAGCCAAATCCGAACATGATATATCAAAGAATGAATGAAAAAAAAACTGCACTTGTTGAAGCTTCAATGAAAAGATGAATGTGTATGAATGTCGCTCAAAATGCAAGTAAGATAGAATTTTGAAAGATGAAAGCAAACATGTGTTAAAAAATAGAATGCAGCTAGTGATCACTCCGCTTCTTTTTTCTGTCTGATCACCGCTTCCTCATCGTAGTCCAAGCGACAGTCTAAACTAGACAATATCTAGACTAGCAGATAATGATTTTCACCTCTCAATTCCAACCTTCCAGTTCCATCGATAATAAACTACGCAAAAAATGATAAAAATAAAAGAACAATGATATTCAATTGCAAAATGCACCAGCAATAATGTAACTAGCATTGAATTGTTGTAAACAAAATCTCATACCGTAACATCTGAAAAACCAACAGTCCAGCTCTTCAAAGTGAGCCAGGGTCTGCAAGTTCAGAAGAAGGAACTCCATAGAAAGCCACAACCGCATCAACATATGGAACCAACATAGAGCTTGCAATTGTGAGAGCACCCCCCATACAAAATCCAGTGGACACAACAAAAGATAAATTCACACTTAGTTTAACCAACGATTTACCTGTAATTTAAGCAAAATGAGATTTTATAAATTTAGAGACAACTAACTCAGACAGCATTAATCTACGAGGATTTAAGATCATAACATTCAGATTCGGAATAAAATTAAAATTCACCTGTGCTCTCTAACCACAATAATCACCTGAAGTCAATAAACTCTATTACTTTCAAACACATTGATAAAAGTTGTTGTAATACCGGTCCACTCTCTAACCTTTACAAAGCTGGTATTAAGTAGAAAACAACAGTACACATCACAGTAGATAACAGCTACCATTCCAACACTTGCTCTTTCAGCATTCTCCTTGGACACTTACAAATTACAATTTCTGTAGCACTTTAATTGCATTATAGAAGTTAAAGTTATTTATTTTGGGAAACAACTACATGACAAGTGAGTAAATCAGGTCGGTTTGCTAGTGTAGTTATGTGTACTCGTGAAAATATCAAATGTAAATGATGCAACACCTGTATTTGATGAAATTAGAGATCCGAAACGAAATAAGCAAAGACATTGTGTCAATGCTTGGTATAAATGATAGAAATGGGCAGTAAAAGTAATAATTGATTTGTACAATGAAATGCTGCAGGAAGGAATCAGACCACATGGAATAGTAAAAACTACATTTAAGTTGCATACAAATTCAGATTATCCTACAAACAAATGTTGTGCTTCTGCAACATCAAGACGGACCTTTCCTCTATATACATTATGTGGAGAAAGGCAAGGCAAATCAATCAATTATCGTCCAATTACAGCATAAGAGGAGACTGCAAATCAAAATTTCATGCAGAAAAGTAAAAACACCATTTAAGTTGCATACAAATTCAGATTATCCTAGATCGCTAACACACCAATCATCATGAAATAATCAGCCCTAAGTTCTAACTCCAATACACTGCAATCCAATTAAAGATGATTCTTCTGATGATAATTCATTACCATCATTGATGATAAAAAAAAAATCGAAACTTTATTCACTACAAAAGCAAATAAAAACATTCTGTTACCGTTGAAAATGAGTTGGCAAAAGGAAATGGGGCCAACTACTAGTGAGCCTAACTCAAATAAAAGGAGAAAACACAAGATTGATGAGGGCGAACATAGCAAAATCAGGGAATCAGCATGTGAAAGCTGCCAATTTGGATGGAAAACTATCACACTTACTAGATTTCATTTCATTCAATAAAATTGTTTTTCAGTTAGAATATTCCCTTTGAATGTAGGCATGATAATGTAATCATTTGGATACAGGTGTACTGTTAGAGTGTAGAATCTTCTAAAAGTTCAAGATTTTTACAGATCACAAGAGCCTCAAGAGCCTTATGGATCACAAGAGCCTCAAGAGCCTTATGACACAAACCATCCAAACACCGGAACAACAAAAGTGAAGGGCTATGACTAAGAGATTTGTTACAAACCTGGCAAGGAAAATGTGGTCGCTGATGCTCTGTCACAGATACCTCCTCAAACTTTAATTCTTACAACTCAACTGCCACCTCACCCTCATCATCCATCCTACACCTCAACTCCAAACCTTTTATGCAACCACCACTCAAGGTCAACAATGGCTCACAAAACTCACCTCCAATACTGCCATGCCACACAAGTACCTTCTCCGCAATGGCCTCATTTACTTCAATCACCGAATTTTCATTCCTCTTGAAGCTCACATTCATCTACCACTCATTGAGGAATATCACTCTACACCCTTGGGAGGTCATTCGGGCACAAAGGCTACCATGGCTCGCCTTGCAGCTACTTTCTATTGGCCAAACAAGCTTCTGGAAGAAAATAGAGGGCAAATTAGTCCAATTTTTCATGAATAATGAAGCTGATCAAGACAGAATCCTGCATGGAAACCTCTGGATCTTTCGTAACTCATGGATTGTTGTGAAACCATCGGATAGGGAAGGGGATCTCAGTACTATCGATTTTGATCATATGCGGGTATGGATTCAACTATGGGGATTAACACCACACTGCAAAACAAAAAAAATGAGAGAAAGCAATGGAGCTTTGATGGGCACAGTGGAAGCCTCTGAATTTTATGATTATCCAGGCAAGAAAGTCATAATAAAAATCAAAGTTTCCATCAATGTTCATTACCCCATCCGGCATACACATTGGAAACCCCAATGATGGAACATGTTGGATAGCTTACAGATTCGAAAAACTCCCTCAGGTTTGTTTTAAATGTGGATTGGTAGGACATGCTGAAGCACTATGCAGAAACCAGGCTCTAGATCTCGACACTCTAGCTCCCCTAGGACCTTGGATAAGGTTAAATCAATATTGCAAAAAAAAAAATTGAGGAAAAGAACAGAAAAATCTATGTCTAATTTTAATGTAGTAATCGTTGTCATGTCCACTGCTGGGCCCGATGATACTAACCATACTCCTTGCCATACCCAGAATACTCCTATTTCTTCTCTCAGCAAGACCATTATGTTGAGGAGTATATGGTGTTGTAACCTCATGAATTATGTTTTGGTCTTTGCAATAATTCTCAAATTCCTTTGATGTGTACTCTCCTCCACCATCTGTTCTCAACACCTTAATCTGTTTATCACTTTGTTTCACAACTAGTGTTTAAATCTCTTAAACACTTCAAAAGCATCACTTTTAGCTTTTATATGATATAACCATATCATCCTTGAGTACTCATCAACAAATGTGATTAAGTATTTGTTTCCACCAGTTGATAACACATCAATTAGTCCACAAATATCTGAATGCACAACATTTAGCACTTTACTAGATCTCATAGGCAAGTTACTTTTGAATGATCTAGGATGTTTCCCTAACAAACATGTAGTGCAAGTATCTACTGGAGCTATAACACTAGGCAGTCCTAACACCATGTTCTTTGAATTAAGCATTGACAAGCTTTTGAAATTCAAATGAGCATACCTTTTGTGCCATAAGTCACTGTCTTTATCTTCAATAGATGTAGCTAAACATTCAACTTCAATTGTTTTAACTTGTGTCTTGAATGTTGTGTTCTGACTCTGAGTTGTTTTCAAGATCAATCTCTACTTTGAATCAAAGAACTTCGGTGTTTCCCCTTCAAACACTGCTTTGAATCCTTTTGTCAAGCAATTGACCTACACTCATCAGGTTACACTTCATCCCTGGCACATATAGGACCTTCTCAATAACTGCCTTCTTTCCATTGCTCCTCTGAATCACTACATTTCCCATGCCTTCAGCTGCAATGAAATTTCCATTGGCCAGTTTGATCCTGGTGTTGAGACACTTGTTGAAGTCAGTCAAAATACTCTTGTTCCCTGTTATATGATTTGAGCACCCAGTATCAAAGTACCAAACCATAGATTCAGCTGTTTCATCAGTAATTGTCACCATGAAACTCACATCATCTTCTGATGTTGAATCATCTTGTGCAACATTTGCCTCTTCTTCAGTGTTCTGACTTTTCTTCTTCTTTGGAGCCTTACACTCACTAGCATAATGACCGTACTTGTTGCAATTGTAACACTGAATGATACTCTTATCTTTCTTTGTCTTTTGCCCTCCTTCTTTCTTTGAAGATACAGGTTTGTCTTCAACACTTTCTTTCCCTTTCTTGGAACCTTTCTTGTTCTGCCACTTCTTCTTTTCATCTTGATAGTTCTTGAACTTTACAAACAGAGCTTGCTCATCTTCTTTGCCATGATTTCTCTCACCATGCTTCAATTCATGAGCCTCAAGAGTGCTTTGCAGATCCTCCATCTTTATTTCACTCAAGTCCTTTGTTTGTTCAATTGTCACCACAATGTGATCAAATTTATGAGTTAAAGTTCTTAGTACATTCTCCACCATTTCTTCTTCACTGAGTGTGCTTCCACAATTCTTCATCTGATTTGTGAGAGTTTCCACCTTTGTGAAGTATTATGCAACTGCTTCATCACTCTTCATCTCCAACAGTTCAAATTGTCTCTTCAAGGCTTGCAATTTCACTTTTTTGACCTTTGCACCACCTCCATAACTCTTCTGCAAAATGTCCCAAGCATCCTTAGAGGTTGTAGCATCTGCAATTTTTTCAAACACCTTTGAATCAACACACTGATGAATGAGAAACAGAGCCTTGTTATCCTTCTTTTGTGCCTCTCTGAATGTGGTTCTTTGCTGCTCTGTTGCATTGGCTGGTAATGGATCAAGAACCGTATTCACTTGTTCATCATCTTCTTGAACAATGAATATCACCTTCATCTTTTTTACCCATGTATCCTAGTTCTTTCCATCAAGAATTGACAAGTTTGCATGAAAGTTACTCTTCCCAACCATGATTGATTCACAATCACAGATTAAATAAAAAATTCCTTGGATCGTACTTGCTCTTAGATACCACTTTGTTGGGTTATTCACTCTAACCCTTTGAACAAAGAATGAGGGAGATGAAGTATTGAGAGAGATGGAAAACTATGAAAACGAAAAGAGAATGATTAAAGGGAAAGTAAAATTTTATTCTTCCACAAAGGGCCTTATTTCTTTATATACAATAGGTGGTTGCTTCAAATGCAAGCAACTGCATAACTACCTAAGACAAACAAACTAACTTAAATGACAATTGTACATAACAAACTAATAACTGCTAACTAACTAAGTGCTAACTGCCTATACAGAATAATGTTCCAACATTGTATAGAACATTTGAGAGGTAGAGCCTCTGACTGCTAGAGCATTTGAAGGACAGATGTTCCAGCATCTGACGAGCATCTGACTCAACATTGCACAATCTGAATTATAAAACCAATAGTTTATGTCTAATTTTAATGTAGTAATCGTTGCCATGTCCACTGCTGGGCCCGATGATACTGTAAAGGATGCTGTTGATTCTGAGAAATCTAGATGTATGTGTTGTTTATTTGAATATGAAATGAATACCATTAATGGATTGCATGCTTTATTTATAATTTTTTTTTTCCATTTCAGTTCTTTCGCGTGATCCAAAATCTGTTTGGGAGCATGTCTATGATGTTGAAGTTACATTATTAGCAGCTTTGATAGCCAATGTTGGGGACCATTCTAAGAAAAGTGTAAGCTCTTATTGGAATGGGTTGGAGAAAGAGGATAGAGAGGAAGAAGAACATCGAGTTAAGCGGAATGTGGATAGTCTGGTTAGGTTTCCTTGATAGGTTGGGATGATATAGGATGTAATAAGTTGGGCAACTTTTTCAAAGGACAATACATGGAGTTGGTCTCCCTTGTGAGAGCTATTAAGGCAAAGAAGAACATCATTAAAGCTGAGGACAATGATATTCTTTCTAAGCATAAATTTGCGTATCAAAAAGTGCTTTTTGATGTGCAGAAGTCTTTTATCAAGAGGCTCTTGATTGAAAAGATTTCAGGTGATGTTGTTGAGAATGCTACTAATAGGTGTGTATGTATCTTATGAAAAGGTTTTATGTATCAATATGAAATAAGGTGATGTTGTTGATTGAAAAGGTTTTAATTGTTATCTTATTTTTTTTCTTTTCAGTTTCCGTTCTGGAGGAAACAACAAAAAGCAAAAAGTGAAGGCATAGAATTGATGTAGTGTGTCTATATATATATATATATATATGATGATGATGATGATGATGAAATATGAAATAACCCAAATGGAAATTAAGTTTTGTGATATGAGTTTTATAGATATATGGATCAATCCATCTATTTGTTTTAGTTTTCACGCATATCTTGTTTTCTTGGGTTTTTTTATCTATCTGCTCAAAGGTTGTTGTCGCTGCAAGGCTGGTAGACACTCTCACTGCATTTTTTGTTAATTTATTTTGTTTTATCTCTACATTGGTATTATCTCAAGTAGGAGTGTCAAAATTATCCATTTATCCATTATCCATTCAATCCATCCAAAGGTAAAAAAATTAGTTAATGGATTGGATTGGATCCATCCACCATAATTTCAAAATCCAATTGATGATTGATTATTATTAATTTTAAATCCAATGGATTGCCAATTTTTAAAATAAAAAAAATAAATCAAAATTTTAAATAATAATTTTTTTATAAATAATATAATAAATTTTAAAATAATTTAATAAATAAAATTAATTTCTTTACATAAAGGTACCTTTTATTATTTTTATAAATAAATGGTTTTTTAATTATTTAAAAAATGATTATTTTTTAAAATAAAATACTTATTTTAATTATTAAAAAATATCAGATTTTTTTATAAAAAAAAAAACAAAAAGACAGATTTTTTTTAAATCAAAAAACAAATTTATTAAAATAAATAAAAAAACAGTTTTTAATTTTATACAATTTAAAATAAAAATTTAAATATTATAATATATTATATTTATTATTATTAATTAATTAAAATAAAAGGGGGTGGCAGGTGGCGGCCGGCCACCGCGGCTCCACAGCGGACCACCGTGGGTCCGCCGGAAAATCTGGCCCGTCGCCGTGGTCCACCGCGCCGGCGCCGGAGGTCCGGCTTTGACCAGCCGTTGACCGGTGGCCACCACCGCCTGCATTTAATTATTATTTAAAAAATCTGTTATTAGAAAAAAGAAAAAAAAAATGGTTTGGGCTATGACATGTATTTGGCTCATTTGTCAAAAAAAAATGTAATGTTTGGGCTTAGTGTTTGAATTGTTTTTACTTTTTACACCTTTAATTTAAAAAAAAAAAATTAATTTAATGTTTGAATTTAGTCTTTGAATTGTTTTTTATTTTCATAAAAATTAATAATTAAATTACTTTTATTGGATGGATTGGATATCCATCCATTAAAAAGATGAAAATGGATGGATTGGATTGGATTTTATCTCTAATGGATGGATTAGATTGGATTTTTTGATTGAATGTTAATGGATTAATGGATTACTTTGATCCATCTATTAACAATCCAATCCAAATACATCCAATTCATCCATTTTGACACCCCTAATCTCAAGGACCCAAAATAGAACTGCAGAATTTGCTGCAGAGGAAATCCCAATTGATGATCCACACCACATACCTTTATTTCTAAAGTCCCACATTGGGCAGAATTTGTAAAAATATACTAGTAACTACCATTTATATTGTGTTTAAAAACACATGATGTATTGTGTTTAAAAAACACATCATGTGTCATATTCATTAAATGATGTGGCAACACATCATTGGATGCATGTGTAAAAAAGTTTTACACTGACAGTGCACAACAGTTAAAATCATTTTTTTAATCAAAAATTAGAAATTTGATTAGGAATATTTAATATAATTTAGTAAATTTAATAGTAATTAAATTTATTATATATTTTTTTGTAATAACTTTATTATGTTATTATTAATAGTTAGTAGTAAACTTGGTAGTAATATTTTTTATTTTTTTTATTAAAAATATCGCTTATGATTCTTTCTATATTCCTATTTTTTTTCATACTCATCTTATTTTTTCTATATTCTTTCTATAATTTTTTATTGACAAAACTTTCTATAGTCTTTTATTGTTATTGTTTTTGTTCCTATTTTCATGCATATATTCATATATATCTTCTTTTAGTGAAATTACAATGAAGATTGTTCTATTTTATTCTTATCTACAATCTATTTTATTCCTATTTTTAAGCATACATTTTTTACTGTATTTATCTTATATTCTTTCTACTAACAACCTTAATTTAGGCCTAAATTGTGAGGCTAATTAATCAATTTTTAAACATATCTTATTTTTAAGCCTTAATTTAGGCCTATATAAAATTATAAAATATGACAATAATAAATAAAAAAACTAAAAGAAAATTCATTTTTTGGAGTTGCAAATAATTCAATTTTCTTGGAGTCCAATAAACCTCCAAATAATTTTACTCTCATTATATATAAGCCTCATGTTCAAAGTTATCATATAATAATTTCATAGCTTAATTGACCTAGAACTATGTTGTCTAGGTACGAGTACCGGTACGAAATACGACGACATTTTTAGTAAAACTAAGAGCATCAACAATGGAGTTCCCCAAGTTTGGGATCTTAACTGGGTCCCACATTTACACATCACTCATTTATTATTTTTTAATAATAGTTCTTAATAAGCATTCAATCTCTCCAACCCAGCACCTCTTCAAAAGTTCTAAATGGGTCCCGTCAATAACTCTACATCACAATAACTTATTATTTAATAATTCATATTTTATACTATTAAATTAATTGGATTATAAAATTACAAAATTAATATGTACTATTTTTTTATAATTCAAAATAATAATTAAAATTCGAAAATTAATTTAAAATAATATTGCCAAATTTAAGAATTACATAATTAAAAAATAATTTAAAATAACATTACATAATTTTAAAAATAACTAATTTTGTTGATCGTCATGCCCAAAATGTTGCCAAATATGCTCGACATTAATTTTTTTTGCAGCAAATTTATGGTTGAATTACTCCTATATTAATTAATCATTTAATTATTAATAATATATAAAAGTAAGCGGGTCCCATAAAAAAATATATTTTAATGAAAATTAAGGTGGGCCCCAGAGGAGAGAGATAACTCTTATATAAGAATCGGTTCTTATTAAGAATTCAAAATTGTACTGCTCCAATGGTAGATCTTATTAAGAACCGATTCTTAAAAGGTTAAGATTCACTATTATGAATGCTCTAAGGTACGAGTATAAAAAACAATCGTACTTTAAAAGTAATTTAAATTGTTCAAATGACAACAAAAAAATATGATTATCATACGCTTACTAGAGCAGCTATTTCATAGTCTAGTCGCTACCTATTTGAATTACTATCTTCTTGTATTGAACCTTTCCTTATTAATGAAATACAATTTTGTTTTTGTCAAAGAGGAGAAGCAGATCATGTGGTATAAAACTAAAACCAACTACTGACATTCCAAGTACCGAAGTTTTCTGCATGTTTTTGCGGGACAAGACCCAAATGAAATGATGTACTCTCCCTCCAAGATCCAATTAAAACCACAGGATGAGGAGAAGGAGGAAGAAGAAGAGAGAGATTCAAAAATTTGTGGATCAGCTTTTTATTTTATTTTAACAATGTACTTCCTCCGGTCTTAAATATAAGAAATAAAATAAAAAATTAAAAGTCTCAAATATAAGCAAAAGTTACTTCAATCATTATATTTTATGTCATTATTTCCAATTTTACCCTTAATTAAATATTGATTCAACCAATAAATGCAATGTTCTACATTTTCAAGAAGGGTATAAAGCATTTTTTCTCTTCAATCAATGCACCTAACCTATTTTCTTAAAGGGTGTGTTTTTTTTTTCTTACAAAAAAAAAAAAAAAGGTGTGTTTTTTTGAATTTTTTCTTATATATAAGACTAGAGAGAATATCAATTGTTAACGAATGATATATTATGATGCCACTTGGAGAACAATAAAACATTACATGGAAACAAGTTATACTCCCTCTGTCCCAAAATAACTGACCTAGTTGACCACTGTCACGTTTGCCTTTGTACAACTTTAATTTTTAATATCTTAAATTATATTTTATTAAAAATTATAAAAATTATATATTTTGAAAATACTCATCGAGACAAATCAAACATCTCATATGGTAATATTTGCATATATATATTAGTAGAAAAATATAGTCAAAGTAGATCATATGAATAGTACTCAAAGTCAAAAATAGGTTACTTATTTTGGAACGGAGGGAGTACTAAATTAGACTTAGTTCAAAAAAATTCTTTAGCAATTTAAATTTTGAACTGAACAAATTATGCAAAAAAATTAAATTTTGAACTAAAACACGCTTATATACCTAATTCTGTACATACCCAACTGCTTGGTATAATCCTCCCATATTCCCTTATGAAGTGCAATAACAAGAAAGATCATGAAAGGCTAATTAGTTAATAAGGTCACACCCGTTATGGTGTCCTTATAAATTTCGGAGAGACCAACTTGTAATTTAAACGATATATCGAGAACTAATTCATCTCAACCATAAAAGAGAATAAAAAATGTGTTTGACCCAAATTTTGATTAAAAAGAGAATAAAAAGTTAAAGGCTTAATTGCAGTTTTAGTCCCCCTATTTTTGCCATTTTGCAGTTTTAGTCCCCATATTTTAAAATTCGATAGTTTTGGTCCCTCTATTGTAATCTTTTACTATAATTGATGATGTGATATATTTTAAACGGCGTGGTATGTGATCTGATGATAAGAAAATACCAAGATCGATGAAATTGTAAGAAAAATCCTTCAAAAAATTGATTCATAGCATGTTTTATCACCATATTTTAGACAAAATATGGGTTTGGGGGACTAAAACTGTCGAATTTTAAAATAAGGGGACCAAAACTGCAATTAAGCCAAAGTTAAAAAAAGTCTGGTCAAACGGTACCTAAATATGAAACGGTAAATGGTAATGGTTCACACGAAAAACAACTTATATTGCCATTTCACATTAGTCTCAAACCAAAATTTATTCAATCATTGTTTCAAGTCCGTGGAGAAGTACTAATTAGCAATATGTTGTATCTCAGCTGAACTCAGATAGATGAAACCATACCTTACGACTTTACTAACAAAGATAGAACATAGCAATCTCGGCTGAACTCGGCTAGTAATAAATAACCTAGTTGGATAAGTATTGTGTCATCCATGATTGGAAGCGAGACCATGCCAGCTGAACTGAAGCTTCATCTTCATCAGGCAGTCCCATGTTCTTCCTCCTATTGATTCCTTCAGGAGACCTGTTCATGAATGCATGGCTGTTTCCGGGGTATATGTGTACCTCGTGTGGAATTCCAGATGCCTTCAACTTTTCCTCCAAAGCCTTTGCAGCCTACACAAAACATCAATCAATGTCAAAAAATAATTTTTCTTTAATCATCAAAGAAATTTATTTAGGATTCTAGGGAGCAGAAAACCGAACATGGTAAAGGGATATGTTATTTCAAAGCAACTGAATTAAAACTTATTGCATCGGAATCTTACGATTGTTGGAAAATAGGATTGTAGAAATGACATAAAGGTTAAATCTTATTGAGGTTCTTGTTACTTGAGTGCTTGACACTCCTCGAAGTTGTTCCCTTGAAGAGATGGCTCATAAATGGAATTTAGACTATGCATCGCAAAAGCGTAATGAAGCTAAATTATAAGATGAGAACTTGAAAAGGATGAACAAGGCTCCACTAAAGTGAGCGATTCACTTTAGAGATCAAAGTGAATAATATCAGTCGTTGATAAATAAATCAACCGTTGACAATACATGCATATGCATAACAAATCATGAGCGGTTATAATATCAACCCTTGATTTTCTCGCTCCAAATCCGAAAATGATATATCAAATAATGAATTAAAGAAAACTTCACTTGTTGTAGCTTGAAAGAAAAGATGAAGGCAAACATATGTTAAAAAATAGAATGCAACTAGTGATCACTCCACTTCTTTCTGATTTCTGCTTCTTCATCATAGTCCAAGCAATAGTCTAAACTAGACAATCTCTAGACTAGCAGATAATGATTTTCACTTCTCAATTTCAACCTTCCATCACTAAATTTTTTCTACATGAAACAATGCAAAAAAATGATAAAATAAAAATAAAAGAACAATGATATTCAATTGCAAAATTCACCAGCAATAATATAACGAGACAAAGACGGCTAGCATTGAAGTGTTGTAAACAAATTCTCCTACCGTAACATCTGAAAAGCCAACAAAATTGTCCAGCTCTCCAAAGTGAGCCTGAACAGGAGCCTTGGCTTGAGCAGGGTCTGCAAGTTCAGAAGAAGGTACTCCATAGAAAGCCACAACCGCATCAACATGTGGAACCAACACAGAGCTTGCAATTGCGAGAGCACCCCCCATACAAAATCCTGTTACACCAGCCTGACACAACGAAAGATAAATTCAAATTTAGTTTAACAAATTATTTACCTGTAATTTTAAGCAAAATGAGATAGCCAGAATTGAACAAACAAATTCAGTCTGCATTAATTAATGAGGATTTAAGATCTTAACAATCAGATTCAGAATAAAGCTTTGAGGTCTATTAGGAGCAAGTTCTCAACCAAAATTAACTGAATAAACTTTAAGGGAGGAATAATCTTTAGTTGTGTCAGTAATCATCCAAGAAAGTATCAAATCTAAGAGGGATGAAAGAAGCACCCGAACAATAGGAAATCCCGTTGTTTCCATGGGACTAGTTACTCTCATCCAAGAAGGTCTATTTGATGTTGTTTAATTTAAGGTGGCAAGGTAACAGGTCCTAGAAGGGTCTTATACCATATTAGAATAGGTAGATTGTTGAGAATGTGAATAGTGCAATATAAAATAAGAGAATATTATCAAGAGAAAGATAACAAAATTCCAGAGAGTGAAATTCTGAATGTGCAATTGTATTTTCATTAGCCTAGCTAAATGCGACTACAAGAATGATCTAGAAAGCAAACTGCTAAATACATAAAGTTTGGTTATGCACAGACACAGAGAAAATAATTATAAAGCTAGTATTAAGTAAAAATCAGTAAACACGGAAGTAGATAACAGCTACCATTCCTACACTCATTCTTTTGTCTTTCTCCTTTATGAACAAGAATGACATTCTCATGGATACTTATAATTTTTTTTTTTTTTTGAATGGCAAATTGTTAGTATATATATTACAATGTTATGTTAGTTTTTTCTCCATGCTAGGACACAAATCCTGGACCTCCAACTCCTTAACCCTTAGCTCAAATAGCTTAACAAGTTGAGCTACCCATCCCACCCATGGATACTTATAATTTGTGTAGCACTTTCATTGCATTATTATAAAAGTTAAATTTGTTTATTTTGGGAAACAAGTACATGTCAAGTGAGAAAATCAAGTTGGTCTGCTAGTGTATTTGTGAGTAGTGCCCTTGTTAATTTGTACGCAAAGTTATCAAATGTAAAAGATGAAGAACCTGTATTTGATTAAATTAGAGATCCAAAACGAAAGAAGCAAATAATTGTGTCAATGTTTGGTATAAATGGACAGTACAAGGAAGTAATTAATTTGTACAATGAAATGCTGCAGGAAGGAATCAGACCAAATGAAATAGTATTTCCAACAATAACTAAGCGAAGATGTATGTTTCAGATTGGAGGGGGACAAAATTGCGAGAGGAGGAATTTGGCCCCCACCATTACCTCTTCTCACCTCCAAAAATTTCAACTAAACAAAATAAATTCATAAAATTCCCTCCCCTTTGAGAGATTAGTCTCTGCAGACGCATACGATACCCAATTTACACCTAAAAACTTGAATCAACAAAGACAAACCTTCTTTGAACCATGTGCTTTAAGCCAGTCAACTGATGCATGGATATCCTTCACAGCACCTGGCCAGTCAAGACCTTCAAACAAATGTTGTGCTTCTGCAACATCCAGACCGACCTTTCCTCTATACAGACTGGGAAAAACGGAAAAACAAATCAATCAATCAGTCATCATCCAGTTACAGCATAAGAGACCGCAAAACAATGACTAAATATCTTACTCTGGGATAAGAGCTTTAAATCCACGACCAAGTTGAGAAATCATCGCAGCATGATTTTTTATTTCAAAGTCCACACCCCACCACTCCTGGAGTACAACAATTCCAGGAGCATCTTCTTTGCCAATGACATACGCATCAAATGTCTAACATCGAAAAGAACAATGTTATAAATAGACAATCAGCAACAAAGTTTCATAGCAGGTAGAAAGATGGAAACCAGGTCCATTTACTTCACATGTTTCCTATTTTTATTTTCAGTTCAACTAATAAATATAAGAGAACACAAATCAAATATTTCTCTCGCCGTTTTCTCTTACAATTTTTTAAAATAGATTTAGCATATTTTAGAAAATTTGAAAGTGTCAAAAAACATTGTTTATGAAAATACATTCTCCCTGACTAGTCTTCCATCTAATCGCTATCACAATCAATGTCGTAGATGGCAGAATATGGTGAAATGCCAAATATTCGCCATATAAACACGCCATTGAAGCCTATGGTGCGGCCATCGCATACATCCTTTATAAATTGGCTATGGCGGATATAAAAAAATCTGTCATGCCATTCCATCATGGCCACCAGTTAACAACACTAATCACAACTTTTCATTACATAAGTCTTACATATCCTTTTTCACAATTTAAAATAAACACAAATTTGTCCCCTGAACTTAGCTCAGTTGGTAGGGACATCACATTATATACATAGGAACCAGGGTTCAAACCCCGGACACTACACTAATTCAAAAATAAATAAAATATACACAAATTTTAAAAAAAAAAATGGAAAAACCACATTTCATTTTATCAATCAAACCTAAATCCAAATTTCATGCAGAAAAGTATAAACCACATTTAAGTTGCATACAAATTCAGATTTTCCTATATCACTAACACATCAATCATCATGAAATCATCATGCATGAGTTCTAACTCCAATCTACTGCAATCCAATTACAAAAATAATATTGTAAAAAAGTCAAAGATGCTTGTCTCGATGATAATTCATTACCATAGCACATTGATGATAAAAATCATTTTTTTTTTTGTTACAATAAAAATCAAAACTTTATTCACTACAAAAGCTCATAAGAACCTTCCTAAGTCAAAATCAAAACCCAATCACTAAAAATTTCATGAAACAAAAAGAAAATTATATAAAAAAAAAAAAAAAAAACCAGCAAAACAAAAGAAATGAAGCATGTGATGAAAGAAGCAGAGACTGACAGTGTTATCATCTCTTTGAATCTGGATTTTGTTGAAAGGAGCAGAATCAGCCATGGAACGAACTGAGAAGCGAGAAGCAAAGGGTGAAATGGTCCGAAGAGGCTTTGTGGCGAAGAATTTGGGAGCAGATGATTTCACAAACCTCAGCATTCCTCACTCTCAACAACACTCTGTAATTTTAGTTTTTATTGGGCATGGCTTTAAAAAAAAATTGTATTTTTTAAAATAGATTTTTAAAAAATTGTTTTCAAAATATTCCAACTTTTTTATATTTATTTTTTCTAAATTGAAATATTAATTTTAAAATCATATAACATAAACATATATTATTGAAGATCAAAACATAATCAAAATTACAATTTTTTTAGAAAGTTATATTTCAAAAATGATTTTTATAAAAAATTATTTGAAATAATTTCAAAATTAAGTGATTTTTTGAAATTTTGATATTCCAAATTTTTTTTAATAAAATGATAAAATATCTAAAATAACATTTTAAAGATAACTATCCAAACCAAATTTTCATTTGAAATTTTTATAAAAAGTTTATTTGTAAATTTGTTTTGCACAAAATTATGTAACACTATAAAAATAATTTTTTATAAAAGCCAAAACAAACGGACCCATAGACAAATGAGTCCTAAATTATTAAAGAAAAATAATTGATAAAATTAAAATAATTAAAAAAAAAATTAATGGATATATATATTTTGTTAGTGAAAATTGGTAAAAAAAAATTGATGTATTTTGTCCAATTTTTTTAACCAAATACATCAATTTTTCCTTATATTTTGGGACGGAGGGAGTATATCTTGAACAAAATAATTTTTGACCTTTAAATAAATAAAAATGCACAATTTTAAATATAAAATATTTATCTATAGTAAATTAGTAATATTCATTTGTGGAAAAATTGTTTTTTGAAAAACATTTCACAATATTACACGTTGAAGCTTAATATGTCACAATTAACATCAGGTTCTTATAATTTCAAAAGTCTTTAGAGTGTGATTGGATGAAGTAATTAGAAATTTTAGAGGATTTGAAATTCTAAGCGATTCAAATTATTCTATTTAAATTATCTTGATTTTTAAATTTGTGTGTTTGGATGGAGTAATAGAAAATTTCATTTTGAGCATTTTTGGGTCACTTTTATAAATTTGAAAAGTTTTAGGTAAAATTTTAAAATAAAGGTCCAACTTGCAAATTTCAAAAATTTAAAGGACAATTTGAAAATTTTGAAAAAAATAGAGGTCAATTTGTAATTTTGGGAAAAATTAGGGGTAATTTACAATTTTCAAAAAATTATAGGGTTAATTTGGAAATTTTAAATATATGGGAGGAAAGAATTTCAAATTCCTAACTTTTAGGTGTCATTTGAAATTCCTTAAATTTAGCTTAGACAAAATACTCTACAAATTTTCTTCATTTTAAAAATTCGTCAAATTTTGTTTTTTTGAACAGCAAAATATATTATTATTATTATTATTATTATTATTATTATTATTATTAATAATTGGTCTCTGTACAAGACGAATAGAGACCGGGAGAAACGGAGCTACAAAAACAAAGGTGCCGTATATAAGCGGAACAACCATGAAGAAAACCAAAACTGACACCACCTAAAAGAGGTCAAATTCTAATCTCATTCTTAGAAATGCACTCTCCAGCCTTCAGACCACCAAAGAAGACACCAACCCGACCCATATATATGCCACTAGACTTTAACTTCCGATCTCAAATCAAAAGTGATCAGCCCATCAGAATCCAAAAAGCAACTTCGTGAGCCAAAAATTGATGGGACAACGGTAGAAGGAAAGCCTAGGCAGATAAGTCCCGACTCGCAGTCCGCCTCCAAACTGTCGATGCCGACGCGGAAGAGGTCCAACCAGATACAAAAGAAACCTGCAAATCTCAGCAGATTTAGAAACCAACAGAGACTCCAAAATGAATCCTTCAAATCTCAACAGATTTGAAAGTGTTCAGAGAATGAAGTACCGAGAGAACCAATTACACGACATCAACCACACACTAACGGCGGCAAATCCAACACCAACACGCCAGCACCTCACCATCGCACCCCTTCACCACCACACCCCTTCACCACCTCCACCCGTCACCACCACCACTTGGACTTGGACTCATTCCAAATCAAGCGACGGCCAGAATTCCACCTATTCAAGGGTATTTCACTGCCTCCAAACTAGTAGAAACACGCAAACACCAAACCAGCCAGCAAAAGGGTAAAACTTTCACTGCCACCATACCAACTGAACACACAAATTACCATACCAGCAAAAGGGCAAAACTTTCACTTCCTCCAAACCAGCAAAACACGTGCAACTGTAACGACCCGATTTTCATTTATTCGTTATATTGTATATGTGTATATATTGATGTGACTTATTATTATTATTATTTCATTTTGTGGCGATAATTAATTAATTAGTGAGAGTATTGGTTAATTAAGCGAGTTTGTGAGAATTACACTTAGTGGGCTTATTGGGCTTTGGATGCTATTGGGCCTAGTGATTAAAATGGGGAGAGCTATAAATACCCCATTAGAGAGAGAAAGTCACGTTTTGTGACAATTTGGTGAGAAAGAAGAGAGAAGAGGAAGAGGAGAGCTGGGGGAAGAGTTCTTGGAGATTTGAAGGACCAAATTTGAGATTTCTTCAAGCTAAGGTAAGAGAGATAGTTTTCATAATCGTGAGTGTATGAATCCACTCATTTTCGTGGGCTTTTTGGGATGATTTTTCTTAATGAAAGTGAAAACTAATGTTCATAGTATGTTTAATATACTCTTAACATGTATGAACAATTTTGATGGGTAAAAATGGGTACTTGTAGATGTTTGCTTCAAGAACAATGAGTTTTATGAGTTTTGAGTAAAAGTGTATGAATCTCAAGATTTGTGTGTGTTTGTTACAGATCTGAGAATCTAACTGTACTTTCATGATTATTAGATAGATTGGTATGAGAAAAACCATAACTTTATGAGTTGATTGTGTTGTTGTTATGATAAAAGGTTTTTTGTGTTAAATGGGTATGAATCTTTACACTTAAGTGTTTTTATCCATGAATATGTTTGGGAACTGTTGTATAAATGTTATTGGGTTCAAATAAGTGCTTTTGGGTTTGAAAAAGTGATTTTTCGGTCAAAAACGGGAAAATACGATTTTGAAATCAGGTCCCTGCGGCCGACGCAACTTTCTCGCGCCAGGCGCAATTGCCCAATTTTTCAGGGGGATCAAATCTGCCATATGCTCCCGGCGCAGCACATCCCGCGCCCGGCGCAACAGCCCAGTCAGCCTGCGTTGACTTTGACTTTTGTTGACTTTTTGACCTTTTGACGGTTTATGTACCCGGAACCTGTTTCACGGTTTATGTACCCGGAACCTGTTTCACTCGATTTTTCGTGTAGATTCCGATTACGAGGTTAGTTTTATAAGATGAGGCTTGGTTTATGAAGGTTTCTTATATGTTTGCATACTTCATATACTTTAAGGATTGTTGATAATTGTATGCTTATGAGTTGTTAATGATGTTTTGATTAATGATGAAGTTTTATTAATTAAATATGAATGTTGAAGATGTTTAATTAATAATGATGTTGTTGATGAATGTATCATACATATATATATATATATATATGAATGAAGAATGTTAGAATTGTGTTATTCTTATAAGAGTAAATAGGGTTTTACCCCCTGCAAAGTATGCAAATTTTTTTTTGGATTACCCCCTATGTTGACAACTAGGATATGGAATATTCATTTTTGCATATGTGGCATGTCTAGGTGGCTTTTATTTTATTTTTGATTAATTTAATGATTAAAATATTGCCACATAATAATTGTATTTAAAAAAAATTATATTGACATTTTATTTAAAAAGTAAAAAAAAAAAAAAAAATTTGTTTCAACTTATGATTTTATTTAAAAAAATGTCAATTTTAATTTTAAATTTTTTTCTCATTTTTTATAAAAAATGTCAATTTAAAAAAAAATTAAATTGACATCTTATTTTTAAAATCAGAAAAAATACATTTTAAAAAGTAAAAAAAAAAAAAAAAGGATTTAATTTTTTCTGGTTTCAATTTTCTGATATTTTTTTAAAAAAATGTCAACTTTAATTTTAAATTTTTTTCTCATTTTTTAAAAAAATGTCAATTTAAATTCAATATTTTAAAAAAAGATTGTCATTTAAAAAAAAAATCTGATTATTTTTTTTAAAAAATGTCAATTTTAAAATTCTTTCTCAATTCAATTTTCTGATTTTTTTATTTAAATTCAATTATTTAAAAAAATGTCAATTTATTTTTAAATTTAATTACTTTTTAAGAAAATAATCAATTTGATTTTTTTAATTCCATTTTTTTTAGATTTGTTTTTTTAAAAAAAGGGTAGTCAATTTAATTATTTTTTAAAATTAAATTGACATCTTTTTAAAAAAATTTAGGAAATTGAATTTCTTTTTATTCCAATAATTGAATTAAAAAAATTAGAAAATTGACATTTTTTTTAAAAATCGGAAAATATATTTAAATTGAATTTTTTTTTAAATTAAATAAAATAAAATTAAAAAAATAAAATGTCAATTTAATTTTTTTTAAGTACAATTATTATGTGGCAATATTTTAATCATTAAATTAATTAAAAATAAAATAAAAGCCACCTAGACATGCCACATCAGCAAAAATGAATATTCTATATCCTAGTTGTCAACATAGGGGGGTAATTGAAGGAATCTTCATTTTGCAGGGGGTAATCCAAATTTTGTTTTTGCAGGGGGGTAAACCAAAATTCGCGTATTTTGCAGGGGGTAAAACCCTATTTACCCTTCATATAAAGAAGTATATTAAGGTATTGTGTTATCTTAATAAAGACGAATATTGAATTTTATTTCATAAAGACGAATATTAAGATTATGAGATATCTTAATAAAGACAGATATGGATAGTGTTTCATATCATAAAGTAAAACTTAATATTGTGTTATATTAAGTGTTTGTGGTTGTACATAAATCATTCATGCATTCATGTATTAAATAGGGATATTGGATATTCCAATAAAGAAGAATATCGGATTTATTCGATAAAGACAGATATTAGAGGTGAGATACTCTAATAAAGACGATGGTACTACATGCATTATATATGTCTAGGGTGACATAGCATGAGTTGTGGCATTAGATTGCATTAGGAAGATGTGCATATTATTTGATGATTTGATATGTGACATTGTGTGGTTTGTGTAAATTGTGTGAGTTGCTTGAATGAATCATTCATTTTAATTGTTATTTCAATGTGTTATATGGATAATCTCATGTATGATTTAAGATTTAGAGAATATGTATGTGAGTTAGAATATGCATGATAATATGATAAAGTGTTAAGTATATTTCTTACACTTGTATTCTAATTGATTATGATTTGTCAACTCTCTGTTTTGTGTACTTCTCGACTGTTGGGTGGTCTAGGTTTACATGTTATGTGCTTATTTAATGCCCAAGTGTTTGGTGAAGCTCCGCTCTGAGTGTGACACGGGGGAAATGGTTTTTTATTTAACATATAAAGTCTTTCTTGACCTAATGTATTTACTTTGGAAAAATGTATATTTTATAAAAAGGATTTTGTAGACGATGTTTAGGCTAACTAATCAATTAGTTAAGTATGTTGACGATTGTAATACTTTTAACCAAATAATATTTTATAAGTAAATTGTGATTTTTCGTTGCGTATTTTGAAAATGATTTTTTGTAAAGGTAGAATACCTAAATAATGGGTTTGGGTGTTACAGCAACCACCATACCAACTAGCAAAAGCGCGAAACCACCTTCGAACTTTGTGATAGAACCACCGCCGGAAACATTCCGACGTAACCACCGCCATAGAATCTCCGGCGCAACAAACCCCACCCTAGCAGAGAACTATGACAGAAAGGAAGGAGGTGAAAACGAACACCACCACCAATGAACAGTACGCGAACCTCCTGAAACCTTCTAGATCTGAAGCGGACAACGCTGGAGAACTAAAAACAAGGTGGTGCGGAGGTTAGAGAGAAGGCAGAGGATTGAGTTTTTAGAGAGAGAGGTATCAAAGAATGTTATTAGTTATAAAAAAAATCGGCAAATTAATTATCCAAATAAGGAAATTTAGATAGAAGAATTTCATATTTTGTCTCTCCTCGTCATTAAGGTCACTAGGCCGATATACATATGTACTCGACCCCTTGCCAAAATGGTGAGAGGTGGAGCGATGATGATTTTTCACAAACCATTTTGGGTTTGTTTTTTCACAACTCAATCTTCAAAATATCGTCTTTCATTTTCTGGATTTGCTGTTTTAGACTTTTGAGAAATTTGTTTTGTCTTTTCATATGGTGAAATCAAGATTTTTTTTAATATATTATTATATTCATGAGAATATGGTAGACGATGAGGGTCTTTGAGATGAAAAGGAATTGTATAGGATCCTTATTTATTCTCCTTTTCGGTTTTTGAATTACTTTTTCTACTAAAAAATATAGTTATCGTTACTACATAATTTTGACAAGAATCTTAAAGATCCTTATTTATAAATATTAACCAATCACTCTCCCATGACCAAAATTTGATTGGTCGAATATATCATTTTTTTCGTATTTAATTTGTGTCTTTCTTTTATAAATCTATTTTAAAAAATAACATTTAATTTTAAATGTTTTTCCCAATTTAAACTTTACGGAAACTTGTGCCATAAGGTTAAAATAGTAATTGAAAAATAAAATCAATATTAATTGAAAAGTAATTAGGGAATAATAGCATAAATATGATAGACGCAGCTAATTTATATTGCTTATATTTGAGATGAAAGGGGATTATATAGCATCCTTATCTATTCTCATTTTCGGTTTTTCAATTACGTTTTCTAGTGAAAAAAAATATCTTTTTATTTATAGAATTAAATGTCAGTTTTAAGTTGACGTCATTGACTTTTTTTTTTATCAATAGAAAATTGAATTGTTGAAGCCATTATATTCTAGAGATATTATTTGTTTAATCAGTTACACACACACACGAGTATTATTCACACCAACACTCTGAGAAACACATATAATCCCTATGAACATGAGTGAAAAATTATCTTTCATACATTGAGTTTTAGTTAAATGTCATTTGTGTGGTTGAGTTATCAAGGTTTACAAATAATTTAAGAAGAGAGATTCAACCTTTTTTTTTTTCCTGAAAATCATGGCCAATCCAAACAGTACTCACGGTAATCATGGCTTTCCTTTCTACATCAATGGCGTTTATCCTGGGGCCCTCGCTGAATCACAACAACGACAAAGTCATCAACAACAACCACAATATCAACACCATCAACAACAACTAGGGCAAGCACATGTTGTTCTTAATTCTAATCCTCATGTTCATGCTTCAAATGTCTTGAATTCTCCTACACTTGCTACTCTATTTGAGAAGCAGAAGCAAGAGGCAGAACAGTTCGTTCGAATCCAGGTTATAATTTTATATATCATGAGTTGTTATTAAGTTCATTTTAAAAAATAAAATAACTATGAATAATATAATAACTTTTTATTCAACGAGTTAGGCTCTCTCTGATATTGACTTTCTCCCAATTTTTGTATCATATTTAAATATATTTACTTTTGATTTAAAATGTCATTTCAATTTTCTATTAATCTAATGACTATTTTTTCATGTGATAGCATGATAAACTGAAACTTGTGTTACAACATCAAAGGGAAAAACAAGTAGTTATACTTAAAAGCTTGGAAAATTATTCACAACAAGTTTTAATAACAAAGAATGAAGAAATTGAACGAGCTGCGTTGAAAAATAAAGTCTTGGAAAATCGCTTAAACAATCTAGAGGAAGAGAAAAGGGATCTAAAGAAAAAACTTGAGGAACGAGAAGCAATGGTAATAGCTCTACATAACCAGTTGGAAGAGGAGAAAAAGAGAGCAAGGATGTTTGTGGAAAATGATGGAGAGGCTTGTTATGGTGAAATTGAAGAAGCAAGAGGTGCAAAGCGTGTAAGACATGAAGCCAATATTGTGTGTTGTTTTATGTGTAACACAAAATCGTTGGGTGTCTTATTCCTTCCGTGCAGACATCTCTTTTCATGCAATATCTGTGAAGCATTAGTTGAAGTTTGTCCCATATGTGGAATGGAAAAGAAGGGTGTTATTGAGATGCAGAGTTTGATTTCAGGCTGATTTTATTTCTGAAAAAATATAAATATCTTAGATATGCTAAGATACTTTTTGAGAATGATAACTGCTAAGCTACTTCTGAGTTTGCTTTAGTTTCATGTTTTGTTTTATTTTATTTTATGTTGTTTCAATTGTATTGTCAAACAAATTTTGTGATTTTTTAAATTAAAGAATATTATCAACAGTCGTTAGAATTTCGGATAATTTTAAACACTAGTCCACGGTGAACCACTTATGAAAATGAGCCACTATAACACTGACCTTGATTCATTGTATATTTAATGTATTTGAACTACAATATATACCAGCTACATTAAATATAGAATGAATGGTGTTTCTTTTTGCATCAATGACGTTTATTCAGGGGCCCACACTGAGTCACAACAACGACAAAGTCATCAACAACTACCACAGATCAACAACATCAGCAACAACAGGGGCAAGCCTATGTTGTTATTTATCCTAATCCTAATTTTCATGCTTCGAATGTCTTAAATTCTCCTACATTTGCTACTCTATTTGATAAGCAGAAGCAAGAGACAACACAATGCATGTTAAAATTTTATATATCATGAGCTGATATCAAGTCCATTTAAAAAACAAAATATTCATAAAATAAAATATGTTTAATGCATTTTTAGTCCCCAAATTTTGATATTTTTAAACTTTTGATCCCCCTATTTTTAAAATCAGTGTTTTTTATCCTTCTATTTTAAAAGTCAACATTTTTTATGGTTCACCTCTCATTTTAATGATGTGGCACTACAATTGTTGACTTGACAAGGATGATTGAGAAATATTTTTGTTTCCATGTCATTAGTTTATTTCAATCAATATCGATTGTTTTGAATGATTAGATAATAAAATAAAATTAAATAAAATCATATAATTATCCCAAATCTTTTCTTCATCTTCTACAATTATTTTCCTGCAACATATATTCAAATATGTATGCAACTCATCACCTTCTTTGTTAACATCATCTTTAGCTGTAACAACAACAACCACTTCTACTCCACTTCTAATCAAAGAAAATCTTAAAAGAAAATCATGTGGTTTTCATTCAAAGAATATGCCCTCCTATTAAACAAGCATAATGAAAATAGACCAGTAATTGTTGCTTCCTGAGAATAACAATTATACTTACAGCGTTCAAACACCGGAATACCACAACACTATATTAGGATTTAAACATATGAGAAGAGTCTAATCTAAAAGACTAGTCTAATAGGTGGGAGAGTCTCATAGCTTAAATATCATATAGAACACTTTGAAATACTCAATGTGGGACTCCTAACACACTACCACCCGGCGAAGGGTTTTGCCGGTTAGAATCGATATGACGCATCTGTGGGCAGAACTGATTTCACAACATCTTCATTCTCAATTTGGTTTATTCTCAGGGGATATTTATTTATAAAATCATGTTTGAATGTTTGAATCATGTTTGGTGGAGAATTGTAGAAGATAAGGAAATGATTTGGGGCTCAAATGAGATTAGGGTTCTTCATGTTTGAATATTGCATAAAAAGAATTGTAGAAGATGAAGAATGGAAATTGGGGCTAAATAGAAATTAAATTATGGTTCTTCATTAAATTAAATAGAAATAAACTAATGACATGGACAAAATAAGTGGTAGATACTTAGACCCCTTAACCATTTGGTCCTATGTTTGATTCTCAGCGGGTGCGTGTCAACTCCTTAAATAGATCCCAGTTGTGCACGGAGGATACCTTTGACTTAAGAAAAAAATAACTTCCAATCATCTTTGCCATGCCAATACCACGTCAACAATTGTAGCACCACGTCATTAAAATGAAAGGGGGTCAATAAATATGTTGACTTTTAAAACAGAGAGACTAAAAAGATGATTTTTAAAATAGTGGATCAAAACTTTAAAAATATCAAAATTGAGGACCAAAAGTACATTTAAGTCAATAAAATATCTTTTTATTTAATGAATTAGACTCTCTCGGAGATTAACTTTCTCCCAATTTATGTATCATGTTTTAAATATATTTATTTTTGTTTTGTAAATGTCCTTTCTTGTGTCCATTAATCTAATGACTATTTTTATTTTTTATTTTTACAAAATCTAATGACTATTTTTTTATGTGGTAGATAAATTGAAACTCATGTTACAACAACAAAGGAAGAAACAAGTAGTTGTCCTTCAAAGCTTGAAAAATAATTCACCACAAATTTTAATAACAAACAATGGAGAAATAGTACGAGTTGTGTTGAAAAATAAAGTCTTAGAAAATCGCTTAAACAGTCTAGAGCCGCAGAAAAGGGGTCTGAAGAAAATAGTCAAGGAACGAGAAGTGGTGATAATAGCTCTAGATAACCAATATTAATTGTGTGTTGTTTTATGTGTAACACAAAATCTTCGGGTGTTTTATTCCTTTCGTGCAAACATCTTTTTTCATGCAACATATGTGAAGCTTTAGTCGAAGTTTGTCCCATTTGTGGAATGGAAAAGAAGGGTGCTATTGAGATTCAAAGTTTGATTTCAGACTGATATTATTTCTGAAAGAAAAACAAATTTAGTTGTGCTTAGCAATGCTAAGATACTTTTTGAGAATGATAACTGATATGCTACTTCTGAGTTTGTTTTAGTTTCATGTTTTATTTTATGTTGTTACTTTTGTAGTATCAAAACCATCAAACAAAAGTTGAGACTTTTTATAATAAGATAATGGTTGTTATTTTGATTCAACCTCTATGTATTTATTTTTTAGGTTAAAAATAGAGTAAAAAAATTATGCGGAAAAAAAATATAATTCACATCGGAATGAGAGAGATCTAGAGGTCGTTCAAGTTTGAGACTTCATCATTGAATGAAGGCTTTTAAAAATTGTTTTGCACTATTGATACCAACATGATGCATCTTCATTTTGTAAGCACTTATCATAATAACTATAAAGTTAAGTGTCATTGACTTTGAGCACTCTTTAAATGAGTGGCCTTCCAAACTATGTTAAAAACACTCGTTTTGATTTGTGTAATCATTCTAGTGATACTAAAAAGTTACAAATCTAAAAAGCGAAAAAAACTACTATACATTAAAAAGTGTTATAAGAACGAACATTAGAAGTGTTTTTAACATTTGTGCGAATATGAATTTAAGAAGATAATTAATATTATTTTTTTCTACTAAAAAATTATTATTAATACAAGAAGAATTTTTTAAATGGATCATCTATAGGATATATATCCATTTGAAGAAATATATATAGATCATGTTTTAATGAAAGAGTTTACTTTTTATACATCGGTGTAAAATTATTTTACACATGCATCAAATAATATTATTGTCACATTATTTAATGAATGTGCCACATGCATCACATGTTTATAAACACAATACATGATCTGTCAATATATTATTGGACGCATGTGTAAAAAAAATTTACACTGATGGTTCATATAAATTATAATTCATCATGAAATTGAGTATAATTTATAAAGAACTAGTATGTTAGCTCATCCCGTGCAAGGGATAATTTTCTTTTTTAATATTACTTATGTGTTTGTATTGAAATATTATTTGAGTAATTTGGTTTAAAATTCTATGATAAAATTGAGATAGTTTTTTGCATTATATAGGTTTAAGGATGTTACAGGATAGAGCGAGATGAAGAGTACTCACTTGCT
Source organism: Trifolium subterraneum (assembly GCA_951799995.1). Taxonomy (NCBI): domain Eukaryota; kingdom Viridiplantae; phylum Streptophyta; class Magnoliopsida; order Fabales; family Fabaceae; genus Trifolium; species Trifolium subterraneum. The sequence goes on along the minus strand of OX637465.1, from coordinate 44,844,830 downwards.
TCCCGTTATACACTATTAGGAGATTTTATCTCTTATCTTCATCCCCGAGACTATCTAGGTGCTCTATAAATACAAAATAATTATAAACTGCATGGCCTTAAGATATTTTGGGGGCATAGTTTTCTATAAAAATAGAAAGTGAATCGATGATTATCCGACGAATATAACATCTCCTGCCATAGATAAATGAAGGCGATGGAAGCGGCGACAAAGATGAATCAACCAAAATATACAAGAACTCAAAAAACTTATCAGTCACCAAAACAACCACACACAACAACAGCGATTGTGGTGGAGAACTGATGACTTCGCATCATTACATGTGATTCTAGACATAATTGAGTGATATTAGAGGTGTTTAGGAGTGTTTTAGTCTTTAAATAAGAGGAAATGCACATGTTTAAGAGATTGCTTGGAAGACAAGAAACTCAAGTGTTAGAAAGGTTTTCGGTGGTTTCATCTGGCACTTGCGCGTCGCACCAAGGAGGCTTGCGCGTCGCACGTGATAACTGATCAGTGGTTGATTTTGTTCTCAGACTGTTGCGCGTCGCGCAGAGTAGGATGGCGCGTCGCGTAGTTGGAATGGTATTGTGGTGCTTTCGTATCGGACATTGCCGCGTCGCGCAACAGCATAAGGCGCGTCGCACAGACTCGTCTTTTCTTGTCACGCGTCGCGCAGTTGTATCTCACGCGTGGGTTTTTGGCTCTATAACTGTCTGCGTGTCACATGGAAGGCCTGGCGCGTTGCGCAGGAACGCATCCTATATAAACAAACTTCATTTTCTGTATTGGTTGTTAGACTGTTTTGGACGAAAACTGACTAAGGAAGCCACTCTCTCACCATTGCTAAAGGACTCTTTCATTCTTTCAAGATCTTCCACAATGATTTCATCATCTATGGATTTTGGAAGCATCCCATCCATCATGTGTAGCTAGATTCTTAAGGTTGGATCCACTATGAGGATTTTAACTATGCAGTTTGCTTTTGTAATGAGTTGAATTCTAATGGTTGTATGAACATGCTTTGATTCAATTAATCTTGTGCTTAATGCTTATCATATCTTGATCATATGTGATTTGAACTTTTATTATTCAATTATCTATGACAATAAGAATTGAATCTTGATCTACATTGATTGTTCATCTTGCAATTTCTTTAGACATATTGAATTGTTCTTTGTGATGCTAGGATCAAAGCTTTATAAAAGCCTCAATTAGCCACAATTCTTACTAAGACATTAGGGGATGGTGGCCAATTGAGAGGATTGAGTGCCAAGACATTGGACTCAATTATTCAATTGATCTATCATTAAATCATGGTTATACATAGTTAGAATTCACTCGGTTTGCAAAATACATCAGTTGAATGAATCTATGTGGATCCGACCACCTTTCTCATATTTGTTCAAAATCTTATTCCTCATTTTAATTGACAATTCTAAACTTGAATTCCTCCCTCTTTTTAATATGTGTTTTTCATTGTTTGTTTGATAACTAGTTCTATCGCCTTGACTTGATAAACACAATCCTCGTGGACGATATTTTTACTACTTGCGATATTAATTGTGCACTTGCAAAATAATTCATCAAGAACTAAATGAGCATCGAGGCAGAACCAGACACAAACCACACTGGTGTGTGTTCAAAACGCGATCAAATCAGATGTAAAGAGACAAAAAGTGAATGTGAGCTTTGATCGTGAAACGATAAGGCCTATCGGCAACGAATTTGAGTGAACACAAGCTTTCAAAGCGACAGAGGCATGAGGATTGAAACAAGTTATGTGTTGGTGGAGCCCTGACAACAACCGACCCCAACTAAGGGTTTAGACGTGATGCTACCATGCCAAGAAATGAGCATACATGTTTTATACCGAAGTATCGGATGCCCATGGATGGACACCACCAGCCTTCCTCATACCAGGACAAGCATGCGAGTCACCTGATGAGATATTGTTCTTAAAGGACAATGAAAGAAATATATAAGTATAAAAACCTACTTTTACACTAATTTAAAAAAGGTTTTTCTACACCATACTGTTAGCCCATATTTTAGTCGAGCTAAAATAGGCAGTTAAGAGCCTCATTAATGACTTGGTTTATTGTCATTTAAGTTTTTGTCTAAAAGCCAAGCAGACGAGTGGTGAATCTGTAGAAAATTGATGTATTGTGGCATAGAGCAAAAAGTGTCGAGCTCGACACAAAATAGATCGTGCAGCATTTTGTGTCGAATTCGACATGGTACGGTTACGTTTGAAAATGTGCTGGTTCATTGTGTGTCGAATTCGACACGTTACGAGATATCAAGAAGGATTTTTCAGCTTCATGGATTTAGTACATTTGGTGGCGAATTGGTGCGTTGACGGGTTCGACATCAAGAGGTGCAAAAGATTCAAATTCAAATTCAATTAAGTTATGTCCAGATGACGTGTCTAGCAGTTAGAATTTGAACGTTGGAAACAGTTGCGTTCCTTCGCCTATATATAGTAGTTTTTCATATGAAAAAGGGGTCACAAAATTCACATACAAAATCCTGAAAACTCACAATGCTCACGCTATCGAGAAAGTTGAGTACTGAACGGAAAAAGTATGATTTGGTGAACCTTTCCTTGTAAAACTTTTACATTCTCAGTACAATTTACAATTCTTGTCAAGTCTTTTATTCCCTTTAAATTCCTGCAATTTATCATATTTCATTCTGTTGAATGAGATTGTTGCCTTCTTTTATTAATTTTGGCAAAGTTTACTTTTCTGCAAAACCACCATTTTATTTGTTGACAAATTATTTTGCAATCAAACACTTTCAAAACTTGAAACTTCAAATAAAACCATGAATGTTCATACTTTCTGGAAATATATGCACAAAATTATGTCCCGGGATTTACTAGTTGATCCCTCAAGTAATAAATTTTAGACTAGCGCTTGTTTACCAAAAATCACGGTAAACAAACTGGCACGCCCAGTGGGACCTAATTTCGTGTGTTTTTCTTTGTTTAGAAAGTAGTTTTTATTTGAATTTGTCTGAAAATTCTTGTTGGTTGGTGTTCAAATTTTTGTGTTTTGATTTTGTATGCATTTAAGAAGTGGAAAATCTCTTCCAAATTTGACAAGTGCTAAATCTCGTCCAAAAATGGTTAGACGACCCATTAATAATCAAAACAACAGTAACCCTCTAAACCCTGGGGGGCAACCAACCCAAGCATCTAATAATAACGCTACAATCCCTGCCCAGATTTCTGGTACAATGGGAACAACTGCTCCTTCGTCAGTTATAAGTGAAATTGGGGTAACTGCTCCAATGACGAATATGACATTGTCTAGTTCGACTATGTCACCATCATCCTATGTTTTGGGAAATAACCCTACTCAAGGAAATTCTAGTGATCATAGGAGCCCTATATGACCTTTTCCATTATCCAGAGATCCTATATATGGTATGCCTACATCTTTGATGGCTGGCTTACATAATAGTCAACCTAATATGGAGATTCCAAATATGTTTTCTCCTTCAGGATCTGGAGTGGTGAATCAACAAAGGGTAATTCCCCAAAATTTAACAAATACATCCGTTTTGGCAATTCGACAACAAATGGATGACAGTAACCATGAAATGGTTAATATGTTAACACAACAATTAGGAACTGTGATAAATCCTTTAATTCAAAATACAAATGACAGTTACCAAATGTTGACTAACCAAATGAGTCGAATGGCTGATTTCTTTGGGGCACCACCCATACAGCAACAACCAATTCGACCAATACAAGTTCAGGCGCCTGTTCAAGAGACACAAATGCCTAACAATCCAGGGGTGCCAGTAAATCATGGACAACAACCACCAGTGGCACAAGTAGAGCCACCAATCCAAAATGTTGTTGAACCAAATCCTGGTGTAATTTTGGTTAATAGAAACCAAGACGCTGACGAAGTAGTTAGAAACGTTCAACAGAACCGCTTTGAAGGGCAAAATAATTTGGCCCATCTAGTGGAAACAATTCTAGCCCAAAATGGCCTTAACATAGGTTTGCATAGGCCTAACTTTGTCTCTGCCTTATCTGAATATGTACTCCAGACTGAATTACCAAGAAATTGGAAAATTCCAAAATTTACAAAGTTTGCTGGGGATACGAGTGAGTCAACCGTAGAACATATTGCCAGATATATGGTAGAAGCGGGGAATATTGCAAACAATGAGAATCTGAGGATGAAATATTTTCCAAATTCTCTAACCAAGAATGCTTTCACTTGGTTCACCACCCTTCCCCCACATTCAATACACACTTGGACTCAATTAGAAAGGTTATTTCATGAACAGTTTTACATGGGACAAACCAAAATTAGCCTTAAAGAATTGGCTAGTGTTAGGCGTAAAACTCCTGAGTCCATTGATGATTATTTGAATAGATTTCGACTTCTCAAAGCAAGGTGATTCACCCAAGTGCCTGAACATGAGTTGGTTGAAATGGCTGCTGGTGGCCTTGACTATTCTATTAGAAAGAAGTTGGATACTCAGCATCTAAGAGATATGGCCCAATTGGCAGATAGAGTTCGACAGGTCGAACGCCTTAAGGCAGAGAAAGCTAGATCTTCTAAGTTTCATAAAAAAGAAAAAGTAGCATATGTAGAAACTTATGAAAGTGATGATGAGTTTGACAATGAATATGATTGTGTCGAAAATAATGAGGTCAATATTGCTGAATTAAAACCAGGACCTCCTTACACTTGTAAATTGTTGAAACCATCAAATGAAAAAAATCCTGTCGAACCAAAAAATGATAAATTTGTTCCTAAAACTTATACATTTGATATTACAAAATGTGATGAGATTTTTGATTTGTTGGTCACTGATGGCCAAATTATTGTGCCAAAGGGTTTAAAAACTCCACCTTTGGAACAAAGAAAGAAAAGAGGTTTTTGTAAATTTCACAATTTTCTGGGACATAAAACCTCACAATGTGTTCTTTTCAGGGACTTGGTTCAAAAGGCATTGAACGATGGAAGGCTGAAATTTGGTGACAAAACCAAACCACCAATGAAAATAGATGAGGATCCTCTACAACTGTCAGATGCAACATACGTCGAACCAGTGGATTGTTTGATGGTGGATGCAATGGATCTTACTGGTGGAGCACAACTGTTGGCTATTCCTGAAGAAGAATACGAGGAGAAAATCAAGTCAGTTTATCCAAACGCTGATGAAAGTTTAATTGATTTTCTGAAGAAATGTAAGTTGAACAACAGCGAGGTAACATTGTGCCCTCGTTGCAGTGCGGTGTTTGACAAGAAGGCTACTGAAGGCCTTGACAAATATATGCCTTTTTCGAAAAGGCAAAACAATTGGCCAAAACAAAGGCCAATTCAGAACAAAGGTGATATGAATTGAATTCCTGCTCACCAGAGGTTGGGATACAAAACTACTTTTGTGCCATCCAATGAGGCTCCTGTTAATCAATGGGTCCATAATCACCAAAAGTTCTCGAACAAATCCTTTACTGAGAAAGGAAGTTCTAGCAATATTGGATCTGGAAATTCTGGGGATCCAAAGAAATATGCTTATAAGAGTAACTACATGGGGAAAAATCCCATGACTAGGACCCAATGGCGCAGGTATCAGCGCCAGAAGAAATTGGCTTCTCAGTTTGTTCAGAATGCTCCAAACAACAAGGGCAAGCAAATTGCTGAAACCTCTAAGAGGCCAATAAAAGAAAGGGTTAATTATCCTGTTGAAATTCTGAAACGGGATGACAAGGTTGAAAATGAAAATATTGATGATGACGATCTCCTAGATTCTGAAGGTGATTTTAATGTGATTGTCAGTGTTGTATCAATCTTGCCTATGGAATATGACGTATGGTCTGAGGTCGCGGAAAACGAGGAAGACTTCGATAATGATAATATGGCGTTGCATAGGCCAGTCTGTTACTATGTGATGAATAACGGGTGTTTAGAGGATCAAATGGCATCGTTCGAGAAACCGGATGAAAGCATGAAAAGCCATCTAAAGCCACTCTTTATCCAAGTAAAGGCAAATAATGTAGGTGTGAATAAAGTGCTGATAGATGGTGGAGCGGTAGTGAATCTAATGCCGGAATTCATGTTAAAGAAGATTGGAAAATCCACAACCGATTTGCACACACACAATATTGTCCTGTCAAATTATGAGGGTGAAACAGGATTCTCACTAGGGGCAATCCAAGTTGACATTGCAGTTGGTAGCACAATTAGACCAACTTTGTTCTTGGTGATAGCGTCAAAGACTAATTATAATTTGCTTCTGGGAAGAGAATGGATCCACGGTGTTGGAGCAGTACCCTCTACCCTTCACCAAAGGGTGAGTATCTGGAAACAAGATGGCGTGGTGGAGAACATTGAAGCCGATCAAAGTTATTTTAGGGCTGAAACTCACAACATTACAAAGAGTTCCTTTGACAAGAAACTGGCGAACATTGCGCCATGTACTGAAAAAGATTTCGCTTATGCCCATTCTGACAACATTTATCATTCTGTCAAATTAGACCCAACCCATGGCTTCATATGGGAAAGGGAAGAAGCAGATGGTATACAAAGGGAGGAGGAAAGCGAGATTCACCCAACTGGGTGGGAAATTGACGAAAATTTCTATGTCTGAGTCCCAAGCATGGGCAAAGATTTCGGCTTATGTTGCTGAAAACAGAATAAATATGGCTTTAGAGGCCAGTTTGTTTCAAGAAAATATGGCTGTTGAAGCCACTGATCAAAATAATGGCAAGTTGGTACCAGAAATGCAAAAGCTTGACTGCATTTATGAAGACGAACCATTAGGATTTGAAAAAGATCCTTTGAGTTCAAACCCAAAGATGCAGGCTCAAGATTCCTTGCAAGAGATTGACATTGGAGATGGTCGAACAAAAAGACCAACATATATCAGTTCCAAACTGCCAAATGATTTGAAGAATAAATTGGTCGAACTCCTCAAGGAGTACAAAGACTGTTTTGCCTGGGATTACAATGAAATGCCAGGATTAGACAGAAAATTGGTGGAACACAGACTGCCAATTCGACCAGACAAAAAGCCAGTTAAACAACTGCCAAGAAGATTTGCACCAGACATCATGTCCAAGATCAAAGAGGAAATTGAAAGGCTGCTGAAGAGTAGATTCATCAGAACTGCCAGGTATGTCGAATGGTTAGCAAATATAGTCACTGTTATTAAGAAAAATGGATCTCTTAGAATATGCATAGATTTTAGGGATTTAAATAATGCTACACCTAAAGATGAATATGCTATGCCAGTGGCTGAAATGTTAATAGACTCAGCAGCAGTGTCATACCCCATTTTTTGACCGATTGATTTTTGTTCGGCGTTTAAAACCTTCCTGCCTTTTTTGTCATTTCTGACGAAATTTCGGCAGAGAGGTATTTTAAAATACCTCATTTGTTGTTTCTTTTATATTTTTTCCTTTTTCTATTATTATTATTATTATTTATTATTTTTTTTACCATTATTATTATCTTCTTCCTTTTAAAATTTATTTAATTATTTTATTTACTGTTTTTATTAATTTTCGTATTTTATTAATTTAATTTAATTATTTTGTTTTATTTTTATTTTTACTTTGTCCTTTTGTCCTTTTTTTTCCTGATTAAAAAAAATCAGAAGAATTTGAAAGTCAACTTGCAAAGGGACATTTTTCTGCAGAAGGCAGAAATGCAGTGTACCAGTTTGTCCAAACTCAGATCCTTGTTCCCCCTTTTGAGTTTTTACAAACCCAATTTGTGTATATAGTGAACAGAGGTTACATGAACAGGGAAGAAAATTTTTGCTCAGTTTCTAGATCTGAAAAATCATAAAAAAACCCAGACCAAAAAATACAGTAAACCAAAAATAGAACAAAGAATCACGAAATCCTTCATCATCACCATTATCCATCTCAATCAAAACCGAAACAGAGAAAAAAACCAGAAACAGTCACAAATCACAGCACCATCGTTCATAAACCATTCATCAAATCAAAACAGGATCCGAAATCCAGAAACCACAAGAAAAACCCATTTCCGTTTTAAATAGAACCAGAAACACGAAATCCAGAATCAAAGAAAGAGTTTCCTTCGTCCAAAAAACTCAGAGAACCGAATCTCAAAAAACAAAGGTTGAAATCCTTTTCCTTCATTTCGATTTGGAGTTTGGGTTTTTCTTTTGTGACTTAGATTCGGGATTTTAGGAGTGGATAGTATGTATATGTGTTGTTTTGATTTACTTTTGAAAAGAGAAGAGATTTGAGATCTGGCTTTAAAAAAAAAACAGAGAATGAAATGGAGAGGAAGAAGGAGCCGCGGCGGGTGAGAGAGAGAAGAAGAGTGAATTTGTGATTTTTTTTAGGGTTTGGGGTATATATACCCCAACCCGATCCGGTGTGCGCGTGTCTATCGCAGCACACCGTGAACCCTCTCTTCGCAGCCATTGATTTTAATCAAGTGGCTCATGTCTTTTCTTTTTAAATTTAGATCAGGGCCGTCTGATCCATCAGACGGCCAGAGTTGATCCTGGGTTTTTTGTTTGTTTTTTTACAGATGGGCCTATGTGGGTTTGGGCCTTACAGTTTTGCTGCTATCAGCACCCCCCTGCTATTTCGTTTTCATGATTCACACCCCCCTGTCTTAATTTTATTTTTATTTTTTTTAGCTTATGAGATAAGTGCTTTTGGCATAAGCTATTTTAGCTTTTATTTTAGCCAATCAAGCATGATGTCGAGGCTTATTTTATTTTCCGATTTATTTGATATTTAAAAGTTGTTAATATTACTTTATGTCTTTATTTATTTTTAGCTAATTTTATTTTTTAAGCTTATGAGATAAGTGCTTTTGGCATAAGCTATTTTAGCTTTGTTTAGCCTTGTAAAGCATGATGTCGAGGTTTATTTTCATTGTCTTAGTTTCGTATTTATTTACTTATGCTATTCATCCATTACATATCATATTTATTTCATTACATCGATTTATTCATCATTTTTTTTATCGTTATTTTATTATCGTAACATTGAGTATTTATCGCTTATTAATTGTCATTTACTTTTGTTTTTGAATTTAGGATGTAAATAGGCCAAGTGTAAATTCTGAATAAAAGTGCATAGCATACCCCATCTCTTGCATCATTTCATATTTATTTTCTCGCAAAGATTTTAGAGTGTGATTAGGCCAATGTACCCTAAATGAAAAATTGCATCTCATGCATATTTATTTTTTATCGCTTTCCGCCAATATGCGTAACGTTAAATTCCGAGGGAAAAGGTGTCGCTTGGATCAAAATATCATTGCGAATTGTCTTCGTGTTTAATTTATTTTGTTATGACGTTTTAGGTTAGTATCATTTTGCGCACGTAACCTTTACCTATTTTCTTCTCAAAAAAAAATGAGGTCAAAACCTCTTTCAAAAAAATACATAATTATTTTCTTTTCGAAATATCATGGAAACACAAAATTTTTCATCAAAACATTTCTATCAAAAAACCTTGGAATTCAAACCAAGTGTTCTTTTATCGCAAAAACCTTGGAATTCAAACCAAGCGTTCTTTTATCGCAAAAACCTTCGAATTCAAACCAAGTGTTCTTTTATCGCAAAAACCTTGGAATTCAAACCAAGTGTTATTTTTCTCGTTAAAACCTTGGAATTCAAACCAAATGTCTTTTATCACTTCAAACATTTTCTCAACAAATCTTGGATTTTAAACCAAGTGTCCGCGTCTTATTTTCATAATCAAATCTCAATCAATTTAACCATATAGACTTTTTTTACAAATTAACATCAATCAAGCTCACATTTTGCCATTTTTCGGCTTTTGGTATTTTGAAACCATTTTCAAAACTTTAAAATCAAACAAACAAATTTACTCGTCTTTTTACCCCGAACTACGGTGGTTTGATCCTTCGGGTACGTAGGCATGAGACTTGTCTCTCCGATCAATAAAATCAACAAAAACATTTTTCCTTTTCCATCACTTTAAATTTTTTTTATCATCACTTTATTTCCCACTTATACATTTTTTATAAGCAATTAAAATTAAGTGCAAAGTTAGAATAAAAACAAGAGGTTCCTATAGAGTACTATAGATACTTAGGGTGCTAATACCTTCCCTTCGTATAACCAACCCCCGAACCTTGTTCTCTAAAAAATAGGTTTTTTTCGAACTTTTTCCCTTTCCCTCGGATAAATTAAAGATCGGTGGTGGAATATTAAATTGCGATTCGAAGTTAATTAATAACTCGATATCCAAAAATCACCGCGACAAGCAGGTTTTGAATATTTAAGTATGTTAGATGGCTATTCTGGCTATAACCAAATTTTTATTGCTGAAGAAGATGTGTCAAAAACTGCTTTTAGATGTCCAGGAGCCTTAGGCACATACGAATGGGTTGTGATGCCTTTTGGTTTAAAAAACGCTGGGGCAACTTATCAAAGAGCCATGAACTCAATTTTTCATGATTTTATTGACACATTTATGCAAGTTTATATTGACGATATTATAGTTAAATCTTCGTCAAAAGATGATCACCTGATTCACCTTAAACAATCTTTTGAACGAATGAGGAAATATGGGTTAAAGATGAATCCATTAAAATGTGTCTTCTGTGTTCATGCAGGAGATTTCCTAGGTTTTGTGGTGCATAAAAAAGGCATCGAAATAAATCAAAACAAGACTAAGGCAATTATGGAGACTCAACCTCCAAGAAACAAAAAACAGCTTCAATCTTTGCTAGGAAAGATAAATTTCTTGAGAAGATTTATATCAAATCTAAGTGGTAAGGCACAACCATTCTCACCACTACTTTGACTCAAGAAAGAAGATACTTTTACTTGGGGGCAAGATCAACAAAAAGCATTTGATGACATCAAAGGTTATTTGTCAAGACCTCCAATACTGATGCCTCCAATTAGAGGCAAAGCAATGAAGTTATATATTTCTACATCGCATTCGACTCTTGGCAGTATGCTTGCACAAGAAGCCGAAACTGGTCATGAAAAGGCCATTTATTATTTAAGTAGAGTGTTGAATGATGTAGAAACTAGATATAGTGATATTGAAAAATTATGCCTTTGTCTATATTTCTCGTGTATGAAACTTAAACATTATATTAAGCCTGTTGAAGTGTATGTGTATTCGCATTATGATGTTATTAAACATATGCTATCAAAACCAATTTTGCATAGTCGAATTGGAAAATGGGCCTTAGCTCTCACCGAATATTCACTCACATATAAACCTTTGAAAGCTATAAAAGGCCAAATAGTGGCTGATTTTATTGTAGATCACTCAGCGGTGGAGGCACCACAAAGTTATGTGGATTTGGAGCCTTGGAAATTATATTTTGATGGATCCAAACACAAACATGGAACTGGAATTGGAATTCTAATAATTTCACCTTCAAAAATTCCAACAAGTTCAAATATAAAATCAATGGTTTTTGCTCAAACAATGAGGCCGAATACGAAGCTTTGATTACAGGCCTTGAAATCTTGTTAGACTTGGGGGCAAAAAACATTGTAATAAGAGGTGATTCAGAATTAGTGTTAAAACAAATCAGCAAAGAATATAAGTGCATCAAAGAACATCTGATAAAATATTTTGTTGTTGCCAATTCTTTGTTGAAACGTTTTGACAATGTGAAAATTGAGTATATTCCTCGTATAGAGAATCAAGAGGCAAATGACTTAGCACAAATTGCCTCTGGGTATAAAATTTCCAAAGAAAAATTGGAAGAGTTAATTGAAATTAAGGACAAAAGAATTGTTCCTGAAACAGCTTCGACACAATTGTCATCGCCAAAACTCGTGGGGGCAGATGAACCAAATGAAATATACGAAATTTTGGCCATTGACAATTTATCTGATATTGACTGGAGGAAACCAGTGGTTGAATACTTGAGTAATCCTCTAGGCATAACTAGTCGAAAAATAAAATATAAAGCCATGAGCTATGTTATCATTGGCAATGAATTGTTGAAGAAAACTTCTGAGGGAATTTTGTTGAAATGTTTGAGTGAAACTGAAGCCTACCTGACAATGTCAGATGTTCATAGTGGTACTTGTGGATCACATCAGGCAGGCCATAAAATGAAATGGTTATTGTTTCGCCAAGGGTTATATTGGCCAACAATTTTGAAAGATTGCATTGAATTTGCCAAAGGCTGTCAAGAATGTCAAAAACATTCAGGTATACAACATGTTCCCGCAAGTGAGTTACATTCGATAATTAAACCCTGGCCATTTAGAGGATGGACATTAGATTTGATTGGAGAAATTAGACCTGCCTCTTCAAAAAATCAACGTTATATAATAGTTGGTATAAATTACTTTACCAAATGGATTGAAGCAGTACCTATGCCAAATGTTGATCAAGAAGCAGTAATAAATTTCATCCAAAATCATATCATCTATAGGTATGGTATACCTGAAACCATCACCACTGATCAAGGTTCAGTATTTACTGGACGAAAGATGGTGGAGTTTGCCCAACAAACAGGTTTTAAATTGTTGACTTCAACACCTTATTATGCCCAAGCAAATGGACAAGTTGAAGCAGCTAATAAGATCATTATTGGTCTAATTAAGAAACACATAGCCCAGAAACCAAGAAATTGGAATAAAACATTAGATCAAGTGTTATGGGCTTGCAGAAATTCCCCTAAAGAATCAACTAATACCACTCCATTTCGACTAACATATGGTCATGATGCCGTATTACCAGTTGAAATAAACTTACAGTCAGTGAGAATCCAAAGACAAATGGAAATTCCAACTGACCAATATTGGAATATGATGTTAGATGAATTAGTTGATTTAGATGAAGAAAGATTGAAAGCTTTAGAAATGTTGACTCGTCAGAAAGACAGACTTGCTAAAGCATACAATAAGAAGGTAAAAAATAAAACCTTTAATGTCGGAGACTTGGTTTGGAAAGTAATTTTGCCAATGGACAGGAAAGATAGAGTCTTAGGCAAATGGTCCCCAAATTGGTAAGGACCATTCAAAATTTCTCAAGTATTTTCAAATGGTGCCTATGAGATTCAAGAATTGACAGAAGATTCACATACTTTAAGTATAAATGGTAAATACTTGAAAAAGTATAAACCAATATTGCAAGAAGTAAAAATAAGTTAAGCATAATATAAATGCAAGGAAATTAACATGGCAATAAAATCTAAAGTTGCCATAGTAGGGCATCGTCAATATTACATAACAAAAAACCAAGTTCATGCTGAAATATAGAAGCAGAATTCGACAAAACAAAAATAAATTATTAGAAGGAAAGATCTAAAGTGAAGCTTTAAGCTCTTCATATAGACGCCTGTAAGTGGCGAGTTCGACATCCAGAATGTCATTAGTTTCGACCAGAGTCTGAACTTCACCATCAATAGCCACAGATGCACTAAAGTAGTCGATCCCTTTCTTGGCTTCAACAGCTATTTTCTTTTCAAGATTAGAAGTAGCAGCCAGGAGTTTTTCTTTACGCTTGACCTTTTCAGCAGCAATCTTCTTTTCATACTCTTCAATCTGCAACTTCAAGTTCGCCACATGTTGCTCCCATTTGGAAATATTTTGATCCTGTTCTTGAGTTGCAGAATGGCTAGTTGTGTCGACCTCTTTTTGAAGTTGCTCAACCGTTTCATTGGCAGCACTTGCTTTCTTGAGCAGATTGGCATGATTCTCTTGTCGAACCTTTAGTCTTGCTTCACTGTCGACCTTATTGCGATAAGCTATTGCATAATTGCCAATTAAAAATTCCAGTCGATTGAGAGTTACTTGGATACTCCTGTCAGTGAGGGGATTCTGGAGTTTCTTTAGAAAGGCCAGATAACTGAATGCAGTCGCAGGATTGGCTTCAATAGCTTGCAAAACATCTTGTTCGACGAAGTCAGTTTGTAGCTTCGCCATAAGAGCTGCTTGTCGAGAATCAGTTGATTGGAGAGATGAGTTGCTCTGGGTACCTTCACTGGAGGTTTGACTCTTTGCCCATTTTTTGGTGAGTAAAAGGTTAAGTGCTGTTGCTGGGTTATCCTCTTGCATCTTGACGAATTCGTCTTCAGACAATCCAATATCTGCTGATAGCTTTGATGTCGAAGAGACAGGGAGTATGTCATCTCCTCCTTCTTCAGCTTCCTTTATTGCTTCATCATCAAATGCAGTATTATCAGCAGTATCTTCAGTCGAATTCTCTTCTTCTCCAGAGGTCGAATCTGTTTCCTCTTGAGAGGCTGTTTGTTCAGAACTGGACGAGTCTCTTGATTCCTCAGCAGTAGGATTATCCTGTACTCCAGTTTCGACTGATACAGCATCAGGATTTTGTATTTCGACAACAGGAGTCTCCTCTGAAGGTCCCTTTTCGACATTAGAAGCTTTGGGAGGAGAACGTTCTTTAGTAGACTCTGGCAACAGAGTTGTATCCTGCACAAAGAGGCAAATGTTAGTTGCAAATATTATGAGCAATTTATTCTATAAGGAATAAAGAATAGAATAAAATTACCTTTGGATTAGAATCAGCCAAGCAAGAGTTAGTGCTCTCGCCTTTAGAAAGAGGGATATTGACAACATCTGGCGAAGTAGTCACTACAGGCACTTCTGTTGTAGATGTAGGGATTGTCTGAGTTGGTTGTACTTGCTGAGTAGAAGTTTCTTCCTGGTCATCTTCTTCGTCCTCAAGGATTAGTTGTCGAATCTTTGCACGCTTCCTCTCCTTCTTCTTTTTCTTCTCTGGAGGACCAGTGGTGCTTTTAGTCTGGGGTTCGACAGTGGCAGGAAGTTTGCCTTTGTCAGTTTCACCTTGAGTGATTGGTGCGACTATTGGAGAATCAATATCTTTATCCTGCTAATGAATAAAGGATGAAAATTATTAAGTGAATAATTTGTAAGATAAAGACTTCAATAGATTAGGAAATTCGACAGCAAGTTACTTGTTGCTCTTCGACACTTGCAGGTTTAGAACTGTCTTGCTTTGTCTTCTTGCTCTTTTTTGTTGTTGGTGGTGGACTGTTTTGCCTTTTTCGACTCTAATAAAATAAACATGGGAAATAAATACCAATATCAGATAAGGTGAATTGGTGTCAGCCAGAGTTGACAAGAAATGAAAAATACCTTAACTTCTGGAGGTGCTTGCATTTCTGTTGTTGCCAATTTCTTGCCTTTCTTCACAATTACTTCTGATGCAGTTGAAACGCTGGGTGTTAATGAAGAAGCTGTAAAATATATAAAGTAAGCATTTACGGTAAAACAGTCTAAATTGGTCGAAGTGGTGACAGTGTCGAAGACATACCTTTACGTTTTGAAGTAAGCTAGAGTGCGTCGAGACCAGCGTTGACTTGTTGCATAATGGTCTCTTCAGAAGGCACGTTCTTCTTATAGTACATACTCCACCAGTTGGCGAATTCGAGAGTACAAAAGCAAGATGGTTTGAAAGGAAATGGGTTGATCTGGTAGATTATCTCTTCTGCTGCTTTCAGTCGACGTTGGTAATATGCCTCGCTCATACCAGAATTTCCTAGAACTATGTCATCTTTATTCTTGAACAAACTCTTAGGCATAAACTGTGACAAGCCAAACTGGCGAGCAACCAAATTTGGTTGGTATCCGACCAAACCCAGATAAGCTCTTTGAACTCCCAGTCGAGAAGACAGGATGGCAGGACTTAAGAATGCCAACCAAAGTTCATTGACAGAAGCTTCTTTATTATTAGGACCCGTAGCAGGAAAATCTTGAGTCAACCAACTTGGCCCAATTCGACGTGTTATGAAAGGGAAGTTTTCTGGTTTAAACTTGTCGAGTGATAAGAAAATATTGAAATAAAATTGGAAAAGTTCCTTAGGGGAATTCAAACCAGGAGTTTTTTGTTGGAACAAAGCCAGTCGAGAAGCTTCTATGTTCCTTTTTTGCCACCTTCGACTCCTCAACTGGTGAGATGGTTAAGTTTAGGTTCGACGCAAAAGTGGCATTAAGCCACAACTGTAGTAGCCATATAGGACCAGCCATGGTGAGTTTGTCTTTGTTGCTTGGTTTGTCAGAACTCTTGAGGTTGTCACTACCATCAATCAAAGAATGATAGAGAGAGGCTAAGAGGAGCTTACCAAAAGAAAAGTTTCTCCCTTCATGAATTTGGATAGCTAAAGGGATAAGCCTGGTAACAACTTGCAGGGATCCAGTACAAAAAATAAATTGGGACAACCAATAGGTAAGAAAGGCTATATGCTCATGATCTGTCACTTCTGCACTTTTGGTAACATATTTCTCTTGGATGTATTTGGAATACGTTTTGGCAGTGTAGGCAAAAGTATGGGTCGAACTGACGTATGTTGGGTCGAAGGAAGGTCCAGTAGGTCTCAAACCTGTGATTGCTGCGACATCTAACAAGGTAGGGGTCAACATGCCAGCTTTAAATTGGAACGTGCTAGTCGAACTGTCCCAAAAGTGTAATGCAGCTAAAAGCATTTCAGGGTGATATTTTGGGCATTCTCTAGATAATTGAATTAAGTCGAAAATATCATATTGACGCCAAATTTGGCTTGTACCTTGTCAAGCCATTCAATGTAAGATTTGCTAGTCGAAGGGGCTGATCTAAATACTCTATGCCTAGGTTCCATGTAACTCATATTGTACGTCGAATTGACGAATGCCCTAGGTTCACAGGTGGCATATCCAGGAAAAATTTCCTTAACCTCATCGTTGAAATTCGACAGAGGTGGAAATGGCCCAGCAAAAGCTAATTGTTCACTACAGAGAAGGTGAGGAATCAATACCTGTTTCTCCCAAATTTTGCATGTTTCAATTTCTGGTGTTGGTTCAGAGACGAACTCCATGCCATTTTCCTGGATTGGCTGCATATCCGTGGAAGAAACAGGAACAACAATTGTGGATTTCGAACTGGAAGCCATGGAAGGACTTTGAACAACAAAAGGGTTTTGTGAGAAATGGGTACGACGGTGAAGAATCAGATTTCTACACGAAATGCTTCCAGAAACCTTGGATCTTCAACAAGAAAGCAAAAGATCGGTGAAATTCCTCAAAGAATCAAAGAAGAACCTCACAAATGGTATTGATTTTGGTTTAGATTTGATAGAGTTTTGTTTCTTTAAGAAGCTTATGGAGGAAGAAGATGAAGTGTTGGAAAGTGAAAAGTGAAAGAGTGGGTTTGTTTGGCCTATTTATAGAGCCAACAGTGTAGAAGTATGAAATAAATCAAAAAGAAATTTTTGATCTTGACCATCCAGATTTTGCCACATGTCCCACTAAGTTGAACAGTTGAGCAATCGTGGGTATTAAATGACAGTTAGAAACTGAGTCATGATTATTATGCGTGGGAAATCTAAAAAGTGATTTTTTTTTAAATTTTGTCACTATCTCTTGAGATTCTAGCAATCACAATCGAAGCTGACAAACTTTTGGGGGCAATTTGTTAGCCCATATTTTAGTCGAGCTAAAATAGGCAGTTAAGAGCCTCATTAATGACTTGGTTTATTGACATTTAAGTTTTTGTCTAAAAGCCAAGCAGACGAGTGGTGAATCTGTAGAAAATTGATGTATTGTGGCATAGAGCAAAAAGTGTCGAGCTCGACACAAAATAGATCGTGCAGCATTTTGTGTCGAATTCGACATGGTACTGTTACGTTTGAAAATGTGCTGGTTCATTGGTTCATTGTGTGTCAAATTCGACACGTTACGAGATATCAAGAAGGATTTTTCAGCTTCATGGATTTAGTACATTTGGTGGCGAATTGGTGCGTTGACGGGTTCGACATCAAGAGGTGCAAAAGATTCAAATTCAAATTCGATTAAGTTCTGTCCAGATGACGTGTCTAGCAGTTAGAATTTGAACGTTGGAAACAGTTGCGTTCCTTCGCCTATATATAGTAGTTTTTCATATGAAAAAGGGGTCACAAAATTCACATACAAAATCCTGAAAACTCACAATGCTCACGCTATCGAGAAAGTTGAGTACTGAACGGAAAAAGTATGATTTGGTGAACCTTTCCTTGTAAAACTTTTACATTCTCAGTACAATTTACAATTCTTGTCAAGTCTTTTATTCCCTTTAAATTCCTGCAATTTATCATATTTCATTCTGTTGAATGAGATTGTTGCCTTCTTTTATTAATTTTGGCAAAGTTTACTTTTCTGCAAAACCACCATTTTATTTGTTGACAAATTATTTTGCAATCAAACACTTTCAAAACTTGAAACTTCAAATAAAACCATGAATGTTCATACTTTCTGGAAATATATGCACAAAATTATGTCCCGGGATTTACTAGTTGATCCCTCAAGTAATAAATTTTAGACTAGCGCTTGTTTACCAAAAATCACGGTCAACACATACATTAATAATTTAGGGCAATTTATCCAACAATTAATTAGAACAAGTCATATACATTTAAAGTAAAAGTTGGTTAAAAGTTAGTTGTGGAAACCACGTGCAAATTAACTTACATGGCTTGTTCTCATAGGTTGTTGGATAAATACCTCAAAATTATCAAAAAATAGTATAAGTCTCAACTTAAAAAAGTAGTTAATCTCATTTAATGTTCTTGAAAAAGGTAATTGTATTTTCCAAAAGAAAATAGTTATTGTTACTGGATAATTTTGACAAGAAACATAAGAATCCTTTGTACTGGTTGCATATTGTTGGAACAAAATATGTGTTTATACACACCCTTAAGTTTTAATGATAACAAAGTATTAAATGGACAATTGATGGTACTAATGTTTAAATTAAGTGCAGGAGAATTCAACGTTTAATCAAGAGCACACTTAATTTAAACTCTGATGAAACCAATGGAAGTCTGAATATTTAAGATTCTGAAAGAGTTCAGATGCTACAACGTGGTCAGAAGCTTACAAAGTTCAGAAGTTCAAAGTAGATCAGAACGTCTGAAAGCTGTTCAGGGACTCAGAGTAGTTCAGAAGCTCAAGGATGTTCAGAGGCCTACAAGAGTTCAGAGGCTGTCTGATAGTCATAAGTCATTCAGAGGATGAAGGCGTTCAGAATCTGAATTACTAAAGACTATCAGAGGCTAAACATTCAAAGACCAATCAGACTCCAAGTTATCAAAGGTTCATCAGAAGCAAAGAGAATTCCCAGTCATCAGAGGGCTACATCAACTACAACTTATCAAGCCTGATGACTTGTTCTAAGGTCAACTAAAATGCAACGGTCACAAAGAATGTGATCTCTCTCTCTAGGAGCTAGTTGTACCTTATAACTGTACCATTGGACAGACAACAAAGGTGAAGCTTCTCTGCAAAGGAAGACGTGGCTTTACTCAACGGATCTTCATGTCTACAGCTGTCCAAGTTGCAACAGGAATTTCTCCAACGTCTCAATGTCTTTCTCAACTCATATAAATATGACATAGAAAGAATTGAAGACTAGCGCTCAACATTAGAAAAATCTCTCAGAAGAAAGTGAGCATTTGAATTGTAATAGATAATATCTCTCAAATGAAGTGAGCATAGAAACTAGCTTAGAGCCTCTGAAGTTATTATGTTTGTAATAAGTTTTAAGCTCTTAAGTTAGTAGTAAGTCTTCTGCTTAGTGTAGAAGCAAGAAAGTCTTCTGCTTAGTGTAGAAGCACGTAAGTCTCAGTCTTAGTGATTAGAGCAGTGAAGTCTTGAGCCTGAGTACTTGAGCAAGGAAGTCTCTGATCCTGTGTGATCAGAGCAAGGAAGTCTCTCTGTCTTGTGTGACTTAGAGCAGGAAGTCTTGAGTTTGTGTGCTTGAGCAACTATTGTAATCCGTGTGATTATAGTGGAACTCTCTTGGAAACAAGGGGACTGGAGTACTCTCAATTTGTGAGGGGAACCAGTATAAATTGTTGTGTGTTCTTCTCTCTCTCACTCTCTCATTTACTCCTTCATCATTCATAACGCCATAAGTTAATTGTGTGAATAATCCGCTGTGCTTTAAAGACTCTGAAAAGATTTTAAATATCTTGGAAAGTTTTTAAAATATCCAAAACACAATTCAACCCCCCTTCTTGTGTTTTCTCCACGCACCTTCAATTGGTATCAGAGCTCCGGTTCTGTTGGTAAATCACTTAACCGTGAGACAGTCAAGATCCAAAGGAGAAAACCTCCATGGCTCAAAACATGGATAAGTGGAAGCTGAAGCTACATCAACAAGTTGCTGATCTTAGCAAGAAATTTGAAGATGAACTGAGCTTAAATGAAGATATGAGCATCAATCAAAATCCCTCCACTTCAGGGGCTAATCAAACTTCTGGTATTGGTTCTACAGTTACTACTATGTGCCTCATTAGTGATGATAATGAAAGCATTCAGTGGGCAACAGTAAATGGCTTGTTAGATCAATATGAGGAGTTTAGGATGGAGGAAAATGAGAGCATTGAGAAAATGAACATAAGGTTTCAAGCTATTACAAGCAAGCTTGAAGAGCACAACAACAAACTCAGCAACAAAGAGCTTGTAAGCAAGTTGCTGAGAAGTTTGCCTCTGGATTGGAATGATATTCCACATCCTATAGAGGAAACTGAAGACATCAATTCAATGAGTCCTGAGTCATTGATTGATTTACTCAGAGTCCATGAATTGGCTCTGAAGGAAATTCAAGAGTTGAACTGTGAAGAAGCAGAAGCAGCAAGGAAAGGAAAGCAAGCATTGGAGCATGAAGATCTTGTTGAAGAACCTGATGAAGAGTATCTTGAAAGGTTTTCAAGAAAAATTCAAAGATGGTACATCTTAGAGAAGAATGGAGGAAGACTAGCTAAAGGGATGACAACATGGGATGTACTAGACAACTTCTCTGAAGATGAGTCTGAAAGAGCACCAAGAGCTGAAGGATCAAGTTCTGAAGATGGCTCAGACTCTGAAGACTCAGGCTCTGATGAAAAGTCAGAACCTGAGAGCAAAGAAAGCATCCAGAGAAAAATAAATCAGGTATATTCTAGTCTTTCCAAAGCTAAATTGATCAAGCATCTTAATAAGACCTTACTTAAACTCTCTAATAGTCAGCAGAAGTATAAAAAGCTTAAAGCAGACTATGAGAGTTTAAGTAAGCAAGCAAATCACTCTGAAGGTCTTGAACAAAAAGATTTTATCAAAACCAAAGACCTTGAGAATGATTTTGCTATATGTTACAAACCCCTTGAGCACTCTCTAGCTCTCAAAGAGTATTGTAACATTAATGCTGATCAAAATAAAATTGTTTCCATGCTTTGCAACCTTAAGACCAACAATACTAATGGGATTGGATACTCTAGTAGTGAAATACTAGAGGAACCAAGCTCATCAGTTATTGATGGAAGCTTCTCACTTCCAAATCTTTACACTACATTTGTATCTGATAGTTCTCAGATGAAACAAATGAAGGATGAAGATTTGGAAACTAACAGTCTAGGACCCTCAAGCAAGTGGGTACCAAGAGACAAAATTGTTTACTTGATTGCAGGTGAAACTAAGACTCTGAACCTTCCAATCACATGGATGCATGTGACTGTGAATGGAAGAAGAGCAATTGTGCATAGAAGGCACATTCTTGAAGAGTCAGATGGAGAAGAAGATGAAGAAGAGTACATAAGGAGCAGAAGGGAGTATGAAGATATGGAAGCTTGCTTTGAAGATGATAACAACTCAGTGTGGTGGAGTGATTGCTCAGGCTATGACTCTGACTACACCTAATCAAGAAAGCTTCAATGCAAGGTAAGTATGCTTAACTCCTGAATGACATATTCAGAGAAATAACTCTCAAAGGTTGAAAATGTCTTCTTAGGATACACCGTGTTCAGTACTAAAAACCTTGAAAAATCCTGTTTGAACATATTTTCTTGTGTCCTGAAAGACTTGTTTTTCAGCCTCTGAAGTTCTTCAGGTTTCAGCATCTGAAGAATCTCAGACTCTGAGAAACGTTTCAACCTCTGACGGTTAAGTCTCTGAATACAAAATGAATTGGAAACGTTTAAGTATTTTTACTAAAACGTTTTGGCGCCAAAGAGACAACACGCATACACGCTCTGATTGGTTTAAAACAGCTAATGATGGTTTAAATTCTCGATTTATTTAATGTATTGTGTGCCTTAATATGTTTTAAACAAAATCATTTAAATACTTGCATACTTACTCTGTTTTCATTCTATTTTGTTGTCTTCAAACATCTCCTTAACAAAACTCTCTCTAGTTTTTAAGCAAACTCTTCACCCTAACTTTCTATAATGGCATCTACTTCTACATCAGTCTCAGAATCTTCGTTCACTTTTCCTAAAGATTTTCCAATCAACACCATCGCCTGCAAAGAAATGTTCTCTACAGATTTGTCTCTTAAGATGGAGGGAAAATCTTTGAACCTGGTTATGGAAAAGAATTTGTTTGATGTTCTAAAGTTCTTCTCTCATCATAAAGGGAGCCTTAGATACATGAATCTTTTAAATGGTCCAATCTATCCTGCTCTGGTAAAAGACTTTTGGATCAGAAGCAAGCTGAAGACAGTTGAACATTATGATATGGAGCTGGCCGCAAGAAGAAAAGAAAGGGTTGAAAATAGATACAAAACTCCTGAAGAGTTAGGCTTAAGAATCATTGAGGAAGATGAAGTGCATTCTGTTGTGTGTGGGTTTGAAGTAATTCTCACTGCTTCAAACTTAGCCAAAGTGCTATCCATTCCAAATGAAGGATTTCACTACTCCAGCAGTCACAATAAAGTAAGGAAGACTGAGTTTCTAAAGATCATAACAAGACAGAGTTACATCAAAGAAAAAAGCTGTGAGAGCGACAAGCTAGAAGATTTGAAGCCCACTCAGAGAATTTTAGCCAAATTAATGTTAAGTTCTATACTTCCTAGCGATAATGACTCTGACAAATTGTTATGGGATCATAGGCATTTTGCTTATTTTCTCTCTAGGAAATTTAACTTAAATTGGGCTGAATATATCTTCAAACATCTTTGCAAAGCAGTCTTAAGCACTCAGATTCAGGACAAGCCTATTGTGAATGTCATCTACCCTAGGATACTTAGTGAGATCTTCTATCAATGTGGGGTGATTGACATAATCAAGGCTGCAGGTCATGACTGCCTGTTAAGGGAAATCAGGGCCTCCACAGTATCTGTTCATACCTTTTCTGACATGAACTTACTGTCAGGACATGAGGTTCAACCCTCAGATCCCTTAGTGCCTCAGTCTCACTTAGGACCTTCTTTGCTGAAGAAAAACAACATTGATATACCTACTATCTCTAGTAGCATTGTCAATCAGTACATTCAACTACTAGACAGCTTAGGAGAAGGGTTTGAAGTTGAAGAAGAAAAAGTGAAGAGAAAGAGAAAAAGGACAGATGAAGCTGCAAATGAAGAAAGACATTCAGACTCAAAAGGACATAGTGAGGGATCATCCTGAATCCTCTACTGCAAGATAAAATATTGGGCAAAAACCTTAGGGAAAGGTTAGCCTCAATAATGAATGATCTGAATGTACCTCTTAAGACAGTCTGAAAGGCGATCAAGGCAATCAACAAGCTCTTGAAGAATTCTGTCTGTGGAATTGTTATTAGAAGGTTTGAAGGCAAAGTGAATAAGCTTATGAGAATGGTAAAAAAGTAGATGCTAATCTTAAAAATATCATAATAACCCTAAACACTAGGATTATCTTGATTTCTTCTATGATTTCTTTAACTGACTAAGCTTTTAAAACACATTAATAGGATAGAATGTTTATAATCATGAATTTTTCGATTCTATGCTAAGTCTACTCTGATTATTCACTGTGCTTATATGAATGTTTTGATTAACAATATCTGATTGATTTTTTTATTTACGTAATGAAACTAAAATTTTGTTTAAACAAACAAATGTATATTGCTTTAATTAATTGATTGTTAAACAAACATATCTTGGACATTCAATACTTCAAACTCTTGAGCTCTTATTTATAAAATTTGATTTTCAATAAGTACAATATAAGATGTTCCTAAAAGATTAGATTACATGACAAGAGAAGAACTCTTAAATAAGAAATCAAAGACAAACAAGCCAAAGTAATGAACTTTGTTTCATTAAGAACATAAGTTCTGGATTACATATAATGTTTTCCTAAGGATGATCTTCTGATCGCTTCAAAGGCCATATTTGAAGGTTGCACGCCTAAAAATATGACCTTTTGCAGAGGGGAAAAGTTGAGGCTTTTTGGCTGAAAACCATCTAATCAACTAGCAGTCCTTCTTGAAGAAACCGAATCAGATGCATCAGTTTGGTTTTCTTCAAGAAAAGACTCTAGCCCCTCTAGAGCATCGAACTTCAGTTTTATTTTCTTCAGGAAGATATGTCTTCAGAACTTAAAACAGTCAGAGTCCAAAGATTTCTCTTCAGACTCTGAACTGAGTTCTTCTGTGACAGACACTGGTTTTGTTTCCTTTGGTTTCTTCTTATGTTTTCTCCTATCTTGACTGGCTCTCAGTGAAACTACCTTCTTCTTCTCTGAGCGTTTCATTTTTTCTCTCAAGAGATCTATCAATAACCTAAGATTACTCTGTGTGAGTAAAATGACTAGGTATCTCTCTCCTTTTATAAGCAAAATTCAATGGCCGGATAATTAATGTGTTCAACCACTTCGGATTTGACGGAATTGAAAGTTGAATTTCTATTAATTGCTTATATTACCTTTTTGATAATGACAAAAGGGGGAGAAAGAACATTGGTAAATCAATTGTTGGAAGAAGCGAAATTACTTGGCTTTTTAGGGCCTTGTAGTGCTTCAGAGAGAGAACGTAGGAGAGTGGTCAAAATAGTAGCATGAGGTACATGCTTTGTCATGACAATCTGATCCTTGAGGATTTCAAAATATTGTACTAAAGAGCTCTGAATTGTTTTCAAATTTTTGTTCAGACTCTGAGCTATTTTCTTTGAAAAGATTTTTTTAAAGCTCTGAACTGTTTGAAAATATTTTGAACTCTGAAGCTGTTAATGATAACCATCAGAACCAAGTGTGTATGTAGAAGTCTTTAAGCGCCTCTGATTCTATTTTGCATTCAATTTAAATATTGTTTCAATTTAAATACTGCTTCATCTTGCATCTGCATTAAGGGCTTAATTTTCAAGGAGAATGCATTTATTAATTGAAGTTTATTATTCATAGTTAGTTCTTGAGTAATGGTGCAACTTTACTCAAAGATTATCACACTATGGACTGAAGAAGCTTGCAAACCCTGTTCTTTACATAGTGAAATATGAATAATTTAAGTCATATAATAAAGTATTTCTGAAACTGATTAAAATTAACTATGGATACAAAATAGGGGGAGCTTACAAACCTAACCCTATGGGTTATCAGACTTAGGGGGAGCTTGCAAAACTCAGAAGCCTAATGTCAACATAGCTGATTTTTATCAACAACAATTGTATTTAATACTTGTGTTTGTCATCATCAAAAAGGGGGAGATTGTTGGAACAAAATATGTGTTTATACACACCCTTAAGTTTTGATGATAACAAAGTATTAAATGGACAATTGATGGTACTAATGTTTAAATTAAGTGCAGGAGAATTCAACGTTTAATCAAGAGCACACTTAATTTAAACTCTGATGAAACCAATGGAAGTCTGAATATTTAAGACTCTGAAAGAGTTCAGATGCTACAACGTGGTCAGAAGCTATACAAAGTTCAGAAGCTCAAAGTAGATCAGAACGTCTGAAAGCTGTTCAGGGACTCAGAGTAGTTAAGAAGCTCAAGGATGTTCAGAGGCCTACAAGAGTTCAGAGGTTGTCTGATAGTCATAAGTCATTCAGAGGATGAAGGCGTTCAGGATCTGAATTACTAAAGACTATCAGAGGCTAAACATTCAAAGACCAATCAGACTCCAAGTTATCAAAGGTTCATCAGAAGCAAAGAGAATTCCCAGTCATCAGAGGGCTACATCAACTACAACTTATCAAGCCTGATGACTTGTTCTAAGGTCAACTAAAATGCAACGGTCACAAAGAATGTGATCTCTCTCTCTAGGAGCTAGTTGTACCTTATAACTGTACCATTGGACAGACAACAAAGGTGAAGCTTCTCTGCAAAGGAAGACGTGGCTTTACTCAACGGATCTTCATGTCTACAGCTGTCCAAGTTGCAACGGGAATTTCTCCAACGTCTCAATGTCTTTCTCAACTCATATAAATATGCCATAGAAAGAATTGAAGACTAGCGCTCAACATTAGAAAAATCTCTCAGAAGAAAGTGAGCATTTGAATTGTAATAGATAATATCTCTCAAATGAAGTGAGCATAGAAACTAGCTTAGAGCCTCTGAAGTTATTATGTTTGTAATAAGTTTTAAGCTCTTAAGTTAGTAGTAAGTCTTCTGCTTAGTGTAGAAACAAGTAAGTCTTCTGCTTAGTGTAGAAGCAAGAAAGTCTTCTGCTTAGTGTAGAAGCACGTAAGTCTCAGTCTTAGTGATTAGAGCAGTGAAGTCTTGAGCCTGAGTGCTTGAGCAAGGAAGTCTCTGATCCTGTGTGATCAGAGCAATGAAGTCTCTCTGTCTTGTGTGACTTAGAGCAGGAAGTCTCAAGCTTGTGTGCTTGAGCAAGGAAGTCTTTGATCTTGTGCGATCAAAGCAAGGAAGTCTCTATGTCTTGTGTGACTAAGAGCAGGAAGTCTTGAGCTTGTGTGCTTGAGCAACTATTGTAATCCGTGTGATTATAGTGGAACTCTCTTGGAAACAAGGGGACTGGAGTACTCTCAATTTGTGAGTGGAACCAGTATAAATTGTTGTGTGTTCTTCTCTCTCTCACTCTCTCATTTACTCCTTCATCATTCATAACGCCATAAGTTAATTGTGTGAATAATCCGCTGTGCTTTAAAGACTCTGAAAAGATTTTAAATATCTTGGAAAGTTTTTAAAATATCCAAAACACAATTCAACCCCCCTTCTTGTGTTTTCTCCACGCACCTTCACATATAACACTTATAAATGTTAACCATCACTCTCCTATATGACCAAAATCCGATTGGTCAACATATAAAAAAAAATCCGGTTGGTCGAATATATCATTTTTTTTCATATTTGTGTATAAATATATTTTCACAAATAAATAGAAATGTTTTTCCCAATGTAAACTTTATGGGAACATGTGCCATGAGGATAAAATAGTAATTGATAAATAAAATCTATATTAATTGAAAATTAATAATTAGTGAATGGTAGCATAAATATGATTGACATTTAACTTATATCGCTTATATTTGAGATGAAAGGGGATAATATTTTCGTATATTGCTTAAATTTGAAATGAAAGGGGATTATATAGGATCTTTATCTATTCTCATTTTTCGGTTATTCAAATATATTTTCTATGAAAAAAATGTCATTTAATTTATAGGGAATTAAATGCCAGTTTTAAGTTGACGTCATTAACTTTTGTTTTTCTAATAGAAAATTGAATTGTTGAATCCATTATATTCCTCA
This sequence comes from Trifolium subterraneum, assembly GCA_951799995.1. Classification (NCBI taxonomy): domain Eukaryota; kingdom Viridiplantae; phylum Streptophyta; class Magnoliopsida; order Fabales; family Fabaceae; genus Trifolium; species Trifolium subterraneum. The sequence goes on along the minus strand of OX637465.1, from coordinate 44,817,419 downwards.
GATATTATTTGTTTAATCAATTTTATATGTTTATATACAAGTATTATTCGCACCAACACTCTGAGAAACACCTATAATTTGTATCAATATGAGTGAAAGACTATCCTCCATACATTGAACTTCAACTTTTTTCCTGAAAATCATGGCCAACCCATACCCTCACGGTAATCATGGCTTTCCTTTCTGCATCAAAGGTGTTTACCCAAGTGGCCTCGCTGATTCACAACACCGACAAAGTCATCAACAACATCCACAATATCAACTTCAGCAACAAGGGCAAGCACATGTTATTCTTAATCCAAATCCTCATGTTCTTGCTTCAAATGTCTTTAATTCTCCCAACTTTGCTTCTCTATTTGAGAAGCAGAAGCAACAGGCAGAGCAGTTCGTTCAGATCCAGGTTTAAATTTTATATATCATGAGTTGTTATCAAGTCCATTTTAAAAAAATAAAATACTCATAAGATAAAATAAAATCTCTTTATTCAATGAGTTAGAATCACTCTGAGATTTCTCCCAATTTATGTATCATGTTTTAAATATATTTATTTTTATTTTGAAAATGTCCTTTCCTTTCTAATGACTATTTTTTTTTATATGATAGAATGATAAATTGAAACTCGTGTTACAAACACAAAGAGAGAAACAAGTAGCTGTACTTAGAAGCATGGAAAATTATTCAAAACGGGTTTTAATGACAAAGAATGGAGAAATTGCACGAGCTGCATTGAAAAATAAAGTCTTGGAAAATCGCATAAACAGTCTAGAGGCGGAGAAAAGGGATCTGAAGAAAATAGTTGAGGAACGAGAAGCTGTGATAATAGCTCTACATAATCAGTTGGAAGAGGAGAAAAAGAGAGTAAGAATGTTTGTGGAAAATGATGGAGAGTCTTGTTGTGGTGAAATTGAAGAAGCAAGGGCTGCAAAGCGTGTTAGATACGAAGACAATATTGTGTGTTGTCTTAGGTGTAACTCAAAAACACCGGGTGTCTTATTCCTTCCGTGCAGACATCTCTCTATATGTAAGGCATGTGAAGCTTTACTCCAAGCTTGTCCCATTTGTGCAATGGAAAAGAAGGGTGCTATTGAAATCCAAAGTTCGGTTTCAGACTAATATTATTTCTTGGAAAAGATAGCCTTAGTTGTGCTTAGCTGTGCTAAGATACTTTTTGAGAAGAATAACAGATATGATATTTATGAGTTTACTTTAGTTTCATGTTTTGTTTTGTTTTATTTGATGTTGTTGCTTTTGTGTTTCAAAAATGTTGTGACTTCTTATGAATAAAATAATGTTATTTTGGTTTAGCCTCTATGTATCTATTTTTATTTTTTTTGGCTAGAATTAGAGTAAAAAAAAACTATGAGAAAACAAAAAAGAGAATTCACATTGATACTGTGTTCTGAGTTCTAAGCATATTGAGTACCAAACATAGAAGTAGATAAACAAATACAAATACAAATCAACATCAAATAATTCCAAATCATGAAATTCTTCCATTTTCATATAAAACTCATAAACAACATAAAACTCTAACATGCATCTGCAAATTATCAATCTTTATCCCAAAAATTCATATTTTCAAATAGATATAAATATAACAAACATCATTGAATCTTAAAATTTATATTTTTATTAAATTTCCACAAAACCCAAAAGAAAAAGTGTAAAAAGTTTGGGATGGAGAAAATGAGATTTCCCCCTTTCTATAAATCACTCTAGATTAACTTTACTATCCTCATACTTTAAAAATTCTTAATTCTCTAGTCCTTCTACTCCTTAGCTCTCAATCTACTAGGTTTTTCTTTCCTTTGGTTTTCCTCTCCAAAACCCTTTTCCTTCTTTTCTCTTTCTACCTCTTCCTTCCTAACTTTCAAGGAATGAACTTTCTCTCTCTATTCTTACCACTTAACCTAAGTTTCTCTAGTCTTTTTCCATTCACACCCCCAAATTGCTATTGGGTTCACATAAAAACTCTCTCACAACTCTAGGCCCAATACTACTTAAACTCCTTAATTAACCTCATTCTATTATTTCTAATTATTTATTCTACCCAAACACATAATCAATTAATTAAATTAAACCACAAATAAAATAGACACAAAATAAACAAATAATTACTAATAATTAAATTTGGTCGTGGTGTTTGTTTCATGTGACAAGTTTCCATTTACGTAGTGGTGAGTTCTAGTGTCAAGAGACTATAGTAAAAATATGTTTTTCATTTATTTCAATAGTTAAAAGTTAACTTGCCTATGGTGAAAAACTTTAGTATTTTTCCACGTTAAATGTCACCTTCAAATAGATATTTTATTTTCAAAAATTTAAAAAGAAACTAAAATATTTTGGACATTGAGATTGCACCATTTGATCACAGCCCAATAGTCAGTTCCGTGAATGTGAGATTTTGCCAACTAAGAGAATCTATCCTAATTTCACACAATTTATTTCCTACGTACCCAACAAAAATCTTACACTGAAGATGACACCTAAAAATACCTTTACTATCAAATCGTGGATTAAAAATGTGGTGAAAAAAAATGTGGTGCTTCTGTCTATCACTTTTGAAAATCAATACCATGGTCCACAAGTTTTGATCTAGTATGGACCATTGAGATTTTATTACAATAAAAATAATTCAAAATTTTTAACATATACTTTTATAAATTTTAAATCTTATAATACCAAAATGACAAATTTTTAACATATACTTTTATAAATTTTCTTCATAATACAAAATCTTCCAAATTTTGTGAAATAAAAAATTGTTTTGGTGGGGTTTTTGGATTGTTTTGGAGGTTTTATGTGAAAGATCATGTTAACAAGTGTTTTAAGGTTTATTTGATCTGCAAAATGTAAGTATATGACAGAACACTATATGAAACAACGACACAGGACAAAGTTTAAGATATGAAATAAATTTTGTCTTGTATGATATTTGGTTGCTAAAAGATCATTTTCATATTGTGGTGAGGATAAAAAGTTGTCTTATGATTCAGTAGGACCAAAAATTTTAGTTTTAATTTGTTCAATCCCTTAGTTCCCAATTTATCTAGTACCAAAAACAAATTTAAAATCAAACTTTTTAATTTTTTTTTGTCCAAAATAACATTTACATTTTTTATCCCTTCAAATATTTGGAAAGGTAAAAGAAAGCTTGTTGCAAATATTATGTATCATATCCTTATTATCTTATGTACCAAAAAAAATATCCTTATTATCTTGTCAACATTTTATGGGCCTCTAAAAATGAATGCCAACGTAGACCCTTATAATTTTTAGTAAATTTCAAAGAACAATTATTATTTTAAATTTAATAGTCCATGTCTTGACTTTTTGTGAACTTCATATTAGACAACCGTGACTGGTGAGGTGAAATATATTCCTAAAAATTTAGGAGTAGTAACAATTTTAGACGTCACAACGTTCTTTTCATTTGACATATGTACATCTTGTTCTTTTCATTGTTTATATTTAATGAATTAATTATGAGAAAAACTTCCAAGAGATCACGACCAGATATATATAAATACAGACCAAATTAAGAAGCATAATCTGCTAGGGCGCCGCCTTAAATAAATCAGATAAATGCATGTGTGAGTAACTCCAAAATGAATAAGGGGCTTAACTTAATCAGTAAAAATATTATATTTTATATGTATAAGTTCTGGTTTAAATTATGAAAATTTTACTTGTTTGTTTTAAGAATGTGGAATTCTCGTTACTATATATTTCATAAAAATAAACTATGCGGCAAAAAAAATCACATTTATTAAGAACCAACCATATAATAATTTGTATTTTCTTTAAAATAAGTTACAATGAAAAGATGTAAGGTTATCCATTATGGAAAAGATAATGAAGAGTAAATTAAATGTAGTTTGCATATAGGCTATGTTTGAATTGATAGAATGAGATAAAATGGAATGGAAATGAATGAAATAGATTAATGTTCCATCATTTGGATTTTAAAAATAATAATGGAATAAAGAATCTATCACATATCACTTCACCACGTACTTACTTTCAATTTTGTTCTCCTCCAATTTGGGGGGTAAAAGATGAAATCCAACAATAGAATGAAAGAATTATTTCATTCCGCTACATTTCACTCCATTCTATTCCGCTCTATTCTATTATATTATATCAATCCAAATAGAGCCTTAATTTTATGAGAATAAACACAAACTTTTCTTGAAAAAGATAAGTGTTTGTTTTTTCTTTAATAATTTGGGACAAGTAAATTGAATTTTTGTCCCGTGAGCTTAGTTCAGTTGGCAGAGATATTCTATTATATATGGAGCGGACCGAAGTTCGAATTCCGGTCATCCCATTTATCCAACTTAAGAGTAAAATTTCTAACTACTAGGCTAGCTACTTGACAACAACAACAAAAAATTGAACTTTTCTTCAAAGTTATACTTATGTTGTTCCTTTGATGTCAAAAATAAAAAAGTGAAATATTAAAATATTGATAACTATAATTTTTATTTTCTCAATTTTATTTTTTTGGTCAAGTTATTTTTCTCAATTTACATGAGTCAAATTCTATCTATAATCGGTAATCAATATTAAAAATATTTATGACCAACCAAATAACTCTCTTATTTGCTATAAATATTGCATCAACACACCTTTGGTTGAGAAAAATCACCATATACAAAGAATTTCTTATCACCTTAGCTAATATCAATGGCTAACCCAAACTCTCTTCCACTCTATGAAAAATATTGGTACAAACACAATTACAAAAGGGTATTAGATAGCTTGATTTTAATCCTTCTTTTGTTGTTACTTGTTTATCGTATTATCTTTGTCAACAACTACTCTTTTCCTTGGTTTGTTGCTTTAATATGTGAAACATGGTTCACCATATCTTGGATTTTCACTACTAGCACTCAATGGACTCCTGCTTTTATCAAAACCTACCCTGACCGTCTCCTCCAAAGGTATACCTTTATATCAATTAATTTATCTTCATCAACTATAACTAATTGATATATAGTTTATGTTATATAGAAAAAATTAAAAGTTTTAGTATTAACTACAAAAGTACATATATATACTTATAGGTAGTATATTGTGTTCAACACACTCTAAAACATATTAGCATAAACTAACCATTACCCCACTTCACACTTTTAAGACCCAAAATAATTGTTGCCCAAAAATAGAATTGACAAAGAAAAAATTTGATACCTAACAAAGAAATTTGTGCTCTAACTTACTCTTTACTAAATTTGATGAGTTAAGTTATAAACTAAATTCATATTTAAAATTAAGGTTAAATATCTTTTTCGTCTTTATAAAATATAAATTTTTTTTGGGTTTAGTCTTTATTTAATTTTTGTTGCATTTTTTGCTCCCTACAAAATGTAGACCATCTAAGTTCATCCTTTATTTAATTTTTATTCTTTTTTACTTCCTAATAAATTTCCTTTAGCCATGGTGAAAACCAAATTGTTTTAATTATTTTTAATCTATTAAATTTTTGAATGTTTTTTTAAGCATATTTATAATATTGTAAAAAGTTATTTTTAATCTCTTAAATTTTGTGTTGTTTTTGCAAAGTAAATTTTTATTATGTTGTAAACATACCTTAAAAAAATTTAAAATACATGTTTTCTCAACAAGAAATATTAAACTTAGAAGATCTCTATTTTGTAGGGATGAAAAATATTGTAAATTTGTAACCCTTAAGATATTAGTAGTTTATTTTATTTGGGATATGTTTTTCATATTTTGTTTGACAAACTCATAATGTTTTTTGTTGATGTATAATGAGTTTGAGGGGATGTGTTAGATAATAGTATTAGTGGGCTTATGATATTGGGCTTATGTTTCTAAGTTGGTAGTTTAATCAGTTTAGGTTTTCTATATATCGTCTGTGTAATTCTTTTTTTTGTTAAGCAATGATATTCTGATATTACTAATACCCTAGCCGCTTTCTCTTTCTCTTAATTTGTATCTTTGAATCTAACAAATAATACTATTATAAAAACATGAAATCCTTAGCTAATTTATCATTAAATTTTGTGATGAGAAAATTTAAGAGTTTTTTTTTTAGTTTACAATGGAGTTATGGATCGAATTCACGACCTCTAACATACTACCCAAACTCCTCACCATTAGACCAAATCTAGTGGCTCAGAGAGATATCATATTTTTTCATCACTAGTTTCTAGAATTCTAGTAGTATTTTCATTTAAATTTTCACAAATAATTTAAATGTTTTTAGTAGTGTTAAATTTTTATGGGTTTATTTTTCTCTCTTTCTAAGCAGTGTGCAAGAACTTCCAGCAGTAGATTTATTTGTAACAACAGCAGATGACAAGCTAGAACCACCAATCATAACAATAAACACTGTCTTATCACTATTAGCACTTGATTATCCATCTCATAAGCTAGCTTGTTACGTTTCTGATGATGGTTGTTCTCCTTTAATGTTCTATGCTCTTAATGAAGCTTCAAAATTTGCAAAACATTGGGTACCTTTTTGTAAAAAGTACAATGTACAAATTAGAGCTCCATTTAGATATTTTTGTGATGAAGACAACAAATGCATGGACCATAATGAAGAATTCAGACAAGAATGGTCACGAATGAAGGTAAGTAACGTTTATTTAAGGGTTAAATATGTTTTTGGTCCCTATAGTTTCGCAGAATTTCATTTTTAGTTCCTAAAGATTTTTTTCACATTTTTTAGTCCCTGAAATTTTCTCAGTCAGTGTTTTTAGTCCCTACTTTTAATCAAACTTTTGTATACTTTCACATTTTTGAACGATTTTTTGTATTCATGTTTATAATATTATGAGAACATATCCGATAAAAATTTAGAATTTTTTAGCATAAGATGAATTTTTATGTGCAAAAAACTAAAAAATTCATATTTAATTCATCTCTTGTTAAAAAAAAAAAAAATTTGTAAGAGAGATTCATATAATGTACTAAACATGACCGCAGAAAAAAAATTTAAAATTTCGAATGATATGCACGAGTTAAATGAAAAGTATGGACTAAAAACACTTAGTGAGAAAACTTCAGGGACTAAAAAGTCTGAAATTTTTTTTCAGAGACTAAAATTGAAATTTTGCGAAACTATAGGGAGCAAAAACATATTTAACCCTTTATTTAAATAGTATTATAATTTGTCCTACAAATACAAACCTTAGTTGATAGATGTAGGGACGGGGTTAGAAAAGGACTAACAGAGATGAGAGATCACGGTATCCTCTTATTGTTTTATACTAATATGTTGTTATACTATTTATTTAATTTTCTTTTTGCTCTTTCTATTTTATTAGATTCACGAAAATGGTTCCTTTTCTTAATTTAATTTTTTGGACTCTATTTATACATTTCTTATAAATTTGATCCTAGCAAATATTTTTCACGCTAAATTTTTTTTATGTACAAACAATGTGACGTATTGATCTAATAATGAATTTAATGACAAAAAATCTCTTTTGAAACTAAAATTCACATTTTTGACGTAAAAATTGCAATTTCTATGGTAAAGCGAATAATTTGAAATCAAAATTACAATAAAGGTAAGAATAGATAGGCCAAAAGTTCAAATAAAAAAAAAATCCATAAAATACCATAATATTAACATTAAATTTATTTTATATTTTTTGTATATATTATACTTTGAAAATTTTGTTTTTACTTATTATAAAAAAAATAAATTAGTTTTTACTTTTTTAAATTGCAGTTTTAAACTCAGTCCTTCAAAATATAATTCCTATCTCCATCCAGGACATTGATATACAGTGTACTACTCCGATTTTGAATATAAGTAAAAAATAACTTTTTAGATTTATCGAATAAAATATGTATCTAGACAATAAAATAATCAAAATACATATTTTATTCCATAAATCTAAAAGTTAATTTTAGCTTTTATTCAAAACTGGATAGAGTATTGTGTTTAAACTCGTGACTCCATACTTTTTCACATTATTTAAAATACATGATTCTAACCACTAAACAACTGAGAAAATAAAAATTATGATTTTGTGGACAACACAGATTTGTCTGACAACAAAATGCCAAACGGTATTTGTCTCACTTGCTAATGCTGTGTGTTGACAGGATATCTATGATAATCTTAGCCTTAAAATTGATGTGGACCCAAACTCAATTCCAAATTTGCTTGAAGGAGAATATTCCGTTTTCTCAAATACTCACAGAACAAATCATCCAACCATAATCAAGGTATTGTTTAATTTAATTATGTCTTTGCAAATACACATTAATCATGTTTATGCATGCAAATACCAGCTTCTAGTTTTTACGGTTGAAAGGCTCTCAAACCTGAATTTGGACAAGAAAATGTCAGACCTCATGCATACTACTCAAATTTATCATCGGTTGACAAAATATATTGGCTTAGCACCAATATTGTATTTTTGTTCAATCATATTCTGCCTTAATTACCAATCAAGAATAATAATAGAAAACTTAATTATCTTATATTTTATAAGGTTATATGGGAGAACAAGGAAATGGTTGAAGATGGAGGATTGCCACATTTGATATACATATCTAGAGAGAAGAGGCCAAAGCAACCACATCATTTCAAAGCCGGTGCCATGAATGTGTTGGTAATTATTTTTAAAATTTAAATTCATATTTATCAAATTAATTTGAAACTCACATTACCAAAATATAATAAGACTATTACTTACATATGGTCTTTAATATAATATTTATAGTAGAAAACCTACCTGATAGCTGAAAAACTAACTTGTAGTAGCTAATAGCTTATAACTGATAGCTTATAGCTGAAAAGTTAGTAGAATAAAATTAGTGTTTTGGTAAGTGTATAATAAATTTTTATCAGATAATATCATTTGTTCCATATGAGTCACATAATTGGCTTATTATAAACATTTAATTTGTTCATCGAGTCTTTTGAATTTTATCATATTTTTAATTAGCTTTTTTACTATGTACTCCTTATTTTGTTTAATTTATTTCTTTCATTCAATTTGTCCAATTGACATTCAGACAAGAGTATCCGGGTTGATTACAAATGCACCCTTCATATTGAATGTGGATTGTGACATGTTTGTAAACAATCCAAAGACTGTTCTTCATGCAATGAGCATTTTGCTTGATTCAAAGGGAGAAAAAGAAGTTGCATTTGCTCAATGTCCCCAACAATTTTATGCTACACTCAAAGACGATCCTTTTGGAAATCAATTGACGATTTTGTATAAGGTAATAGTAATTTAATGGATCAGCATCAAATGACACCAAGGTGCAGTGTTAAACTTAAAAATATGATAGGTACGATAATGTTTTATCGGATAATCGTCTAACAAAATTGATCGTTGGATAATTCTTTATCGGATAATTGTATTACAAAATCGACCGTTGGATCGAAAGATCTTATAATATAGATATGTCTATAAAATATGATATTAATCGAAAATCATTTGATATGTCAATGAGATACATCAATATTAACTCATTTTTTGAATGTTCATAAAACGTTAATTTTGATGTATCTCATTAACCTATCAAATGATTTCCGATTAATCTCATACATTATATATATGATCTATGTTATAATATCTTTCGATCCAACGGTCGATTTTGTAATACAATTATCCGATAAAGAATTATTGGAGGTGTCATATAAAAAGTATGACACATTAGTGTCATTTGATCATAACCCTAATTTAACATATCTACAACTTTCCACTTTATCAATAATACAGAACTATAAAATATTCCCTTCATCCTTAATTATAAGCAAAAATGTACTTTTTAGATTCATTCAAAAACTTATGTATCTAGTCTATAATATAGGTGGATACATTAATTATTTAATGAATTTTAAAAGTTGACTTTTGCTTATAATTATAACTAAGGGTGAAAAGAGTATTAATTAAACTTTGTTAATTTCTTACTAGCTTAATTTGCATAAATTTAGTTTATTACATCATTAATTAATTTTATCATCACATATTCACATTTTTAAATAATGTATATATTTATTTATACAGTACCTTGGAGCTGGATTAGCAGGGCTCCAAGGAATATTCTACGGAGGAACAAATTGCTTTCATAGAAGAAAAGTTATTTATGGTCTTTCTCCAGATGACGTGGAAAAGGGTACGTATCTGTTACTATAATCTTGAAAGTATTGTCTCGGGACACTGTTTAGTACTAAAGTTAGTTATTTTGTACCGAACTATCAATGTTGCAGGAAACAAGTTATCAGATGAGGAGTTAAAACAAAAATTTGGAGCTTCAAAGCAACTTATGAAATCAGTTGTTGATACTTTTGAAGGGAGGATATATGCACCTAGTGATGTTATTGATGTTTGTAAAGCTGTTGAAGAAGCTAATCAAGTTGCTGGCTATGGATATGAATACAGAACTGGCTGGGGTAAACAGGTTTGTCACACAAACTTGTATGTTTGTATGGAATCAACATATCTCTATTCTCTTCATTTGGAAGATCGGATCATCTCCCGTGAAAGTTTCACGGGAGGAGATGTAGTGGACCGATACACCGTTCATTTTTTATTCTTAGATTAAAATAGTGGTTGGTAATAGAAAATAGGCTTAATTGCATATTTGATCTCTTATGTTTATTTTAGATTTTAATTTGGTCCCTTATATTTAAAAAGTTTCAAGTTAGTCCTTTCAATCAAATTTTTTCTTAAATCGTCCACGTGGCTAACGAATTTTCACACGTGGACAACTTAGGAGGGTGTCACGTGTTTGTTTTAGATGATATTAACTCAAAATTTAACGAAAAGGACCAACTTATGTTGATATTAGTAACATAAGGGACCAATTCGAAACTTTTTAAACATAAGAGACCAAATTGAAACCTAAAATAAATTTAAGGGACCAAATATGCAATTAAGCCTAGAAAATAAAGGGTTTAAATTTCACGGGAGACAATATGTTCTCGATATTTGGTGGGTCTAATTATTTAATACTCCCTCCGGTCACTATTATAAGCAAATTTTACTTTTTTGGTACATTGAAAATTAATGTATGTAGTCCATATTATGAACCAAATACATCATTATTTTATTGTACCAAAAAAGTCAAATTTATTTATAATAGTAACCGTAGGGAGTATATATTTTAAAACTCTTCAATACTATAGTAATTATATATATATATATATATATATATATATATATATATATAAGCCTCAATATATTATAAAAGAAAAGAGGGATACAGAAGAGGAGGACTATACCTAAACCCTCCAAAATAAGCTAACAAAATCTATAATGGGGGGGGGGGGGGGGGGGGGGGCATCCCTATTTCTAGCAAGATCAGACCAAATGAAATTGGTAGCAGAATTCCACCAAGTATAAACACTCCGGAGGGTCATTACCCTCCGGTCACTATTTTTAAAGATAGGCTTATGTTGGCTGGTTTATCAGTAACATGATTACCTTCTCTATACACATGAGAGACTAAAAAATTCATACTTCTAATCTTAATCATGCATGCAATTGAGCCATTTATTATACAATTGCCAAGTAATGTTGCTACAAGAATTAAAAGCCGAGACAACAAGTTTAGAGTCACTTTCTAACCACAACTGAGACCAACCTCAGTCAAAAGCACATTCAATTGTCAAGATAATACCATGCTTTCAGCATAAAGAGCATTAGCTATAGCAAGATTCAAAGCAAAACACCCCAAGTTAGCACCATTACTATCTCTAAAAATGCCTGCACAAGCAGTCTGGCCTGTACTCCCTAAAGAAGCACCATATGCAATACTATAATAATCATTTGTATGTGTACGCATGATATGAGGTAGAATGGGCCAAACTGACTATCGCATCCAACACATTAGAAGTTTCAAGTATACTTTAAAAGAATATAAATATTATATGATTGCTCTTCTCTCTCTGATTTGATCAGAATCTCCCATGTCCCCCTCTCCCAGTCCATCGAAAGATATTATTTAACAGTGCAAGTTCAACTAAGAGATAGCGTAAATCTAATCACCAAATCATAATGTAACATAGGAAATACTAGACTTACTCAAATGAAAAACCGACAGAAAAGACCAAAAGGTTTTATTTTAGTAACTTAGGGAGCTTAAAAATGTTGGGTTTCAAACACATACTCACACATGAACACAATAGGCGCAAAGTGAGCCTATAGATCTCTGAAAAACTCAACTATGAACACTCATGAAAATTGAAGAGAGACTGTGAATTGAAGAAGATGATGATTTAGAGAAGAGTTTGTTATTTTATTTACACACAACACTAATGATTACAAAAGGTACAAGTGCTTATATAGCCTTTGACTTGTTCAACAAGTTACAGTTGTAACTCTAACAAATTTCCCTAATTACTAGCAAACACTAACTAACACCGACAAACTCTAACTAATTGAGTTAGTTACACATAACCCTATTACTTGTGTTACAAGAAAACATACAACTATGAATTACATTTAATAAAAAACACTTAAAGTGAATAAAGTAAAATTTAAAAATAACTTAAGAGACCAAATTATAATTTATAATATAGTTTTTATGTTAAAATGTATTAAGTGCTGAAATTGAAAGTTACTATGATCTTATGGAAAATTTAGGTAGGTTGGATGTATGGTTCAATAACTGAGGATGTACATACTGGATTAACAATACATGAAAAAGGTTGGAGATCAGAATTATGTTCACCAGATCCAATAGCCTTCAGAGGTTGTGCTCCAATTGGTGGTCCAACATCAATGTCCCAACACAAGAGATGGGCCACAGGAATGCTTGAGATTTTCTTTGGCAAACATTGTCCTATTTTTTGCACCATGTTTGGTAAACTTTCTTTTAGGCAATTTTTAGCTTATATGTGGATCATAAATTGGGGATTCAACCCAGTTGCTCAAGTATGCTATGCTTCTCTCACTGCTTATTGCATCATTACCAACTCCAATTTCCTACCAAAGGTTAGTATTGTACCTATTTTCACTTAACTAAATATTGTTATTGTTACAATTGCATGCACAAAAAATTTAGATTAAATGTGTGTAAATGTGTTCAGCATTTGACATGTGACTGTATCTATAATATGTGTCGTGTAGATATCAGGGCACTGATATGTGTCAGACAAAAAACACACTTTTAATCTATGATATTTGATTCATGAGCACATAATAACACACCATTAAATATATTTTTGTTTAATCTCAACTCCGTGTATCAACTTTTATATTAACATCTATTTCGATAAACAAAGGTTAACTTTTATAATTTGTTCAATCCAGGATTGGGGCATATATATTCCAACTGCAATATTTGTGATTTACAAAATATATACTCTATATGAATACTTGAACTCTGGAATGTCAATTAGAGCATGGTGGAACAATCAAAGAATGTCATTAATAACACCGATGAACGCCGGATTATGCGGATTTATTACAGTCCTACTCAAGTTATTAAGAATTTCCGACACGGTTTTTGACATAACAAAGAAAGACCTCCCCCCATCTAACGACGACGCACACGATAAGAATGCCGGTAGACACACATTCGACGAGTCGTTAGTTTTTTTGCCGGGAACTACCATCTTGTTGTTGCAATTAACAGCAGTATTTATCAAGTTATTTGGATTGCAACCACAAGGAGTACTAAGTGGGAATTATGAGTGTGGAATGGGTGAAATTTTGTGTAGTGTGTATGTGATCATATGTTACTGGTCATTTCTTAAAGGATTGTTTGAGACAGGTAAATATGGGATTCCTTTGACTACAATATGCAAAGGAGGAATTTTGACATGTCTCTTTGTATGTCTATGTAGAAGGACAGTTTCTGGTTGATTAATTATGTTGTCTATAATATAGATAGATGTCTTGATCATATGTGTCACAATATTTGTTTAGACACTTTTGCAAATAATAAATTATTTGATAATTGGCTTCTTCTTTTTTTATAACAAAGTGTAGCACTTGTCCCAAGCTGCAAACTTCGTAATTGTAGATTATTGTTTGGGAATTGTTTCATTAATAAAATGCAACTTATTCTTCTTGCATGTAAGTTTAAACAATAGGGTATATGCTTATAGGGTTTATTTAAATCGTCTTATTTGAGTTTATTTACTGATATAAAATATTGTAAGAATGTTTGAGAGAATTAAGAATAGATTGTGGGCTTGTTTGTATTAACTTATTTTTAGTTTATACAAAATAATTTATGCAAATAAATAAGATTTTATGTTAATTTATAAGTTTCCACTAACGAAAAATGTTTTTTTATAAGCTATTTTTTCATAAATTACCTTGTCAAACTTATAATAATGCATAAAAACTTATTTATTTGTATAAGCTGTTTTGCATAAGCTCAGAAATAAGTTAATCCAAATAGGCCGGATAAGGATTGTGATTAATCCAAATAAGCTTTATAAGAAAATTATGGATATCAATAATTGATCCATATATTTAAGCTTGGGCTCCAAAAAAATTTTAGTTATAAATTGGTTATTGGTTTATTTTTTGAAAATTGTTTTTCAGACCGCCCCATTTCTTTTTTACCCCCCAAACTGACATTTTTGCCCATGGGGGGTATGAAAAAATTTTGCCAAGAAAATTCGGTTTTTACTGACCGTAGGTATATTTCGGTTTATAAAAACCGTAGAGTATCTTTATATACATGAACCACCAGTCACTTCTTATTTTCATCCAAACTTTTTCAAATCTCCATCCCCAAATCAAATCTGTTTTGGTGCTCATTCAAGGCTTGGATTCAACATCAAAGGTTGCTCTAAAGGTTCCAACTCTCATTGAAGCTCGAAATTAAGGTAACCACCGATTTAAATTTTGTTAAATGTAGCTGTCATAGGTCTAGTTTCGTAGGTTTGTCGACAGGAATCGTTCGGTTTTTACTAACTGAAGTTGGCTTCGGTTTTTACGAACCGAAATGTTCCTGCGTTTTGAAAAAACTGGGCAGCTTCTGACTTGTGCGAAATTTTGGATAGAATTGGTTACTAATGGCTTATAAATTGTTGTACAAATTGCTTATTAGTATTGTAGGTGTGTACTTAGTATTGTATTAGGATTGTAACAATTAAAGGTGGCTAATTTAATTATTTGCATTTGCTTGGTTTGTAGTAATGAAAGATGAACCGCCACGACCACTTGACATTGTTCCGGTTCCAGTTCAACCGCCACCAATATCAATTGACACTGGACATCATTTTGTGACTGAGGCTAAAGAGGAGTCCAAAGATGTTTTGATCTCATAGGCTCGCAAAGTAGCAGAAAAATTGAAGTTTACCATTATAAGTAGAAGATCGGACAACGGCAGAGATAAAAGTAGAAAGCCGTTTTTTGTGTTGCAGTGCGAACGGAGTGGCAAGTACGTGTCACCTACAAAGAAGTTGAAATCCGATTGTACGGGAACGAGGAAGTGCGGATGTCCATTCCGACTTCGTGGTTATTACACAAAAGAAACAAAGTTATGGCATATGACAGTGGTGAATGGCATACACAAACACGAGTTGGACACGGAGCTTGATGGGCATCTTGTGGCGGGTCGGTTGAAGCCAGAAGACAAGGTATTCTTGGATGAAATGACCAAGAATTTTGTTCCACCAAGAAATATCAACTCGACATTGAAAGATAGAGATCCCGAGAACACGATGTCATCAAAGCAAGTATGCAACGCCCGATATAGGTATAAAGCTAAAATGAGGGCGTCCATGAGTGAAATGCAACACTTATTCAAACATCTGGGCGACAACAAATATTTTTTCAAGTGTCGGTCGCTTGTTGATGAAGGAGGTGAATATCTTCAAGATCTTTTCTTTGCACATTCAAGATCCGTGAGCTTGTTGAACTCTTTTCCCACTGTCTTGTTGATGGACTCGACGTACAAAACCAACAAGTACAACATGCCTTTATTTGAGATAGTCGGGTTCACTTCAACCGAGAGGACGTATAATGTTGGTTTTGCCTGGCTTACAAACGAGAAAGAAGATAATTTCATTTGGGCTCTACAACAATTGCGGTCACTTGTAAGGAATGAAGGTAGTTTGCCAAAGGTGATTTTGACCGACAGAGATACGGCACTGATGAATGTTGTTGCCCAAGTATTTCCAACATCGGCTGCATTGGTTTGTCGGGTTCATGTTGAGAAAAATGTGGGGTCCAAGATAAAGGAGCTAGTGAAAGTAAGACAAGGAGAAGAGGTCAGGAGGGAATTGTGTGGGAGAATTTGGAAAAAGCCTTCATGCATTTGTTAACCTCGGATACAATCGACGTGTATGGTGATCGCCTTATGGAGTTTAGGGAGCTATGTAAGAAGTGGCCAAGATTGTTGCGCTATATTGAAGAAACAGTTTTGGACACGGATAAAGAGAAGGTTGTCCATGCTTGGGTAGACAAGCATATGCACATGGGCAACTATACCACAAATAGAGTTGAATGTGCCCATGGTGTCTTGAAAAAATTCTTGACGGACAGTTCTGGTGATTTGGTGAAAGGTTGGGAAGCGATACATCAAATGTTGGGAATTCAATTCACCGAAGTTTAAACTTAATTTGGTCAGAGCATGTCTATAGAGGAACACAGATACCAGGATGTTAAACTGTACTCTTTGTTAGCTTTCAAAGTTTCTAGAGCGGCATTGGATTACATCTACCAAGAAGCAAAAAGAGTCGACAATGTTGGTATGGATTGCAAAAAGTGTGGCTGTTTGATGAGAGTTAATTATGGGTTGCCATGTGCATGTTTGATTGCTAAGAAGCTAAGACACAACCAACCTATTAGACTAGACGAGGTGTACAATCACTGGAAGAGGTTGTGTTTCAATAATGAAGAAGTCGGTGGGGTCGTCCAGGACGATTATTCATGCACGGCAGAGTGGGAAGAAATTAAGCAATTTGCGTGACTATCCACCACCAAACCCGTCTTCAAAGGTTATTTGCCTTGGCGCATTACCTAATCACTACGTTTTAGTGAAGTTAAAAGAAGGTTGTCCGATTACCTAAAACAAATGCTCAGTGGAAGCGACATGCTTCTGAACACACTAAGGCTTGGGTTTTATGGATAGGCAGAAGCAGTTTGAGGAACTCATGAGCATCGAGAGAGGAGACGTTTCAACTGTTGGTGTTGGGAGTAAAGACAATCCAATGACAATCCAATGAACTTTGATGTAATCACATAGGGTAGTATATGTAATGACATAGCCTGTGATGTATTTTGATATGTAATGACATAGCCTCTGATGTATTTTGATATATGGACTTTGATGTATTTTGAAATATAAACTATTACGGACTTTTATGTATTTTGAAGTAATTAAAATAGTACTTTGATCTAATGAAAATAGTATTTTGATGTAGTAGAACTGTTTGGTTTTAAATCATGATGTTATGATGTGTAAAAAACAGGTTCGGACCTCATTTGTATTGAGGTGGTAATGGAAAACAGAAGCAGGCTATTCTGGTTTTTGCCTGGTGTGCTTCGGTTTTTACTAACCGAAGTCAATTTTTGCACAAAATGTTTCGGTTTCTGCGAACCGAAGTGATCCATCACGCAGGTAAAATGTATGGGGGGTACAAAAGAGATCAAGGGGGTAAAAAAAGAAGTTGTATTAATATATAACTAAATCCATTTTTTAAAAACAAATATTGACATTACACTGACACTTTTTGTGGTCGACATTGCACCGACACTTTTTCTGGTTGTAATCAGAACATAATTTATATAAATATATGTATGTGTAATCAGACAACAATTCATTTTAAACTTAAGTATGAATATGTCACGTTGTTCTCTAATTCCCCCTTCAGCAGAATTATATCAGTTCCAAGTCCAATTTCGCAGTAACAACCAGATGTTTAATCTTGGATTGGATACCACTTTAACAACCGTTGAATCAATCAAACAAAGAATTGAAATCATGTATCATTACCAACACACCAAACAAATCAACATTGTGAAGCTTGGGTATGTAGAAATGTGGGTCGATCTGGCAGCTAACTGTTCAAGCTTATCCTTTGAAGATGCACCAAAGAAATGCGGGTGGAAAGAATTGAAAGATTCTTCAGATGTGCAGTCCATGTTTAACCAAATTCCAATTGATCCGAAAGGGGGACGTTTGTATGCTATATTAAGAGATGAAAATTGACCAAAAGTCGTGTTGTTTGTTTACTTTAAATGCTATTTCAATTAGTGTATGTTTCGTTTATGTTGTTGTGAGTTTCAATTAGTATATGTTTCATCTACGTTGTTGTAAGTTTCATTTAGTTGTATGTTTTAAAATATATGTTGAAATTAAAAGTTTTCGTGATGTTTGCGAATATTTCATTTAGTGTATTTGTGCAATACAATAAGTTAAAGACTAACATTCACCTACCACATTACCGTCCACCTACCACATTAACGTTAACCTACCACATTACCGTCCACCTATCACATTAACTTTCACCTACCACATTAACGTTTATCGTCATCAGGCACCAGTGGACGTGCGCGTAAACGAGAACCACCCGAATCACCCGCTTCCGCATCATGTGTTCCTCGCACCGGAGGTCCTTGCCTACCACGACGCCCTCTTTTCGGTGGAGGAGCATTTGCAGCAAGCTCTTTACGAGCAGATCAATGTGCTCTGTTCGCCCTACCTTGTCTTGTTCTACCAACATTTTCTTCCATACCTAAACATTGGAATAAAATTCACAATTCAACCAAACATTTAATCCATAAACAAATGGAAACATAATTCATATGGAAAAAAGTAATTCATTTCACTCAGACATTTTGTCAAGCAATTGGAGTACAATATAGTAAACTCAACCTCATACTCACATTTAATATAATATGCAACATGCATTCATGCTATTATCTAACCATACTAACAATTAACCAATAATCAACAAATCAAACAACATAATCACGTTTGGAACACAAACTCAAAATTTGAAATTTAAAGAGGGAGGAACAAATAATGCATATAATTGAAAATTTTGAGGATGAACATATAGAATGATCAAAGATGTATGAAACTTACTTGATTAAGTATGATTTGAAGTTGGATGTTGATGTTGGGTTGAAAATGGCGTTTTGGAGAAGAAGAGAGGAACTTAGGGTTTTTTAATTGAAATTTCGCAAATGAACACAGAAGCATGCGAAGCCGCACAAATGAGCGAACGGTTAATATTAACCGAAGTTATTCAAGGGGGGTAGATGATTGCTACGGTTTTTATGAACCGAAATTTCTTGGCACAATTTTTTGAACCCCCATGGGCAAAAACGTCAGTTTGGGGGGTAAAAAAGAAATGGGGGGGTCGGAAAAGCAATTTCGGTTCAATTTGGACTGGGCTTTTAAAAAGTGGTTCAATTTGAATAGTAATTTAGTTTATAGTATCTAATTTATTTGCACACCCCTACATCAATTAATAATGATCGAAAATTTGGAATAAGATTGAATGTTTTGAAATTTAAAGACTTTATAAAACAAAACAAAAAAGATTTAATCGATTTGATGAAATACTTAGTCGATTAGTTAGACAAAAAAAAGCTCTCACTCGATTAAAACTACTTACTTTGTCAATTAATATTGTTAAATGGGGACCCCGCTAGTGGATGGTGGGATTGGTCTCCTCGGATTAGTCGACCCTATGGCCGGATACCGAGTTTTCAAAAAAAAAAATCGTTAAATTGAATAGAGTTAACTTGTACAACAAAAAAAATTGAATAGAGTTAAAATGACATTGTTGGAATGATTAGATTTAATTCGTCATTTCGCTTAAAATTAAGGTTTCTTTGCAATTTGGGTTTGGTGACTTAAACCTCTAAGCGAACTAAAAGAGTATCAATTGTATCTCATCCCTTATTAATAATGTCTTATACTCTGATTCTCCCTCCCGATCTCATTATGGAAACTCTGCCATGTCTTTCGGTGATGCTTCTCGGCAGATTCACTTCATGTTTTCAAACTCTAGAAATCACTGATCTTCGACCTATCATTTGCAAATTTGCACCTTCAAAGATCGCCCAAACATACACACACCCCCTACTTTCCTTTCACGAAGTCGTTAACGTCTTCCTTAATTATTGGGTTGTAACTTCGTACTCACTGTTTCGTTTACTAAAATTCATGTCTAATCATACGACTTTGCACACGTGGAAGCATCCCAATCAACCAAAATATATGTCATGTAACGGTCTAAATGGTTGATAAGATTAATGAATAGGGATGGCAATTTGACTCATACCCAGTGGGTAACCGCATAAAATACTCACAACGGGTAGGGTAAAAACCCGCATTTTGGGTACTGGCACGGGTATGGGTAATTACCCACAAAAATGAGCGGGTATGGGTGTGGGTACGGGTACCTTAGTACCCACCCCGCCCCATACCCCATATAATATATATTTATTAATTTTAAAAAATGCAACCACTATTAAACTATTACTAGGTTTTTAATAAAAGTGTTTATTTATAACATAATCAAACAAAATGTGAATATGTCAACAGAGATATGAACTTTAACATGAGATTAGTAATAATTTTGTTTATAATTTTCATAGGTCAAAATTAAAATCTTTGAATTTTTTTAATTTTATTAAAATAATACGATATTTTATAATTGGTTGATTTATTCTTCGCAAAAATGCGGGTAACTGGTACGGGTACTTAGGTACCCACAGGGTATGGGTACGGGTGCAAAGTTTGTTACCCACGCAAGTATGGGGATGGGTACTATAGTACCCTACCCATTGGCACCCCTATTAATGAATGACCAGAATGAGTGGATTCAAAAATTATGAGAACAAAGTGAGATGATTTATTTTTCAAGACTCAAATCTAACTTCACCTATATTTCAATGATAAGAAACACATTTTAACTTTTTTTATAGGATCATGTTAACTAGTGTATTTGAAGCACTAGTCAAAGAAACTCGATATAGTAAATTTATGTTGAAACTTATGTCATCAAATATTGGTAAAGTATAAAAAAATGTTGTTTTTAATATTGTTTTACTCTTTATTTAATAATAGTCCCTACATTATAGAAACGGTGTAAGAAAATCCTAGAATTTTTGCTGTTATCAACTTTAGTGTTTATTATCAATTTTCTTAATAGAATGCTGACGAGACATAGTGTGGGCCTAATTTTTAATTGAGCTGGCAAATGGTATGATGACACATGTCAATCATGACATTTTTAATAATAATAAAAGGAAAATAATCTTAATCAAAACTTAACTTTAGTCACAAAAAAAATGTTAGATAGATTGAAGAAGAAGCTGTAGCACTAGCAGCAGCAACCTGTTCTCACTCTTGCAACTTGTTCCCACACACACAACCTTAAAACTTCATTTGTTTCTGTCTCTAGATTTTAGTTCTTCTCTTCCATATACCATAACCAATAGTAAGAGACAGAAACATGGCTATGACCAAATCAGGGGTTACAGTTTTGAGAACAAGTTTGGCAATAGTAGCTGTTTCCATAGCAGGTTTCATATTAGGTCTTCCTCTCTATTGGCATTTCAAAGAAGCTTATGCTCCTTATCGTTGTTATTGTTCACAACCCGCTTTTTCAATTCCACAAGGTATTTTTTACTTCCCTTTCTCATATTTTGTATTTTTATCACTTTTCATTGATTATCCATCTTAATTATTTTGTTAAAAATTTCATCTTTTCTCACTTGGATTTTACAAGATTTTTATTTTATTGTATAAACTGCTATTTTTTTCCACCACCAGTATTCGGTCTATTGGATCACCTAATCTAGTTCGAGGGTCTATTTTGTTATCAAGTGGTTTCAGTCGCTCCCGATTGCAGTTGTAAAATTCGAACTATAATATTTCCTACTAATTCTAGCGCCAATCACAACTAAGTCAACTACCGATTGGTTGTATAACCTGCTATTAGTTCCATCATTGAAGTTGAATCATAATTGCACCTTCAAAGATTGCCCTACTTTTCTTACACACCCTATTTTCTTTAGACTAAGTCGTCCTTAATTATTGGATCCTAACTTCCTACTCAATGCTTCGTTTACTAAAATCCATAACTACCTGGACCACTTTGCACATGTGGAAGCGTAAGCAAAATATGCCATATCACAATCTAAATTGCTCATAAGCTTAATGAAGGACCAAAATGAGCAAATTCAAAAATTATGAGGAGGAATTTTTTTTCAAGACTGAAATCTATCTTCACCTATATTACAGAGACCAAAAAGTCGTTTTAACCTCTCTTTTTTTTATCGGGTCATGCTACTAACTAGTGTCAATGACACTTAATATTTTTTAAGAAAATGCCAATTAGTATCTTTAAAGAAATTCCATATAATAAATTTATACTAAAAAAATCTATATATAAAATTATTTTGTACATACATTTAATAATGTGTTGTCACATCATTTAATAAATGTAACACGTCGTGCATGTGTTTTAAAACACATTACATGATATATCAATATATTATTGAGTGAATGTGCACTTTACACCGATTGTATATATAAATTAAAGGGTTAAATAAGTAAATTGTCCCGTAGTTTTCTAGAATTTTGTTTTTAATCCCTAAAGATTTTTTTCGCACTTTGGTCCTTGAAGTATTTTCTGTTATGATTTTTTGTCCCTACTTTTCATTTAACTAGTGCATATCATTCGAAATTTTTAAAAAATTATACGGTCATGTTTAGTACATTATATGAATATCTCTTGCAAAAGTTTAAATTATTTTAACAAGAAATGAATTAAATATGAATTTTTTCGTTTTTTGCAAATAAAAATTAATAAATAATTAATCTTAAGTTAAAAAATTCTAAATTTTTATTAGAGATATTATAAACGTGAATACAAAAATTCATTGAAAAAGATGAAAAGTATAGCAGAGTTTGATTAAAAGTAATAGACCAAAAATTGTGACAGAAAATTTTTCAAAACTAAAATGTACGAAAAAATCTTTAGGGACTAACAACCAAATTTTTGAACACTATAGCACTCATTTACTTATTTAACCCTAAATTAAATTCTTTTTTTTTTTTTGACAAAAAATTAAATTCTATTTATAAAGTATAAAAAAGGATATTTTTCATGTAATTTTTTTTATATATATATATTGAGGAAAAATAACAGACATTGACTCTTGCAACTAGTAATAAATTAGGAGAAGATCAAAATAAAAAAGAAAGTTAGATAGATCGAAGAAGAAGCAGTAGCACTAGCAGCATCAACAACCTCTTCTCACTCTTGCAACTTGTTCCCACTGCCGACAAAGACACCCCTAACCTTAAAGCTTCATTTGTTTCTGTCTCTAGATTTCAGTTCTTCTCTTCTATCTAACATAACCAATAGAAAGAGACAGAAACATGGCTATGACCAAATCAGGTGTTACGGTTTTAAGAGCAAGTTTGGTAATAGTAGCTGTTACCATAGCAGGTTACATATTAGGTCCTCCTCTTTATTGGCATTTCAAAGAAGCTTTAGCTGCTGTCAAACATTCTTCATCTTCTTCTTCTTCCACTTGTGCCCCTTGTCACTGTGATTGTTCTTCACAACCCACTTTTTCAATTCCACAAGGTTATCTTTACTACCCCTTTTCATTTTTTTTATTTCTTATGAATTTTGTTAATTACCCATCTTAAGATCTTGTTAAAAATTTCATCTTTTCTCAATTGGGTCATCTAATTCAGGTTGATTTGGATCAGAAATAAAAATTGGAACTTTTTTAGATCTGGGTTTTACAAGATTCTTTATTTTATTGTATAAACTGGTATTAGTTCAATCATTGAAGTTGAATCATAATTGCTTCCACAACTTAATCTATTGAATTGTATATATTCTGATATGGTAGTAATAATTTGATAAAAGAAAGACACTGTTGATCTTCACCCTTCAAATTATGGTGTGGATTATTTTTCTTCTTTAACATAATTATTACCATGCTAGGGTTTTTGCATTTTTCTGTAAGAATTCAGTAGATCAGTGTGAAGTTAGTTAAGGCCGACAACATTTCATTTTCATCTAGAAACTTGATCTAAGTTCCCCCTGTTTATACCTTTATCTAAGTTTTTTTTTTGTATTAATCCTCTGGTTCCCAAAGGAAGGGAGTCCCTATAATACAGAGTAGGGCCGCGAGGTGATTAAAGTCTGGCCAAGAATTGTTCCCATTAGGAATCGAACTTTGGTTCTCTGGACGATTCGTCCTAGGGGGAGCAGGGAGCTCATTAACCACTTAAGCTCATTAACCTTTATCTAAGTTTTTGTTTTGATGTTAAGAAGACCTAATTAACAAACTAGTTTCCAATTATTCATCTTACTGAAGTAGTCATAAATTACAAATTGTTAAGCAGAGTTTTAAATAGCAGCCGCAGTAGTAACAATTGTGGTGATTCTTGATATTGAGGAGAATCATAGTCAAATACAGCTGATACAGCCTCAATGGCGGCTGTGTTCTGGTTGTTATGTCATGGCCCAGTTGTGATTGCGATCGTTAACCTTTATTTAAAATGCTATTGATGTGCATGGCCACATAGTTGTTTCTATATAACCTATTTATGTTATCAACTTAAACAAAAATGAAAATTAGCACCATAAGTCCATAACTGTATAACACTTTTATTTCTTTTGGTTATTATTATGAATCGGAAATCAATGCCAAGAAAAATGAACTGGAAATCATTAGTCAACAACATTATAAATTAGAGCTTCAATTTTGTTAAACGATGTGAATGTTATCATGGTTTTATCATAATTTACTGCTCCTTTATCTTTATCTAAAGGCAAATCGAGCACGTACTTATTTCAGTTTCTTTCACTGTGTTTCTGCAGGGCTGAGCAACATTTCATTTGGAGGTTAGTTTATGTATCCTAGATGAAATACATTGTGTTCTTGTTATACCTTGAACCCATGATATACATTTTGCATGATGGTAGAAACGTATGCTGAAGTACCATTATCGAGTCTCACTTTGAGCAGTATGATATAAATAGCTATTTCTCTACTTTAACAAATTTATCTTTTAGAGTCACAAAATCTCACATCTCTTTGGTTTTTTCTTGGATTGCATTTTCCTGTTTAAAAATCTATTAATTAAGAATAAGAAATTTTGGTCTTTGTACTTGATAGACCTCTGCTATAAAATGAATGAAAGCTCAAGAAAAGAAAAGAAAATTCATTTTGCACACAGTGGCATTGTTATATAAATCTTTTACCGGTGTTTTATGGCTCAACTTTCTTCACCAACCAAGTCTCTTTTTCTTTTCTTGATTGGAATTGCTATTCAGATTGTGCAAAGCCTGATCCAGAAGTGAATGGAGACACCGAAAAGAATTTTGCAGAGCTATTGTCAGAAGAACTAAAGCTACGTGAAAATGATGCTTTGGAAAATCAGCGACGCGCTGACATGGCTCTGCTTGAGGCAAAGAAGATCGCATCTCAGTATCAGAAGGAAGCAGACAAGTGTAATTCTGGTATGGAAACATGCGAGCAAGCGAGGGAGAAAGCTGAGTTGGCATTAGTCGCTCAGAAGAAGGTAACTGCGTTGTGGGAACTTCGAGCTCGCCAGAAAGGATGGAAAGAAGGGGTTGCCAAATCTAATACTCAGTCTCAAGGAAAAGTACAAACTTCTTAGAAACATAATATGGCTTCCATGGAGTGTTTCTTCTTTTTCTTAAACGGAAAATATCAGTATTGTTAGTAGTGTTTCTTGCATATTACTTATAAGAAGTGTTTTTAAATGCTGCTAATAGCAAATCATATAGTTCTCTTATGTACTCATGAAAGGTCAAGTGTAAAAATACAAATGTTTGTTGTATTTCTAACATCCATTTTTGGCCATTGATTCGACATGTACCACGGCTGAAAACTAGAAATCTAGAAATCGTTATTTATTATGATGAAGTTATACATGGAAAATATATCAGTAATGATTTGTTTTTGGAAGTTCAGATTGTTATTTCTTGTCATATGTATTATGTACGAAGCATTCCTTCATGAATCACACGAGAATCATTGACAAATGAATCCAAGCATATGTTTTTTTGTAAAATATAACATCAAAACATTGAAATTATATCTTTTTGTTATGAATATTCTCTATTCTTTCTCATATTAGAATTAGTTTCATAACACTTTTTAAGTTATTTTGGATTTTTGAAAATCTGCATTACTGATTTTGTTTATATAAAACTGGCTCTATGATGCTCTCAAGTGTATGTCATAAAATAAAACCAAAGCAACTTTTATGTTTTTTCTATCCAACGGCCGAAAAAAATTTCGTGCAGGTCTCAAACTGAAATATTACACCAAGGAGGGGCATGTTGCAACTTTGCATGGAGACATTGCTGCGAGATGTTTTGAAGTTGTCAAGAACTAGAGTTTTGTCTCCACTATGGTCAAAGAGAATGAAAAAGCAAGGCAACCTCCTTCTGTCATAATGATTGAGCTCGACTCACGCTTCAGAAATTTTGTGCCCTATCCTTCGATGGCCGATTTGAGACCATACCCTTTGGCGAAGACCCTTACAAAGGAGAGGAAACAACTTAGCGCCGGCCTCAAAGAAATTTCGACCTCTTTTCTTAGAGCACTATTGAAATGTCTAGAATTGATCCTGAGCTCGCTTGTCACCGGCTGACCATCGACCCTGCGACAAAAGTTGTGGTGCAACGTCATAGGAAGCAATCTCCAAAGAAAGACCGCATTCACATAATTGATGTGCTGTGCACCATTCATTTAAGATATGATGACTTTAAACATATTGGCTGCACAAATGCTAATAGCTGGAAATACGATATAATCGTTCAAGCTCAACCATTTCAAGTTGCAAGTTTTGTGGGATCTCCTCCAGCATCAAACGTAAATGTTTCTACTAACATGATCATCAAAAAAATATAACATAAAACTTGAGGGAGAAAGAATTTCAAACTAGACAATCACAAGTAGGGGTGTTTGCGGTACGGTTTGGTTCGATTTTGAGCACAAAGGTCATCCTGACCGCGAGATAAAAATGCATCCGGTTCGGTTTGGTTCGGTTGATTTTTAAAGAGTCATCCAAACCAAACCAATGCAGTTAGGGTTGGTTCGATTTGTGTGGTTTATCGCGATATAAAAAATATGACGATATTACCAATTTGTTACAAAATAAACATAGGAAGTTTTAATTTATTTATTATTTACATGATATAATATACATATACAGAAATTGCATATACATAAGAACTTATTTTTAATACCAACAATATGATTTTCCATCGCGTTAAATGATATGTTTTGACAACCTGTTGTTTTATGAACTCAATTCGGGTTAGGTTTACTAAATTGAACTAGGTAATAGGTTGATTGCTACTAGTTGATAGAGTTAAGTTAAGTATTGCGATTCGGTTTGGTTCGGATTTCTAAAATGAAAACCGCAAACCAAACCGTGTGGTTTGAAAGAAAAATGATCCGTGCGGTTTAAACTAAATGCGATTTTTTGCAGTTTCGGTTTTAATTGGTTCGGTTTACGGTTTTACTTTTGGATTGGTTCGGATACGATAACCCCTAATCACAAGTACCAATCACGACCACTACACCAGTAATCCTTTACTAACTGTTTTATTGTAATCTTACACAATATACATATCTGCAGCAAGAAAAAAGGCTAAATTACATCCTTCCCCAAATGATGGGAGAAAAAAAAAAAGGTTATATATGACAAATGATTAATTTAAAAGATAAGTAATTCATTATTTTATGATTACTTGTGAAGAAATGTGATTTAGTTTGATATTCGGTTAATACGTAATAGAAAAGGGAGGGTAGGGTAGTGCTCTAACAATCAGTCATTCATCCATTCATCAAATTTTGAGTATTGTTAGACACAAGAATCAATCCAGACTATAGGATACACAAATGGGAGCACAACATGAGTTGTCTCTGTCATGAACAAGAACTAATGTACATCTTGATATATCAGACAATTACATCATGAGAGTGACTTGAACAAAAAGCGAATTGTTACAATACATTCTCCATCTGAAAATCAAAGCATAAGCTCACAGTCAATTGTATGATATGAGGGAATGAATCAAAGCCAACATATTAATTGACAGTTGAGATTAAAAGACCGAAGCAAGCAAGAAAAACTGATGAAACCACGTACATCAATCCCAATTTTACAGGAACGGTATCAAAAGAAATCACAAAAACTACTTACCGAACTATTTTCTAATTCCTGAACTGCAGAATAAATGAGTCCGGTATCTAAACTGTTCCACTATCGCCAACATATGGAAGGCGTATTGAAAGATCATCCAAGTTGGGAAAACTTTGAATGCTCAATCCTTTCTCATTTGCCAAATGCAGAAGACATATGAAGCACAGATGAGGAGAGATGTCACTGATGTTTGCAGCGGCATTGCAATCGCCAGGAAAGTTAGCCAATAAATTCCGGAAAGATACTATTTCTTCTTGCCCCTTCAAAAGAAAGGGTCAAAAAAACAAATCAATGCAACAGAATTAGAACATAAAATAGCACTGAAATCTCACTGAAAGTTAAAATAGCACCACGCCTTGAAGAAAACTATATGTACCAAGTTTCATTTCGGCGGGGGGCAACAAAAAGAGAAGGACAATTATCGAAAGTTTAGAAATGGATAAATCTTGGTATACCTGAACAGGAGGAAGCTTATCACATGCTTGAACATGGTCCCAAAGAGTAACTTTTAGTGCTTGAACATCAACTTGTTTGGACGTTTTGTCATACTGGACTTCGATTTTACTGACCTGTTATTATTTGAAAATAAGCATATATTAATATACTTGAGTGCATACTGCAATATTTCGACCATATTGATGGCAAGGGAAACAAGTATTGAAGAAAGAGAGACGTCATTCTTTCATCAGCATGTATAATACCGACAAGAACATATCAAGAGCAGGGTATATATTTAAGAAAGCACACCTGACGAGGCTGAGTAATAAGAGTGCCAGGGTCTTCCAGGTCACTGTGATGATCACCTTCATAGTCACCAGCCTCATCACCACCACAAGCACTTCCATTATCCCAAGAAGGATATATATCATTCTCATTGAATTGATCTCTAGATCCATCTGAATCTGCAAATGCACCAAAACATAAAATACAATATAATTAAAGCTGAAACTATTTCAAATGATCTCCATATATATATATATAGACACACACACACATGATACAAGGATGGGAAATAGTCTATTTGAAAAGGAGAATTTTAAAACATTTTACCTGAGAATCTTTTTGCCCTCCTCCCAAGACACTAAAGCAAGAACGTAAATCATCAGAGATAAAAATATAAATAAATATCACTATGGACAAGAAAACACTTTGAAATTGATTTCGATGTCTTAAAGAAACTACCTTCACATCCGGAAGAAGAAATAGCTTGACAAGTTCCTCTGGCTGATAGTGGCAGTCCTCTGGAAGTTTTGTATTGCAAGGCGATCTGCTTTCAGGGAGAAGTAATGTTTTGGGATTCTTGGGAGGAGCAAATATATTCAACAAGTTTTTCTCCAGAGAATTTGTGAAATCTAAATCAACTTCGGCTTTCTTACTCTTTGTTTGCTTAGTTTTCAGGGTTGGGCCATCTTCAGAAGTAGGTTGAACCTCAGAGACTACAACAAAGCAACTAGAATAAAGACAATGTTCAATTCTAAGAAACATAGAGCATTACAATCTCTTTAGCTGATTTCCAAACCTCACCTTTCGATTTTTTATACTTCCAATGATCAGGGCCTGCCCATGCATTTTGTTTTGAATTGAAACCCAGACTCAAGAATAAGAACCCATCAACATTTTCAAATCTATCATCCATATCAGGCTCTGTGGAAGGAAATAGCTCATTTTCCTACAAAATTCAGCATTTTACTTTAGCCGTGCATCGTTCACTTGTTAGAATACCAAAAGACTATTTTAAAAGCTCATCCAAAACAGGTTTCTATTCTTAAAACATGACTAAACCTGAGGATAACTAGGGAAACTTGAATCTACATCATTAGAGCCTAAATCAGCAACAACTGGTTGGTCATCATGATCATCACTCCAGTTCACACAGTTCTCATAATCATCTCTATCAGCGCCATTTTCACAATTAAAATCAACATCAGGAGGATCTTCCACTGAATTCTGACCATGAAGTTGAAAATCAGCAGGCCTTTTATTATTTTCATCAAATTGGTTTACTATAGTCCTGAGAGTTGGAGAAATTTCATCCTTCACACGCATGTCCAATACAATCTGCTCAACACAATCTATAATGAAAAATAAGTCACAATTAACCATGTTAAATGTGTTTCAGTTTACAAATGTAACAACAGTTTCACCGGATATTTCACAAAGCAACACACCTGTGACAAAAGAAAGATCAATAGTATCTGAAATATCAGGTTCATTTTGGCTTGCCATACACTTTGCAGGTACTTCTAGTGAATCAAAGAGCACCCTACATTCACCATATACACCGAGATTATTCATTAAAAGACCTTTGGCTCCTCCTTCGTCAAATTTTGCAGTTGTCTGCCGATAGAGGGGATCCACAACAAATGCAGCTGAAAAAACATAATAGCATATACATTTTCAGCACAACTTCAACCCCACTGCCTAGAACTAGTAACGTAAATAGAATAAGGATTTGAGATTACCATCAAACTTCTTTACATTGAGAACCTCGAAAGATGGTTCCAGTGTTGACAAGGGTGACAACTGCATTAACAAACAACTCTTCAAACTAAGCAAAAACTATCATTAACCAGTCATGACCAAAAAATCCAGATTATTGACCTTTTTATCTGTCTCTTTTCTGCTTCCTTCTTGCCCACTTTCAACATTAACACCCTCCATGGTAGTGTCTAACATTATGAATTAGCGTTAGAACTAATGAAAAAAGATATTACAAAACCAAAAGTAAATGCACTATGAAGCCATTTGAATTCACACATTCGCAAAGATATCAAACATTAATTAGAAATAGAGCATATGTTATACTATGCAATATATACAATAGGGAAGAAAAGTAATCCCCGTAACTCTCATCCACAAAGCAATCATCAAGAAAGCCCACTACAGATGCAACTTGCTAAGATAAAGAAAAAAGACAGAATGAAAATATGTTAGGCTTAATAAGAGGGTAATAGTTGTAACCTTGTTCAGCATCTTGGCCTGCTCTGTTCATCCCACCAAGGACTTTATATGCCTCAGAATGCACTGAATCCACCCTTAATGAATAAATTTTGACTCCAGCCTCTAGAGTGCAGCTTGCCTGCCCAAATAAAAATTAATGAAACTACCTAAAGTATATCCATACACAACTGTGTTTATTCACCCTATTAAGCTTTGTAGCACTGACACTTCTACTAAAACAGATAATTACATTCTAGAGTTGTACAATTGATTTTGACATGTTTGGTTTCTCTAGAGTAGAATTGATTTTGCCTCTAAAGTTAATTCTACTTAAAGCTAAAAATTGTAGCTTTTGATTTTAGAATTCATTTTTACACTCAAATTTGTTGTTCAATTCACTTTTACATGAATGTATCCAAACATAAATCGCTTTACCTTCAACTCAATTTTAGTCGGAACCAATTCAGTCAAGATCAATTCTTCACACCGCATAACCAAACATACACTAATCACTTATATCTTCTTAATTTACTAATTATTATCAGTGTCAATGCGTCAGTATTGTGTCAATCCATGTGTCGATACTTCGAAGGTAGTAAGTTCGTGTGTGCAAACCATAATCAAATACTCAATTTTGCATAATCTAGTAGAGTTGGAATTATTACACACGACATCACCGATCGCAAGAAAATTATACAATAACATTCTTTATTCTTATAAATTATAAAACCAAAAATCATATCCAAACACTTAAACCAATAAACTAAAGCAAAACAAGTTAATTAAAGCATACGTACCTTCTGAAAATTAGTCTCCGTATCATTTTCTTCTTCAGCTTTAATAATATCAGTAAGATGATCAATCAAGTTTAACTCCCACGTATTTTTCTGATTAATTTTCTGCACACCAAATTTTTTCAAAACAAATTCAAAATTCAATTTGCGCCAAACATCAACACAAAGAAAAATCGAAAAAATAAAACAAAAATCTCAATTTCAGTTTCAATTTCAGTTTTTGCTTACATTTTCGCTGGCGAGCTTGATGCAATTCTGGAACAAATCGAAGATCTGCTGTTTGTTAAGACACGGATCGGAATTGGCATCAAGAGATTGAGAAACAGTGAGATTCTTACGGCGGATAGCAGCGGCGCGTGCTGCACGTGCTTGAGCGCGTTCGAGCTGGTCGTCATTGGAACCTAATATGAAAGGACTGGTTGGAGATTGGATTCGCGCTGCAACGGGAAGTCTTTGTTTGTTAGGGCTTAGGGTTTCCGCCATGGAAGAAGATGAAAGGTAGGGTTTGGAATTAGAGAGATTTGTGAGAAATGGGAATGGTTTGTGTTGTTCCCTCCAGATTTGTAATTTGAATTGTGCAGTTTTTTGTGTGAGAAAGACGCTTTTTTTTTTGGACTAACTGAGAAAGACGCTTCTTTTCAAAAGGAGAAAATCAATCAAGTAACTAACGGGTCACAATGTGATGAATAGTTTTTTTTTTTAATGAGAATAAATTAAGACTACTAGAGGATGATGATTCACTCTAAGAAAGATAAAATTTTTAGAGCTTTTATTTAGAGTAAACCATCAATTTGGTCTCTGACTTTATAAGACACTCTTAAATAGGTCTCTGACTTTGCAAATATCTCAAAAAGGTTCCTGAATTTATTAATCTATCAAGTTAGTCTCAGTATTTAGCCACTTACTATCAAATAAGTCATTATATTTCAATAACTTACTATCAATTTGGTCCTTAACTTTATGCGCATATTATCAATTTAGTCATTAGCCTACATTCAGAAGGACTAATTTGAATAAAATTTCACAGAGTCAGGGACCTTTTTGAAATATTTATAAAGTCAAGGACCTTTTTGAGAGTGCTATACAAAGTCAGGGACCAATTTAGTGGTTTACTCTTTTATTTATTCTCCTGTAATGTTAAATTTTGTCTTTTTAAGTCCTTGTTGAATATGATGACTTAAAATTATGCATAAATGATAGCGTGACTTGCACAATAAATGAGATAAACTAAAATTCGTTAATGTTACAGGGACAATGGAATCTTCAGGTCAGGTCGCGAGTCAACATTGTAAAATCGATCATTAATGGTTGTATGCAGACGGAAGGGAGTCTATAATTAACGGTTTCGACTTTCGAGCACCTCTCTCTCTGATTTGTTGTTTTTATCCATCTTTGACAGAGAAGAGAAATGTTATATTTTACAAGTTTGTAATATGTTGATGAAGGGGGTGTGATAGATACTCTAATATTCTAGATTTATTTTAATTTCTACTTTCCACTTCTCATTCGTTAGAAATAATATAAAATCATTGATGTAGCTCTATCCTAATAGCTTAAGCTTTTAGGATAATCGATTATTTAACAGTAAAAACAACCCACGCGTTTTGAAACCACAAAAACAGTGGGAAAAACGGTGGTAACGCAGAACGATCTTCACACAAACAGAGGAAGGCAAAGGATCACTTTACCGGGCGAGAGAGGCGCGACGGAATTGGTTTACACAATCGGAAACACTGCAAGCGGCGGCAGTGCGAAACAAATGGAAAGACATGTTGGTTTGCGTGTTCAGTGGCGGAAATTTTGTGGCTAAAGGAGGGAGGTGCGGCGGCGCGGCGGGTCTGTTGCTGAAGGAAGAAGGTGAGGCGGTTCTGAAGGGTTTGATCCAGTTATGTTGTTATTCTGTAACAACAAAATCTGAAGGTTGGTTAAATTTCCTATGCTTGGAGTGTAACGGATAAATAGGATTTTAGGGACGAACCGATAAAATCAAATTCTCAATAGTAGGGATTCTAATGATTTAGAATAAAATCCGTTACCAAGGAGAAATTATGCCAACATAGTTTACATAATATAGAAGTTGAGAGTTTTTGAGAGAAAAGATAAATAATTTGTTGAAGATTGATTGATTCTCAAATGAAGCACAAAGGCTTCTTAAATACAACACCATAAAGGTTAAAATAGTAAAACGACATAAAATAAACTATTGATTTAAAATAATCTATTAAACTATATTAATTTCTGTCACAATACTCTCCCCTTCAAACATCCTTGTCCTCAAAGATGAACAATCACAAGTGTCGTGTTTAAGAGGCAAAACTTTCCATCGGACTAGAATTTTAACATCCCGAACATTTCCTCTATTGATCATCTTCCTGTGCCAAATAGTCATAATTCCAATGCATTGAAGGAGTAGCTTTGCTTCGACAGTGAAAGTACCTACTTTGAACCGGATTCTATTCTAAATCATTAGAATCCCTACTTTGAAAACTGGATTCTACCGGTTCGTCCCTAGAATCATATTTATCCGTTACATGGAGATAAAGTACCTGCCTATATTTGTTTGATAGTGAGTTAAGAATGAATAGATTTTGATAAAGGGGATAATGACACAATGATACGTGGTTGGATTATGGAGAAGAATGAAGAAATTCTAGCGGCGCTGCCTATATTGGTTTGAGAAGGATAAAAGAAAATATGTTGGCGGCCGCTTGCAGCAAGAAAATATGTCAAATAACCGATTATCCCAAAAGTTTAAGCTGTTATGATAAAACTACATCAACGGTTTTATATTATTTCTAACACGCGTCCTCACGCAAGAGCTCACTTTGGCTTGAAGCGTGGATAATGCATAGGCTCACCTACCATATGCTTAAATTCCACTTTTTAATTAGAAAGTGTTGAATAGAAAATATCTCTTAAGATATGCATAAGTTTTATATTATATTTGTTGATAATATATTTTTAGATTTGTTTGTTTTATTCCCTATAATTAAGGGATTTAGTTTAAATTTAAGTTAGTTTACTTGGTTATAAATACCAAGGTCGTCGTACTGTTTTATTATGTAAATAATATAAATAATGTAAACACCTTATTTTAGTCATTGTCAATAATATTATCTCTTTCTTGTTGTTTCCTCTTATTCTTTTACCTAAATATCCCAAATTTAACATGGTACCAAAGCCATGGTATCCACCTTGAAACATAATTTCGCTGCTTTACTTAACTTTGTTCATATAAACCCTAGCCGTCATTTTTTTTATTTTGTTCCACCTTTTGTTTTTGTTTTTGTTTACCCCCTTGCTTTCTATTCTAACCTTATTATTCATATGTTACCCTAACACTTGCAGCCCACATGCCACTTTTCCATGAATCATTTACCTTTAGTCACCGTTAATTTCTGTTTGTGATAATCCGCGAGCCTCGTTTGTGATGGTTTAATCCGCGAGTCTCGTTTATGATACTTAAATCCGCAGATATTTTTACCGTTACCCGTTTGTGATTCTTTAATCCGCGGTCCCGTTTGTGATACTTTAATCCGCGGGTCTCCGTTTGTGATACTTTAATCTGCGGTCCCGTTTGTGATGTTTTAATCCGCGGGTCCGTTTGTGATGCTTTAATCCGCGGGTATTTTACTTAATTTGATATGGATTCATGCTTCGGCCGCTGCTCTACTACTTACTTGATTGCTCATCTCGTTGCCGCTTTCAAGGACTTTAACTTACTTTCAGGGTTTATTTTGTATCAAGCTAAAGCTTACTAAGCTTTAGCTTGAGGGGGAGTGTTGAATAGAAAATATCTCTTAAGATATGCATAAGTTTTATATTATATTTGTTGATAATATATTTTTAGATTTGTTTGTTTTATTCCCTATAATTAAGGGATTTAGTTTAAATTTAAGTTAGTTTACTTGGTTATAAATACCAAGGTCGTCGTACTGTTTTATTATGTAAATAATAATGTAAATAATGTAAACACCTTATTTTAGTCATTGTCAATAATATTCTCTCTTTCTTGTTGTTTCCTCTTATTCTTTTATCTAAATATCCCAAATTTAACAGAAAGTGAGGGGAGCGGGAACCAAACTCTAGACTATTTTAATCGTAGAGGCTCTGATACCATGTCAAATAACTGATTATCCCAAGAGCTTAAGTTGTTAGGGTAGAGCTACATCAACATTTTTATATTATTTCTAACACCATCTTTTATACTTTGTTGTATTGTGTAAGTGATATTGAACTATTTGAAAAATAAATTTTTTTGGTTTAATGTAGTATTTGATATAGTGGTAAGGTTTCAATCTAACTTGTAACAACTGAGCAGTTCTATTTGTAATCCGTATGACCTGATATCCAAATAAACCAAAGATGTATATGGTTAGAATTTGGCTCAAATTAAGTCATTGTGATTTTTACCAATTTGACAATTTTTGGCCCAAAACCGACTGATGATTAGCCATATTATAAGCATATGTTATATCAATGCTTCAATTTGATGATATATCAGCTGATGAAGAACATATTTGAAATGTGTTCACTCATAGCACACAATCACCTAAATATAGTTCAACAAAGTAACTAACATGATCATGACCTATCATTGAAGTGACAGTTACTTGCCCTTCCTTCATCATAAACAAAAGTTCGCAGTTCTCACAAATTAAAAACAAATAGTCGGATACTTAATTTTTAAAGCTCACTCTTAACCAGAATTAAACTTAAACTTTCCATAATTTTGAGTCTACATTTCACCATTAATAACAGGACAAAATTGTTGTTCACTTAATTCATTAATGAAAGTATTTTGTTTGTGAAAAAAAGAATATCATGCACCTTCGGGATGAGTAAAAATAAAAAATAAACTTTAGTTTATTCATAAAAAGACATAATATTTGTTTGATACCACAAAAGTAACAACATTAAATAAGAAAACATGAAACTATGGCAAACTCAAAAATATCATATTGGTTATCATTCTCAAAAAGTATCTTAGCATAACTAAGCACAACTAAGGTATTTATCTGTTTTCATAAATAATATCAGTCTGAAATTAAACTTTGGATCTCAATAGCACCATTCTTTTCTACTCCACAGATGGGACAAGCTTGGAGTAAAGTTTCGCACGCTTTGCATGAAGAGAGATGTCTGCACGGAAGGAACAAGACATCAAGTGATTTTGTGTTACACCTAAGACAACACCCAATATTGGCTTCAAGTCTTAAACACTTTGTAGTTCTTGCTTCTTCAATTTCACCACAACAAGACTCTCCATCATTTTCCACAAACATCCTTACTCTCTTTTTCTCCTCTTCCATTTGGTTATGCAGAGCTATTACCATGGCTTCTCGTTCCTCAACTATTCTCTTAAGTTCCCTTTTTTCTGCCTCTAGATTGTTTATGAGATTTTCCAACCCTTTGTTTTTCAATGCAGCTCGTGCAATTTCTCCATCCTTTGTTATTAAAGCTTGTTGTGAATAATTTTCCAAGCTTCTAAGTACACCTACTTGTTTCTCATTTTGTTGTTGTAACACGAGTTTCAATTTATCATTCTATCACATAAAAAAATAGTCATTAGATTAATGGACAAAGCAAATGATATTACGAAAACAAAATAAATATATTTAAAACATGATACAAAAATTGGAAGAAATTAAATCTCAGAGAGAGTCCAACTCATTGAATACAAATATATTATTTTATTTTACGAGTATGTTTTTTAAATATCAACTCATGATATATAAAATTTTAACCTGAATTTGAATGAATTGCTCTGCCTCTTGATGCTGCTTCTCAAATAGAGTAGCAAGGGTAGGAGAATTGAAGACATTTGAAGTATAAACATGAGGATTTGGATTGAGAAAAACATATGCTTGCCCCTGTTGCTGCTGATGTTGTTGAGGATGTTGTTGTTGTTGTTGTTGTTGTGACATAGCGAGGCCACCTGAATAAACACCATTGATGCCGAAAGCAAAACCATGATTACCGTGAGGGTGTAGATTGGCCATCATATTCAGGGAAAAAAGTTGAACTTCTCTTCTTAAAATATTTGTAAACCTTGATAAATTAACGACACAAATAACATTTAATCAAAGTTCAATGAATGTGATCTTAGGTGTTTTTCATATTGTTAGTGTGAAAAATACATGTATATATACATATAAAATTGATTAAAAAAATAATATCTCAAGAATATAATAGATTTAACAATTCAATTTCTGTTTAAAAAGAATAAAAGTTAATGACGTCAACTTAAAATTTACATTTAATTCGCAATAAATTAAATGATATATATATTTTTGACTAGAAAAAGTAATTGAAAAACAAAAAAGGAGAATAGATAAGGATCCTAAATAATCCCCTTTTATCTCAGAATAATATATAAGAATTTGTTGGTCTAAAATATATCATAGCTAATGCTACTATTGTAACACCCTAAATTTTCTTTGATTTTATTTATAAAATATTTATTTAATTTATCTCAAAAAGGGTGTCTCGCTATTCGCATAATTGCATATCATATATAATAGTTACGCATCGAAATCAAAATTTAACTATAATATATTTATCCAAAAATCTGAATATTGTCTCGAAAGGAATTAACATAATACAAAAAGAACAAAACGTCAATAAACATCGTCGTTCAGACGATCAAACATATTACAAGTAATAGCAATTAATTCATCCAAACCACAACAAGATTCAACAATTAAAACTCATAGTTTCTCAACGTAATTAAAAGATATCCTCGACATATTTCTTAACGTAATTTCCTCAACGTAATTAAAAGATATTCTCTACATAGTTCTCAACTTAATTAAAAGATATTATCGACATATTTCTTAACATAATTTCCTCAACGTAATTAAAATATATTCTCTACATATTGCTCAACTTAATTAAAAGATATTCTCGACATATTTCTCAACGTAATTTCTCAATGAAATTTGCCAACATATTTTCTCAACGTAATGTCTCGACTTATGAGACATTTAAACCAAATAAGCAATCATAAAACTCAACTCAATCATTACATGGCTAACTCGACTTTATTTTTAGATTTTTAACTAATTCAACGTCAATTAGACTCGACATATTATCAAAATAAGAACCATAGATAATTCAAGAATCCAAAAGAAGGGAAAAGGGAAGGAGGGCAAGGTCCCCTCGACCACTGTTAACACTAGCCCTATATGTGAACACACTCACCCTTTACCTCCGAATTCTTAGCTTTTTCCTTTTTTATTTATTTATGGCCCTTAATTCGTCTTTAACCTTCTCTATTTATAATGAATAACAAGTTTTCTTAATCATAAAAGTAATGCCTATCTATTACTAACTTGTTTCAAAATTTAATTTCCTAAAAGATCTATTATTTTGTTTAAAAAAAATAGAATATATATTTCCAAAATAGGTTTCAAAAATATATATTGACAAATTTTGTTTCTAAAATATATTCCTAAAGTAAATCTCTAAAATATATAATTTAAAACATATCCCGAGCTATGTGACAAAAAAAAAAAAAAAATTCAAAACAATAAAATAAAAATATTTCTATTAATTTATTTATATTTAAATATTAATCAAATAATTAAAATAAGTCAAATCCAAATAAAATAAATAGTTCTAAATTTTGGGGCGTTACAACTATTCCCTAATTACTTTTCAATTAATATAGATTTTATTTTTCAATTACTATTTTATCCTCATAGCACGTGTTCCTGTAAAGATTAATTTGGAAAAAACATTGCTATTTATTTGGGAAAATTGATTTATAAAAAAGAATAGACAAATACGTAAAAATGATATATTTGACCAATTAGATTTTGTCTATAAGAGAGTGAATGGTTAACATTTATAAGTGTTATATGCAATCACAAATGATTCTTATGTTTCTTGTCAGACTTATCCAGTAACAATAACATTTTTTCTTTTAGAAAATACAATTACTTTTTTTTTTTATAAGCCAACCCTAATTTTTTATGGAGACTCTTATTTCTCTCTAATTTTTCCATCTTCTCTCATCGAAAATAGGGTGGTTTTGAGTCTTTTTGACCCGAAATCACCCATGTGCTTCTCTTTTTATTTGCTTTAATCTAAATAAGTTTGTCAGTTTGTCAATGATGCAGCTCCGGAGGCATATGTATTCCAATTACTTTGATTTTATCATATTATTTGTAGACATGTGTATATCGTTCTTTTTTACTAACAATAAGGATCCATTCATTCAAATTGAAAATATATAGATCATTACAAATTCAAGATTGCTAAAAACTGAAAAAGGTGAATCTACGAACAAACTTGCAGCACCTAAGTTAATAACATACAACGGCATCATGAAAGTGCCTACAAATATGATAAAATAAAAGTCACCGGAATATTCATACTCCCGGATTTACAACGTTGACATCCAAGTCTTCAGATTTGTAATGCGTTGATGTAGATATGCCAATTTAAATCAACGAAACACCGTAATGAAAAACCAACAAACCCGCACAAGACAACCACAAACACAACGCCGCACAAGACAACCAAAAACTTAAAAAACAAAAAAACGAAGAAGCAAATCTATGCGAATAATAACTTATTTAATTGAAAAGAAAAGGAAAAACAATTTAGAAGGGTGATTTTGCATAAAAAATTAACCCTAAAATCACCCCTCCTTAGTGGATGCACAAAAAGCATAAACTCAAGGCACTTATTCAGCCCCGTGTATATCGTTTTATGCTATTTTGTTGTTGTTGATAATTGTGAGCTACTTTGTTTTTTTTATATAAGATTATCTACTTTTTTGAATTAGTGTGAAAGTAGTTATTTATATTTATATATTTCTTCGGAACATTTTAAAAAGAGTTTACTTTGAAAGCTTGCAAATATTGTAAGTCAAATATACTTCTTTCAAACATTTTAGAAAAACATAGGATATGACACATAATAAGATAATATTTTTATCCGTTAACTATTTTTACAACTACAAACGAAATTGTACTTATGAGCTAAAATTATGAGTTAAAAGTGCTATTATGAAAATTAGAGGGTCAAAATTATAATTTGTGAAATTTAAAGGACTAAAAACGTAATTTTGCCTAAATTTTAAAACTATGGGATGTATCATTAAATAATTTCAAATAAACATATAGTTTTTTTTCGGTTACCAAGATATTATTACGAAGTATCTACCGTTGTTAAAAATGACTAATCCCCGTCGAAAAATCTATGGAGCACACAAAATGCTTCTCCCCTGCCAACCAAATTTTTTCTATATGCATGATCAAATAAACGTATAATAAACTTTTAAAAAGCATAAATAAATATGGAAAATGTTAAACAGTTCCCTCGGAGCATTAGTTAAACATATTAATAAATAAAAAATATTTCGAAATTTGTGTATTTAATACCTTAAAGATGTAAAAAGTCACTTTTCTATCATTAATTTTCATTTTTAGTATACTTAACAAGTGCCCCGGAAGCATTGTTTAGCATAACCCAATAAATATTAATGAGTAGATTAAATAAATTAGCTGGTTGAGACATCACATTATGTATTTAGAGGCTGGAGTTCGAACTCCGAGCATCTCATTGATTCATCTTAAAGGTGAAATTTATAGCCATGAGACTACTTGATAAAATTAGTAAAAAAAACAATTGGGATGAAGTGAGTGTGACAATGATTCTAGATATATAATTGATTTTGACATTTTTTTCTACAAAGTGTGACAATAATTCTAGATATATAAATTTTTAAGATTCAAATTTATTGTTTAACTCACTTTTATATAAATATATCTCATTATAAATAACTCTATCTTTAACACAATTCTAATAAAAAAATCAATTTTACAAAATCAATTTATCTAAAATCAAAGAAAAACGAGTAAAATGACAAATACTCCTGAAATTTCAAAATTTGTCAAATACTCCCTGAAATTATAAAATGTCAATCAAATTGCTCCCGCTCCGTTTACTCCGTCTATTTTGATGATGTGACTGCTAATTGCATACATATCACGTCACATGAGGGGGGTAATTGATCAGGATACATGTCACAAGAGGGTAATTGACTAAAATTTTTTGCAAAATCAATGGGCTAATTGACTAATATTAGAGCAATTAGCCCCCTGGTTTTGTAAATTTTAGTCAATTATCTTGTATGACGTGTATCATGATCAATTACCCTTGTGACGTGACACCACATTGGCGGGTGTCACATATGCCGTTAACCGTCACGTCATTAAAATAGACGTAGTAAACAGAACAAGGGACAATTTGATTGACGTTTACAATTTTAGTTTCTAGGTAGAATTGAGACCAATTCTTCTTATGGCTATGTTGATTGGTATAATAACCCTTTAACTTGCCTTCATAGCATCTAAAAGTGTTTATGAATTGTAAGGGTTGAGTACGTCTTGTACTCCTTATAATTCAATTTTTGATTATAAAAAAAAAAACATGGTAATTTTATTAAATTAAATATTAATGTAAAAATTACTTTACCCGTGGTAGATATCCTTTATATAAGTGGAGCCAAGTCATCTTTTATTAATTTTCTTTTCCCAAATTAATTTTCTTGTTTTTCAGATTTGGTAGGCGGCACCTATAAACCGGACTTTTTCTTTCTTCTTCTTCTTCACAACAATCACACATATTCTCTTTGCACTTTCCCTATTTCTCAATCCTCTCTCTTTCTCTACTTTCCCCATAACTACAACAATCTTTCTTTTAACCTTTCCAACTTTCATTCAATACCAAAAAAAAAAAGTAAAAAAGAAGAGAAAAAAAAACACACGAAACTTTCTCTCTCTTTCATCGTTATCAATCTCAATCTTCGATTTTGATCCCGTGAATTCTCTATCGAATCGAGAATGTTTAACGGTATGATGGATCCTGATTTGATTCGAATCGCTCAAGAACAGATGAGTCGTATGTCACCTGCTGATATGGCTCGGATCCAACAACAGGTTTTCTAATTTTTCTTTGATTTTTGCATGTTGATTGGAATAAGTCGCAATTTGGTTCGTAATTTTGTTGTTATAGTGTTAAAAGGAACTCAATTTCATTGTGAATTCAGTAATCTTGATTTGATCATGTTAAGTGCTTTTTTTTAATTGATTGTGAAGATTTAAATTTGAATGTTTATGATATCTTGTTAATAGCAGATCGCGGAAAATAGTTGTTTGTTTGTTCAAATTCTGCACAACATTGAATCTCTTGCATTGTTATTAGAAGCTTTAAGTTTTTAAAAAACGGTCTGTTACCGGGAAAACGGTATAGGAATGCCGCCACAACGAAACACAATTACAGCCGCCACAAATGCTAATGGACAGATAATTCAATTTTTATTTTTCAATTGAAATGGATAAAAATCACCTTTTTATTACAAATATGAATATAAATTACAGTGTTATCTCCTTTTAACTTTTTCCCTAGTTCAGAACTTCATATCTATCTCTAACTTAAGTTGGGCTAAATGCATCCAATGGTCTTTAAGTTTTACGTTTGTAACATTTAGGTCCTTTTAAGTTTTTAGGTAACAAATAGGGCAAGTTTCACGTTTGTAACAATTAGGTCTTTAAGTTTTTTAGGTAACAAATAGGTATTTAAGTTTTCAACTTATTGAAACGCTACCTTTCTAGTTAATTAACTTGAAGGGTAATGGTGCAACAAGTTAGAAACTTAAAGGACCTATTTGTTTCCTAAAAACTTAAAGGACCTTACTGTTACCTACAAAACTTAAAGGACCTAATTGTTACAAATGCGAAACTTTTTTTGAACAAGTACAAATGCGAAACTTAAAGGATCCATGGATGTATTTAGCCTTTACGTTATTATTATACATGTATTATAGTTGAAATAATTTTAATAAGATTTGTGCGATGTTGTGATTAATTCGCACTGCGACCACTACAATCCGTAGCGCAGCATCTGTAACAGTG
Source organism: Trifolium subterraneum (assembly GCA_951799995.1). Taxonomy (NCBI): domain Eukaryota; kingdom Viridiplantae; phylum Streptophyta; class Magnoliopsida; order Fabales; family Fabaceae; genus Trifolium; species Trifolium subterraneum. The sequence continues at coordinate 44,773,609 of OX637465.1, read as the reverse complement.
ACTGACGGCTACTTAAAACCTTCTTAGTATTTAGGATTAGGACTTTTTACCTTTAGAGACATATATGTTCATATTGATATAACGTGGATAGTTAATTATTGTGTTGTGCTTTTTGGTTGGTGTGGAAATGCAGATGATGTCTAATCCTGAGTTGATGAGGATGGCTTCAGAAAGCATGAAGAATATGAATCCCGAAGATTTTAAACTTGCTGCTGAACAGTTAAAGCATACGCGGCCTGAAGAAATGGCTGAGATTGGTCAAAAGATGGCTAATGCATCACCTGATGAAGTAGCATCTATGCGTGCTCATGCTGAAGCTCAGATGAAATATCAATTGAATGCAGCTGAGATGTTGAAGAAGCAGGTGAATAGTAATATTATATTTCAATAATACTTACATACAATGAATGGTCTGATCAGAAACTATACTTGGTCCCATTGTATAAAGATATAAAGTGTTACTATTTGTACTACCCTAATAACTGATGATATTTTTTTCTGTTAAATAAAATTTTGCAGGGAAATGATCTTCACAATCAAGGAAAGTTTGATGATGCTTTGCAGAAGTATAAGCTGGTATGTCGACTTTTTGAGATTGCTTAACTGTCCCCTTCACACCTTTTTTCTTTTCTCGTTGATCTCTATTTTGAGACTAAAGGAAATCATCACATTTTAGGTCTATCACTTTATTTTAATTTTTTACATTCTAGGCTAAGGAAAACATTAAAGAGATTCCATCTTTTCAAAGTAGAAAGCTTCTTTTGGCGTGTTCACTTAACTTGATGTCCTGTTACTTGAAGACAAGGCAGTATGATGAGTGCATAACAGAAGGTTCTGAGGTATTCATAATTCCTTTCATTTATCATTGAAATGGGATGTTAATTGCAAATTTTAATAGCCACCTGCAATATGTAATAGTGGTATAATGGGGAAATATAATTGAAATTTATCAGCCAAGTAGATTACTATACTTCCATGTAAAAATATAATTGCTATTGTGATACAATGCAAATATTTCTTTAGATTCTAATTTGCTGGGAATCTTAGTTCTGTTTTGTTAATTGACTGTTTGATTTCATCCATTCAATGTATTAATACTCTTAAACTATGGTAGGTTTTGGTATATGATTCAAAGAACCTTAAGGCTCTTTATCGAAGGGGTCAAGCATATAAGGAACTAGGCCGTCTGCAGGTGAGCATTGGGTGACTCAACTAACAATTTGGCTTTAGGGTTGTCATTGTATTGTCATTTATATTTAATTTAATGGTATTCCTGATTTGTTTAGGATGCTGTTACTGATTTGAGCAACGCACTTGAAGTGTCTCCTGATGATGGTACAATTGAGGAGCTTTTGCGGTGTGATCTTGCTCCTTTTCACATACTTTTACCTGTCTTGGGAATAGAAGTGTTCATTCATCTGCATATATACACGATATATGATACATCTACATTTATGACTGTGGTGATTGACTGTTCTCTACTTATCGGCGATTTTTGCATACTACAAATATAATCAAGAATCAATGTAAACAATGGATTGTGTCATTGCATGCTTAATTAGGCCTATATGTAATGTGTTTACGATTTTGTTTTTTCCTTTTGAATATTTAGTAACCTGTAATAAAAGAATTAGTATATATCTTGGTACTAAACTAGGCTTCTCCTTCTATTCTTCTTCTGTAGTTAATTAGAAATTAGAATTAGGCATGTGTTATTTTGTTGTTAATTAAAGTGGGGATCATGATGTCTTTGAACTCCTGTTTAATGTCATCAAATGTTTATTTCAGGGACACCAAGGAACAGTTGACAAAGGAAGGTGGTGTTTTTGCACCTGGAAGTATGTGCCTCTTCTTTTCATTTCCCCCTTTCACTTGGCCCCATCCCCCTGAGCTTTATGGTTCTAATGGATGTAAGATTTAACCTTGTTTGCATCATGCATGCAGAATTAGTAATTGAAGAAATAACTGATGAAGTCGAGAATGTGCCTTCTGTAAACAACAGAAGCTCTTCTTTCGAACAAACAGTTGATCAACCACAAAAATCTGGTGATTCCTCTAAGAGTAGCAGTATAGCTAACAACGGAAATCCAAAATCAAAACCAGATAGTTTAGATACACTGAGAAAAGATCCAGAAGCCATCAGGTAGTTGGGAATTTTGTAAATGTGCTAAGCATATTTTGTTTCTATTTTTTAATATAATCAAGTATACAAAACAGATTTACTTACAATCTTGCTTTTTTATTCTACAGATCATTCCAAAACATCATTTCAAATGCCGATCCTGCCACCCTGGCTGCTTTGAACATTGGACAATCCAAAGACGTGTCTCCAGATATGATTAAAGCATCCACAGAAATGATCGGAAAGATGTCACCTGAGGAACTTCAAAAAATGCTTGACATGGCGTCTTCATTTCAAGGGGAAAACCCATTTTTAAGAGGAGGTTCCTCTGATTCTCCATTCAACCCTGGATCGATTCCTCCAAACTTGACACCTGATATGTTTAAAACAGCAAGTGACATGATAAGTAAAATGCCACCAGATGAACTTAAGAAGATGTTTGAAATGGCATCCGTACTGCAAGGGAAAGAATCTATTCCATCAGCAGCAGCTGTAGACAAGAATGAAAGAAATGTTTCACAGTCAGATTTCCCATCCTCAAGCACCACTCGTGCTTTTGGAGAATCAAGTTCTTCTCACAATGCGTTTTCAAATATTAGCAATGCTTCAGAGCCAAACTTCCCCTCCTCAAGCACTGATTTACAAGAACAGATGAGAAACCAGATGAAAGATCCAGCAATGCGGCAGGTATGTTCATAAAGGAGATGAAATGATCAATATCCTTCTTCTGCATTATTGGCTAGAATAAATGCAACCAAATTTTGTCTTTCACCTCTCATATGCTCTTCCTAGTTAGTAGTCCCTCTGGTCTCGTATGCAAACAAATTCAATTACCATACTTTATTTAATTACACCATTACAAAATTACCCTTGATTTAACTTTAGAATCTCCTTTTCAATTTTTTTTATATTCCAAAATGTGAGGAATGCCAAAATAGGAAATAAGATTATTTTTCGTCACATAAATATATGAATTGAATGAATGGAGGGAGTAATTAGTAATTTATGATTAGGTATATCCTTTAATTATGTTCTCGTGTGGGTTTTAGTTGTTACCTTCCATGCTTGATATTTACTTTCATCCTAGTCAATGTTGTGCACTTGTGGTTTCTTTTTGTAATTTTGTGTGTCTAACCAGAGCACATCCTATTTGTATTTATAATAATAAAAAAAGATTATGCTAATTCAACATAACTGATGACAACATTGCAAATCATAACATTGGTTCTGTAATTGATTTTAACAAGTTTATGTTGTTTTGCAGATGTTCACATCAATGTTTAAAAATATGAGCCCAGAAATGATGGCAAACATGGGAGAACAATTTGGTTTCAAGCTTTCACCAGAAGAGGCAGCAAAAGCTCAGGAAGCTATGTCATCCTTATCACCAGAGAACTTGGATAAAATGGTATGTTCTTTTTCATAGTCTGAAATAAATTATTTTAATTTGTATTCATCCATAAAATTTTGGACCTCGATTAATAAGATGGTAAGATGGAGGTGTGGCCATACTAGGAAGTGTAACAAAATGTGAGAGAGTATACCAGCTTGTAAAACATTACTATCGATTGGCGTTCTGTTTATTGGGCGCTGCTATATTACTTGCGGGTATGAGCCTGTGCAAGGTAAAAAACACATCTCTAAGTTGGATCTCTGTTAGCAATCCCAGCCAATGTTATCAATGGAGGATGGCAGATTATGGAAGCCAGTAAAACATTCTCCATATAATCACAGCGTTGCGGCCTATGGCGGAAACATGATGGATATAGTAGGCATTGCAGCCTATGGCAGGTGGCACAAAATCCACCTTGTTATAATGCCATGGCAGAAATTTGACAACACTGGTATCAGCATGTCATTGGTGCCTTGCGTGGTAGCACCGTGGGGTGCCTCTCATAGTGTTAGGGGTGCATAATAATGGAGAATTAGACTATTAGAGTACTAACGATTAGTTAGAGAAATATTATGTAGAAACTTAGTGGGTCGAGCAGCGACTCAATTGTTGAAGGGGAAATCGTTAGAGGAGAGATCTCTTCTTTCAATTCAATTTATTTGGCTCATAACCTAACTACCATTTTTTAGAATAAAATGACATTGGTGTTCTGTTTCTATTTTTTTTCGTTATACTCCCTCTGTCCCAAATCTTTGGTACTTTTAGCTTTTTAGTTTTGTCCCAAATCTTTAGTCCTTTTAAGAAACCAATGCATAATTAGTGATACTTTACCATTTGTACCCTTACTAAAGTTAAAACATTAATTAAATATATTTTCTCTTTCTTAATGAAGTAAGGGTAAAAATGACTTGACTTATCAATCTTTATAATTTCTTAATCTCCGTGCAAAACTCTAAAAGGACTAAAGTTTTGGGACGGAGGGAGTAATTAGTACTGAGATGAACCTTTTCATTGTCTTCACAGATGCTTTGGGCGGACAGGATTCAAAGAGGAGCTGAATGTGCAAAAAAGACAAAGAACTGGTTGCTAGGGAAACAAGGCTTTATCTTAGCAATATGCATGCTTATTTTGGCCATCATTCTTCACCGGTTAGGTTTCATTGGTAGCTAGAATAAGTGTCTCACATTATTTATATATGAGTAATGAGATTCCTTAATGGTTCAAACTTGCATGGCCTTTTGAGGTGAGAAATGATTGAACATGCTGTGTCTGCCAAAGCAACCAAGGAGAGAGTAGGTTGAAACATAGTAACATAGCATTGATTATTTGGAAACCAATGCCATAATGGTATCTCATCAGATTTTCCAATTTGAAGATGTGATTGCCACTTTTTTTTTCTCCTGTAATATATTACCTTTTGAATTATTTATCATTTAGAACCGAGAAAGAATCTTTACCATTCAGTAAATTTAGTACCATACTCTAATTTAAATGCTTGTAGTTGTAACAGTCCCTCATTTAGCCAAAAGTGTTGGGAGTGGAATCATACTGAAATTTTCATCTACCACTACATAGAAACGTGTTATCTATAAATTTTACACCATCTATTTATTTTCTAAACATGAAGTTATTTCTAATATTTTTCCATACACATGAAGTTATTTCTAATATGTATGTGACACTTGACAACAAAGAAGGCAAGCTGAAGGAAAGCAGCAATTTGCATTTTCCGATAGATAGCACGTTGGAGTAAGCAATTTGAAGGTAGCGGCGATCCATATGTGCCCATGCCGGTGGAGAAAGATGATCCAGACAAATGAAAGCAGGAATTGATAAAGCCGACTCATTCTGACTTGCAATGAAAGTCTAATACAGGAAGCGATATGTGAGCGTCTGCCATTGTGTATCGTGCACAATATATTTCCAACACTAGATAAACTCCCATCATATTTTATGCTAGACCCTCACAACCAAAATTTTCCCTATTTTCCTCTCAACCAACAACTCTCACCATCCAACGCATGCCAACAATTAAACAAAATAATAAAAAAAAATACTCAGTATAAACATGAGCGCAACTGGTTTCACTGTTCTACAGTTTTACAAAAACGTTGCAATATGCCTCTCACCTCAAGACCATAGTCATAATTTGGTATTACCCAACCCTTATTCCATGTTTGTTTTTAGGTAGTTCTAGACTTGGTTTGGTTTAATTCGTTGAACCGAGTTTATGAATTAAATGAGTTGAATTTTAGCTATATATAGCTCGACTTGTTTGTAGTATAAGTGGTACTCAATAGGTATTCAATTTTGTTTCCTTCAATTGGGTACTCAATATGTACCAATGTTCAAAGGGTAAGAACCTCGAAGATGTTTTAACATAGTAGTAAGAGAAGATATAGAGGAGAAAAGAAAAATCATTTATGTTGGTATAGATTTACCGGAGATTCACCGGTCACCAAATCCGATTGATTTCTATTTGGATTTGTTGCGGTAAGGTAAAATTCAATTGGTGTGTCCAGTTGATCTAAGGGCAAAAAAATTTTGTGCACGGCATGTTTTGAAAATTGAATTTGAGATCAAACCCGTGAGAGCTTCGACTCACAATTCAACCGGTTCGACCCATATTGTTAATGAATAGATTACTTAATAATATAAAAATAAAAATGTTCACAAAAAATTGTTTTAATCATGTCTCCATTCTTTTCTCGCGCCCTACGAAATCAGTAATGGTTGATGCAAAGCCTAACAAACAACCTAAGGTTGATGCGAAGCCAAACATAAAACCTAAAACTGTGGATCATAAAGTTGATTTTCATGTACAATTCACGATTGAGAGGAAGTTTACTTAACGAGATCCAAACATAGAACATATGGTTTTGGCCTCTGGGTTTATGTCTGCAACTTACTGGCACTAACACACACAATCTTCCTACTTCAATTCATTACTTTTTTTGTTTATTAACTAAGAAATTAAGGTTAAGAATAGTAATATCACAATATCAAGTTCATCTTTCAAGGGTTGGATTGGCTTGGACAAACCTCTGTTACCAACAAATCTACAAATATGTGAATTTACTTATCCTTTTCTCTCCCTCTAAACTGCTTCATCCCCTTCTCCTCCATCATATCTTTTTCCTCCTCTTTGATTGATTTTTTTATACATAGGTGTTATAAAATCTGTACTGGTTCCACAGTTCATCCAATTTTAATAAAGTAGAGTTGTGGCTATAAATTTATCCCTTAAAATGAATAAGTAGATAATTCTAGATTAAAATTTAAACTTTTGTATATTGCGATGTTGTTACATATTCAGCTATGCGGTAACACTTTTCACTAAGGTCACCTTACATGCAAAAGATAACTGACTAGCTTTTCAAATCATAATCTTAGAGCTAATCGTCAATAATATATTGAAAATATGCCTTCTCTGGTGCTTTTTATTTTGTTACAAGAAATTTAGAGGAAGTAGATGGTGTCACAGTCCAAGACAGAAAAACTTTAAATCTCAAAGAGCGCTTACAAAAACAATTAAATTTATCTCCCTTAGTGTTCTACCAATTATAAGAACTCTAAAATATCTCTCTTAGCTTTAAGTTGTTAATAAAAATATTTTTATTTAAATGAAAATCAGATATCCTTCACACACAATTGAGAATATTAATCTACTGAATTTTATGAAAATAAACTAATTTACAGCTCTTCCGAACAATAAGAATTTTATAGATAATCTATCAAAAAAGAAAGTTGTTAAAAAGATAAATATTAATTGTAAAAAAAAAAAGATAAATATTAAGCAAAAAAGCGTTGAATTAAATGAACTTAAAACAAAAAAAAGAATTTACAACAATTTCGGTTTTTTCTAGATAAATCGGCATTATCATTAATCATATCAATTACGAAACTCTTCCACCACACAAACCCTTCTCAACTAGTGCCAACACGTTACGATATCTACCTAAACAGACGCTCTTTTTTTCTAATAATTCCTCTCCATATATATTCTTCTTCTTATCTCTTTTCCTAATCTCTCTTTATTTTTATTTCCTTTTTCTTCTTCTTCCAAAATTATCATCCCTCATAATCAACCATGAACGATCACTCTAACAAATAATTATTCAATCTTAATGAGTAGCAAAGTTCTCATCCCTCCATCGCCAACGCCGCGTAAACGGCGTGGCGTTGGTGAGATGGCAGGAGGAGCAGCAGCAGATTGCACCGCAGTCTGCTGCTGTTGTCCCTGTGCAGTTCTCAACGTTGTCGTCTTAGCGGTTTACTCCTTACCGGCAGGGCTTTTCCGGAAAGCAGTTCATCGAAGACGACGACGGTTAATGAAGAACGGTGCTAAAATTAAGAAAAACGACGTCGCTTTTATGCAATCACAGAGATCAAGCTTCGTTGATAATGATTTTAGGGTTGATTCGTTACCGTTGGATGAGCGTTTCAAGAAAGATCGTTCGGCGGAGGAGAGATTGGAAGAGGTTGCTTTAGAGAAAGAGTTGTGGGCCCGGTTCGCGGGAACCGGGTTTTGGAGAAATGATTCTCAACGTCAACCAATTTGAACCGTTGAAAGAGTAAAACGGTGTCGTGTTGTAGTTTGTGGAGATTGTGAATTCGGCGGAATATGCGTTCAGTTGGAAGAATATAAAGCCAAATGAGAGAAAATGGTGTGTTATGTGTTGATGGTTGCGGATATATCTAGAGTTTGTTTAGATTAATTAATAATTTGTGTTTGTACCCAAAAAAGAATGTATATATTTTGTGTTTTATTAATTAAAAGATTTTGAGAAAAAAAATACTGTAGTAAGGTTCTGTTTATATCTCTGAAATTAACATTATATTGGAAGTTTAGGACTCGGTATTTAAATTATGTGTCGTTTGGAATAACTTGTCATTTCATTTATTTGGAAAGAAAACAAAAAAGAAATAAAAAACTTATTTGTTTTTTGGTCGAGGGATGCTTGTTTGCTTTATATGCTTATGTAAGGTTGTAACTTGAATCTTCATGTTTTTAAAATTGATTCTGATTTTGTTTCTGAACATGGTGCTGAAGTGATGACTACTCTTGTCATCAATTCTTCATTGTGAATCCTTTTTGTCTTGATTGCATGATTCTGAACTGACATGTCTATATCATAAGTTCTATCTTTCTTTGAATTTGAACCTTCAAAGTGATTTAGCAAATTATGTTTCTGAATATGATTCTTATATGTAATAAAAAAAATCCCTTGTTTCTTTGTATAATTTAAATGATTTGAGACATTAATCCATGTAATAGTGGTGGTACACTCAAAGAAATTTGTGTAAAATGTTAAATACCCGCCTAAAATTTTAAAATTTGTCAAATATCCCCTGAAATTTGGAAATAGGCAAATACCTCCCTAAAATTGTAAAATGTCAATCAAATTGCCCCTTGCTTCGTTTACTCCGTCTAATTTGATGACATTGTTGTTAACTGCATACGTGTCATGTTACATGAAGGGGGTAATAGATCGGGATACACGTCACAAGAGGGTAATTGACTAAAATTTGCAAAATCAGGAGGCTAATTGATTGAAATTAGAGCAATTTGCCACTGATTTTGCAAATTTCAGTCAATTATCTCATGTGACGTGTGTCCTAATCAATTACCCATGTACGTGACACCACGTTGGCAAGTGCACGTATGCCGTTAACAGTCACATCATCGAAATAGATGGAGTAAACGGAGCAAGGGACAATTTGGTTGACGTTTTACAATTTCATGGGGGTATTTGCCTATTTCCAAATTTCTGGGGGTATTTGACAAATTTTGAAATTTCAGGGAGGTATTTGACATATCACTCAAGAAACTTGATTAGATGCCAAGACACATTAGAATCATAAATGATCTAAAGTCAAATTAGTTTTTTATTATTAAAACATCTTACAAGCGGCGGTAGGGTGTTCATGGATACGGGTCAATCCGCAAATCCATCAGCCCAACCTAACTCAACTCCTTATTTACCCGAATTCGTTCATTAGCGGGTAGAACCCAACCGTCATACCCACAAGTAATCGGTGGATATTGAATTTGAGTTTTTAAATCCGTCTACGTTAACCCAACCCGGCCATTGAATGCATATTTGAAATGTATGTTGTTATAAGAATTTTTCGTTGCTATTGCAATTTGCTTTTGTTGAAAATATATAATTTGCTACTGGAACTTATTTAATTTGTTGCTACTGCCTATTAGAACTTATGTAATTTGCACGATATGTGATTTTCAAATTATGGATCCAATGAAAATGATGTGTTTTATGAGAATTTTTTACTCTTATTTAGATTATTAAGGGTAAGGATTATGGATGAATTTTTGTTTGAAGTTAAATGAATGTGTTTTATTCAATTTAAGTGCTAGAAATGTATCACAATTGTGTTGAGTTGTATTATAGTTTTTTTTTTTAAAATGTAATTTTTCTATCAAAAAAATATTTTTAATTTATTAACAACTCGCGAAGCCAATCCAACCAACCCGTTAATAATCTGGTTGGTTCGGTTCGGATTTGATAGCGAAAGTGCGGATTTGATGATAAACCCAACCCGATGAATATTGAACGGGTTGGGTAACAGATTAGGCCAAATCCGATGCAACCCAACCCGCGTACACCCCTAAGTGGCGGAGCCAGGAAAAAATATTCGGGTGGGCTATTAAAATTCTTGCATAAAGTTAATAGTAAAAAATTATTTGTTTTGATATATTACATGTATATTAAAAGGAGAATGATTGTTTTAAATTGAAAATAGTTGTAATTTTTAAATAAAAAAAATGGAAAGTGTGAATTTTTTGTTAATAGAAAAGTTGTGGTTTATTTGCACACAAATGAGCTTTTGAATTTATCTTTACATCAGGTATTTAAATTAATAGGTAAATGAGTATTCTTCAAAAGAAATTTCTTTTTCTATCATTTAAAAAAGAACATCGCTATTTAGTAAGAAATATTTATACAAGAAAGAGAAGAATCCACAAAATTAGGAAATTTGACCAATCAAAAATTGGCTAACCATACACGGGAGAGAGAGTGATTAGAATTTGACCAATCAAAAGTTACCACATAAAATTCTTCTCTTTCTTGCATCAAAAAATTCTTACTAAATAGCATTTTCCTTTAAAAAATTACAACTAACTATTAATTTCTCAAAAAAACAAAAACTATCAAAAAAATAAAATTTCATTTTTCTAAAAAACAATTATAAGGTAATAATTTAAAATTATGTTGATATGAAAAGCAATGTTTTTCACGATATGTATTTGCAATTATATAAAAAGAAAAGCATAAAAAAAGGAAAAAAGTAGCAAGGTCATGAATCCACATCCAATCTGCAATCAGATGAGCCTTACTACCAACTAGGCTATATGTTCAAATCGTTAAAACTACACGCAATATAATATATGTACTTGTAATTTTATAAAATGCTATGGGTATTATAGTAATTTTCTATTTTTTGGGGTGGGCCATGACTCAGCCTGGCCAACACTAGCTCTGCTGCATCTTACAAGAAAGATTTTGGATTTTTTTCCTCAATAATGTTTAGTTTTGAACCATGAAAGCTAAATAAAACACATGTAGTATATATATATATATATATATATAGTAGAATGAGAGTTGGACTCTCATATATTATGGCGAATAAAGAATTAAATTTTTACCGAAAGAAATACCTAGGTTTAACATTTGACAATGTATCAAATATGACTACCTCTTTAATAGATGAAGTTGGATCCTCTCCATCTCTTTTCTCTACATCTCTCTCCTTCCTCTCTATCTCTCTCTCTTAATTTTAATCTCTCTCCTCATTAAAAAATAATAAACAAAGTAAGAGAGAGAGTGAAATTAAGAGAGAGATAGAGAGAAAAGAGAGAGATGTAGAGAAAATAGATGGAGAAGATCCAATTTCCTAATGGATACATGAAACCTAGAAAAAAGAAATATTATTTTGATTTTGTAGTTGTGCACCGTTGTAAAAAAGAGTTCCGAGCCACTCTAATCAATAAATCAAAATTGTTGAATGAAGTAAATTAATGTTGTTTGATAAAATATACTCCATTCGTTTCTTTTTATTAAGGTTATATTTTTTTTATTATACCTTCTTTCTTAATTTTTTTAGTGACTACATTTTATATAATCTTTTTATTGTATCTATTTTTTTACCATATAATCTTTTTTTTTGTTTTGTTCTTATTTTTTTGTACATAATATATTAATTTCTTTTGGGATTATAATATATTAAATTTATTGGAAAGAGAAAGTGTGTGCAAAAAAATAAAAAATTATTAGTGGATTAAAATTAGGGTATAATAGGAAAATAAAGTGCAAAAACATACTTTCTTAATTTGGTGTTATTATTCTAAAACGACAAATAAAAAGGAAATGAAAGAGTATATTTTTGCTGTGTATTGAATCAATTTTGTTTATATTGTTAGTGGACAAATGACAATCACAACCAGAAATTCATACACATAACTGTTTGATCTCTAAGTCAAATCCAAATAAAGATGTTTAGCTTAACAAGATCGACATTTGTCGGTTGACCTAAAGATGTTCTAGCCACTAGCTAGGTTGTTTGAAAAAAAAAGTTTCTAAATTAACTAGGAAAATGACTTAGGTTTTTTTTTTTTTTTTTTTTTTTTTTTTTTTGCATTTTGTTTTTCAGTTTTTCAGTTTTTCTTTTTAGAGAGTAATTCAAATTTTTGTCACAAGAAAAAATTAAAGTATTTAAGAAATATGTATATTATTCAATTAAAGTCAATGACTAATTTTGACAAAAAAAAAAAAGTCATTGACCAATTAAAAGAAATCCAATTAAAAAATATGGTAGTATTTAAAAATTTAATTAGTAACCATATCAAAATAAATCCATTGACCAAAACGATTGACCAATATTAAATCCATTTAATATATTTGACTATGAATTCAGAATCCATTGACCAAAAAGATTTTTTTTTTTTACCTCAACTATATAAACACATAACTGATATGTGGGTTTATATTTCAAAGGAACAATTGTTTCATTCCTTTTGAATGGGTAATACATAGATCGTTACAAAAAAGGTGACAAGTCTAGATTTCTCACAAAAACAATTTACACTGAAATAGCTTCGTCCATTACCGCCAAATGAGTGTTATCCTCCCAGTCCCAACCCAATAAGAAAGTGGTTGTATTTGCTAACAATGGTTGGTGTTAAGGGAAAATTACTGGCAAGAAGATCCAACTCTATCATGGGAGAATTGGTGGGAAAGAATCATTGTCCTAAATAAATTGTGCACCGTGCTAGATTTTCCTTCACCACGAAGTCCATTCCGTATAAAATATCCAATGGAATAAATCGTAATATTGAGATAGTTTTTCAAATTGCGAAGCTCAAGTTTGTTTCCCAGTGTTATAGTAATTATATAAGAAATAGCTCTTTCATCTTCTTCTTTTGAGACATCCACAATATAAGTTTCTACAGTAATAGTTGTGCCATTGCCTAAATAAACTTTAACTATGGAAAGTCTCAAAAGAAAAAGAAAAAAAATGAAAGAGCACAATTTATTATATGGTTACTATATAATGAACGTTGGTGAACAAACTTAAGCTTCACAATTTGGGACATTACCTACGTAGTAGGGTTTATTCCATTATGTGGAATATTTTGGAGAGAAATAGGGAATGAACTTAATGGTGAAGTAAAATTCGGCAAGAAGCACAATTTCTTTACGATGATGTATCTTCCCCACCAATGCTCCCATGGTGACAGATAGTTTGACCTTCTCACTAGTGATTTCTCTTAACCACCAACCATCGTTAGTAAAAATGTCTACTTTCTGATTCAAGAAGGTTATATATACAATTAATTGATCAATGCTAGGGGTTGTCTTAACCTTAGGTACAGTTTCTTGAAAAGTTGCTAGAAAAAAGAAATCTAGAATTTTCTTTTATGCAAATAAATAAATCTGCAATTGGAGATTATTTGTATCATTGTATTTTATGCTGGTTTTTTTGGGACCTTTTGTGCTAATAAAAAGGTTAATTTAGTTATTTATCTCTCTATTCCTATCAAACAATGACATCAATATATGTGTTGAGTACTAATTGTGAGTTCATTTGATAATATATTGTAAATTTTTTATCCCTTTGTAATTAGGTAAATTTTTTTTTGAGGAAAACTCCATATTTTTTTTATTAATGTAATACAATTACACAATCTTGGCCAAATGTGAGATAAAATTTGATATCTCATCAGTTTGTATGCCACCTATGTGAGATAAAATTTGAATCCATTTTTCAATTATATTTTTCAGATTATTTTTTTGAATATAAATCGAACATTTCTTTTTTGTGGATTTTAAGGTGAGGGCTTAATTAAGTCCCTCATCGGTGAACCACTAAATAACACCATCAGATATAAATCAATGACCAGAAACTAACATGAGAACATTAATAAATTTTCACACACAGTTTCTTCTTCATCTCTCTCTCCCTCATCTCCTCTTCCACGATGTTTTAATGGTGAAATTTTACAAACTCGATCTCAAATAATGCTTCCGGCCACAATCAAGCTCTCAAATCGCTCCCAAGTACCAACCTATCAAGTGTGTCAACCAAATCATAGTTACTCTCATCACATTTGGAACTAGAATTATTTTGAGTACATATAACAATAGTGATAATCAAAGACAAATTTAGTGTGTCAAAAACAAATCAAATATCTTCATCTCTTACACTCTACTTTTCTCTAAAAAATACTCCCATAAAGCAAATGCTTCAAGATTCTAGATGAGTTTTAATTTTGAAGAAAAATTGTCCACACAATCACACAAAACCACCCAATTTCTTTTTGTCCCAAATCAAAATCCAATTAGGGCTAAAATTGATCAGTAGACAATGATTTCTTTAAATTTAAATTTTGATTTGAAGGTTGTAATTTTAACAGAGTAGGAGGAAGGAGATGGAGTGCTTGTTTGCAGAAATGCAGAAGTTGAGTGGAGAGAAAAAAAACCGAAAAAAAATATGAATGCAGAGAGATTAGATATACTGTGACGGTAACTAATGAGATCATGTAACATTATTTAATCTAACGGTTAAATTAAGTGGTATACCGGTGAGAGACTTGGTTGAACCCTCACCCTAAACACCACCTTTCTTTTTAGTGTTGAGAATTAAAATATTTTTACAACAATCCTCCTGCAGTCGTTTATATATTCTATAGCATGAAGGCCAAATGAATTTGTTGGTCACCAAGGAATAAGAAGGATAATGAATTTGTTAAAAAAAAAAAGAGAAGAATAATAATGAATTTGTATGTTGGAATAAGTTTATCTACAACTTTTATGTTTCCAAACATTTTGTTATTTTTTTTTACAAAGGAGCCGAGGATTGAACCCGGGACCTCTAGCATATTACTCAAATCTCTCACCGCTAGATCAAACCTAATGAATTCAAATATTTTGTTATTGTTTTCTACAACAATCCTCCTTAGACTTGTTTGTTTAAACAACTTATATTAAGTGTTTATAGTTTAAGCGCTTATGTATAAGCTTTTTCTATTACAAAAGATAAATAAAAGTTAAACTATTTTTGTGTAAGCTATAAGTTAAGCTAGAGAGCTGATGAAAATAAGCGGCAAACAACTTACAACGTGTCATAAGTTAAGTCCATAAACTACTTAATGTTATATAGTCTCTCATGTGTTTATGTTGGTGACGGTATATGTTCAAATAAGTTAATACAACTTACTCTTATCTTATATTATGATCTCAATAACACTATACTTATATTTCATACTCACACGAACAATACCTTGTCTTTGCATCATATACTCCTTAAAAAAGAAATAAGATATAGAGAATAATATCTGTATGATTCCAATTAGGACTAAACTTAGATACAGTGTCTTGATTATTACTTTGCGTTTTTTTTCGAGAAAAGAAAAAATATTAATTGTGCGTCAGGTACTATAAATTTGACATATCTATGCTGAGAACTAAAAATCTAATTCTCCAAATATAAATTTGTTTTTAATAATCTAACTCCTACTTTATAAAAAAATCCAAATCCAATCTATAAGTTTATGTGCAGTACTTTTGATCTATAAATTTATAATACTAAATTTTAAAATAATTTTACAAAATGTATTTAATTAATAGAAAATTCAATATCCACAATAAATTAAAGGATAATTGGAATGATATTTGAATGACATTTACTTTGGCATTTATGTCAGAGTTGTCTCTTGACGCAAGTTAGATTACACAACGTGTGAAATATGATGTGCACTGCTCTATGTGTGAGAACACGACCGAAAATGACCTCCACGTCTTTTTCGACTGCAATGCAACTTAGGAATGCTGGCAGCAGACAGTTGGTTTGCTATATGTTCTGGATAATAACGCATATCAGCAGGGTCTTGCCGCAGATAAAGTATTTGCGATGTGCCAAAATGAAGACCGAGCCACTGTGGGTAGAATTGCAAGGCTTTTCTGGAGAATATGAGATCACTAAAATGATGTAGTTTGGAATGACAGTCCCAGTTTACCGAACCAAGTTGAGCGAATTGTGTACGATACGTGGAATGATTGGTTTGCTGTTCATCATCTAAGCAAGATGAAAACTATAATTCTGCGCCTCCTACTACTGATGGGAAAAACGTTCCTCGCATTAAATGAGCAAAATGTAATGTTGATGCTGCTTTATTTGTTGAAGTCGGGGTATAACAACGATGGGAGCCTGTTTTCAAGATCATGTTAGTAATTAATTATGTGGTTGGTTTTACGCAACGACAACAAGTCACCTAGACAACAGTGGAAGGCGAAGCATAGGCACTCATGCATGCCATGAAAGCCAATCATAGAATTTTGGATAGGGTTCTGTTTGAAAATGACTCACATGTGTTGACCAAAGCTATTCGAACCAGACGTTGGTGGTAACTCAGAATTTAGTTTAATTGTTGCTAACATTACACAAATTATATTATCTTGTGTAAATTTTGAAGTAAAGTTTGTTAGGAGACAAACGAATATAGTTGTTCATACTCTTGTTCAGCGCCAATTCTTAGGCTAGATTCTATAGATTTGAGGTTATTCCTTTATGTATTGAACGTTTACTAGTTATTTGATTAAAATAACCATTCAAACTTTAGTCCCTCTAAATTTTTAGTTTTAAATTTTAGTCCATGTTTTTTTATAAAAGTTAATGTAAGACGTCCCAAATGACTTTTTTTTATTGCACATCAGTATTAAGAAATGAAAATATTATTAGTTTAATAAGTTTGAAAAATACACATAAATTGACTTAAAAGCAGAGACAAGTAATTATAACGAAAAATATTTTGGAGACAAAATTTTACAAAAAAAAAAAATTAAAATAATTTTTTTTTTTAGAATATTCCTTTATTAAAATCTTAACATCGTATGATTTGCTCCGTTTAGAGAGCTCTGATACTATAGAACAGTTGTAATAAAATAACTCTCTAAAATAAGCATAATTTTAATTATGTTCCTATCGATATGTAGATTTAAATAGCTTCACACCACACTCACACCAATCCTCATAACTAATAAAGCCCATAAAATAAAATTATCAATATCAAATCTAACCATATACTCAACTTGCAATTAATTATAGCTTACTATACGAAAGTTTTATAGTTGATTGTTGTAGTAATGTTTGAAGCTCTCAATAGTCAATACTCATAAACTTTCCCTTTTAATTCTTCTCTATATATGAATTGTTTGATGACCAACATCAACTCTTTTGATGGTTGAGATTTGGATCAATAGTAAAGAACTCATGTTGGTGTCCTTTAAATTCAACATACTCAATATTTTTACCCCAATTCTTAAGCCTCCTTGCATAATCCTCTACCCTGTCTTATTAGGTACCCAAGAAGACTTTCGATACAAGGAGTCAGTCGAACTTTTCGTCGAACCATACTTTGATACCATTGTTGGGTCATGACGGTCGTATCCACCACATTAGACTTAAGAACAACTATACAATTGAGTTGAACACCACACTTTAACCCAAAACCTTAAACCGTTAAGTTTATGGGTCATCTCACTTATAAAGTGTTCAACATCCATTTTTCTAAACAATGTGAGACTTAACTCACCTCATACTTGCCACAACACAAATGACAATCATGACTAAAATCTCATACACACAATTGTCAAATTTCGAAGACAAATTCAAATAAAAATGCCTAACAATATTAATATTTGGCAGTCGAGTTATAGAGCTTACCCACCGTATTTGAATTTACTATGGCCAATTTGTGATTCATCTAATGACTTTGATTTACCACCATCGTATAATTGCAAAAGATATAATCGAAGATGTTAAGAATCATGGAATCATAGGGATGAATGTCATATGCATAAGAGAGGTAGAGAGCATAGGAATACTCATGATGTAAAAACTCATACGAAATCATATTGATTGATAAAAGAATGAATAATATGTACAAATGATAGCTTATTTATTGGACTATTTGGAGTAACTAACTCCCTAACTAACATTTTAACCTCCTAACTAACTTGGTAACCTATCAACAAACTCTAGTTGATTAACTAACAAACTATATTCTTAACCGAAGAGAATCTCAATCTCATTTCTAGCTTAAATTAAGATATTAATTGAAAAAAAAAAACAAAAAGCATGAAGAAATTTTTTTGAAATTATTGTGAAATATTTGAATATGATAAATTAACTAAGATAAATAATAATTAAATAAAAATAATCGTAAAGAACATGTCCAATTCGAATGAGGATCCTCTCCTTCTAGAATGTCTACATCAGTCCCTCAACCATTAATATACATCAATAAATACATCAAATGGTTCTTAGAGGTAGACAATAAATGTAATAATTAAACAATCTTAAAATAATAAATGCGGTGATTTTATTTTTAATTCATTGCAAAAACGTTTGTACTATTGTTCTAGATTATTTTTTGTTGTTGACATATTTGATTTGATTAACTCTAGATTATTATTATTATTATTTTTTTTTTATCAAGTTGCATAGTTTTTGAGATTATTATGTTTGATATCGTCCCATGAGCTTGATTCAATTGGTTGGACACCGCATTATATATGCAGGGGGCCGGGGTTCGAACCCGGGTCATTCCACTTATTCACTTTAAGGGTGGAATTTCAAGCCGCTAGGCTACTTGACCAAAAAAAAAAAAAAAAGAAAAAGTAGCAAGCATATCAACTGTTAGTCGGTTACAAATTACAATAAAAGAGCAATATTGTCGCGGTGATTTTTGGATATCGAGTTATTAATTAACTTCGAATCGCAATTTAATATTCCACCACCGATCTTTAATTTATCCGAGGGAAAGGGAAAAAGTTCGAAAAAACCCTATTTTTTTAGAGAACAAGGTTCGGGGGTTGGTTATACGAAGGGAAGGTATTAGCACCCTAAGTATCTATAGTACTCTATAGGAACCTCTTGTTTTTATTATAACTTTGCGCTTAATTTTAATTGCTTATAAAAAAAATGTATAAGTGGGAAATTAAAGTGATGAAAAAAAAAAAAAAAATGCTTAAAGCGATGAAAAAGAAAAAAAATGTTTTTTTGTTGATTTTATTGATCGGAGAGACAAGTCTCATGCCTACGTACCCGAAGGATCAAACCACCGTAGTTCGTGGTAAAAGTTACGAGTAAATTTGTTTGTTTTGATTTTAAGGTTTTGAAAATGGTTTTAAAGACCAAAAGCCAAAAGTGGCAAAAATGTGAAGTTGATTGATGTTAATTTGTGAAGAAAGTCTAAATGGTTAAATTGATTGAGACTTGATTATGAAAATAAGACGCGGACACTTGGTTTAAAATCCAAGGTTTGTTGAGAAAATATTTTGAGTGATAAAAGACACTTGGTTTAAAATCCAAGGTTTTCGCATGATTAAAAATGTATGAATGAGGAAAATGCGCTTGGTTTAAAATCCAAGGTTTTAGGCGAGAAAAAGGGACACTTGGGTTAAAGTCCAAGGTTTTAGCGATAAAAGAAGCCATTGGTTTAAAGTCCAAGGCACTTGGTTTAAAATCCAAGTTTGCGGTAAAAAAGACTCTTGGGTTAAAATCCAAGGTTTTCACGATAAAGGACGCCGTTGGTTTAAATTCCAAGGCACTTGGTTTAAAATCCAAGTTTGCGGTAAAAAGACTCTTGGGTTAAAATCCAAGGTTTTAGCGATAAAAGAAGCCATTGGTTTAAAATCCAAGGCACTTGGTTTAAAATCCAAGTTCGCGATAAAAAGAAACGATTGGTTTAAAGTCCAAAGTTTTGAAAAGTGTACGATGACAAAATATTTTGATGTTTGATGATGTTGAAAAGAGATTGTGTTGATATTTTTTGAAAGAGGTTTTGACCTCATTTTTGAGAATAAAATGACTAATTATTTAAAATGGAATGTTGGGTTAAAATTAAAAGGTAGTGCTAAAAGAATAATAACGTCGCAATAAGCTAATTAAGCGCGAAGACAATCCGTAATGATATTTTGATCAAAACGGTGTCTTTTCCCTCGGAATTAAATTTTCTAACGTTTTGCGGAAAGCGATAAATAAATATGCATGAGATGCAATTTTTCATTTATGAGTACATTGGCCTAATCACACTCTAAAATTTTGCAAGAAAAAATAAATATGAAATGATGCAAGAGAGGGGGTATGCTATGCACTTTTATTTAGAATTTACACTTGGCCTATTTACATCCTAAATTCAAGAGCGAAAATAAACGGCAATTAATAAGCGATAAATACTCAATATTACGATAATAAAATAAAGGTAAAAAAAAATGATGAATAAATCGATGTAATGAAATAAATATGATATGCACGGATAAATAACATAAACCAATAAATACGAAACTAAAAGATGAAAATAAGCCTCGACATCATGCTTTACAGGACTAAAAAGAATAGCTAAAAATAGCTTATGCCAAAAGCACTTATTTCATAAGCTCAAAGATAAAATTAATTAACAAAATAAATAAAGACATTAAATAATATTAACAAATATCTAAATATCAAATAAATAGAAAAAAAGAAATAAGCCTCGATATCATGCTTGATTGGCTAAACGAGCTTAAAATAGCTTATGCCAAAAGCACTTATCTCATAAGCTAAAAAAAATAAAATAAAATTAAAACAGGGGGGGTGTGAACATTAAAACGAAATAAACAGGGGGTGCCAAAAGCAGCAAAACAGTGGAACCCAACCCAAAAGGCCCATCTGCGTGTAAACAAACAAAAAAAAGGCCAGGACTAATCCTGGCCGTCTGATAGATCAGACGTCCCTGATTTAATCACAGAGGTAATGAATCAGGGACACATGATCAGGATCAGAGGGGCAATGGCGCGTTGGTGTATGGTATGTCCATGGACGGGCACGCACTGGATCGGGTTGGGGTATAAATACCCCAAACCCTAAAATCATATCATTTTCTCATCTCTTCTTCTCTAGCGCCGCCGATACCATCTTCTTCCTCACTCATCTCTCTGATTTCTCTTCTCTCTCGATTAAACTCTCCCGTTCTTCTCCCTCTGATCTAACTCTTAAATCTGAAACTCAAAAACCTTTACTCAAAACAAAAATTCGAAATCCATACAACAAAGAAAAAATAAAAACCTCAGTGTTTTTTTGATTCAGATTTCTTTTCCTCTCATTGTTTCTGTTTTCAATCCTCTTCTTCTTATTTCTGGTTTTTGCTTTTGTTTTTGTTTTGGGTTTGATTGAAACGGTTTGTGAGTTTTGAGTTCGGTTTGAGTTTTGGATTTGTGATGGTTTGTGATTTTGACGATTTCGGTTCGTTTTTGATCTGTGGTTTTGGATCTGTTTTTTCGTTTCTGGGTTTGTGGAAGGTTCTGGTTTTTTCGAAAAAAAAGATAATGGTTTGATGAAGATTTTTTGATTCTGGATTTTTGTGATGGTGATTAAGGAAGATAATAATGGTTTTATTTGTTTTGATTTTCCTTTGATTTTTCTTGTTCTGGATTTTTGGTTTTTTTTGTTTGGTTTGTTTTTTGATTTTTGACTGGAAGAAGAAGATGGTGCGGCTGAGGCTGAGATTTCTGTTCTGATTTCTTCTCTCTGATATATACCCAAAGCCAGGGTTTGAAAAAAAACTCAAAAGAGGGAACAGGGTTCTGAATTGGGACAAACAAGTACAATTTTTTGCTTTCTGCAGAAAAAAGCTCACGCAAAGAGGAAGTTGACTTTGGACAATTTTTTTTATTTTTTAATTAATTTAAAAAAACAGAATAAAGAAAAATAAAGAAATAAATAAAAAACAAATAAAATAAATAAAAACTGAATAATATAAAACAAATAAAAAATAATAAAAGTTAAAAAAAACAAAAATAATAATAATAATAATAATAATAATAATAATAATAATATAAATATAAATAAATAAATGAACACAAAATGAGGTATTTTAAAATACCTCTCTGTCGAAATTTCGTCAGAAACGAACAAAGAAAAACCCGTCGTAAAAAGACGCATAAAAGCGATTGGTAAAAAAATGGGGTATGACAAATATTATTTCTATAGCATGATCTATGGTTTGGCTTCAAAGTAATAACAATAACAAGGCAGAAGGTAATAAACTAATTACTTGATCCACATTTCGCCAAACTCCTAATGTGTTTTTTCTTCAAATAATTTTAAAGTGTAATACCAATTTTCGACCTTAATTCTAAAAAGAAACAAATCCAAATTTTACAAAATACTAACAACAAAAATAATAGAAATATAAGACGACAAGAAAACTGTCATTGATGACCACTAATCGTAGGTTTTTTTTGTAATGATTTTTTTTCTTAACTTTTGATTTCTCTATAACTAAAAATAATTCCATTTCTCTTAAACAATATTACTTCCTATGTGTCCCTCTGAAAATAAAGCCACAAATTTGGGTAACTACTTAAACTTGAAGATAGTATAATTTAGTATTTTAAGATTCTTAAATAAAAATCACATTTATTGGTTTTCCTTTAAAAACCATTAGATATATCAATTGGTCTATATAAATGGTTGAGAGGCTGATGTAGACATTTTGGAAGGAGATGATCTCTGGATCCGTCAAATTCCTTTGGATGAGAAAATAAATAAATGTTTCTAAAATTAACTAAGAAAGTAACTTAAGTTTTTTTTTTTAAGAGAAAAATTTAAGTTTTTGTCACAAGTATTTAAGAAATCCAATTTAAAGAAATCATTGACAGAAAAGGAATTCTTTTTTTTTTTTTTGACCAAAGGAATTCTTTTAATATATATGATTCAATTAAAGTCATTCACCAACTAAAAGACATCCAATTAAAAAGTATGTTATTTAAAAATTCAATTAATAACCATATAAAAAAGAAATCTATTGACCAAAAAGATCGACCAATTTAAATCCATTTAATATATTTGACTATGAATTAAAAATCCATTGACCAAATCATCAGAAAAGAAAAGAATCCATTGACCAAAAAGATTTTTTTTTTATTACCTCAACTATATAAACACAAGACGGATTTGTGAGTATATATTTCAAAGGAACAATTGTTTCATGGCTTGTAAATGAGTAGCTTTGTCCATTGCCGTCAAATGAGTGTAATATCTTCCAGTTGCAACCCAATAATAAAGTGGATGTTTTTGCTGACAATGGTTGGTGGTGAGGGAAAATTTCTGGTGAGAAGATCCAACTCTATCACGGGAGGATTGGTGGGAAAGAACCATCGCGCTAAACAAATTGTCCGCCTTGCTAGATTTTCCTTCACCACTAGGTCCATTCCCTGTAAAATATCCAATGGAATTGGTTCAGGGACCAAGGTAATCTCTCAACTTGCGAAGCTCGAGTTTGTTCACCAATGTTATAGTAATTATATAAGAAATAACTCTTTCATCTTCTCCTTTTGAGAACGTCACAGTATAAGTTTCTTTAGTAATAGTCATGTCATTATCTGAAGAAACTTTAACTGTGGAGGTCTCAAAAGAAAAATATGAAAGAACATTTTCGTATACAATTACTATAATACTAGTGAACAAGCTCGAGCTTCGCAAGTTGAGCGATTACCTTGGTTCCAGAATTCCATTCCATTGAATATTTTACAGAGAAATAGGGAATGGACCTAATGGTGAAGTCGAATCAGGCATGGCACACAATTTCTTTACGGTGGTGTATCTTTTCCACCAATCCTCCAATGATAAAGATTAGAGAGTTTGACCTAATGGTGATCAATGTTCTGTTGTCAAAAGTAGGGGAAAGTAATCTAATAAAACAATTTTTATTTTTATTTTTATTTTTAACGTAATCTAATAAAACAGTTGACATCTAATCAGTTTGTATACCACTTTTATGTGAGATAAAATTTAAATCCATTTTTCAATTATTTTTTTGTATGCAACTTATAATCCAAATTTTGTTTAACAATCCTCCTGCAGGTCATTATATATTCTATAGCATGAAGGCCAAATGATTTTGTTTGGTTACCAAGGAGTAAGAAGGATAATGGATTTGTATGCTCTAATAAGTTTATCTACAACTTTTCTGTATCCAAACATTTTGATATTGATTTCTACAACATCTTCCTTATACTTGTTTGTTTAAACAATTTAATTAAGTGTTTATAGTTTAAGCGCTTATGTATAAGCAATTTCTATTACAAAAGATAAATTAAAGTCAAACTATTTTCGTGTAAGCTATAAGTTAAATCGGAGAGTGGAAATAAGCTACAAACAACCTACAAACATGTCATAAGCTAATTTTATAAATTCAACTATATAGTCTCTCATGTATTTATGAGAGTAAATATATTCAAAATAAGTCAATACAACATACTCGTATATTATGATCTTAACAGAGATAAAAATTTTATTTAATCCTTATTAAAATTCTAATATGATATGAGACACTCCAATTTAAGAAGCTCTCGTACTATAAAACAGTTGTAATAAAATAACCACCATATTTTGAATTATGTTCCTATTGATAGATGTAATTTAAATACCCTCACACCACACTCACACCAATCCTCATAACTAATAAAACCCATAAATTGAAATTATCTATATCAAATCTAACGTATACCATAGACTCAACTTGCAATTAATTATCATACTATAGGAAAGTTTTATAGTTGCATGTTGTAGTAATGTTTGAAGCTCTCAACTTTCACTGAATTAATTCTTCTCTATGAATTGTTTAATGACCAACATCAACTTTTTTGATGGTTGAGATTTTGGATCAATAGTAAAGAACCCATGTTGTTGTCCTTTAAATTCAACATACTCAATATTTTTACCCCAATTCTTAAGCTTCCTTGCATAATCCTCTACCCTGTCTTTAAGCAAATCATTTTCTCCAACCACTACTAGAATAGGGTCAAGATCAATTTCCTCAAGACTCTTACTATGGGGCCCAAATGGATTCACAAGTGGGTGATCAGTATTCTCCCCAATGGGTATTGAAAGCCTCCAATACCTGTCCAATATTAAGGTAGAACAACAAATTAATACATCTTTCATTACTTACTACTTAGCAACAAACAATAACAATAAGTGTTCTATTTTTATTTTATTGGGTCAAACAGTTTAGTGGTTAGAAATTTCACCTTAAAGCGGATAAATTGAGTGTCCGAAGTTCGAACTCCGGCTCATGTGTTTGTAACGTTATATGTCTACCAACTAAGTTAAACTCAGGGGACCAATAAATATTCTATTCTATACTCACCAAAATTTTGATTTACACTATTTTTATATTAATTACCATTTATATGCTAGCAACAGTTGAGAATATCAATAGTACGTCTGATATCTAATATATCTAATATGTGTCAATGTCAAATACTAATATATGTAATTATATTTAATCATTTTAATTTTTTTTAGATTATATATTATCGGTGATTATATATCATATTTCATGTCTGTTTGCATCAATGATTCTTAAGTTATCACAAAACAGATTAGTAGATATAACCTATATTAATATTTTCCATGTAGATGTAGGGGAAAAAAGTAAGAAAAAACATAACCATTTTGGTTTAGAAATCAATTGTTAATGGTTTGGTTCGATGAAAAAAATATTGCTCAATAATATTTAACCGATTTACTAAACTATTATTCGGAATGAACCTAAGGGTGTTTACATGTATGTATGGGTGACCCGTTTAATCCAACTTACAATTTACCCGAATTTGTCCATGTCCAGGTCTAATATGAACTAATTTGTTCAAATTCGAAGTGTGATTTAGTTCGGAAAATAAGCTTATGATTCAGATCATATTTTATTGAATTGTTGTGTCTATTCAGTTCAATTTTCTCCCTCCCAAAATCAAACCATAAATGTCCTAATTATTGGATATAAGCATAAGTGTAAAATCTTTAGTATGCAAAGTGAAGATAGTAAATCAAATGTTCACAACCTGTCAATAAGTTCTAAGTTGAGAAAAGCATCAATTGGTCCTTCAGCTTCTGACTTAGTCCGAGCCGTTCCACCAAAAAACGGCGCCAACAAAACATAACCCCTAACCCGAACCGGTGCCAACTCGGCCGACCCAAACCCAAACCGAACCGCCAAATTATGAGCTATATTACCACCAGCCGAGTCACCCGAAATAAAAACCCGGCTAAAATCAGCCACATGGCTCAACCAAGTATCTGGCTCACTACTTAAAGCTTCTTCTTGAAGCCACTTAACAGCCATAAAACCATCATCAATTGCACTTGGTAGCCGATTCTCCGGCGCAAGCCGATAATCAGGAGCAACCACTATAACTTGAAGCTCCAAAGCTAGCTTGAAGCAATAGTTTTGACAATTTGGCCATGTCCGCGAGCCGATACAGAATCCGCCACCATGAATGTAGTAAAATATTGGAAGCTTGGAGTTTGTTACATTAGCCGGCTTATAAAGCCGAAGGTGAAGATTATGAGCTGAGTCGAAAACAACATCTTTCCATAAAACGGTGCCGTTTTCTTCAACTGGGATGTTGAAAGCCGGGTTTAAGGCTCGAACTATTGAACCGTCGCTATAGACATGAAGAACACCACGACATTCATCCACTGTAGTTTTGGACATTTTTATTTTTTTATGTATTTTTTTTTAGGAATGATGAGAATTACTATAAGGTGGGTTTGTGTTAGAATGAAATTTAAGGGTTGGAATATAAAGAGAAAAAGATGAAAATTATTGAACGTGGTGGATGGTGGCGTTTTGTGGAAGGGCGGATTCTACGGTGGGTAAGGTAAGTAGGTCTCCCACCGTGGGAGAACTTTAGGAACCGTTGGATCAAAGATGTTATGATGCAGCATCAGTACCATATTTTTTCTCTCTCTCTTCTCATCATCCTCATTTCTCTGCATCACAATTTTCTTTTTCAAATTTTTTTCTCTATCCTCTCTCACCCTTACTTCCTTGCCTTCTTCAAGACTTACTCTCTCTTTCTTGCTGCTACTGCAACACCATAACTTTAATGGAGGAAACCCATTCAAAAAATTCAACAATATTTAAGCAAACTTTGAGTGGGATATCTGATTGAAGATTTCTCTTTCTTTAATTAAAATTGCAGATTTCAATTTTTTTATAAAAATGTATTTTGAATTTTCTTATAAATGAGTGCTTTGCAAACAACAATAAGCAACCCACAAATTTGCAAACTACCAAGACAATATTTTATAGTATCACTATTTGAGAGAGGGTATTAGATCTGGAGCTCATATCAACATGTCCTTTTCCAAAAAAATTGATAGAATTTGTTCATTTTCTCTAGTTGTGAGATTAAGATTATTTTCAAAATTATTATTTTGGATCAACCAAATCATATCTCACATAAAAATCACAACATAATTAAAATGACTAATCTAGATGTTTATTTTGTCACTAATTGATGCAAATCTGGGTTGTTGGAGGAGAAAGACCAAGATCTTCAACAATGATGTATCTTCTTTTTCTAAAACGGAGGATAGAGAAAGTGAAAATGAACTAAAAAATATTCAATGTTGCTAATATATGATAAGAATCATAGAGCTTCATTATCCAATGGCTAAAAATAATCTCTTTAACTCACCCATGGTGGGACACCTATGATACTCTCCCACCCTAGACTGAGCCTTGTGGAAGTTGTTAATTTGCAAACGTAATTTGAGTGTAAGACAAACATGAACATTTGTAGAAAAGACGGACTCATCGTTAGTGTTGTTGTGTTCTTATTTGTATGGCTCATTCTCTGTTTGGTTGTTAAGTGGCACTTAGTTAGGGCATTGGGCTACAAAGCACCGATTGTGATACAGACACTTGATAGGATATAGACACTTCGATACTATTAATGTGAAAAATATAGAATACTAATGTTGGGAAGCCCCTGATCTGGACCTTTTTTTCTAAGGTTCATCTGTGGTCCCCACTAAATAACAAAGTGATTTGTACCTACTATTATTTGTCATTTAGTAAGAACTATAGGTGGACCTTAGAAAAAGAGGTCTATATTAGTTAGAGGTTTCCCTGACATTATTATATATATATATATATATATGATATTTATAAACGATTTATATTGAGAATCAAATTCTATACATGTACATTTAGGTTTAGCAAGTTATTCCGTTTAAAAAAAGTTTTAGAACAATATACGATATTATTGATCTTTATTAAATATTTATCTATCTACTATCAAAAACTAAAAATATTGTAATAAAAATATAATGTCTTTAATCCATCATTGATCAACATTATTGTTTTGACACATTTTTAATTCTTGTAAATATATGTGTCTAAGAAGAGTAAAAGCAAAGATAAAAATAATTTTTTTTGGAGCATGCACTTGTTCGACACGTGTTGTAAGAGTGTCTTAGAGGTGTCAGATACCGATCCAAGGCGTGTTAGAGTAAAGGAAAAAATAATTTTTTTCGGACACATGTTTGAACTATCCGACACGTGTCGTACGAGTATCAAACACTGATGTCTATTGGAAACCGTGACACGCCTTATCATAGAGATGTTCGTGCTTCTTAGGCAGTGTGGCTATGTTCGTAATTCAAACTGCCATGGTTAAATTATGACACTAGAACGAGAGAACCTTCAAACTTAGGTTAATGATATACAAAATATAGATACTCTTGAATTAGACGCATTTTAGTGTCGGACATATGTATCAATATTCAATATTGACATATGATTAATCCATGCTGTAATACTACATTGAATTATGTCAACTTCTCAAATTAATATCAGTGTACATGCTTCATAGTTAGAAGTCTCTCAACCCTTATTCAGAGAAGTTTGGGAGAGGCTTCCGTTCTGAATTTTTTTAAACCTCCTCATTAGACTTTCAATAGAAAAAGATACTCCATAGGACACTTGGAATTTATGCCTAAATCCTTGCATACAATTTCAGAAGACCATACAAATGCCAAACTATTCGGGTGAAGGTGGACTGGATCCACATTCACTACTTAGAGGACTTTACACTCAAAACAAGTAAGGGTGTTAGACGAAGAAGAAGAAGAAAAAGAAGAAGGACAAATACCTTAAGGACAAATAAAAAGTCCATAATGAAAAAGTTCGAATAAGTGAAATGCATGAGGGAGAAGAGGAAGAAAGAACATATACTTATAGAAATGCAAGGTTTACCCAAAGGTCACTAAAGAGATTATTGAAACGACACCTTTCTTTGTCCATTGGATATTAATTAAAACATGTCAATGAGATGCTTTGTGTCAATAGGCGTCACTTTTCTTCTATCTGGACTTCAAAAAAACTCATTTAATGACAAAATAAATCTTGGTTTGACCAGTGCAAGCTTGTCGTCCATAGTGTTATTATTAGTACTTTCAACATTATTTGGTTTTGTATGAACAATTGCAGGTTTCAAGGTAAGAAAATAGATTGAAAATTGCTATCAACTATATTATATCTAATGTTTTTCTTACTGTAAATTATACTAACATTTATGTTGCTCCTAACATCGATGGTAGACTTTGTGATTCTTAAAACTTTTAATGTGAAGATTCATCCTCCTAAAACTCCTAAAATCAAAGAGATCTTGTGGCATCCTCTTTTAGTATCTTAAACTAAATGATTTGGATTGTGTGTGTGCAGTCAGGCAACAATGACTATAGTGCAGTCGGCCCGATAATCTCTCTCAGATTAAGATCAAATGACCCATAAATTATTTATAAACAATTAAAATTAATCATAAAACTGGTCTTTATATACTACGTACTTCACCAAACAATGACTTCACCATTGAAAAGCCGGTCTTTATTTTACTGTGGCTTACGCAATGCGAAAAGAACAAGAGAGACGTCCGTGCTTAAAAGAAAAATGAACTCAATCAGACCTGTATATAATAAAACAAGTGAGACGTCTATTTCTGAAAAATGTTTAAATAATTAAATATGTTTTCTTATGCTTATAAATAAATATATGAGTATGACTTTTGTTTTTAGCTTTTATAGTCTTTGTAAATACTACTTCATGTCCCCAAATCCCTAAATATAAGAATTGTTTGAATGGATAATAGTTATTTTTTTATAATGTTTGAATAAATAATTATGGAATTTAAGATAGATAGTTGTTAAGAATTCAATTTTTTTCAAAGCAAATTGTATGACATCAATATTAATGATAACTTTTTATAGAAGCTGGTCACTTGGAATCATATTGTGGTATCTATGAGAAAACGTCTTAATAGTTGGCATAGTTGGAAACTATCTCTTAGAATTTAGAGTTGAGTTTAACTCAACTACAAACCGGCTTGTAAGGTGAAGATTGCACCCATTTTATAAACACATGTTCAAGTCATCTCACAACCGAAGTGAAACTTCTTTAACACTACCAATCCTTGGAAGAGTTACCCTAATAAACTTTGTGTTATTTAGTTTACTCCAATAGTTGGAATAGCTGGAATCTATCAATCTTTGACAAGGATAGAGATTATTGTTAATCAACGAGACTTGTGTTGTGCTTTCTGTTTTAGAGAAGAGGAAGTCATTCATCATTTATTTTTAATTTTTTGTACAAGCGTGGAAGAATATTTTGAAGTGGATGACAATGGACTTTATTCATTTTGAGGAGGTTTGGAGTCATTTCAATAGTTTCGGAGCATTGGTGAAGAATAAGAAATATGCTAAAGGTCGTTATTTAATTTGGTTAGCTACCACATGGAGGAGTTGTTGCTAATGTATCCCTCTTAGTGGATCATATTATTTTTATTTCTTGGTTATGGTTTATAGGGTGTATGGAAACACTTTTCTCCGATTGATGTAATGATCCATTAACTTGTCTCCAAATTATATATTGAAGTTATGTCGAGTTGCAAAAGTTGAGTACATTTTTTTTTACTAAGGGTTAAGTACATCTTATATTCCTTAATTATAATTTATTTTTTTATTATAAAAAAATATTTAAAATATTTTTCATAATATAAATTTTATCGATTTTTTTTTAATAATGTGTCTTTAATTTTTAATGTGAGCAATACAAGAGAGTAGAGCAACTACCCTAAATATTCATTTGGTTGGTCCCAACGTCTTAATAGGGGGTCGTGTGTTATTAGCAAACCGACACTATCAGCAGGACCAAGTACTTTCGTAAGGTATGCTATGCTGATGATGCTTTATTTTTGGAAATAGTATTGATATATATATATATATATATATGCACAAAATTAATTTATAAACAATCTTAGTTTTCAATAATTAAATTGATATTTTATTTTAATGTACAATTTTCTTTTCAGTGTGTGAAAAACAAAAGTGGGCACACCTGTGTTGACTAGATATTTGTTTGATAAAAATGTCAAATTGAAAATGGTCCACAATAGCCTTGATTTTGTCTCAGCAATTTATGTTTTGATCTAACTTTTAGAAGGGTGTTTTCGTGAATTCAAACTTCTCGTACTTCTTTGCCAACCACTTAATGGCTTAAGAATATGCCAAAGTAGGGCCAAAGTCACTAACACTACCATAAATAATAAAATACCAAAAACAATAAAATAATGACAACAAAATTGTTTCTTTAAAAGACAACAAAATTATTAGCCACCGACAAAGTTCCAAATGAGACTAGAATGATATATAGAAACCTTTCCAAAAAAAACTAGAATAACACAAATGAAATGAGTAGCAACCAGATTTTCCTTTATAAAGAGTGTTTGATTTTCTAAATAAGGAGTTGAATATGACAATGTTTATTATATGGTGTTTAATTTTAAAATTGAACAAATTGGAGCATAACATATTGGACAAAATTAAAATTAGTGTCCCTTGCTAACAAGGTCGACCTAACTGGCGTAGAGGTCTAAAGCAAAAAAATTGTGAGGCCTAAAAAAAACACAAGGCTAATAAAAATAAATTAAAAATATTAAATTATGTAAATTTAGAGGTTTGAACTTTGGTTAGGAAGGATTTTAGGTCTCCTTTGCAACCAATTGAGCAAGATAAAAATATGTCAATATTTTATCATGTTATTAATTTAGAATTAAAATAATTTTTTTAGGCTTTGTTTACCTATAAAATTTGAGGTTTAAAGCACTTGTTTGGCCTTTGGACTGGCCCTGCTCGCTAAACTAAAGAATAACTTTTTATTTATCAAACAATATATGCTAAAATTTATTTAATACCGTAAAAGTTTGTCTTGTGTTGTTTCATCATGTGTTATTTTAATCGGTATTTATCTTTTGTAAATCAAAAGGACCATAAAAGAAGAAAAAATAGAAAAACTAAGGAACAAAGTCTAGGAATGTTGCCAAAGTGTAATTTAAGACTAAGAGAGGATATCATGGTGAGCAAAGTTTGCTAGAAGATTAACACAACCATCGACTTCTCTATAAATATGAGATACTTGCACAGTTCAATCTTAAAAGTTGAAAGAATGAAGGATATCATGAATATAAATTGGAGAGCAACAATTGATGAGATAACCATTTTTTTTTACTTCAACGAGAAAATATTGAATAGATAAACTACTAGCAAGCTTCAAGCCTAAAATTGAGACCCCAAAGCTCGACAGAGATGAAATTAGAGTTTCCTAAATTGCACTAAAATCCTTTAATGAAACAACATGTGAAAATTTATAAATTAAAACCCTTAATATTGTATAAATTTCTTTATTCTTTGTTTGTCACATTTATAAATATTTTTGTTCTTTGTTATTCAACATTAATGCATAATAAGTATAAATTTAATTACATAAATAGAAAAATAAGCATGAAATGTTGTTGTAAAGAACATATATAATCCTACTAAAAAGAGAATATATATATATATATATATAATGAAAAAACAACCTAAAATGAAAATAGCGTTCACAATGAGTAGAAAAGTAAGATGAGGCACATATTTCTTGTTTTAAAAAATACATATCATATGTTTATAACTCGA
The DNA here is from genome assembly GCA_951799995.1 of Trifolium subterraneum. Lineage (NCBI taxonomy): Eukaryota > Viridiplantae > Streptophyta > Magnoliopsida > Fabales > Fabaceae > Trifolium > Trifolium subterraneum. The sequence continues at coordinate 44,740,730 of OX637465.1, read as the reverse complement.
TTAATATAAAAATGTACAGTATAATATGTTTCTTTTTTGTCTTGTAAGTTGAATATTCTTCATGCATGCAATGCAAGATTGAAAAAACTATTTGTTCAAGCCAAATAAGAGCAGAGTGAGCGACAAAGTTCTCTCCAAGGATGTTTTTAATTAAGGAAAATTCTAAACAGTGCCTCCGAGACACTTGTTAAGTTTATTAATAAGGAAATTTCATATCGAAAGTTGTGCGGTCAACACTTTGAAATTGTGAAAAGTTAATTTTTCAACACAAATTTTATTTTTTATTTCCTTTTATAGTATGCTTAACAAGTGCCCCGGGGCATAGTTTAGCATGACCCTTTAATTAATACCTATATAAATACATAAAAATGTATAATTAGGTGAATAAAAGTTAGTACATAGTTACTATTTTATGAATATGCAAATATGAGAATAGATTGATCTCCATTTTATTTTATTTATCTAATTTAATTTTTTGTTATTTTTATTTCTTTATTCAACTTTTTAATTTATAATGTTGATGTTTTTTTTTTGTATTAACCCTCCAACTTTGAGGTAAAGGATATAAAGTCTAATAAAAAATTGTTCCTCCTCCTGACCAAAAAAAAAAATTGTCCCTCCTTGAAATTAAATTTGGATTCCTTCAAACACTTCGTCATTGTGGGAAACTCTTAAATCATTTGAATTCGGACACACGGTTAAGGTACAAATTGATTTAATTGATGTTGAATTTCAAGTGTGAGTGATTAAGCCCCATATAAACTACGAATGAGTAAAATATTGATCGAATATATAAGAGATGTGACCCATATACTAGGCCTTAGAGCATATTTGAATTGAGTAATTAGATATTTTAGATCATTAAGAATTCTAAGCAATTCCAACTATTTTATTTGAATTACCTTTATTTTTAAATGTGTGTTTAGATAGAATAATATAAAATTTCATTGTGAGCAATATTGGGCCATTTTTTTTTTATAAATTTGAATAGTTTTGGATCAAATTTAAAAATAAAAAATAAGGACCAATTTGCAATTTAAAAAAAAAACTAAATGGTCAATTTAAAAAATAAAATAAAGGCCAATTGCAATTTTTGAAAAAATTTAGGAGTCAATTTGCAATTTTTATAAATCCTATGGGTCAATTGAAAATTTTAAAATATATGGGGAGGAAGAAATTTCAAATTACTAGTTTTTTAGTGTCATTTAAAATTCCTTAAATTTAATTTGAATAAAATACTTCATAAATTCTCATCATTTTAAAAATTCTTCAAATTTTGGATGGAAATTTAACGTCTCTTCCTTATAATCCTAAAGCATTGACGCATTGTTGCTATCGGCGCTTTTGATCCATTGATTTATAGCATCCATACGAATCAAAAAGGAAGTAGTATAGAAGGACTCAACATTTTGCCCCGGAAGCCTCACTCATGTACCTAACTGTTGAGGGATACACCAAACCAAACTCATTTAATATTTTGACCAAAATCATTGTTAATTATATCATAATAGATTCCTCTACCACCCCACCAAATACTGATTATAGAATTACGTTCTTAATAATCACTTTAACTTGTCCTTTCTTGTGCCAAATCTATAGTTTTCATTTTTATGTGAATTCATTAGTGTAAGGTACGTAAGATATTGTGCCATACCATTTTTCAAACTTTCTTCTTCTATATACCTACTACTCTATTCTTATTATGTCTTGTACTTCCTAATTAAATGTTGGTTGATGTAGGTGCTAATGAGATTTAGTTTTATAGACCTTAATTAGATAGAGTTCAGTGCAGTCATAAATATGTTCACTGCAATGCAGTTGGCCCCTTATAGACCATCTGATTAAGATCAGACAGTTCAAATTTTAAAATCAGATTTTATAGACAGCTCAAATTTTAAGATTAAATTTTATAATTAAAATCTGATCTTAAAAATTTGAGTTGTCTGATCTTAATCAACAGTTCAAATTCTCTATCAGCATGCAGTAAACTGCACATAATCCAAATCCACCTTAATTAAGATACTGTCATATGGCAATACAAATTTGTAAATTACATTATTTTTGAGTTTAGCATAGAAATTTTAATACATTATAATCACTTTGAGAGATAGTAAACCCATACACAATACAATTAACATATGTGAAAGCATATTGTTGAATGACTCATATTCGTTAATAAGTGGATTGATGCTCGGACATAGAAAAATTTGAGAGTGCAATATTGCATGTAATCAGACGAAGTGACCCTACTTTATGACTTTAGGTATTGCATCAAAGAGAATTACAATACAATTAGTCAATTCTTTTATCAATGTTTGTGTATGTGCATTTGTTTATTTATTTACTTTTTGTCTTAAACGAAGTGACAAATACTACTGAAGTTCTCACGCACGCACACACTGACAACTGTGAAGTCTTGATTTAAATCTGAGTAAAGACAACTGATCCAATAATATCAGTATTTGTCGGTTGAACTAGAACTTGTGAACATCTACGTTTACTTTAAAATTGAATTTTTTAAATTAACAAATATCATGACTTTCAAATATATCTCACTTAAGTAGCTGAGTTGGTGAGTTAAGAGAAATCCTATAACAGTAAATTATTAACATTTTCATATATAAAACTCAAATATTAGTAAATAGCCTTGATAACCATGAAATGGTATATATAGGTAATTGAGTTTATGAAGCAAGTAATTAAATTAGATGTTTGATCACAATTTTATAATAATAAGAAAAAGATGGACATACATACATGAAAAATATTATTGAAAAAGATGTCAATAATTTTCTTTATGGCACCACACAGCGATGTGATATCCCTGATTAAACAAAAACAAAACCCCTTGATTAAACCATGCAAATAAAAAAAGCAAAAAAATTGATAAATCTAAGATTTATTTCTGCATCAATCAAAATATGAATTATTTCCAAGTTTCAACTTTCACATTGATGAGAAGATAAAAGTGAAGATAAAGCAAAAGAAAGATCAATAGACAGGTTAACAGCCTGACGGTGGGGGACAAGTCACCCTCCACATATTGAACACTCTGTTTGCTAGCTATTGAAAAGAAACTTAGTATTGTAATCCATTAATACTATTTCTATTTACAAATCTTTCTAAACAACCAAATAACTTATAATTAATTTCCTTTTAAATCTATTCTTCCAAATAATATTATTTATATTTGCACTTTGTTTTTATTCTTCTTTAATTATTATTTTCCATTTCACCTACCAAAATTTTATTAGAGATTAATGAATTTATAATAATGATGTGCCAAGTTCTTTGAATTTTGGTGGATTAATTCAATTCTACAAAATCGACTTGTATGTTGAAGATTGAACTCACTTATAAACTCATGTTTAAGTTATTTCTCATTTAATATGAGACTCTTAACACATTTCATCACGTCTGATAGTATTGGACTTGGTACATAGATTTAAATAATAGTGATCTGATAGCAAAAATATGATGATAGCATGTATGTGATCTAATAGATCTTGAAGAGACTCTTATATTATTTTAGAGTATTGGGTTGAGTACACCTCAATACTAGAATACTGACTTCTATGTTGAAGAATATATTCACTTATAAATTTGTGTTTAAGTCATATCTCATATAGCACTCTTAATATAAGTGTTGTGTCGTTTTTTCAATTCCCTATATATATACTTTTTAAAAATGTTTGATAAGTTAATTTTAGAGTAAACTACTAAATTGGTCTCTGATTTTATAGAGCACTCTCAAATAGGTCATTGACTTTATGAATATTTTAAAAATGTCTTTGACTATTAAATTTTATTCAAATTAGTCATTCTAAATGTAAGTTAGGGACTAAATTAATAGTAAATAGATAAAGTTAAAAACCAAATTAATAATAAATTATTAAAATATAAAAACTTATTTAATAGTAATTAGCTAAAATATAAGAATTAACTTCACATTAATAAAACCAACAACTTTTTAAGATATTCACAATATCATAAACCTATTTAAGAGTTTCTTACAAAACTTTTAAATCTATAATGCACAAATGAAATAAATTTTACATCATAATACAAAAAACCATTCCATTTGCTCATATTAGACAAATTCCATTTGTAAAGGTAATTTCTTCAAAATGTTGTTTTAGAGTGTTAATTTAGTTCCTTGGCATACTATATAGTTCATAGAGTCTCTTTTGTAGGACAGAAACAGCTCAGCTAATGACTAGTGAAATTACTTTTATGACCAAACTACAAGTGGAAACTAAGTGGGACCATACCTGATTGCTGAACCCATATGTCACCAAAAAAAGATTGCTGATTCATTCATATTAAATGGCCATAACAATCATGCAACATTTTTATAAATTACATTTATTCAACTCCTCTACCACACTAAACTTATTCTCTGCATGCTGATTGTTGTTTGCCACTTGTGTGAGAGAGTAAGTCTATTTTCTATATTAAAAAAATAGGATAAATTCATTTCCAATTTAAATTTGAGTGAATAGATAGTTCTTTTTCCCAAATTATAACTTGTAACCATCGGTTAAAGTTTTACAAATAAGTAAATATAGTTTTTTGGAATTATAACATGTCCATCAAAATATCAATTTGATAAGTTTAATTTTATATTTGTTTTAGGAAAGTTTAATTATTATGATATGACACGTTTGTTAGGTCACGAGAGGACAGTCGGGGATCATCCACATTGGGAATAACTCTACAAATGAGTTGCACACCACACTCTTATCCAAAACCTTAAGGCGTTAGGTTTATGGTCATTCCACTTATAAAATGTTCAACTTCTACTTATCTAAGCAATCCGATGAACATTTGGTCTTCTATAGATATCTCATTTTATCTTAACTTATATCGAAATCATATACATTGAAAAACTAATCTCATAAATTTCTTATGTAATTCATATCTTCGTAATAGGACATTCGTGAAAATTTCATGTAAAGTACATCTTGTGGCAAGAATTAACATAACAATTAATTTTTTAAGTATTATAAATTTTTTTAGGAAGGCAAAATATATATTAACTGAAAAAGCTCAACTAAGTACAAGGTACTTAATTGAAAAAAAGTACAAAAAATCTAGAAGAGGGATAAAAATAAAATAAAGCACTCCAAAAGAAAAATATTATACATAGCCGAACATATCAAGTAGTTTTAATACCTAAATAAATTAACGGATTAAATCACTAACTATTTAAATCATACATAAAGCTTTTTTTTCTTTAACCTTGACCAACATCAAACAAGAGTTTATAAAGATGTATATGTTGATTTACAAAATTCAAAGACAGTTTTAGTTAATATTAAGAATTTTTTAACATTAGCTCAACTGGTTAAGTTAATTGAACGGGGTTAAGGAGCTGGAGGTCCAGGGTTCGAATTCTGACAAGAAAAAAATTAATCTAACATTATAATACTAACAACTAACATTGTTTATAAAAAAACAATTTTTTAACATGAACTTATTTTTATATAGTCATACAATTTTTTAACATGTTAGGAAAAGTCACTAAGAAAAAAAATAATGCAACTAAAATCAAAATAATTAACAAAAGTAACAACTTATTAAAAAAAAGGATGGTATATTTCTTTAATTAACCCAAAGAATGTGAAAGAAAATGCACACAAAGAGACAGCATAAAAATACTAAAAAATACTACTAAGAGGTAGAATAACAAACAAATATGCAAAGACTTTATTACAATTAGTAGATAATTATATAATGAAAGTGGGTTTTTCTTAATTTATCCTTCATTAAATCATCACGAGGTGTAATAAGAAACAGAAAAAAAAAATCAACAAGGCCAGGTAGCAGTTGAGACTATACTGTACCCCACACACAACTCTCCTAGTTCAATGTCACACACCGCTCTCTTCTCCTTCAATCAAAAACCGCCACGTGTACTAACTGTTTCACAAAGCAACCGACACATTCTTAGTTTACCATAACAATTGTAAAAACCAAAACCTATCTTAACACCTAAACTAACCCCTTAATCACAAATTAAACAACACAACAAAAACAACTCACACCATTTAACAATCATTCATAATATTCTTATTCACATTCATCTCTCTCACAAACACACACAAAACCACACAAAATCGAAACACCAGAAACATTATTCTGCGTTGTTTCTTTGATAATACCGAAGCCATGGATTGCGGTATCTATGGCATCGTAACTAAACTCCGCACGTTGTTATTGTTTATCTACATCTTCATGTTTGTAATTTTTTCTACTTCACACTCTCTTTCATCATCTTCAACAGTTCAAATCAACTCAAATTCAATCTTAGTAGCTTTACTTGATTCACATTACACAGAATTAGCAGAACTTGTTGAAAAAGCTATGTTATTACAAACACTTGAAGAAACTGTTGGTAAAAACAACATCACAATTTTCGCACCAAAAAATGAAGCTCTAGAAAGAGATCTTGATCCTAATTTCAAAACATTTCTTCTTGAACCACGGAATCTTAAATCTCTTCAGACACTGTTAATGTCACATATAATTCCAAGTCGAATCAATGGATCCGGGTCGGGGTCCGGGTCGGTGTTCGGGTTGACCCGATATAAGACACTTTCTAAGGTTCATCAAATTGCTATTCAATCAAATGAAACTTCTCGGCAATGGACAGTTAACGGTGCTAAGATTCTTCATCTTAACGCCGTTACTCGACCTGACGGTGTTATTCACGGAATTGAACGGCTTCTTATTCCACGTTCTGTTCAAGATGACTTTAACCGTCGTCGGAGTCTTGTATCGATTGCTGCTATTAAGCCGGAAGGAGCACCGGAGGTTGATCCGAGAACTCATCGGTTGAAGAAACCTGCTCCGCCGCAGAATCCAGGTTCACCGCCGGTACTCCCAATTTACGATGCACTGGCTCCAGGACCTTCGCTAGCACCGGCGCCAGCACCAGGTAATTGGAAGTTATAGATTAGAGAAAAGTTTAGAAAAGTTAAAATAGAAATTTTATTGATTATGCACAATTAATTCATTTTCTCAGATTATTTTTGTCGGTGTTAAAATAGTTTTTTTTTTGACTAAAAATAGAAATTTTATTGATTATGTTTGATTAATTCATTTTCTCAAATTATTTGTGTCAGTTTTAAAATAGATATTTTTTCGATGAATTAATTTTCTCAAATTATTATCGGTGGTGGGTTGACTGTGTCGTGTTAAAATAGAAATTTCATTGATTATTTTTTTAGTTCATTTTCTGAAATTATTATGAGTGGTGTGGTTGACTGTGTCAATGTTGGTGTTTGTGTCGGTGTTCCATTGATTACCGGAGAATGTTGTGATGGAAACTAATTTGTAACTAACTTTTTATAGGACCTGGTGGACCCCGCCACCATTTCAACGGCGAGGCGCAGGTGAAAGATTTCATACAGACGTTGATTCATTACGGTGGTTACAACGAGATGGCGGACATTCTTGTTAACCTAACGTCGTTAGCGACGGAAATGAGTAGGTTAGTTTCAGAGGGTTATGTTTTAACTGTTCTAGCTCCAAATGACGAAGCTATGGCTAAGTTAACGACGGATCAGTTAAGTGAACCGGGTTCACCTGAACAAATTATGTATTATCATTTGATTCCTGAGTATCAAACCGAAGAGAGTATGTATAATGCTGTTAGAAGATTCGGAAAAGTTCGTTATGATACACTTCGATTGCCTCATAAGGTTGATGCTCAAGAAGCTGATGGGTCGGTTAAATTCGGGCATGGTGATGGGTCGGCTTATTTGTTCGACCCGGATATTTATACTGATGGAAGGATTTCTGTACAAGGAATTGATGGAGTTTTGTTTCCACATCAAGAAGAGGAAACTGTTGTTGATAAGGATGTGACCCGAACTCAAACGGGTCAACCCGCTAAAGTTGTGGCTAAGCAAAGAAGAGGTGCGTTGCTTTGTTTTCTTCTTAACTTTTGTTTTTGCTTTATTTTGTTTGGGTGTGTTTTAAGTCAAAATGAAAAAGTGAAAAAATACAAAAAAGGTGATTATGATGTGTTTCATTTTATTGGATTAAAATTTTCTGTTTTTTGCTTTTGGATGTGATTCTTGTAGCATTGTGGTTGGAGCTTAGAGGTAGAAATAATTGGGATGAGAAAGAAAAAGTGTTTAATTTGACATTGTTTTTTAGGGAAGAAAAGAATTTGCAAAGAGAAGTGTCTAGAGAACTTTGTGTTAGGTTTTGCAATGATTAAATTTATTTTGGTAAATTGATTTTGGTTAAAAGTTCGTTAGTTGAATATAAATGATTTATGTTTGGACACGTTCACGTGAAAATGTGTAGAACAAGGGAAAGAAACTCTAAAAAGAACTTCAGTCTTGGTTTCACATTCTAGAGACGAAAGTAATTCTGCTCAAGAACACCCTAAACATGTCAAAATCAATTTTTCAATTCAGAATCACTTTCGAGAGAAAAATGATTTTGTTTTTTTTATGGATGAGACAAAATTGATTTCAAACGTGCACTAAATAAGAGTTTTATTTTAGGCGAACTCTTGAAGTGGGACTTTGGAATGTGATTTAAGTTATGCAATTGTAATATGGAGAACTTTGAGTGATGTTGAAGTCCAAGTATTTTATTTATCTTGTTTTCTTCTGATTTATGAATGTTAGGTTAGATTTTTAGAGAATTGATGTGGCAAATAGAATACTTAAGGTTTAAGAAACTAGTCTCATCTAAACCTTAAAAAGTAAAGGTCTTAACTTTTTTTTCTAAATAAATTAAATATACATGTGTCACTAAAAAAGATTTAGGTGATCATTGTTGCAAGTTAACTGCTTAAGCTTTAAGCATTTTGAACTAAATAATGTCAAATTAAAAATTACTAAAGAAGATAGTGTCACAACATTTTAGTAATTAATTTTTTGCACTTCCTTTTGTATCTTTTACATCATTTTTTATATGCTTGATAGAAAAGATTGTTTTAATCTAATTTTTGAATGGTTTGTATTTTTCCTTTTGTATCTGTCATAATTTCTCTTTAAGCTAAAGTTTTAATGAAATGACAGGTAAACTACTGGAAACAGCTTGCTGGATGCTTGGAAACTTTGGACAGCATTCTAGATTCACCTCTTGTCAATAAAGTCCTCATCTGGATGCTACCAAAAACACTAAAAAAAAGTGAGATTATAGTTTCATTTCTAGTGATTCCTGATAACTTAGCTTATTAATTAATGTTTACTTATTAACTTGAGCAAATTATTAAATCATGGAAATTTTCATTTGTTTCTCTTGATCATGTTGGCATTACTGATATTATCCGTAGTTGGTGAAATTTGATGCTCAATGCATAAATATTCATCTAAGTTCAAGGACTTGGATTCTCTACATTCACTCAGGTTACACACTTGCAGATCTCTTGACCACTTGATGAAGATTAGACGACTCGTATTTCAAGTTATATTTTAAACCTGATTTGAAAAAATCATAAAATGAGTCGTCTGACTTTCATCTGATAGTCGAGATCTCTTGGCTACTTATTTTCCATGGTTGTAGAGAATCCAAGTCCTTGGACCTGGTCGTCGTGATGGTCAGCAGCTTCTCACTCTCCTTCCCCCATGTGATTTAAAATCTGAAACACCAAATAATAAATAAATAAATCCAAGAGAAGCTTACTTTTTTATTTCATTTTTATTCCCTTTCCTTTTCAGCGTATGAAGCTTCTTGTTGCAAGTCTTCCATTATTCTAATTTTGGTTAGGGGGTGATAGGGTTAACATATTTTATATGTTTGTTTACTTGCCATTAAGTTGACTTTAAAATAGTTTACAAGGTTTGAACTCGAGACCTCCTTAGAAAGAAATTCGGAGTTTCTTAACTCGCTAACTGAGCTACCTATACGGGACTCATTCAACATTATTTATTCACATAATAATAGATTATTCCTCTATTTGCAGATGCACAGGAAATTCCAAAGATGTAAAAAGTCAAAGGAATATGAAGGCCAGATTCACTTGAATGGTTAATATGGGTTTGGTTTAGCCAACTTTTTTTTTTATTCTCCTTCTTGATTTTCTTTCTCCTTGTGGATTTGGATCCTTAATGAGAGCACAAAAGTTTCTATATAGTACATATATTTAATAATATATATGTGATTAGGTTCAATTAGTATTGCTGCTATTATAATTCAATAGAAGGTTGTGGGGTGAAAAGGTTTTGTGTAATAATAAGGGCGAGAATCCGCGCGTCCGATTCAGTAAGTAAATTTACTCAAGAAATGGAAGATGGAATAATAAAATTATTCTTTACTGTAATATGATCTTTTATGGCAGCCATTCATGTCTCTCTTTGTCAATATGTTTCTGTTTTTTGTTTTATCTTCTGGTAAAGTTCCTTAACTTTGACTGTGTTTGAATCTGCATTGATATTGGCTTGTGATTTGTCCAAGCTACAAATTAAAACTAATGATTTAAAAACCGAACTGAATTTGACGGTTCAACTGATTGAGCCAAAAATTAGTGCCATCTACGGTTTAGTTATTTGAGCGATTGGGTAGTGGTTTTGTTTTGGTTTTGATTGGTTTTATACGGTTAAATTATAACTTAGAAGACTTTTCTAGTTTGATTGAGTTTTAAAATTTGTACAAGGAGAGGCGAGTGAGCCATGACACGAAGGATTGTGAAATTTTGGGTTGTAAATTCCCTCAAATTGGTCGATGAAATATATTCACTAAGAGCATGTCCAACGATAGTATCATAGAGGATTTTATAGTAAGCTCGCATATTTTTTTTTCTTCCTTCTCGTTGGAATAGTATATAGCAATGTGTTTCATAGTAAGCTGCAATAACAAAAGATTAATTATTTATTTCATTTCGTCAATCACACCAACCAATATATAAAAAAGGAGGACAATAACATTTCACAAAATAATAGTGCGGGTTACTTAATTGCATATTTTTTTTACAATTGGATCGAAATATGCATTAGTTGAATAAGTACGACAATGATGTTGCAACGAACAACTAATAATAGTGTTGAAACTCAAAATGAGTTCCTTAAACAATGACTATTAAATATATGCTCTTACGAAGATTAAGAAGCAAATTATGTTAATTCCCCTAAAAATTTACATTCTCTCATTAAAATCTCTGTCCAAACACACTAATAAAATTCAATTATACCAACTCTTAGAGTTAAACATCAAAATACTTTGGTTTGATGTTGCCCTTTCCAAATATGACCCTTCAACCACATTTTTCATACAAGTGGGTAGTTGCGGTAGGAGATGCCAGTTCACGATTTTGTCTTTTTTGAATAATTATTTTGGTTAAGAGAAAATTTGTGTTTTTGTTGTTAGTGTATGTGTAGTCAACAATAATACACAGTTTTGATAATTTCTTTTGGCATAGATTACATGAAAATATAGCAGCGGTAGTCAATACAGCCCATCAATCAATGTTGGAAATCAAAATCAAATGAATGAGTAATAGTTATTTTGAAATCCAGCAAATACATATTTTTGAAGTAAGCGTGAGATTACAAGTCCTATATTGTTTGAAAAAGCGAAAGTTGTACATAAGTAAGATGATTCCTAAACTCAACACCTTAATTTTTTTGATAAAGATGCGGTGTCAACTCACAATTGTGTGATTGTTTTTGGCCCTTCTTGTGTCGAAAGTCTTTCTGACAATAGTGGTATTCGCTTGAGAGGAGCATAATGAATTAAATGGATTCACACTTAAAGGAGAAATTGTTGTGTAATATTGTAATGTTGCATGATCCCCAGACTCTCCCCACGATTAACACATTCTTTTCATGTGCACATATATTTGATAAAGACCTACTTGTATTAAAGAAAAAACACATATATACTAGGCAAGCACACATTTAAAGTCAGAATAATTTTTATATTTAATTGGGAGTGGAGTATATTGAAATTTATTTTTTCTAAAAAATGTAATAATTTGTTTTGATAATGAGGGGTTATTCTATTAGCATATATATAACCTTTTTTTTATTGTTTTTCTTTGATTTGTACAACTAGACAAACGATAGTGGACATGATTTAAGGCTGTGGATGCCTACCTGTGTCATATATAAATAAGTAAAGTAAATGTGGTAAGCTATCAAATTGATCTTTGACTTCAGAAGTTATAAATTTGAGTAGTAAAATGAAGCTACACACATGGCTAATAAAGTGGACTTGAGCAGTATTTATGAGATAGAATCATGGCTCAGATCAAGTTATAAAGATATTGATTAATTGTTTAGAGACAAATAACTACAATGTGATTTTTAATATCCTCATGCATAAAAAATTCAGGATATCTTGGATATCAAATTCTACCTATCCTTGTAGTCTCTATCTATGTTCTAACTCTAAACCACAAGAGATTACAGAAACATGAGTAGCATAATGGTAAGAAATACCATATAAGTTGGGAGTTGTTAGTAAATTATGGCGAAGTACTCCATCTGGTCCTTAATATAAGAAAAAATTCACATTTTAGATACATTGAATTATTTATGTATCTAGACTATATTATTGACTATATATATATCAATCTTTCAATGTATCTAATTAGTAAGCTCTTTCTTATATTAAGGACTGGAGAGAAGCACTTAAGTTATGAACGGAAAAAACGTCGACTTTTCTTAATTGTTATATTTTTGGACACATACTTGACAAAATAATATAATTGTATATAATCATATGTATTATTGTCGCATAAAAAAAAACTACATATACTGTAATAGGTGTTAACTCAACTCTCGAATGTTAATATTTCTAATTCCAGTCTAATATTTCTATTCATCCACTACACCATTGTCATCTAAGAGTTTATTCTTGTGTTGATTTTTTATCGCCCAACACTACATTCTATACAACATCGTCGATCTTATAAATGTACCATAAAAAATTTCTTAGCCTGAGGCAATTTTATCACAAGGCATCATCTGCATTTAAGAAAAATAGTCACAAGTAATACATTGGTTCACGAAATCCTCCCTAGAAAACTTGCTAAAAAATAACTCAAATTTAGAACAACCTAACATCAATTACACAAATAGGGTCCATATACAACTCTTCAAAGTAGTGTCCCCAGAAAAGGCATGTCCAATATTTCTTCACCTTTTTCTTTTTGCAGGAGTCTTTGATGTTTGGGCAACCTTCTGCGCAGATGCGGAAGCACCTTTACCTCTACCACCAGATGTCTTCTTGGAACTTCCAGTTCCCTTCAATTCCAATTGTACTTGCATGCCTAGATACACAAATAGATGAGAAGTCAACCACACTCTTCTAGTTAAGGATAAATCACCAAATATTCCAATCAAGCAACATGCTAATCGCACGTCTTACCCTTTGAATTCAAACTTTGAAGTTCTGACTTCAGCTTCTCGCCAGTTGTGGCGCCTTCTATTAAATCATGCATCATAGAATAATGTAAAAGTAATTAATTAATGGAAGAGTACAAAGTCCAATGATTTTGGATCTATTTTAGAATTTTAAAAAATACAAAACGTACCAGACTCATCTTTGTCAGAGGTGTTCTCTTCTTCACTCTCGTCCAAGGCATTGCCACCATCACCTTGTTCCGCACCTTCATCAGCTGGTTCTAAAATAGCAGCAACCCGCTTCTTAGGTGCCTTTTTAATTCCAGGAAGAGTAATTAGATCCGCAGCTCGAACCGTCCGAGTTTTGCTCAGCTCTTTGTATGCTTTTGTCAAGGCTGACTTAACGGCAGGCTGTATGCCATCTAGCGGATTAGCATGACCCTGATGAACAGAATATCAGAAAATTAACCTAAGGTTGAGATCAACTGTGGTTAAGAGACAAGAGTTAAATATAGTTAAGGAACCTTGAATTTTGATAATTCTACTATAGTATCAAAATCTTCCTGACTGATTGAATATGTATTCATAAATTCCACAACTTTCTCAACAGCTTCAGCCTGATAATTTCCAAAAAGCCACGAGTGAATCAACTAAAATTCCAAATTTCAGCTTAAAACATTTAATATGTTCAAAACAAAAAGTTATAATGTACTTCCAACCTTAGGCAGGACTCGGAGAGGTTCTGTCAATTTTTTAAGCATAAGAGAAAGGTATTCCAAGCGAATAGTATCCCTGCAATATTTTATGAAAGCACAATTAGTCTACTAGACAAAGCTGTAATGGAAATTTTTGCTTTCTGAAAGTCTACTGGACATATAACTTCCAGACCCGTATAAACCATGACCAAATTACAACCCTCATTTTTAGTAGTATGTTGTAGTTGCTAACATTGACATTCAACACAACTGAAGATCAAGAACATATTGACAGCTGATCAAAGTCACTGGGTTTCTTTCAAATGCACTTGATTTCCATCCAAAACCTTACCAAAATCATCAAGGGCTGACAATTGATTTGCAAGTATTGACAGAAGGATTCAGCAAGTCACCAGATGAAATTAATTTATACTCTCTGAACCAGAAGCATGAGTAAACATGATAGTAAAATATTGCATTCATATTTACCTTCCCGAACTAGATTCGCGAGATGCAAGAACGTGAACATGCAGGTCGTCCATAAGTCTCATGTTTTTACCCGTTGTCGAATTCTTTCCTAGCCACCCACCAAATCGATTAAAATTACGTTCTCCCTGCAGAAACAACGTCAATTATTCTGAAACCTTGAACCTGAAAAGTTTTTAAAAAAAAAGGAAAAAAAAGAGAGGGGGGGGGGGGGGGGGGCGGGCGGCGGGGAAGAGATGACATATTATGCACAGACACTCCTCAGATTAGGCGTGTCCGTGTCGGAGTCAGAACCGACCCCGACAATTATGTCATTTTTTAAAATTATTATCGGTGTCGACGTGTCAGTGTCCGGTGTCTGTGCTTCATAGTTCACAGGAAAAATAAATTTACCGGTTCAAGTGTTTCCCTTTGCCCATGTAACAATGAAGCACTGAAACAATGATAAAGAGAAGATGAATTAGATGGAGAAAAATTCAAAAGGGAAATTTTGTTATTTTCCAGAGCAGTGACAAGGCTACATACGGAAGTATGCATGATGCAACAGAACTAGTTTGAGAGAGCTGCCATTGTCTATGTCTGCGAATTTGCACGTTCACTATATCCCCACTGGCAATAGACTCAGCAGCACGGGCAATCAAGTTCATGCGTTTTATACCATTGTCATCCTTACTAGCAGAGCTTGGTCTATAATTAATATAATTTTCCTGCCAAGTATAGTGTCATAAAAAAATGAGAAATATTTGAAATAGACACCAAGTTCACAACATTAGGGCAATAAGGGCTATCTAACAACAAAAGTAAATTATTACTAAATATGAAGTCAGCAAAAGTTATCATTAACTATCATATTATTTCACCTAAATGAAAATTTTTCATCGCTTGCAACTCTGAGATATGATCACATTAGCAAACACAGGCCCAAATAATTTATAATTTTCCCTTGAAGAAAATTCTTGAATAAGAAGATCATGTAACAATCAATTTATAATATAGCAGATTTTAGATATTTTTTGAATATGGCCAATTCCATCATATAATATTTGGCATGTTAAATGGTGTTAATATCATTTTAATTTTAACCAAATTTAAGTTCAATCAGCAATTGTGTGATTTTTATTAACTAGATATGTGACTAATGCAGAAATATATGGTTAACTTGATTATAAGATGATAAGTCAAATTATATGGTTTATCAAAGTTGAATAAGGTTAATGCAAGAGGTGGTAGTGGTATAAAACACTGAACCGCTAAGTACAAATTTCATCATATGATTGGCCTGCAAAGATGAGTCCCAAACAAAACAAAGCATAAAAAAGTGGAAATGAATTAAAGAACCTGGATAATCAGAGGAACAAGATCGGGATCACTCATGCTAAGATTAATCCTCTCATCCCATCTCATCTTTCCAGCGTTAAAACCAAAAAGCCTACAAGGCAAGGAAAGTGTGATGAAATTCATAACATTCTGGATGGTTATGCTTCAGATATCAAAGGACGGAATCACTGGCATGCAGAGCCCACCTTGAATCACTGATGAAAGTAGTCAAATAACAATTTAAAAGATCTACAACTTATCATAAACCTTATGAATGTCGCCACATTCAAATTTGTTTCATTAAGCAAACTAGTAAAAATAACTCGATAAAAAGAAATTATAGATCAACCATTGAAATGAAAGTCAGGATCCTCAGATGCTGATAATTTAAAATATACTCATTCCAAGGGGGCATCACGCAGAATGTTAACTGTCGTTTACTGGAACAAAAGATAGGTAAACCAAAAACTATATTTTATAAGGATTATTATATATAGAATAAAACCCTATTTTGCTTCCAGAAGCCACACCAATTGAGCCCTTACTGTCAACATATTTTTATTAACCCTATCATATTGCAATATTACTTGAACTTGAAAATCCAAACAGCCCCCAATTGAGTCCAGTATGTACTTTGCATGGCTATGTACAAAAGTTATCAGAAAATCTAGCTACAATTAGATGATATTTGATATCAAAACCTAATTCTGTAAGAATATAATTTATTTTAGCTCTTCTATAAGAACAGCGGAACTGCAATGTCAACAAGAAATTAGAATAAAGTGTATGACAATAAAGCATAGTTTAAGTGCAGTAATTAAATAAGATGAATATCGTACTTATCAACAGCCGTGAATGGTGAAATATCTTCATCTTTCGCATTGGTGAGTAAGCGCTGCCTAATATCGTCGTAGTTGATCACCGACATGGAGAGGCCCATATATTGTAACTGGTTTAGTGCCATACGCATATCTCCATTAACTCTTTCTGCTAATTCCTCAAGAGCAATCTATAACAAACATGATGAATGATTCAAGAAAATACATTAGTCAAAACGATTTTATGAAAAATTGAAGGATACAATGATTCAAATAAATTGTGTACCCTCATAGCCCACAAAATCAAGTAGAGTAAAACTCTCCCAAGATATAAGATAGAACTATGTTGGCAGAAATCACCTCATTAACTTGAATCCCTTCAGCCTTTGCAACCTCCATGAACTTCTTTGCCATCTGGCATAAATAAACAATTCAGTATTGCTGCCACATCTCAGCATGCTTGCTTTAACATGTTAAGCATATTTTCAGACTTCAGAAACTAAAGCTACAAGCTGTAAGATAATACACATTCTAGAGTAAAAACAGTGAGATTTTTTTATTCAAATATACACCCGGTCTTTCATTATGGTGGAGGGAAAACAGTGAGATAACCTACAACATATCATTATGTCAAAAAAGTAAGAACAGACAATTTTTTCATTCATCCCAAAACTGTTGAATGATTTCAAAGTTGATGCAAATGTTAAGACACTGAACAGAGTTTCACTTGGATGGGATTATTTACTAATTTTAACCAGATTCACTCAAGGGTAACGGGAGAACCAAACTAAGTCATCATAGATGAAAACTCAGATGATTGAAAACTAATCCTAAGTCAAAGATCAAATGCAACACCAAAATATTAGAGATTCAAGAAAGTAACACATTAAACTTGGCCAAAGAGGAACACCAATATCATATGACAGACAGACATGGAAGTTAATGTACAAGTTTATGACAATCAAAAACAAAGAAAGCTCAATTAATAGAATAAAACACAAGTAAATCATGTTTTTGTTCCATAGTCAAATAACATACTCCCAGAAGTGTCGAGTAATAACAACACTCATTTACTCAAGTAACTGGTAAAGTCAATTCTATTATATTGAATATAGATAACCATAAAAAAATTGTCGGGGGCACTCCTAATGTTTGTACAAAGAAGGGATCCCTGTTGTTTTCAGTTTTCACATGTAAAATAAATAGAACTTGAACAAATCCATATGACTTGGATGAAAAGAGATAAACAAATATACATAAAAGAGAAACAACAACATCTGGCAGTGAGTGATATGCAAGAAAGACCTGTTGCTTTGTAGGCTTCCGGTAACTAAGAAGCAAACAGTAGTTCACTAGGCTTTTTAGTTTCTGGCTATAACGGTCATTACAAATGCAGATGATTGGAATTTTTGATATCTTGATGTTAGCAATAAGATCAGCAACACCACCCCTATCACCAGCTGACATCCCGTCAACCTCATCCATAATAAGAACTTTTTTGGACTGCTTTGACCTGAAATTTACAGTTATAGAGACTTAACAAGGTGTAAGTTATGGACTCACAAATTACTTATTACAATAATGAGTGACCAACCTATCCATATTAGGACCAATGGTCTCATTTTTCACAAGCTCCTTGATAGTATTTGCATTGCTTCCACTAATTCCTTTTTCAATTTTGCTATCAGCTTTTCCACGGCTATCACTAGCATTTACCTTTCAACACAAATATCGACCGACATGACAAAAAAATTAGGTCATGGAAGAATACCTTTGCTGTATACAAATTTAATTAGAAATGTCACCACACCTCTATGGCTTGGAAACCAAGCTCCTCACACACCAGCTTTGCTGAAGTTGTTTTGCCTATACCAGGGGTTCCGCTTAACAAGACAGCCTTTTTGGAATTAGGGTCATTCTGCTTTTTTCCTTTTTTATTGCCACCAGTGTTAGAAAATTGCTCATGCCAACCTTTCAACCAATTTCGAAGCTGTGAAACCTATATACCATTACATTAAGAAAAGTGAAAATGATTATCCATATCCAAGCATACATAAGATAAAAATTAACCACCGAAATATGGTAATGAATAAGTTATTATACAAGTGACTGATTCCCTATGATATCCTTTGCGTTTTTAGGTCGATGTTTCTCTGTCCACGTCAAATTAGACTGAACGGTAGTAGCTTTTTTAGGCTTGGCTTGGTTGGAAAGTGAGCATGAAGGCAAAGAGGCTGCATTTGTGATATAGGAACGCAAGTAAGTAAATTTTATTGTAACAACTTTAAGAGCTGCTGCTAACTCATCAATACTAAGAAAGGAAATCAAAAGGACAACACAAGTAACGTAAAACCACAAAATGCTTCATAGGGTTTACCCTTTGTTTCTGCTTTCAGAGGAACTTTTGACGGGGATGGCAGTGGCACTGCAACAGCCTTATTCACAGGTTTTTTGCATTCCTCTTGCTTGGGAGCTTTTGCAGGTTTTGATGCCCGAATTATATCAAACAATCCATCCTCTGTGAGGAATGAAGTTCTATATAAAGAGAAAAGTAAGTGTTAGAAAAATATGTAAACCTGTTAAAATACCTTGTAATATTTAAAAGTACAGATATAGGAATGCCAACCCTAGCTCTTTTGCTTTTTCAGACTTCCTTCCCCCAATATCATCATCACATAACAAATAATTCTGCAAACAAAAGATGTTAATCGCATGCGGATTAATTAAATTTAGCTGCAGTTGAATAAAAAGCATTATATTACTGTTTTCTTGCTGACTGATCCAGTGACACGGCCACCATGGCGTTTAATCAAATCTTCAGCTTCTTCTCGTTCCAAACTGTAAATTTGCAAAAGAAAAAAATATAAAGACTGAAAAGAGTGAAAATGACATGAATATAATTGATGACCTGAAACTTGTACATGGAAAGAGAACATAAACATCAACAAAATAATAAATAGCGAAAGAGGGAGTGAGAGATGGGCAAGCAATAATCTGTAAACAAAATTCTGCTTCATGCAAGTCTACAGATTTATGTGAATACCTGTCCAGTGTTCCACTGATTACAAAAGTTAAACCAGCTAAACAGTTAGGAGCACCTTCAGGGACTTCCTGATAACACACGAAAGAAGTTTCAGTGCATTAATAAGAAAACAAATCAATTCATAGATCCAGATTTTTGATAAGTTCAAACCTTTTCTCCCTTGTGTGGAGGATCTTTTCTTTCACCAAAATTCATGAATCCACCCCTACCACCCCCTCGGCCCCTTCCACCAGATGCTTGTGTTGAAGCTCCTCTTCCACCACGACCCCTTCCACCAGATTTAGCAGGAGACACAGCATTTTTGTCGTCATCTTCATCAATTTCTTCCAAATCTGCAGATTTCTGGGTGGTCCCCCTACCACCCCCTCGGCCTCTCCCACCAGTTGCTTGTGTTGATGCTCCTCTTCCACCACGACCCCTTCCACCAGATTTAATAGGAGACACAGCATCTTTCTGATCGTCTTCATCACTTTCATCCAAATCTACAGGTTTCTGGGGGATTCCTCTACCCGACCCACTCTTCAATTTTTTTGTAGGAGTGAAACCAGCTAACTTCTTTTTATTAGAGGCCAGAACAGAGTCATCTTCATCATCTTCATTGCTCTCCTTCATAGTCTTTCTTTTAGCAGGGAGCGCCGGCGTTTCTACCTCTTCTTTTGCCTTTGGCTTATCTGTATTAAAATATTTGCTAGTTTTCCTTCTCCCCGAACTTGTTTGGCCTTCAGGCACCTGCAAAAAGACATTTTTTTCCTTTACACTCACAAGCTTTCATATGTTGAAATACAAACTAGTCCTAAGCCCTACTGAGAGACAATTAGTTCCCTTAATTGTGAAGCTCTTAATGAAACATTTTAATCATGGGGAATCATTTACCAAGAACCCTTCTTTAATGAATCGTGAAAATCTATTGATTACTAATAAGAAAACTGTGATTCACTCCACTCATTTATTTAATCAACATGCATGATGCGACACTCTCTCCAGACCCGTGTTGCCACACGTGTTGGTACTACTACTAATACTAGTTATTAAAAAGAGTGGTGCTATTGGTTACAAAGGGGAACAGACAAGAAACAAACGAACATGTGAAAACCTCCTCTCTCACTCACATGTATTGTTTTTAAGAAAACAGTATACCGTTACCAATACTAGATATTAAAAAGAGCAGTGCTATTTGTTTTACAAAGGGGAATCAGCAAGAAACACATGAACATGGAAAAATCCTCCTCTCTCATGCTGTATTGCATTTATGAAAACAAAATACCATTACTTCCATCTTTGATGCAAAGTCATGTCTAGGTTAAGTGTCAAAATGAACCAATTAAAAATAGTTGTACAATTTGTGAGCTGATTGTCTCGTAACATTCAGCATTTTCCAATTAAAAATGACCAATTTTCAGTCAAAAAAAAAAACTCAATCAAGTGGAAAAAAATACTCAACCAAATCATTACTTCTAAATGCAAACTAACAAACCTCTACACAATAATCTCTATAGCATCGACACTTCTGAATGAAAGGCGTGTCCGGTGTTTGACACCAGCACATACAATTACGTTCAATTAATTCATTTTCTCAAATTTTACCGGTGTGTGTCAACGTATCCATTTTCGTGTCAGTGTCGTGTCTGGTGTCCGTGCCTAATAGATAATAATCATCCAAAACAACATTTTGGTTCAGTAGACAATGTAAACATATCAAAATCTTGCATTCTTCAAATTTTCGTAAGTTTTTCATTCATGCATCATACAATAGAATCTATAAATTCAAAAACTAAATCAGTATTTTAACATCACAAACACTTCACATTTAGGGATTAAAAAAAAACTACAATGAATTACTGAAAGCGTAACAGCACTAACAGTTTTCACCGGGTCGGGTTTAGGTTGATCGGAGGGTTTGTTGGAGTTACCGGCGGCATTGTTGGTTTTTTCATGTGATTTCATGAACCACTTCCTTATATCACTCTGTAATTAAAAGATTAAAGAAAAAATAATAATAATAAAAAAGAAAAAAATTAGATATGGAAAATGAAAGAAGAGAATCAAGAGAAGAAGAATGAAGAACCCTAACATACCATTTGTGCGTCGAGGCGGGAGAACGAAGAAAAGAAAGAAAGTGTGCTCGAGAAGCCGTGTGAGTGTGATGTGAGTGTAGGAACCTTGCTTTAGCTCTTCTAATTTTTAATTTTGTTGACATATGGTATCTAATATTATTATTTTTATTTATTATAAAAATATATATAATAAATTTGGACTTGTTTAAGAAGATTCTTATTTGTAATTATAAAAAAAATAAAAAATCTTATTTGTCCCGGTGAAGTGAGTGCAGCTCAATTAGCAGAGACATTACACTGTAATATGTAGAAATTACATTTCGAACTATGGTACACTTTAAAAATGTGAATTACTCGAGAAGTTGTGTGAGTGTGATGTGAGGATATAGTTTCAACTTTCAAGTCTGATGTCTTTAATGAATGTGATTTTTAATTTATTTCCATATCTTTTTGTATTTTTTTTTCTTTCTTTTTCTGATAATATTATTGAAGTGATGTATCTATTAGTTTTGTTGATGATTAATCTCATTAGTTGTTCACCTTTAGTGAATCCTCTCCTAATTATATTCCATCCACAAAGTTTAAATGCAATCTTCTTTCTTTTCTTATAAACCTTAAACAACATCGTTAATAGCCAAGTAATATTATGAATAAAAGATCATGATTTTCTAACTTAGGTTTGATTTATATTGTGGGCGATTAGAAAAAATTCTAACTATATGTAAAAAATTGAATATGTTTTGTTCTTCACTCGAAAACTAATCCTATGAATGATCCAAAAGACCTAAACTTGTAGGAATATCCTAAAGTGACCATTAGGAGTCAAAAACTCTAATTAACCTAAGGGTTGCGAACTTGTTGATCGTCACACTTTCAGACTCGATTTATTACAATTGTGGGATACATGACCCTATATAAGACAGATTAGCACATACCAACAAGGTACCACATCGGGTGTTCACGAGCCACGACTCTGGGAACTACCCACGGCCTAGAGAGTTTCCAATGAAAGAGCAAATGCTTATACGTGAGATCGTAGGAAACAGAGAGAAGAGAGAGATCCGTCTAAAACTCCATCTCTTAGTCATCCTTATATATGCGGATAACTTCATTATAGAGGCATCTCTCCCATTCCCTCTCTTTGATGTTCAAATAAAATTACAAATTTCAATTGCTCTTTGAAAGATGACTCCTACATAAAATCAACACTTGCCCAAATCACAATCAATCATCAATTTCCATAACATCTAAGTATACTATAATCAGTTTGAAACCAATAAAGTTAGGAAGATTAATGGGATTACATGGAATTTGGTGTGTCAAGTGAGAAAAAAAAAAGGAGGTTTAGGAGTGAGGGATGTAAGAGATATGAAAATCTTAGTTTACTAGCAAAATGGATAATTCAAGGGGGGAGTGCATTGTGGAAGGATATTTTAGTGGCAAAATATGTGGAAAGAATATTGTATGAAGTTGAATTGAGAGATACTTGTGCTATTGAGAAAGTGGTGGAAGATAGGATTTGGTTTTCGAAAGCTTTGGTTCGAAAGGTTGGGAATCGTGGAAATACTCGTCTTTGGTTAGATATAGTTGGGTAGGAGATTCTTTGTTATTTGTGTCTTTTTCGAGATTGTTCTCATTGTCATCAAAGGAAAATATGGAAGCAAAGCTCATCTCAGGATTTCTATTTCCACTTAGAACTTAAGTACATTATTGACAACTTTAAATCAAAATTAAACTTTGATGATAGAAAAGAAGTTACAATTTATAAATTGCAATAAAAGGCATAAGAACACTTCCTATCCAAAGTTGACCATCTTTCTCCTCAACTTCACTCACTGCTCTAACAACTTTTCCTTCACTATCTTCCAATATCTGCAACAATTTACCTTCAGGACTATACTTAACAATCACTCCATGTTGCTTCCCTCCAATTTGAAATAAATATTGATACTTTGTTGGTATAGGAAGCTTGAGTATAGCTTTCCTTATCCATGGATATAAACCAGTAAGATATGCATACATAGATCTTCTACAATGAAGCGCCACCCAAAAATCACCATCTTCATTCACCCTCACATTGTCAGGAGCTCCAGGCAGGATTGCTAAGATCTCTGAAGTTCCGGCTTTTTCTCCTTTTAGCCAGTATTTACGTAACCTACACAATAAGCGATGAATGATTTAAAAAGGTACCCCCTCCGGCCCACAATAATTGACATATTTGACAATTTAACACAAATTAAGAATAGTGTAACAGTTATTTTGAAATAATTGTTTTTTTCTTCAGAAAGGTCGATTATTTTGGGACAGAGAGAATAACAATTATATTAACATGAGTAGTTCCGACATAGGAATGTAATATATCATTTTAATTAATTTCGCAGAAATATATCGTTTTAAAAGGAAATATGATGCTAATATGCTATAGCAGGTAAAATTTCTAAATAGGCAGCTAGGCTGGTGAGCCGAGGAACACCGAAGGAATACTAACCAAGAGGTCCAGAGTTCAAACTCTGAAAACTAACATAATCCGCTAATTTACTAATATTTGCCTATCCGGAAAGAAAAAAATATCTGCTAGCTATAGAAAGTAAGATTTACAGACCTGCCAATCGATCCTTCACAAAAAACAAAGAAGGAACCATCTTTGCTTAAGGAAATGCCATTTGGGAATTGAATATTCCTAACAAGAACAGTGGTTTCCTTTGTTTCAGGGTTGTATTTCAAAACTTTGCCACTATCATCCCCGGAAAATACCAGCTGAATGAAATTCCTGCACAAAAATTATCAGTATTTCAGACTTCAGAACTTCAAGATACATGCAAACAAAAAGGCACTGCTTTCAAAAGGTTGCAAATGTTTACCAACAAAACCATACCTTCTCTGGTAAATAGCACTGCTTTCTGTAAAATAAACATTTCCTTCTGAATCAACATCAACATCATTAGGAAACCTTAGAGAAACCCCTTCAACTTCAGTTGCAAGAGACGTTGCTAAACCGCCCTCGGGCCCTACCTTCATTAGTCCAAGATATGCATCTGCAATGTACAATTCACCTGTTTTCTTGTGAAATCTTAGTCCCAAAGGCCTTCCACAGATATGTTCAGTCTTCACATAACTAAATGGTGTTGCTTCTTGTATAGGGAGAGGATTACATAATGACCTGATTTTGAAGTAGAGAAAGAAGAAAATTCATTACCATTTACTCACCTATCATCTATTTACTCACCTCCGTTAAATGTGTTCATATTGTGAGTTGAGCTAGCCGTGAACTATGAACACATTTAACGGAGGTGAGTAAAAAATCATCTATTCTGATAACATCTTATAATAAAGAATACACTAACAGTCCTCGTCTTATAATAAAGCTTACATGGTTATCGTTTTCCCCGAAATCCCTAACTTAAGTTAGGACTCATAATTTTCAAAGTTTAGACATGGATTTGTGACACACCACTCTTGGTTCTCTTTTTTTTTTCCTGTTAAATTTTTGCTGCTGCTATTTTTTTGTGTTCTTCCTTGGATACAAATATAGTGAAAGGAAGGTACATATAGGGCTTATGGTCATTGTGGTCATAAATTGCAAGATAAAGCAATAAAACGAATATTTTAAACAATAAAGGACCAAAATAAGCTTCATGTAAAAGATAAAGAATAAGAATATCAGAGTCAATAGAAGAAAAAGGTTTGAAGAATGTTGCAGGTATTCATTGTTCTGAGAGCATCTTATAACAAATAACACACTAACAGTCCTAATGTTAAATGTTAA
Organism: Trifolium subterraneum; assembly: GCA_951799995.1. Classification (NCBI taxonomy): domain Eukaryota; kingdom Viridiplantae; phylum Streptophyta; class Magnoliopsida; order Fabales; family Fabaceae; genus Trifolium; species Trifolium subterraneum. The sequence goes on along the minus strand of OX637465.1, from coordinate 44,715,241 downwards.
TCTATGAATGCAGTTAAATACCTGACTATACAATTGTCCAAAGAATCACTCATTCTACGATAATCGCTATTTCTTAGGAGACAAATGTTAGTAATCAGCTGTTAGAAGAAATGCCGGTGGAGGGATTCGATCTCACAAGCCTTTATCACTCCAAAATCCAACCTCTATGTTCTGTCCCCCAAACCACTCCTCAGTCCTCAGATAATTGCTATTTCATACTAATGAAATGTCTCAGAACTCACTTTTGGTTAAGAACCTTGAATTGTTTTTCAACAGTTCAATGAATATTGTAAATATGGATCTAGCAATATTCTAACTGGAAATCCAGTTAGCATATTGTTTTTCAACAGTTCAATGAATTGTTTTTACCATACTTTACTTATCTCGCGGTCAAACTCCAGATTACTAGACCGCAACATAACGGTTTTTTATGTTTCCAAAAACACAATGCAACCGTAATTGAGGCTGCATTTGATCACAATTCTCTCCAATATCAAGAAATCAAACACAAATACAACTATATACAATCAATACAAACATGAACATGTCGATACCGATAATAATTTAAGAAAATGACATAATTCTGTACAATCATATGTGTTCTAAATTTCTAATCTAAAGAATTGTAACTAACAAACCTGTTTGGTGAAGTATAAGCAAAATCAATCCAAGAATGTCCATTCCAGAAGACAATTCTACCATCAGCAAGACCAGTATAAGGACCATGACCAAGAGGGTCAAAGACAATACTCTCAGGTCCTTGTACTTGGTTCAAGAATTTAATCTCTGAATTTTGCAACAAATTGTGTTCATCTTTCTCATTAGGAACATGAGACCATGGTGGCATGTCAACCTTTTTAGCATCAAAATTAGGGAAATTTGATATAGGACTGTGGTTAAATGGGTCTAAACCGCAGTATAGAGCAAAGAAGAGAAAGAAAATTGTAAAGGTTTGAGTAAGTGTCATGTTGTTGTTGGATTTGGAATGAATGAGAAATGAAAGGTTGAAGCATGAAGCATGTGTGTTTAGATGAATGTCATAAGGTTGAAGATATAAGTGGGTGAGTGTAATTAATAAAGATGAATGAAGAACATGTTTCAATTTTGAGTTTAATTGTTGTGCACTGTCGGCATAAAGTTTTTTTTGTACATATATCCAATGATATGTTGCCACATCATTTAATAAATGTGACACATCATGTATTTTTAATTACCATAATGTGTCGATATATAATTGAACGCATGTGTAAAATAACTTTACACCGTCGGTGCATATAAATTAAATTCTTCAATTTTCAATATAGATATAGGTATAGAATAGCATAGTGAGAGTGTGAAAGTGGGTAGGTAGTGAAGAACGTGTTCTAAGGGGGAAGGTATGTAATGTATATCTGTTATTTGTGTTTGTTCGTGGATAGGAAAAACTTAATAGTTGGACTCTTTCTTGTAAAAATAAGTTATAAGTTACTTTCCGATAGTTGAAAAGTTAACTTATAGCTAATGGATGATAATTTATAGGTGAAAAGTTAGTAGAATGAATTCAATGTGTTCGGCAAATTTATCTATTGTAAATCTAAAATGATATAAAAGTATTTAGTTAGTGACACTTATTATATTTAAAAAAAATAAAAATGGTAAAAATGAGATAAAATTAATGTATAAAACTATAAGCTATAAGTTCAAACGCTATTTTTTTTTAACGGCAAAACAATTTTATTAGAATAATAGGAAAAAAGTACAAGAGGTACTCAACCGACAACGGTAGAATAAGTAGAGATAGTACTTCACCCAATACAAAAATCGAATCAGAACAATGACAATGAGCTAGCGAACTATGCAATCAAAAGGCTCCAAGCACCATTCATAAAATAAACATGGTGAAGCAACCTTTGTAGCCAATAACCATTTTCAAGAGATTACTTGTATTCGATAAAAAATGACGCCCAAACCAATTACTATCTCCCTGAAAATCCTTTCATTCCGCGCCCTCCAAAGCATCCAAATGACGGTGCTATTTGAAATAGCATCCGGAAAAAGCTTGTTACCAAACACCTCTAATTTTATGAAACAAGCTTATAAGCTAATATAATAAGCTATATAAGCTAGCTTATTTGTGTTACCAAACAGACACTAAGAGAAAAAGGAATATGCACCAATCACAATAACGTTTTCTGCTACATCACCCCACTTAACCTCACTTTCTTGATAAGATATGGAACGTTGAATCATTCTTATTAATTAATTGTCAGTGTAAAAGTGTCCGTCATTTAAACTCATTTGTTATCAGTTTGAAACAAATAAATTTAACACTTTTACTAAATTTCAGAACTTTTTCCCAAGCAAAACTCCATAAGTTATGGATGAAAGGAATGTTTCCAAAAAATAATTCTCAAAATTTACTCCGAAGTTTTGTACTTTGTTTTTATGTTTTTGTGGGAGCTAAGGGTGAAACTAAATAACATGAGGTTTGACTTAACAAAAGAAAAGCTTAATATTTTAGAGCTTAACAAAGGGCAAAAAAAGGAGTCTTTTAATATGGAGTTTTGAAAGTTTTATATGTGAGTTCAAAATTTTATCTGTGGACAGTGATGGGGAGAAAATTCCCCAACAAGTAATTCAAAATTTTATCTAACAAATACAAATTTTACAAAATCTACCGTTGGATTGAAAGTTTATATATTATATAGATCATCTATAATTTTTTTAAAAGAAATTGAAAATCATTTGATAAAAACTCTTAAACTGTTAAGAATTACAAAGAGAATATATATAATAAACCCTAAGATATACTTTTTCATAAGAGATATTCTGACATAATATAGAAAATATTATAAATATTAGAAGATACTTCTTATATTCTAACAAATACATAAATAATGTCCTTCTTGAAACTATCCAAGCTTGGGATCACCTTCCAAACGATAAATTGGTATTGCATGCAAGTGTTGAGCTCTATGTATAGATTGTCCAAATTTCTCCTCCATGTTTAAATTGGAAGGACTGATATTATAGGGTAGTTTCCAATTAAAGCAATGCACCAATTGAGCTAAAACAAACCTAACAGTCGTCAAACCCAATTGAATTCCAGGACAACGCCTACGACCAAATCCAAATGGTATACTTTCAAATTGGTGTCCTTCATAATTCATTTTTTTGTTAATAAATCTCTCTGGATAAAATTCTTCGGCATTTTCTGACCAAATATCAGGATCCCTCCCTATTGTCAATGCATTCACTATAACTCGTGTCTTTTCCTTTATAAAATAACCATCAACTGTTATGCTCTCTCTACATTCACGAGGGAGTAATAAAGGTGAAACAGGATGAAGTCGTAAAGTTTCATCTACCACCATATCTAAGTAATTCAATTTCTTCAAATCCTTCTCTTCAACCATTCTCTTATTTCCTACTTCATTTTGTATCTCATCTTGAAGCTTTTTCATCACTCTTGGATGCCTTAGAAGTTCAGATAAAGCCCATTCAATTGTGGCGGCAGATGTAACAATTGATGCCACAACCATATCTAGTAAAATAGCTTTGATGTTAGTTCTATCAATGTTTTGATTTTGTTCACTCCCATGATCAATGTTTTGGTGCATAAAAGTGAGAAGTATGTCTACAAAATCTTCATGACTAGTTTTGTCTACATTAGTAGTTTGTTCATGCTCTCTTATTATTGTCTCCAACACCTCATCAAGTGCTTTACTAGTTTTCTTGCAGGCTCGTGTTAATCCCTTACAAAGAGTTAAAACAACATCAAATTAGTAATTGAATATTTACATTAACTTAATTCTTGTCAAACATTTTGCTAGTATTTAGTTTTTTTTTTTAAAAATATGTAGTTTTAGTTCTAAAAACAATAAATCTTTGCATTTGGTGTTTCGGTTATGGTGTTTACAAAATACTCCATCGGTTATAGTCTTTGCACGTGGATTAAAAAATAATAAAAATTGATAAATTAAGTCATTTTTACTCTTACTTTATTTAGAAAGAGAAAATTCATTTAATGAATGTTTAAGTTTTTTTACGGGTACAAATGATAAAAACATCATTAATTATACTTTGGTTTCTTAAAAGACTAAAGTTTTAAAACAAAACTAAAAAATTAAAAGATAAAAAAATTGAGAGGGAGGGAGTAGTTCATTTTGATTTTAGTCATGTAATATGTGAATCATATCAATTTGACTTAATAGTTTGTCTTTGTATTTTTGTTTAGTTCATATACGGGGAAATTGACATAAATCAAGCGAACCCTTTATCACAAAAGAAGAAAATTGGATTTCAATCATCTCTAACACTTTTCTTTCATGTTTTTCATCGTCCCATATCTTTGACTATTTATCCAGCACTTTCTCTCGATTCTATTTTTTTCTTTATGGCTCAATCAACCATTATATTAAAAAAAAAAAAAAAGAGAAATGACAGAACATAAAAAGTTGAAGAGGATCCAATTCAAAAAACGACTATAGATGAAGATCTATGCTTCTGCCACCCCATCAGGTTCTTGCGCGCCCTACGCCTTTTCCGTTTTGCCCTTCCGCTATTTAAGTAGCGGACGTTATAAAAATGAAATTTTTTGAAAAATGTCGTCTGCTACTTAAGTAGCGGACGTTATAAAGATATAGTCTTTTTGGGGGGTGTCCACTACTTATGTAGCGGACAATGGTATTTTAGTAAATTCATAGAGTACGAGAGAGTATTAGTAGGGTGACAAAAGTAAATCTCATGGACCAAAATCGTGGAAGGCACCAAAATTTTACAATCATGATACTTTGAATACTTAAAAAATAAAGTCAATATGTAGTAATTTATGTTTTGTACATATACATACCTGAAGATCAAATGCACCTAGCCAAGCAACATAATCAGCCAAGTTAAATGATCCAACCAAAGTCATTACTTCTTGAACCAACCTCTTTAAGTCAAATTGATCATACTTACTCCTACTCAACACCATCTTATACACAATATCCTCTATAAGATTTTCTACAACTTCACTAACATTAACAACCTCACTAACCAAACTACTTTTTTCCAATGACTTAACCAAAACATCCAACTTCTCCTTCCTAATAGGACCAAACATCTCAACTTTTGAAGGACTAAGAAGTTTCGAAGCGCAAAGTTTCCGGACACTACGCCAATAAGGACCATACTTAGAAAATGACATCCCTTTGCAACCATAAGACATGATCTCCGCTCCAATAATATTTGGTCGGTTTGCGAAAACAATGTCGTTGGTTATGAGAAATGACTCGGCAACTTTTGAAGATGAAATGACAATAGCCGGGACTTGACCTAGTTGAAAGGACATAATTGGACCATATTTTTTGGAGAGTGATTGAAGTTTTCGATGTGGAAGTTTGCCTAATATGTGGAGGTTTCCGATTATTGGTAGTGCCGGTGGACCTGGTGGATTAGTTTTTTGTTTTGGATGTAAGAATAGTTTGAATAAAAGGTATATGAAAGTGAAGAAAAGGAAAACAAGTATTGTTATTGATGTACAAGACATGTCTACAATGATGGTTAATTTGGTTTGGAAGTATACTGTTGTACTAAGGTTGAGGACTATGATCAAGAATTTATAAGAGATACATATTACTGCAATAAATACTTAAAGGTTTTTAAATAATTTTTTCATCCAACTATTTTACCAAACTATTAAATTGTACTAAAATGTTTTTAAATTATTCTCGCATCCGTCTATAAAAAATAAAAAATTAGTTCATAAACTATCATAAAAAACAACCAATAAGTTCCTAAATGTTCAAATTTTGTTGTTAAATACATCTTTTCTTCTCTTTTTTTTTGAACACGCAAAAATGATCTTTTCTTTTCTAATTCATAACAACTAACAAATATGTGATGTTTAAGTTTATCTGCAAACCAACATATTCACTCATTGACCTCTTGTTTGATGTCATATTTTTCATTATGTAACTTCTAATTTTCTTAATCATCTCCCCTTTAAAAAAACTAATTTTAAAGATGATTATCATCTTTAAAATTAGTTTTTTTTTTTTAAAGGGAAACTAATTTTAAATTGATGTGTTTTCATAGTTTTTAAGGACAATTAACATTTAACAGTCAATTAAACATAATTTTTAATTGATTGGATTAAATAATTTGATGAGATGATAGTTTGGAAATCTTTAAGTTGATTTTTATAGTTTAGAGACAAAGTAGTTAAATAAATAAAAAACAGTTTAAGAATCATTTAATTAATTTTAATAGTTTATGAATTAAATTTGTGAAAGGATGATAGGACTACCCTGAAGTAATTATTATTATTAGGACGGACCTAACGATTAGGGGGCCAAATCTCTTAAAGACATTCACATCTTTCATTTAATTACTATAAAGATATTGGTCCAACACGATTGCTATGTAAACCAAATTGAAAATGATAAATGCCTAAATAAAATAAAATTACAATAAATTCCCCGTGAGCTTAGCTCAATTGGTAGGAATGTCGCACTATATGTGTAGGAGTTCGGATTCAAATCTGGGATACTCCACTTATTCACATTTAAGGTGGATTTTCTAGCCAAAAACAAACACTCTCCATACTTAAAAGCTTAGGAGAAGTTACACAAAAATACAACACAAAACAGTCATAAGCTTGCATCAAATGAACACAAGAAATGCTCACAATTAACAAGACTCAAACCCTAAAACTATATTCTTCAAATACGGCTTCAGTTGTCTTTACGGTTTTTAGTCTTCACATATATATATGACCTGAGTTAGAATCGGCTAGGTCTTCATCTTGGGCTTTAAACTTCAGCTGTCCTTTTGCAAAGTCCAGCACACATGGAATGGAAAGAATCACTTGTTTCCATAAATGGCGTAGCATCTTCTGGAATTACTTCTTGGTGCAGCCGCCTTATAAACCCTTGTTTAAAACGTGCGCCTTGATATACAAGTAAGGCGAAAATAGTGCTTCAGCGAGTCTTCAAAGATATGGCGCGCAAATAGAACATTAATTACCGGCATGACAGATGTTGCTACGGCATCTGGTCCAACATCTTGCTAGAACTTGTTTTTGCAAAATGAGGCCAACATACAAAACACCAACAATCTCCCCCTTTGGCAAATTTTGGCTAAAACAATCTAAGACAAGTTCTGGAGAGATGCAGTACATACCTTCCTTCAAGTCAACGCAAACACACAGCTAAGAAAGAAGATAATACATTGTCATATTATTTTCAAAAGAGGTCTTCAAGTGAGAAATAATGGACAAGCAGCATCAGAGGCATGCAACAGCGGAAAGACACAACTTAGCCTCATAGAGTACAAGATAGGAGAGAAATAAACTCTCACAACATAAGCGCCATATAGTTAAATCAGGGAAAAATAAATTCCCACAAATATGAATCATCATAGGAAAAATAAATTCCTACACCTCTGAGAAAAATAAATTCTCAGGTATCAAGTAAAAGTGGATTCCTTTAGTACAGACAAGATGCTTTAGCATTTGGAATGGCATATGTCACATCACAACATGCTTCACAAACAAAAAGATTTTACTCCCCCTGAGTTCATGCACATTTCACATAGTTAGAATGCTCCCCCTCAACAGAGCATACATACACATACAAAATACTTGCTCCCCCTCAAGCTCAGCACACACATAAACAGATATAGATGGTATAGCATGTGTCACGAACAGATACTACTACTACTACTCCCCCTTTTTAGCCATAATTTTGACAAACATAAAACTTCATGCATAGATGAAAGAAAAACAGAAGTAGCATCACATCAGAGTACCATTATTACAGACCAGTAGCACATGTAAGTGCACATAATATCCTGGGCATAACCCTCAAAATAAAGTCAGAAAAAAATAAAACATGAGCAGAAAAACACAAGAGCAAAGACATCATTCAGAGAGGCTTTCATCAGAGCCCTCTATCACAGGTTAACCATCAGCATCAACATCATCATTTCCAGCACCAGCTTCCTCAAGCTCTAGGGCCTGGATAACAGCTTCCAGCTTCAGCTTCTGGTCCTCTAACCCTTTGCAGGTAGCTTTCAGCTCTGCAATCATATTCTTCCTTGTCAGCACTGCAGAAGACTTCTGGACAGATGTTGTAGCAATATCAGGAGCATGTGACCCTTCAAACAATTTGCTGTGCATAATCAGAGGAGCTTTCCTCTTCATAGGAAAATCGGTACTCCTTAGAATACTAGGTTGTTGACTCAGAATAATGCCACATAGCAACGATGGAAAAGCAATAGGCTTCTTGATGACCATACTGTCAGCATGCTTTAAGGTCTGATTGAAGATATAAGAGCCATAATCATACTTTGTTTTGGACCCTATAGTGTAAATCAGCCTTCCTAGTTCAGTAGAAATATCAGAGGTATGCACAGTGGGCACCCAATTCACAGTACCAATCTTGTTTAAACAAGCAAACTTCACAGTCAACTTGCTGAAGGACACTTTCTTGCCCTTAGGCCATTGCTTCACACTTCCATTAGTAATTGCCTTGACCAATTCACCATCAGTCAACTCCACTTCAGGGGTTCTATCATCATTCCTGCCCAGAAATTCATTAATGATAGATGGAGAGAAATTAACACGACGACCACGCATAAAAACCTTATGAAATTCAGGGCTTTGGGGGTTGTCACAATCTTCAGGGACATTTACAATAAATTCCCTCACAAGCTGTTCATAACAATCACCTAATCCCCACACAGTCTTGATCATACCAGCTTCTTCGATCAAGCTAACAATATCAGTACATTCCAGGGCTTCTTTTCCAAGTTATCTTTCTAGAGCTACCCTTCTCTGCACAACATATTTCCATTTTCCCACACAGCTAGGGAGATGGAATGAGATATTATCAATGGCAACTTCAGGTACATTAGCAGGTACCTTCTTGCCACCCACACTTTTTCTGCCAACAGAAGCTCCACCAGATGCTTCACCTTTAGTCACAGACACCTCTTCCTCAAAATCAGAGTCACTCTCTACAGCCTTTCTCTTCAACTGTTTCTTCTGGACAACATGAGTATCAAAACGACTTTTAGGTCTAGAGGGACCATACATGGTTTTCTTGGCATATTTCTTTACTGATTCTACAACAGGGGACTTGGGGACAGATGGTATAGCTTTACCAGATCTGCTCCTCAGTCTCTTAGCCACACCAGCACCAAACGTCTTCACTAGGGGTGGAGACAGAGAACCCTGCTCATCAACATCAATCACATTATTCTCAGCAGACACAACTTTCTTACCCTTATCAGTAACATCCACAGCAGACCTTTCTTTATCATCAGAACCAACCAAACCTTCAGATACATCTGAGGAGTCCTCACCTTCAACATCCTCATCAGTTTTTGTCTTCTCACTTTCATCAGACTGAGATTTCTCAGATATTACCTCCGCCACCACATCATTATCAGCCTTTTCATCTCAGTACCTGTCTTATCAGTATTTTCACTACTAAAACTAGATCCAGAGCAGAACTCAGCTGCAGTATCAGCATGATGATCTTGTTGGTCCATAGATGCTTTAGCATCTGGCACAACATCAGATTGAGGAACAGAGGGAATCAGAGTACAAACAAAAGTAGTATCACCAGTCTCAGTAACTTTATCAATAGGATCAGTGTCAATAATATTTTGAGAACATAAAGTAAAATAAAATTACAAACTTGTTGTATCAACCAAACAAAACAGAAAAGTAAAATAAAATTCACAACAATCAAACCTAGAATGATAATAATGAGGGAAATGTCAAATATGCCCCTTGAAATTTCAAAATTTGTCAAATACCCTCGTGAAATTTGGAAATAAGCAAATACCCACATGAAATTGGAAAATGTCAATCAAATTGCCTACTCTTCTATTTTGATGACGTGGTGGTTAATGGCATATGTGACACCTGCCAACGTGGTGTCACGTTATATGGGTAATTGATTATGATACACGTCACAGGGGATAATGACTAAAATTTGCAAAATAATGGGCTAATTGATTGCCCTAATTTCAATGAATTAGCCCCCCGGATTTTGCAAATTTTAGTCAATTACTCTCATGTGACGTGTATCCTGATCAATTAGCCCCCTGGATTTTGCAAATTATAGTCAATTTTACCCTCTTGTGACGTGTATCCTGATCAATTACCCCCTCATGTGACATGACACGTATGCAAGGGGATACTTGACAAATTTTGAAATTTCATGGGATACTTGACATTTCACTCGATAATTAATATACGAATTTTCAAATGAGGTTGCTCATACTTTAGCTAAGGCGGTAACATGTGTAATTAGTCTCCAAATCTTATTTAGTATACCAAATTGTATTGAACACTTATTATTATTGATTAATAAAATGTTATAAACTTATTTTGTTATAAAAATCAATATAAACTATGTTGAAACTACCTTCAAATTTTTAGCAGGGAAAACCAACTAAAAATATGTGTGGCTTTGTTTGATTTTAAAAATGTTTTCTTATGACAAAATCAAACTTCTGGAAATTTATTGACGTATAAATTATAGATGGAACAATGTTATCATTGATGATTAATTAGTTAAAAAGAAAAATTATCAGGTCAATTATCTAAAAGCAAAATGGCTAAACCACCATTTTGGTCTTTAGGTGTATAATTTGCTGTAATATTAGCCCCTAATGTATCAAAATTGCAAAAAATTCATAAATATCTCTTTTATTAGCCATTTTATTTCTTGAATTAAACTATTTTTACCTAATCAATTTAGTCCTCAAAATGTATCTTTTTTTGGTCAATTTAGTCTACAACATTAATATTAAATGAGATACTCAAAATGCATTTTGCAATTTTGATACTTTCAGGATTAATGTGACAGCAAGTTAAACGCTTAATGGTGGTTTGTCCAAAGAGTAATATATATATTCGTCTCTTGAATGTCTTTTACCTTAAAAAATTGAATAATATAAAAAGATTGTATATAGACTTGTGGAATTGTACTTAACTCGCAATTTTAATATCAAAAAAAAAAAAAACTCGCAATTTTGGCAACTTCGTTACAAGCAATGATACAGGTTTGTATGGGCACTAGGCAGAAATGTTTTAAGAATCAGAGAAACTAAGTCTGGTTTCTATTTAGGCTGCACAATACAATATGATGGAATGTGATACAATATTCACTAATGATCAATTAAAAAATATTGGGCTGGTTTTCTTTAATATAATTTTGTGTGATAAAAAACCTAATCTAAGTCACCTAGAGATGCAGAAGACACTAACTAGTGCACTTTCATATATCTAAATCATCATCTGGGTCTTCATCAAAATCTGGCATCTCATCATCTGAATCGCGAAAATATATAATCTCACCTAGGGCTGAATCCTCGTTTTTACCTCTTGAGATAGGTGCCCCCTCACTGCTACTCTCATCAAGGGATCTCCTACCATCATAAATTTGGATCGGTTTACCATTTCCTATAAGAAAGAAAAGTGCTTAAGCATAAGCGTACATATATGATTGAAGCACTGTAACAATCAGGGCAAATGCAAATCTATTTCATACCTTGGTGTTCAAAAGGAAGCACTAGCTTTGCCCTATCAATTTGCTCCTTCTCTGATAGCTGGAGATTGAATTGTACCGGTTAAAAACATAAAGTAAATCAACTTCGTAACACACCATTTCTTGTTTCGTTTCGTCTCTGTTATTCTCCGTACAACTGTTTGTGATTGTGTGTACGCATATACATGTATATTCTGCTAAGTATCTTCATGTGCGTATACGACTAGATGAACAAATTAAGTGCTTAGCATTGTAGGCATGGCATCAGCGTATGGGATGTTTCTCCAAGACAGTTTACCGAGTTTAGACCCGTTGCAAACTAAATACAACACATTAAACAACTAGGCACACACTTAACACCTAAATTTAATGTTAGAAGCACTTGACAGTTCAACCAAAGCATCAAATAGGCACACTTAACATCTAAATTTGCATTACCTTAAAAGAAAATACCCTGTGAATTTGTGAATGATATGATCTCATTTAGAAAAGGGGAATTCAACAAAAATAATATCTCTTTTATAGATCCTTTTCATCTGAAAACTATTAATAAATGTCTAATAATAACAAGCCTGTTAGGACTTGGGCCTTTGCTTTTGGGGAAAGAGACATGACTTCACACAGGAAACTGACCTTTGGCAGTAAGCCTGCAACGGTTGTTCCATCTTCTGCTGAAATAGAAGAAAAGCTGATTACTTCGGCTTCAACTTTAAACTTTTCAGTCTGAATAACAGATATATTACATCAGTGCACCAGTTTTTAAGATTAGTAATTCCAAATATGTTCACATTCAGGAATAAAGAGATTACCTTGCTCTAACTCGTCCATTTCTGCGTTTGGACCTGACATTAAATTTTCCTTGGGTGAAGTTTTTATCCGATAAGGAGTTCTCTGAAGAATGATGATCTGGTTCTACACTGCCCACCATGGAGGACATGTACTCTAGAGTAGCTGTAGCCCTCTCCTCATGAAGATCAGAATGCAATAATCCAAATATACTTGAAATTTGATCTAATAATAATATAACAGCAATGATTAATAGAAGGTATTGTTAACGCATCAAGTCAACCCATACCATAAATACTATCTACAGAAATAATGAACTAGCTCACACATTCTGGACCGGTATCCTAAAATCTTTACACAATTAAATAACAACTAAACATACCATGCAAGAAATCTTATTCAAAATAGTAAAAGAGAAAATACCATGGCTACGCAGATTGCTTAAAAGGTCTGCAACTGACTGCAAAGATGCATGTCTCAACAGCTCACTCAGCTGATAAAAACCAAAAAAGATTCCATTAGGATTATATATACACAAACAGATAATACCAGAGAAACAAAAGAACTGAACAGTTTTAATCAGAATATTAATGATATTGAAAGTTATTGTATATCTTCTTGCTCAGGAATTCTAGGGTAAAAGGAAAATCAGAAGCTTGAAAGCACAAAAAGGTTAGATAGTCAGATACAGATATACACAAAAAATAGTACCCAACATTAAATTGTAATCTGAAGTCTTTATAACTGCTTCATGGCTCATTTATTTCAAGAAGCGGGCAGAACAGATGTTGTGGGCATCAGAGGGACTCACTTCATTATTCCAATTGTAAAAGAAAGGGTTACTGATTTGCTAAGTAATAAAGCGAATATAGTGTAAATGGGATTTATTTTTCCATAAAAAAATTAGGGAGTGGACTCTTATGCTGCTTTCCTTAAGGATCCATCAGAAGAACCTCTAATATTGAGAAGAAAAAGAGAAGCGACAGAGGAAGGATTCTCTAGTCTAGTCTAATGGCGAATAGAGTTGCCCAGAATGATCATAACCGTTAAGATGAGGGCACTCAAGTTGGTTGTGAACATGTGAGGAATTACAAAAAAGAGGGTGTAATTATTATGCATAAATATTTTCTCTGATAACATACTTGAGCTCATTTGAAGTCTTGAAGTCATTTGTATACCTGGCACTCTTAAATATGGACAGTAAGAACATAAAAAAAGGAAATAGTACCAGCACACTGTTTTTCATATGAATATTTTCTCGATGAAAACTCAGATAACAAAAACCTGGAATTGGAATTCTTACTAGAAAAAAATAGAGACAAACTCCCCAGTTACAAAGATATTGCAAAACTTTGAGGATTTGGAGCTCTTTAGCCAAGGGCCCCCCAGTTACAAAGATATTGCAGAACTTTGAGAATCTGCACCTCCCTTATATCCAAAGGCCCCAACTCTCTGACAAAGATATTAGAATTTGAGAGGCTTATACTCAACCACAAAAGCTAGCTTGAGAGTTGAGGTTTGCACTACACTTATAAAGGCTATCTTTGCCATATCTCTAGCCAATGTGGGACTTCTAACAAAAGACAAGATACCATACCGTACACCCTCTTATTTATATGCATCCCATCCTAACTGTCTAACTCAACCAAACCATTACCAACTAAGTAAAGAACTAACAGGGTGGTATTACTTATCCGAAGTGAACTGAAAAGAATAGACAAAGAACAACAACAAAGAACTCAAATGTCTCTACCACATTTTCATGAAGCGAATGTTATATAATACATAACAACTACAGAAGCGGTATGAATCTTAGAATATAAACCCACGAAGAACATTGACTACAACAGACCAATGCAGTAAATTCAATTTCATTCAAAGCTGTGTCAAATCAATGATATTACTATTACCGAGTCTCTTAGGTATAAGTTCAAAAACTGTTACACAAAAAAACATGTCATTCTAACTTTTCATTTTAGGATAATGGTAAGACATGAAAATCAATACCTTAAATTTATATTTGAATCCAAAGATCAAACCACTACACCAGTGAACCCATGAAAGCCTTCATGTTCTTCACATCTTTATCGGTTTGTGTAAACTTTTGTGGTTTGAACAGCTTCCAAAGTCCAGCAGGATGGTTTCTTTTAATTTCAACCTTACCTGAAAATCTGCCATATATTTTTTCACATTCAGGGTAAGGCTTGACATAAAGGTTATAAAATCTAAGCCTAGTTGGTTTGATAAGGTCCTTCAATCTAACTTCAAACCCAATTGCACCCTTTCCATTCAAATACTCGATCACATTGTATCTAGGAACAATCTGCTTTTCAAAATTCACACCCAAGTATTCAGGAACTTCATGCAAACAATCAATACCATATTTCATCCTATGAACTAAAAACTCAATCTTCTTCTCAATATCCTCCAAATCATAAGTCATCAACCTTGGTTCCTTCCACAATACCTTCAAAGCATCCCTACGAATCAAACCGTGACTGCATAAACAATCGACTCTCAGCTTCACTTCAAAACAAGCCCTAACCAAACCCTCTCCAAAAATCCTCTCTTTAATTGCCTCCCTACATTTCAAACTCTGCAACAACTTCAAACACCGCGAAAATTCCCCAATTTCCATTCCCAGAATCCTCGGATCCCTAACAACTTCCACCCTAACTTCACGTCGCAAAAACCCTAAACCCCTCAACTCGTGAATCAACGGCTTCAACCTATTTTCAACTCCAAATCCCAAAACCCTAGGATACAATCTAACAACTCTATCAATTTCATCTCTAGAAACACCAAATTCCACAAGAAAATCAATCACAGCAACAATTTGACTTTCACTCATTACAACCGCACTAGGAAATTCTTCCAAAACCCTAGCTACAACATCATCAGAAAACCCTAAACCCCTAAAAATCACAACTTTTTCAGAAATTTCAAGGGGATTTAATTGGAACGTTCTAGAGCATCGCAACAAATTCGCGATCATCGACGGGGAAGGATTAGAAACTTTGGATTTGAATTGGGGAAAAGCTAATTCCCAATTATGAAGAAATTGAGATTCTAACACAGAAGGGCAATCGTGAAGAAGGGAAATTAGGGTTTTCTGTGGAATTTGGAAGGAAAAGAGGGTTGTTAACGATTTGCGAAGCTCGGATGGATCGGAATTGAAGAGGAAATTGTGATTTTTGGAGAGGAAATTGTGGAGGGTTGAAGAAGGGAAACCGTAGGTTTGGAAGAGATTAGCAAGTGAAATTTGTTTTCTGTAATGAGAAATAGTGCTGAAATGAGTTGAATAAGTGCTTATGAGAAAAAGCACGTTTCTTCTTATTATAACTGTCATTGGTGAATATGAGTGAGATTGAAACAGAATCTAACATAAAAAATAAAAAATGACAACACTGATGAAGGAGGAAAGAGTGAATGAACTGTGATTGAAGAAGAATATGAGAGTCTTTGATAGTGAGAGTGCGCAAGTTCTCTTTCTAACGCGCCATCTATCTACAAACAGGCGGGAAGAATTGGAAGCTTCTAGAAGCGACATTTGAGGTGAGTTTTGATTGATTTGGAACTTTAGGGAAATGAGTTTATGTGAATGAATTTTGGTACTCCCTCCGGTCACTATCATAAATAAATTTGACTTTTTTGGTATATTGAAAAAGTGGTGGATTTGGTTCACAATATAGACTACATACATCACTTTTTTAATGTACCAAAATAATCAAATTTGCTTATAATAGTGACCGAAAGGAGTATGTTATAATAGTGACCGAAAGGAGTATGTTAGATATGCTGCATTTGTTTTATAGTTTCTCACAGCTCTGCTTTGCCGGCTGGGTTTTGTTTTGGGTGCAAGGAGGGTTTTGATTTTTGAAGTTAGGGGCGTTTGTTTTGGGTGCAAGGAGAGTGGTAAAGGCAGTTTATGTGAATTTCGGGTACTAGTTCTAGTATTAGGTGGTTTCAGTTCCCTTTCTATCGCAGTTGTGAATGATTGAAATGTGGTCCTTCCTACCAAATTCAGCGTCAATCACCACTGAACCGACTAACGGTTGGTTATTTAAATTTTGTTTGAATTGCAAATTTTCATAAGAGTATTTTGGTTGTTTTAATGGGGCTGATTCTCAGTTGATTAATGTTTTTCGGTAGTGAATAAAATTGTTGAATTAGTCGTGTTCCTTTTCTGTATCTTGGTCTTTCCATTAGAGTCAATCTCCTCGCCATTGAACAATTGATGTATGTAGTTTATATTATATATTATATTAATCAATTATTTAATAAATTTGAAAAGTAGACTTTTGTTTATAATTAAGTATAGAGAGAGTACATGTTTGTTAGTTGTTGCCACAAACACATAATAATAATTGTAAAAATCCAGTAAAAAAAAACCATGAACATTTTTTCCTCTATGGTTTTTCTAATTAACTATTGGCACTCTATATACTGTCCAAACATGTGACGACGTATATGACCTTAATTTGTAGTTTTTCATTATTCAACAACACAAAAGAGAATAAAATGTCTTATTTATTAATTTCCTTCAATTTTTAGAGAGATGGAAAAAGAAATTACAAGATACATATAGAATAAACAAATGATCATTTTCCAATTATAAATAATATGTTAACATACAATTACCAATGGTATACTTGTTACATTCAAACAATGAAATAATTGGGTTTATAAGTATGGTGTTTATAAAAAAATTGTAGCACAATTAAATAGAATCTACGTAAAGTTTAGTGTTTGTTGCGAGAAAATTTTTGAACCACAATCCTGAGAGCTTTTGATATCTTTTCAAACCATTTTTGTAATCTATAAAAGTCATTCCAAATCTCACGATATAACCCTTGTGCCATTCAAAATTGTCCAACAAAGACCATGCAAAATATCCTTTTACATTTACACCAGCCCTGTATTTCCATAGGAAGAAAGAATAATTTAGTTGAAATCTACGGAAGAAAAGTGGAATATAATAATCATCTTTAGACATATATATATATATATATATATATATATATATATATATATATATATATATATATATATATAATGTACTTACGTAATTGCCTCTCTAAGATAAAATAGATGACGGTAATGATAATCAACTCTATAAGTATCTAGAAGAGATTCCTCAAGTGATAATGATGGATCGTCGTACTCATTTATACCTACATACATTATGAAAAAGTTCAATTATCATTCATGAGTAATAAAAATAAAATTCCATATGAAAATTTGTATATATCTTAAATAAATAGTCCTTTTTTAGTATATTAAAGTATTTGGAAATAACTTTCAATAGTACTTCAAGAGAAAAAAATGATATATAATTGATTTGCGTACCATTCTCAGTAATATAAATTAAAGGGTTGTTGTATTTTTCTTTAACTTGTATCAAAAAGTCTCGAATTCCTTTTGGATAAACATACAACCAATCTGAAGCAACCTAAAAGCACACAATCATATAGAAGTCCATTAATAACTCATTTATAGAAAGCAAAGAGAAAGTAAAACGGTGCATTTTTTTAGGGTCGAACACTTACATTTATACCAATAGATTTTCCATCACGTTCGACTGCATTCACAAAAATTGAAAGGTATACCATTAATTTAAATTGATAAAATCACTTAAATAATCAATAAATACAAATATATGGTATAGTAGGCCAAAGAGGTGCATACATGAATATTGAGAAAGAGAATCTGTTAGGTAACTTGCTGGGGCATTGCTTAATTGAGGTGCATCAGAAGCATAACAAGAAGAGTAGTAATTTATTCCAATAAAATCAAATGAACCTCTAACTAGCTTAGATTGCTCTTTAGTAAATTTTGGTAGTCGTGTTTTGACCAATGCTCGCATGATTTTTGGATAATCTCCATTGGTTAAGGGATCCATAAACCTGTTATGAAACAAAGAAATGGAATAAATTATCAAGGGTTGTGTTATGTTGTATTGTATAATTAAATAAGCTCTATCTATATACTCAACACATCTACATCAATTCTTTCAAAAAAAGA
This sequence comes from Trifolium subterraneum, assembly GCA_951799995.1. NCBI lineage: Eukaryota > Viridiplantae > Streptophyta > Magnoliopsida > Fabales > Fabaceae > Trifolium > Trifolium subterraneum. The sequence continues at coordinate 44,696,903 of OX637465.1, read as the reverse complement.
AACTTCATCAATTATAATAAGGACTATCATTAAAAAAAATATAGATGTAGTTACCATCCAAACATAAAGTCGATAGCTCGTTCAGCAGCCTTTTGATTAAGTTTGTTATCTGAGTGCGGCACAAACCAATTAATGACCAATGTAATACCAATCAAACCATTTTGTGAGACTTGATATTTGGTCTTGTACACATTAACAACTGTTGCATGAGCTAGAAGTAGATAGTGTGAAACTAAATAAGGTTCTGTTCCAGAATCACCACCGGTACAATTTGGATTCAACCAAGAAGAGCATCGACCTGGTGCCATTTCTCCGGTTGCATACCCATCTCGACTGTAAGTCCATGGCTCATTCAAAGTTATCCAATGTTTTACCCTATCACCAAATGTTTTAAAGCAAAGTTCTGCATAGTCTTGGAAGTCTTTTCTGTAGTTGAAGATATTTAAAGATGAATGAGAAACATAATTTTTATACGCATTTAAATAAAGTGTAAATTTTAAATTGTGTCACTTACATGATGAGCGGACTTAAGAAGCCGCCATATTCATCTTCTAGAGCTTGAGGAAGATCCCAATGAAAAAGAGTTACAAATGGTTGTAAACCATTTGCCAGTAATTCATCGATGAGGTTGTTGTAATAGTCGATTCCTTCTTGATTAATTCCTCCACTTAGTTTTCCATCTGCATTAGTTAACGATCAAAGTAAAAAACGAGAAACATTTAATTGGATGAATTGAGTTTAATCATCGATAGAACTAAACTACTTACTTGGAAGTATTCTAGACCAAGATATGGAAAATCTATATGCGTCCAAGTTCATATCCTTCATGATCCCAACATCTTCCTTATAGCGATGATATGAATCAACTGCAACATCTCCGGTTTGTCCATCGCCAATTTTTTCTGGATATCTATGAGTGAAAGTATCCCATATACTCGGTCCTCTTCCACCTTCGGATGCCGCGCCTTCATACTGATAAGCAGAAGATGCTGTGCCAAAGATAAAGCCTTTAGGGAAATCATTCCTATTCAGTGAACCAACCTGTGGTGTAGTAGTAATCACTTCTAAGTTACTTTGTGATAAAGAGATTCTTATCATCAATGAGGAAAATAAGAGAGAAAATAGAAGATATTTCATATTGATGATGATATGGCTTTGTTGTGTTAATTAATTGATTATTGATTGATTAAAATGCTTATAATTAATTTTGGTGACAAATGTATAAGAAAGAATGAATGAATTTGTGTTGTGGGTTATGCTAATGAATGAATGTATTATATATAAATTATAGAAGTTGGTGGCTATAGCTACAGTGGGAAGTGGCACTTTCAGTGTAACTACCTACCTGCCTTTCATTTTATTTTTCTAGTCAAATGTGTTGCCGCTGCTGTTCTTTGACTCTCACTCACTAACCACTTATTTCTTTTGCTGATTTGATATTTACTTGACTTAATTATTGTTATATTTTAACTATTTGTGTTCCTCACGTTTTTTCTTCATTGATTTGGAAAATATATAATAATTATGTCATCTTACTTGGCACGTAACCAAAGAAATTGCTTTTAATTAACCGCTCTCTCTACAATTATTTATTTTAAAAAACTTGCATACGATTTTTAGGAGGAATGATTCTTGATCAGACTTACTTACATTTTAGAGGAACACCGAATTATCGGAGTCTCTTTTCGTAATAATTGGACTATTACGTACAACAAATTGTTTTTAATTTTAATCTTTTTTTGGTAAAGTGTTTCTAATTTATTATAATTAAAGAATTAATTTGCTTTTAAATATGAGATATGAAACAATTAAAGTCGTTAACGAACTCTATTAAAAGACAAATTTTCTGTGAGAATCCGAACTCGAATTATATATGAAATGATTTTTGACGTACTTTACTTATCGTCCATAGAACTCCTGACTTTCATGGATTCATTCCTCTAAGAATTGAACAAGAGGCTTAGACAACAAAAAATACATTTCTTTTGTTGGCATTTTAAGTGTGAGTTGAGTCGCACATCGGATGAAACAGTAGGTGTTGAACAATTTATAAGTTAGAGGTCATAAACCTAACACTTTAAGATTTTGGGTAAAAATTTAGTGTCTAACTCACTTATGTAGTTGTTTAAGACCTGATCGATGTGACGATTCCTGAATCCCTCATGACCTAACAGTGCTATCAGAGTCGATGGTTGTTTATCTAACTCCTTGTGTCGAAAGTATTCATGACAAGGTGTTCAGGCGACGTGTTCCGCAAGACCCAATGTGATAATCCCAGACCCCTCATGACCCGACACTAATTTAATTTTATTCTTATTAACATGTAAAAGAAAACACAAGAAAACGGACGAGCTAATTAATGTTTCTCTCATTTTCCAGTGTTTGGAACAAAAAGTATACATGAATTGTATTTGAACAATATAAAATGGAGCAATCTATTGACGTGTAATACAAGAAATAATCAAAATATTTGGATATGGCTTGCACTCAACTACTCCAATGTTAGTTTCAAAAAGAACTACTCCGATGTTTTTCATTTTTTTCACTCAAATTAGACTCGTGCGTTATTAAAATACCAATATTAATTAACAAAGATTCATATAAGCTTACCAAAAAAAAAAAAGATTCATATAACAATTCATCTCATTGTAATTGTGAGTTCTTTTATTGAATTAACTTCATTTTTTTTATTAATTGTGAGAATTTCTTTTGTAATTGCGAGCTCTTCAAAAATAATAATTCTTAATTCATATATGGCGTTAAGTTTGATTTAATGGCTACGAGTTTGAATAATATGCGCACATGAAGTCCTAAGACCATTCTTAATATTTTAAGGTTTTGGATGGAGAATATGGTGTCTCTACTTTTTATGGTTATAGAGCATTGACATGTTGTTTAAGGCGCTCTCCCATGTTCTTAAGTAACCACAAATGAATAATCATAAATAAATAAATATTATATGTGTTGTTTGGACGTTCATGTTTTTTCTATATTGCTTGTAGTTGTATTGTGACTTGTGAGTATAACCATAAATGAAACTAAAGGTCTGTTTGAAACAGTTTTGTTTTTTAGTTTTTAAAATGTGTTTTATAAATCAGTTTTTGAAAATAGTTTTTAAAAAACAAAACACCTATAACATGTTTCTGTTTTTTAGTTTTTAAAAACTATAAAATGAGAAACAGTTTTTGAAAAGAAGACTTCCAAACATATTTTTTCTTTTATAACTTTTAAAAACTAAAAAAGAGTATTCGAAAACTGTTTCAAACAAGCCATAACATTCTCGTATGGGTTAAAGTGAACGAGCTTTGCAAGTTTCCAAACGTGGCATAAAAAATTAAGGACTCGAAGTCCTTATATTCTTGTCATATTAGACTCTGACAAAGTGAGGTTTTTTATTAATGTGTATCTTATATGAACAATCTTCACAACACATAATCTGAAGATAAGAGATTGAAAAGTGAATCATCAGAATAATTTAAGAATGTACAAACTTAAACTCTAGATGAATCATCTACATCTGGAGCTAAATGGACATCATCTATACAAGACTATCATGAGGTCAAAAGAATCAGATTGTATGGGCTATATGAATTCTACCAAGCAAAGATGTTGCAAGAACCGAGTCAATCGTCTTCGACCACCAAGAAACAATTTTCACCTTCACTACCAACACCTTAGCGGATGACACTTTTCAGGCAAATAACATATTATTTCTTTCTTTTCTTAGAAACCAACAACAAGCAAACCATACTACTCGAAGGCCAATCCTCACTTCTTTAGCAAAAGATAAGAATACAAAATTGTGTGACATGATCAACAACGACATTTGGTAAAGGGCTAAAGATGCCTAGCCAATTTAAGATTTTAATCCATATAAGATAAGGGAAAAATTCCTTAGGCTGAAACACTTGAATTGCATTATATCTCATATTTAATCCATATAAGGGTTCTTACAAAAAAATTCTCTTTTAGTATAGTTCATTAACCACTTGAATTGTATCATATCTCATATTTAAGAGCAATTTTTTTGTATTATTCCTTTGGTTATTATAGTAAGAGACTTTAGTAATTTGGTGTTAGGCCGAAACACAAGTAAGTCTAATAAACAAATCTTTTAACTAGGAATCAAATTCAAATTCTTCTAAATTATTCGCTCTAAAAAAATTCATTAACCATTTGAATCTAATCACTACATTAAAAACAAGTTATTTAGTTGCTAAATAAGATCTCATATCTTGTCCCAAAAAAAAAAACAGATCTCATAATTTTATTATTTTTTTGGTCAAGTAGTCTAGTGACTAGAAAATCTACTTTAAAGGTGAATAAGTGGAATGTTTCGGGTTCGAACTCGGACTCGTGCACATATAGTGTGATATCCCTACCAACTGAGTTAAGCTCACTGGAATAAAGATCTCATAATTATTATATAATTTCCTATCAATGAAGAAAAAAGTAGAGGAGCACAAATTATTAAAATATAACAATAATTAATTCAAATAAATATCAAATCAGTAAAACAAATTAGTGGTTACAGAGTGAGAGTCATAAAACAGCAGCGGCGTCGCATTTGACCAAAAAAAAAAAAAAAAGGCAGGTAATTACACTGAAAGAGCCACTGCCCACTGTAGTCTGTAGCCACCCAACTTCATTCATTCTTTCTTTCTTATACATTTGTCACCAAAATTAATTATTACTCCATACGTTCCTTTTTAATTGTCGTTTTAAATTTTTGCACATAAGTTAATGTACAACTTTGATCATTAATATATTTAATTATCTATTATAAAAAATTATTAAAATTTTATATTTTGAAAATACTTGTCGACAAGTTCATAGATTATGGAAGATGTTGGGATCATGAAGGATATGAACTTGGACGCGTATAGATTTTCCATATCTTGGTCTAGAATACTTCCAAGTAAGTAGTCTAGTTCTATCGATGATTAAACTCAATTCATCCAATTAAAATGTTTCTCATTTTTCACTTTGATCATTAAATAATGCAGATGGAAAACTAAGTGGAGGAATTAATTAAGAAGGAATCGACTATTACAACAACCTTATCAATGAATTGGTAGCAAATGGTTTACAAACATTTGTAACTCTTTTTCATTGGGATCTTCCTCAAGCTCTAGAAGATGAATATGATGGCTTCTTAAGCTCACTCATCATGTGAGTCACACAATTCAAAATTTACATTTAGTTTAAATGCTTATAAAAATTATGTTTCTCATTCATTTTTTAATCATCTTTCAAAAAATAGGATACATACTCCACTCGTAAAATGAGCAGGGCGAGCCAGGATTTTTACCTAGCTTCTACCTCATTTACTCACATTCCAACCATGAACAGTATTGCCTCTTTGATTTCCCTGATTAACTAGTGGCACTCGTAGGTTGGTACAATCGGGAATTAGATTTCCTAAAGTTAAAATATCATGTTGTTTTCATGCAGTTGTGATTTCTGTGAGATGAGAGTGATTTTTTTTAATGGAGAGAGAACACATTATTTTATAAAAAAAGAAACACACCACATTTTAGGCATAACTTTGGGAACCGTGGGATATTTTTACAGCAGAGGATCCTTATCCGTACAATCGGAGGTATCACCATATTAAGCATATTAAGTAAGGATTCAAAGAGAGGCCATACAGGTCTGGCTTTTTTGTCAAAACATGTGACAGAAATGACCTTAATTTATAGTTTTTTTAGTATTCAACAACACAAATGAGAAGAAAATATTGAGTTATTAATTTCCTCTAATTTGATGATGATTAAAAAGGTATTTAGAGTCCTGAACACCATATCAAAATGTGAGTGGATTGCCACCAATCAAGTCTCCAAAACAAGTGTGTGAAGAGTGTTGAACATCCAAATAAAAAGATTCAACATTTTTATGGGTTCGGGGTGTAAAAATATCTTCCTTGTATAATTTCATTTTTCTTCCTTATATTGTTCAAAAAAATATCCTTATACTGTTTGGGCCTGGACTAGTGTATGAGAGGTTGGGCTTGAAACCAATTGATTACCATGAAGGTGGCAATGGATTATTGGAAGTAGCTACTTAGCACTATTCTTTTTTCTTATACAAAAGGCCGTGTCGATGGGGTTTCTCAAAGGCTTCAAAGTAAGTTCGGGGATTTTGCTATCATTATTGCAATTTGCGGATGACACGCTATTTATTGGAAAGGCGTGTGTGAAGAATCTATGAGCTATGAAGGCAATCTTGAGATGATTTGAATTGATTTCGGGGTTGAAAGTGAACTTTTCAAAGATATTTACACTACAAAAAATTAACTATTTTACCACGGTCTATTAGCCACTGTTATTTGGTCTGTGGGTAAAGAACTCTATTTGCACGGTTAGACCAGTGAGGGACACATGTTGTGTCAGGCTCAAGACGTGCAAAATACATTTCTATTATGCTAGGCACGGGCGTGGCATGAGAGGTCCAACCGTGTCGACCTGACTGATAAGAATTCTTTGATTTTTCCTACTCTTTAAGCTCCACAAATGCTTGTTAAAGTCGACTAAGGCACTTGAAACAAATTCAAAGTCATTAGATGAGATGAATGATGGCTCTTAAAAGCTTCAATTATCTTCACTTTATGTGGGTTTTTTTCCAATAGTCCAACTCTTCTTAGATAGACTTTGCAACTATTTTAAAATTTAAGTTTGAACTAATCAAACCGTACAATATTGAGTTGTAAGGTGAGTACTACACACCACTTATATAAACACAACATATTTCATCAAATATGAGATTCTTACCAAAAACATTTATAAAATAATGCTAATTAATAAGTGCCTCTTGGAGCATTATTTAAAAAGACAAATATAAGCATGGACATTGTATGGTTTTTTTTACGTATGAAGTAAAAGTTTATTAAAAGTTAGTTGTGAGCATCACATATAAATCTATTTATATGACTTATTTTCAATAGTTATCGAATAAATACTCTCTAATTATCTATGAAGCACGGACTTCTATGATTAGGCGTATCGCGGTGTCCGACACTCATACGACACATGTTGGATAGTTCAGACCGGTATCCAAAAAAAATCAATTTTTTTGTACATTCCTTTGATCGGTGTTTGACACCTGTAAGACATATCTACAAGAGTTAAAGATGTGTCGAAACAACATTATTGATCAAAGAGGGACTAAAAACACTACATTTTGATTACAATAGTTTTAGCTTTTTTGATAGTAGATGGATAAATAAACGTAAAATACTATCTATCTTGTTTTAAAACTTTTTTAAGAAATAACTTCCTCAACTTAGATTTACATGTATATATTTTGATTCTCAATTTATATCTTTTATAAATATATGTAACCATGTTGGTGTCCTATATTTTTTACATTAACGGTGTCGCGGTGTCCGTGTCGTGTCGCGGTGTCTGTGTCAGTGTTCGTGCTTCATAGCTAATTATCAAGAGGGGTGTATACTTCACTCTTATAATACTCCATCCGGTCCTAAATATAAGAAAATGTTCACTTTTTAGATACATTGGAAAATCGATGTGTCTAAACTATTATATATGTTAGATACATCTATATTTCAATGTATCTAAAAAGTAAATTATTTCTTATATTTAGGACTAAAGAGAGTATATAGTAAGATTAAATTTTCAACTCATATTAAGATTAATTTAATTTAATTAGATATACATTTATCACAAATTTTATCTTTCAAAATACACCAAATTTATATGAGAAAGAGAGGTAGTAACCATTTTGTCCATATATACTTTCAATCGACCAGGATTTACTGCCGTTCAAAAATGACGCAATAACGTGCAGTAATTAATCTAGTCCATTAATTTTACATTAAGTAGCTATGATACAAATACATTAAAATGATCTTGACTGTAAAAGAAAAAACAACAAATGATCTTGACCGTTAGTTTATAACAGACGATCAATACCGTAAACGTGTTAAACCAGACAATTTTTTTTTCCCATTCAATCTGGCTTTTCACATGCACTGGATTGACTCAGAAGACACAAATTCTAAACTAAACATATCTCTGATCCCAAAAAATTTATAAAATCAAAACATTCCACATTTCCAAGCATTCATTTCATTTCATACATTAATAACTAATGTCTATTTCGCCCCCCTCGTCCGCTACAGAAAAATAATGAAAACCAGTAAGTGTACAGTAAGTGTGGTTGGATGGGTCACTCACACCCACACCCACTCATTCTCACAATCATGACACATCCATCATTTCTATTCACACTCTCTTCTATAGAGTGTCACATGCACGCGTTATATCACATTCCAAACCATAGATTTCACATAATCAATTCTTTTGTCTATTCAAATAAATCAAAAACCTTATAACCCCACTTCACCTCACTCATTTTAGCCGACCAGACTTGTCCAATCCCAATTAATTTTATTTCACATTTTGTACACGTATTTTAATTCTTCCTATCTCTACATAAAAGATAGTATGATAGAAAACAAATAGATACAGTCTTGTATAGATACAGAGTTATTGGTGTTAAAAGTCCTGCATTCAATGTGAAAGTAAAATATAATATGGCATGGGGGAAGTATCTTATAAGTCAGAGATTCGTAGACTTAAATTAGATTTAA